>OX336904.1:8001172-8601172 GCA_946959425.1 Argyrosomus regius | reverse complement strand
AAGACCAATCTGAAAAACCAGACATATGAAACTAAAAAGCATTTATATATCAACCAGCAGACATATTTGATATCTATGCCCCATTCACTACCTTAAGGGCTACCATTAAGTCCTTTATGTAAGTCAAGTGTGGGTTTTTTGGCTGGACAGTGACTGATGTGTCCAGTAATTGTGTTCAGGAGTGGGGACGCAACAGGAAGCCGCAGGCAGCGATGTGGCGACTTCCATCAACTTGAGTTGAGCTTAACAACCACCCAACCTAATATGGTCAAGACTCAAGAGTTAAACAGCCCAGCTCTCGGGGGTTCAAGTGCCTGACAAAGTGCTCAGGTATGCCAGCTATGGTAGCTTAACTGCTGGAGGTCCTGCACAGGTTGGAGGTAGCACGCCGGATGTCCTTAGTGTCCTTAGCCTAATTAGGGCAGTTTGAAAGGTATCACCAGAGGAGTTGTTGTGTGTGTGTGTGTGTGTGTGTGTGTGTGTGTGTGTGTAGAGGGACTGGTTGTGCCTGGAGCAATGAACAGCACATCCACTTAATGGGATTAACATTTAACCAATGCACTCACTCGCTGTCACACACCTGTTTAAAAAAACACCACACCAAAATGTCAGGAAACTGTGTGCATCTGTATGTGTGTGAGTGTGTGTGTGTGTGTGTGTGTGTGTGTGTGTGTGTGTGTCCCTGTAGGGGGTAACCGACTGTTGATTTACTTCATTCAACAATTACCACTCAGAGGTGGCAGGAATTCCAGAAATGAGGAAAGATTGCGTTCCACTCGGAGCCCTTCCTCTCATAAAAATACCTGAATTAGTTGAATTAGTTGGCTAAGCCTCTCTGGTGTCATACCACATCCCACCTTAAGGTGCACTTGTCATTATGAGTTATGGTTACCTCTTTAAATTGATTTATGCTGTGCATGCAGGTAGGAGCAGTTGAGCTTAACATAAAGAGTGGAAACTGGCACATTTAACTTTAAGCTTTGGCTGTGCTGTTAGGCAAACTTTGTTACCTTCTGCTAGCTGCTTTTTAGACTACCTGTTTCCAGTATTTTGCTAATTTAACCTGCTGCTAGCAGCTAGTTATAAATGTATGTTAGAAGAACATTGATCGTCTCATCTAACTCTTGGCAAAAAAAAAAATTCACATTTTCAAATTTTCAGCTTGTGTCATTATCTCAAATTTAACCGCAACCTCCGTGGCTGTGAAATGAAGCCAGTGTGGAAGTGACCAAAAACTGAAGTTCTTTGAACGGCCACTTGAGGGTGGCTACAGAACAAGCCAGTCTCCATAAGCCCCCATATTAAAATGTCCAACTTCACAGCAGAAATAAACATGTTTACAGCCTGGATTAGATTAGCCGGGAGGTGGAAGAGGCAGGACTACCAACATTTTTCAACAGATTTTGAGCTTCAAAATGTCTCTTCACACAGCTATCTATACTGTATGTTAGCTCAACGGACCCAATGGAAATGGGAGTGTGCCTGTGTGTGTGTGTGTGTGTGTGTGTGTGTGTGTGTGTGTGTGTGTGTGTGTGTTTATTTTCAGCTCAGCTTCTGAATGAACTGAAGTTATTTCTGTTATTTCCCTCCAGTGTTTCTCCTTTGTCCTCTTTTGTCCATAAATTTATGAAGAAAACTCACACTGAAGCATTTTCAGCTCGCACACATGCTTTGTTGCATCAAATTGCAAAAAGGAAATGATGATTTTAAAGAATATAAGAAACACAAAATCCACATTTCATGCTAAACTGGGATAAATATAACACGTTACATTCCATACCTTGGGAGTGACTACACACAGCTCCACTGTAGCTGAAGCCCACATAACTTTAAAAATACAAAACTCCTTTCTCCAGCTTCTTACCAACAAAAACAGCCTGTGTATGCATGTATGGTCACAACAGAATTTGAAAAATGGGCTTCAGAGTCATGAAGCGACTGTGGATCCTTCCAGTAAGTGTAACCGAACCTTCCCTGACTTCAGTGAACTGATGCATCTGATGACAGCTCAGTGATAACAGTGTACCCTCCCCAACAGAGATGACACGTGCAGATAGACTAATAACAGGGGAGAAAGACAACATAGATTACAGGTAGATAAATGTGATGAGTGACAGTGACCGGACATGCATTTACTATAACATATCCTGAATAGAAAAGCAAAGAAGAGGCATGTTCTTTTTGTCGACTTTATTAGAAAAATGTTCTTTTGCTTTCATCTCGAGGAGAAAGAAGCTCAGCCCTCGAGTTTATTTTTAGTGAGGCGGTCAGAGGATGATTCAGACGACATTCCTGTTCACTGTCTCTTCCAGATGATGTTTTGGGGACGAATGGACCATTACGAAATGCAGCCCAGATTCCCACAGCTTGATTGACACTTTTCCTTTAGGCTAAATCTGGAACCATTTACCTCATTCTCACAAAAGGGGGTTGGAGGATTTGGAGCTGGGTTATACAGGGTCACAGAGAGAAGGAGGCCCGTTGGGTCATGACCAGGAAAGGAAGCAAGATTTTTTTTTTTTTTCTGCATATGGCTTGATGATCCCAAACTATTTTACCAGCTAGCTAAATTCTAGCTCCAAAAGCTTCTCGTGCCAAGCATTTGCACTTGTGCTTGTGGCTATTTGTAGTTTCCCCAGCTGGTCGTTATCTCATCTGTCTGACATATTTTCACGGGGTTATATGTCACTTTTATGCAGAAATTCATCAGTCACGTTAACGACACGGTGTGTGGTTATCCAGAGCTTTTAATGACCAGGTATCACCTTTCAGACCAGTCCTGCAATCTTATGCCATATTTTTTAGTTTCACTTTCACTGCTGTCACATACGCCACAGTTAACATTTCCACATTTAACATGTGCAGAGAAGCAAAATTGTGACTGTAACTGTGTTTTACCAATTCAACAGCTATGACAGATATCTGGGATAACTAAGCAGGCCATTGCATGACTGGTGTAGTTCGGGTAAGATGCCTTTTACTGTTTCCAACAACCAGATACGCTGATAAGAAGATAACCTCCATGTGCAGCAGTTTGTCATTCAATGCTCATGACATCCAAGCTGCCGTCACAAAGCGCGCAGTCCCACATCAATCTGGATTGTTTTCAAAGCAGCGTTCCATAAAGAAAAGAGAAGAGAGGGGGGCAGAAAGGACGAAGATAAAAGGCAGGATCAGAGATGTACAACGTGCCACGCCTGGCTCTGACACGTTCATCAACCGCTCTGTGTTTCCACGCACCAGAAGGTGACAGGGGCAGGATTTACTGACCCAGAGGCCCCTTTTGTGCTCTCCACGCTGCACTGATCCTCAGCTTCCTCTCTGGCTGCATGTGTAGGCCTATAGGCTTACCTTTTATACCCCTCTCCCTCTCTCTGTGTCTGCTGTAAATAGGCTTAATGTTACAGATGTCTGTGTGCGAGCACAAAGAGCCGAGGCGAAGCACAGAGGCCGGCTCTATTCTGCGTGGAGGCGAGGAGAACAGGTGGAAAGAGAGCAATCGGGACACAGAAGATGATCAGATTTCCTGTTAAAAAGTTGAGCAGCTACGTGTGTGCTTTAAGTGTGTAGCTGTAGATGTATGTGTGTGTGATGTGGCGCACAACAGGTGAATTGACTAGTGAGAATAGCTGCTCAGTCGCACAGACAAAAGCCTTTGAAAATGCCTTATCTCAGTTTTTTCGTTACCATGTTCAACTTTTTTTCAGGGCATAACTGAAATATTTGTTTATATCTGTTGTCAGGGTCCAAACAGCCATAACACTGTTTGTTTTCAGTGTTTGGTGATTCATGAATTGCAGTTCACTCTACTTTGTTGCAGCTAAAACACAAAATTGTGAAATTTAAGTTGTAAATCAAGCTGTCAGATGCCGTCAGAGCAGTAGCCAGCAGGGTGAATGAGGGCGTCCATGGGTCCCTCGCTGTGTGGGCTGACTGACTGGCTGGCAGGGACAATAAGCCATACTGTTTGACCTGTGCTGTATTTCCCACTGCCAGGTTCACGGGCATTCAAACTCTCTCTTCACTCCGTTGAAACTTCAATCCAAACTGCACAAATCAGGATCTGCTGCCTTTTGAAACTCGATTACTTTGTGTGAGTTACCTTTCGGACAGCCATGACTTAACATAGTATCATAAGTAAAGTTCTGTTCATTATTTTTCCATTAAACTATGACACAGGCTTCTTAACAGGTCATGGGCCTGTATCTTTGGTGTTTTCATGCTCTAAACATTGAGTTCTACGTTGGTTATTTAATACTTTAACATGTTCTGGTGAATTTATTGTTGATCTCAACATCTTCCTGTCATGCCCCCTGCACACTGAAATACAATCTCATTTTTAAATACTGTGAAAATCAGAATCCAAACAAGCCAAAGTGAGTGTTGTTTCACTGAAATAACATTCTCCTGATGCAAGATCAGATTTGTGGGAGCAACCATTGTTTTTAAACCTAAAAGACACAAATCTTTCCTGCTTCATTAACAGTGAAAACCAAGAGCAAAATCAACTTTGTGATATTGTTCTGGAATCAGTTTTAAATCACCAGCTTGCAACTCTGAGATTTCTTTCAAAATACATTAAATATGTTGGAAAATAGTTGCTGAAAACATGTGAAAAGACTTTGAACGATATATTGCTGAAATGTGGAGTTAGAGGTTAAAACCAGGATTTTTTGGGCGGTGCTGAAGGGTGGCTCGATGACACGCTGAGGCCACCCTGAGCATACCCCTGCACCCCTAACAGAGAGATAGAGATCAACTCATCTCGCTGAGACTGTTTCACTGTTAGTTGGCTGGGTGGTTAATAACACTTTATTCTTTGGTCTGACAAACTCAGAACACGTTTATTCTGACTTTAACCTTTAATCTGTCCATATAAAGATTTGGTTCAGAACATTCAGTGCCGCCTTGCCTCACTTTCATACAGCTCACCTGCCCAGTGCAACCACTTCCTACTGTATACTGACCACTGGAGCACTGGGCGGTGTAGCATCCTGTTGCAAACACCTTGTGAACTGCTGACACTCGCTCACTTCTTTATTGATTAGTGAGCCATTGAGTCTGCAAGTAAATGAAGCCGCTTTGGATTATTGAAATCCTGGACATACGTGGTTTCATATATCAGGCAGGGCTTGAGGGTATGACCTTCTGTACAGTACATAACACCTCCACGCATAACATCATGACGAAGTGTCAGTTTTGAGTTTCAGGAGGCTACTTTGTGGGGCATGCATGTGAGCATACAGTATGACGTGTGTCAAGGAACATACCAGTTTCCCTGACACAGAAGGGAAACTGGTATGTTCACCTTCATGACCTAAATCTGATGTAAGAGTCAATCTAGGACTGTGTGTGTTTAAATTGTATAATTTATGAAGAACCCATTTTATTACATAATTGCCACTGTATTCCCATGGACATTTTGAGTTTCACTACTCACTAATGAGTTTACAATGACCTCATCATAGTTTATGGTATTTTTAACACATAGATTCTAATGGGAACCCTCATGCGCTTGAAAAGTAGACCATGTGGACTTGATTATGTTTCCATGATATATCCATAAAGTCATGGATGTATACAGTATGCTGTCTGCCTGTAGGAGAGGGAGGCGTGTGTGTCTGTGTGTGTGTGTGTGTGTGTGTGTGTGGAGGAGGAGGAGGAGGAGGAGGGAGGGGGGGGCTCCGCGTTTAAGCCAATAGGCGCAGAGGAGCGCTAATGTCATTTCTCGACGCTTTAACTTGGTGCCAGAGCTGCGCAGCGCTCAACCCTGGTGAACGTCCGCATCTCTCTGTCCTTATCCATGATCATGCACTGAAATATAACATCCATCGAGCTGATTCGGGACGTGAAACGGCGGCGCTGAGCTGTGTGTTTGTTTGTTTGGATGCAGTCAGTCCAGATGCCTCCAGAGTCGTGATTTTATTCTGATAAACGGAATATTTCAAGACCTCGACCGCGGACCAAGTTGCAGCTTGAGAGGTGAGCGTCAAGTTTTTTGGCTCATAACTATCCCAATGATAGTGTTAATTTATAAATATTGCTGCGTTGCTTTTTAATAGTTGTGTGTGCATGTGGGGGGTTTCAATAGAGTCATTTCTCGAGATGCTGTTTTTTTTTTCTTCTTCATCTTCTTGAAAATCAACATGCGCCAACAAGGTTGAGAGATGGGATTGATTTGCCACTCCATGACTTCATGGCCAGACACACCAAAGCGAGAAGAAAAATAGTTAGTTGAGGCTCTGTGAGATATTTCCCCTGAAGGAGGAGGGAAAAAAGTGAAACTGGGGGGTTTTTAACTTCGAAAGTGCTTGTGCGTAAAGACGCACTTAATAGAGGGGTTGCATTTTGGTTTCCAGATGTGTGAACTCAGCTGTTGCTTGTCACTCAGGTGGTCTGTCTCTCTCTCTCCCTCTAGTTTTCTCTCTACGAGCGAGTCTTTTCATGCAGCCCTTGATCCCTTCAGAAACACATTAGTGTTGACAGACCGCAGCCCAGATCCACAGAAACATTACAAAGTGAAGCCACATCACTTCAGCCACGCAGAACAATTGACCGAGGAAGGCATCTTCTCATGTTCAATCATACCTCAGACTTAAATCTACTTTTTAAACAAGCTTTGAAGTGTCTCTTTCACTACAATCTAATTATCTCAAGCTCATGTGATTTTCTCCATGTAAAAGCAGGGATCTGCCTTTTCTTGTTTATTCTTGTTTATTCTTGGTTATGCTATTTGTTTCGCATAGCATAATCATGCATTTAAAGAGCATAAAGAAAATGTTTAAGCACTGAATCTGAGTCTTATAGTGACGTCTGTAGATGGACTTTTCAGTGCTGTGTTATCTGTATTGGAAGCTAGTGGTGGCACCTAGTGGTGGAAGAGATTTGTGAAGATGCTGCAGAGAGAGAGAGAGGGAGAGAGAGAGAGAGAGAGAGAGAGCAGCAGGCTTTTGGGTCATGGAAGAAAGCTTGTTTAATCAATCTAGATCTGTAGCTGAAATATTGAAATAATAAAACTTTAAAGTACACTGGTCACTGGCAGTGTTGTAGAGTTTCCATGCCATGCAGCCTTAGTCACTGTGTTTGAATGACAAACTGCTGTGTAGTTAGCTGATCCAGGATGAGAGCAGCCAAGGATCAGGTGACTGAGGTGTATTCCCCCTCTGTGGGAGGCCAGTCAGCCAGACTATGTGCTACACTTTGCTGGGGGTATACACTCTGCAATGCTAAGCCTTTGTTAATGAGTATGTATCTGTGTGTGTGTGTGTGTGTGTGTGTGTGTGTGTGCGTGTCCTTGTCTGTGTGTGGTACTGGGCGCCAGTGCTCATGGATCTGCATGTCTATTACTTAGTATGCTTGTGTGCTTGCATGTGCGTGTATGTCTGTCTGTCTGTCTGTCTGTGTGTGTGTGTGTGTGTGTGTGTGTGTGTGTGTGATTGAGAGAGAGAGAGAGAGAGAGAGAGGTGTTTGGAACCAGGAGTTAAGCTGCTGTTAATTGGTCAGCCATTTGAACCACATGGGAGAGAATCAAGTCAGGCAGTAGCTCAAATGATTGGTATGCTTGGCTCGGCTACTGCCTGCTATGGGACATAACATTGATTTTATGCCTTTAATAGATGCTGAACAAGATCTTTTGTCTCTACATTTTATATAATTAATTCTCTCATCCACAAAAACTTGGGTGCAGAAGTAGAATTAGTTTGAAATAGTTTAACATTTTAGGGAATACTCGCATGTCTGCGCACTAAATATTTTGCTAGAGCCAGCAGCTGGTTAGCTTAGCTTAAATACGTGAAACAGGGAAAGTGCTAGTGCTAGCTTGGCTCTATTCAGCGGTTGCAAAGTTCACTAGTTATAACGTTTTATTGTGTTCATTTAATCTATACAAGTATGGAGTCTTGTTGCCAGCAGAAATTCCAGGAGGTCACTGTCCCCAACCAAAATATAGCCTGAAACCGGACACACAATCAACCATAAAACCACCAATTTTCATTTTTACACTTCGCTTTCTGTGCGAATTTAATGAATGAGATATAATTTCATAGTAAGTGAGCTTCAGAGGTGTTGGAAGGTAGATTTTGATACCTTTAGACAGGGCCAGGCTAGTCTTTTACCCCAGGTTCCAGTTTTCGTTAAGTTAAGCTAACTGCTGACTGTAGCAGTTAGCATCAATTAGAGGTGTTTGTGCCCTTAAAGGTGAAGTTTGTTAAAAGGTTATTGCTGGTTTAACAAATACAAAAAGAGAGAGTGAGGGTGAAAAGGTTGATTTTGTTTAAACTTGTCAAACTGAGGAGAAGGGGAGGAAGACCTTCTAGCGGAGGAGGAGGGATGTGAATCACGGGGGAGGAGGTGAAGCAGTTCTTGAGGAGATGACCTTTGAGGTTTCAACGAAAGATAGAGAATGACTGGACATGTAACGTCATACACATTATGAGCATAGTTTTGGCAGGAGAAGTGGACAGATTATGTACGTCCTTGACTTTTTTATTGCATTGATTTTTTTGAGGCCCCTGCTGACTTTTTGTTTATGGACGAATTCTAAATTGACAGAATCATTTTTCATAGCAGTGTCCCTCGATTAGAGAGTCTTCCTCCTACAGTCCATGCTCATATGGAACCCAGATTCTCATTCTCCAGTGGGGTTCGAGTGCCAGAGAGGAAATCCAGCCTGGAGATTGTTTTGAAATTGTTGGACACTCTCCTGGAAAACCTTTTTGCTCAGTGACCAAGGGTGTTCTGGATTTAGAGCCATTGGCTGCTTGGTTTAAAACACCTCATCTGATCGCCGCAGTAAAAATGTTTCAAGAGCTCAAGATGTGCCGTGTTTCACCTTTTATGTCTGAAGCAGAATAGATTTTATCCATTGATTGTTGCCATTTAAAACAACACGGAGACTAAATCTGAATCTTTTGAATGGATAGGTAACTTAAATCCTTAATTTCTGGTCCCCTGTGCCATGAATACATAATGTTTTAGAGCAGTTTCTCACATTTACAGTGCATAATATTATAAACATTAACTAATAGTGTATACATTTTAGATGGCTAGCTGCTGGCTGACTCTGGTTCACGGGGGTCAGGCAACATTCACAGCTTTCTTCTGTCCCGGTGTTTGAGTTGGAGCACAGATTGGCATTAGATTAAATAAATGGTACCAATAAGAAATATAAACATGAATGTGATATGTGTGTGTGTGTTTGTATGTGTGTATGTGCCTCTAAAAAAGAGAGAGAGAGAGACCTCCATCTATTAGCAAGTCAACACTGTTCTGTCTGTGCGCTTCTGTCAGCCTAATACCTCAGACCAACATGTGTACACACAGGCAAGTTTGTGCTGTCATACTGGAATTAATCGAGTGTGGGGTTGTGTAAATCATTCCAAACCTCAGAAAACACACCCTCACACACTCGCGCACACACACTTGCCAAGCAGCTATCCCCTGTAGTTGTGTGTGAAGGGCCAAACAGTGAGGGGCCAATCACCGAAGAGGAGAAACAGAACATTGGACAATAAAAAACAGACATTTCTTGGAAGAACAGAAATAAAATGAGTCTCAAAGTAATATTCTGAATTTTACGTGGCGACCACACACTTATACTAGTTATCGGCGGCATCATCACTGGTGCAGTGGATTCTATGCAAATAGTGCTGGGACCAGTCTTGACAAAGCAGAAATGCCAAACATTCCCTGGTCACCGCTTTTCAAATGTGACACATCACTGCATTTCACTGTTTTATGTATCATTGTATATTCAAATTTGGGGATTTTCTTCTGTTGCAGACAAAACAAGCTAATTTAAGATGTCAGCCAGGGTTCTGGGCAAGGTTTCTCAGCTTTTATAGACTAAATGATTAATCAAGAGATCAGATGTAAAGGAAAATAATCATTAGTTGCAGCCCAACGCCCATTTCACTACATGTCTGTTCAGGTTAGAAGGAAATATTGCACCATAAATGGTGAAAGAGAGGCTAATATTGTGTATGTACATTGGCTTACAGTAGCCATAAACCATGGATAGGCTGAGGAGGTGAAGGGTGCGGTGTATAAAAGTGTGTGTGGGGGCTGGGTACGGCAAGCCTTGATCTACTAACACTAATCGTGATCCTTGTGCTCATTGAGTGGTTACAGACCAAACCCTGCAGGCCGCATTGGCTCCACAAGCCTGGTATTATGGTCAGCTTGTGGGGAGGAAAAGTAATCCAGGGCTTAGAAGAATATCAGACACTGAGTAATGGACTCTGAGAGGGAGTTGCACTCAATTCTGTGTTAAAACTTGCAGCCGAGCTGAAATAAAGTTGCCCGCAGCACTTGTTAAGCGAGGCAAAGCTGAGGTGTTGTTGAGAGTTTCTGACTCGTGCCTCCAAGTGAGAGTCGATTTGGCACCACTTAATTACCTATACACACAGCTCTATTTGATGATGATTAAAGCCACTCACACACACACACACACACACACATACACACACACACACACCTGCCCAGACACTGCCAGTCGCCAGTCGCAGTGGTTATGGAGACATTAAAGGTGATGATTATTAGATGATAATAATTAAAAGGCTTTAAAGCTCAAGTAAAGGTAAACAGTATAGATACAAGCACAGTTGCATATAGGAAGACAAGATTGCTGCGCAACAACCACGTAATTATTCCCAGTCAAATGACCACCCTGAGGCAGAACGCAAATGATAGCTTTCAGTTTTGTTTTTGATTGGGAAAAACATAAAAGGTCTCCATAACAGATTCTGGTTTGTTGGGCGCTACATCACTGCTAAAAACCTCCTAATTTCAATTTTGATGATCATGTTTCATAGTTTGATGTCTGGCGGTTTCATGTTTTAGTTCAGATGAAGGACCACCCTTTTGTGAATCCATTGGATAATGTCAAATATGCATCGCCGCAGAACCAAAAACAATCCCGCTGTTAGTGAAATGCTGACATTTTTGGAGATACACGGTTTACATTGCAACAGTGAGCGTGATCAAAACATAGTTTTGTTCCATCAGGACAGTTAAAACTTGCAAGTTTTTGCATCATGCAAAAAAAAAAAAAGTCCTGAAATGCAAGTGACACCGACTCTTTTTGGCATGAACACAAAGTATATTATGGATAATTGATGCAGCAAGCAATTATTTAGCCATCTTTGGCTAAAAATAGCTGGACTTAAATGACAGAACTAGGTCAAAAACAACATAATATACAGGGTAATACTTAAAATTGTAGTCTGGGATCAGTGTTTGGGTGTGTGCATCGGGAAAACATGACAAGTCAAATTGGTCTCATGTGGTCTCATGTGTTGATCTGTGTCTTCCTGAGGCTAAAACGAACTCCTGAGCTGAATGTCTTAACTCAGGCCTAATCAGAGACATTCTGCTCTTTCCTCCCTCTTCTTCTCCCTGCGTTTCTGACTTCCACTTCACCTCTCTTGCAAAATGAATACAGCCTCGGATGACACGAGATGTTCTCATGAATCTGTTTTGTTCCATGAACTAATCATATTCAATCTGATTCAATAAACAGAAGCAGATGAAGTAGAGAAGAATTTTAAAGCTGTTTTGAGAACTTGTACAATTTTGTGAAGACATACCTATGAGGAAACATTTACTTCACATTCATGTAAACCCTCAGATGTTGGGTGGTCGCCTGTCTCTGCAGAAGTCTCTGGAGACATGCCCTATCTGTCCCAGTATCTCCATGTTGCCTCACGCCACCCAGAGGAATACATTCAATCTGATGCCCCTCGGAGTCAGGAAATGGCCTGTTGAAATAAATACTTTGTAAATGAGGGTGGAGAAAATTACATGATTTTCATCAAATTTGCCAAAAGCTGCACATTTGCTTTTTCTTTAGCCCTCACAGGAGTCAAACTTTCAGTGTGAAATCCACATTAAAATAATACTTTCACAATGATGATGTTGTTGTAATGTTTAAGTAGTCAATCTTAGTGACGAACCCACAGGAGACAATTGTCACTTGACTCTGTAGTTCCAATCTGCTCTCCCTTTTAGTGTTTTTCAGCTCTTTGTTTTGTTTTTTTGGTCGGCCACAGCAGGCAGCAAAAAAACAAAAAAAAAACCCTCACTGTATGCTACCAGCCTAGCACCAAACAGCAGACAAAGTGAGTGACTGGCTGAATATTTAGCACCTAACAAGTGAAATATTTTCCTCAGGAGCTGGTGGAGACCAAAAACAGAGCTTAAAGAAGAGTGAATATTGAATTTATATTTACCAAGTGGCCAAACACATCTCCAAAATGGATGCTAATTTTACTCCTTATCTACTGGATGTGTAAATACCCAACTGTATGCTGGCATGTTCGACATATCAGTTTAAAAGGTGATAATCTGTCCCTGTTGTGTTAACAGCTTCTCTCCACTGCCCCCAAGAAGCCAAAAAAAAAAAAATCTGTTATCGCAGGTTTAAATTACATTTGTTCGTGCACAAACCACGCCAGGCATTTCTGGATGGTATGTACTCCTCAAAGGGAAGCCTGCACTTTCTTATAAGAGATAAACTGTCTTCTTATATAACCTGTCCTCTCATTAACTGCCGTCGTGCTCTGTGGCAAGTAATCAAGAGACGGCGTGTCTTCCCGCTAAGACAATTTCATCAGAGAGAGAGAATGTAACAGATATTCACTTGTGGTGGTTAGCTGATGAAAGCTCGGGGCTTTCCGAGTGCTCGTCGCAAAACCAATACAAACAGTGATTTGACAGTTGTCTGGGTTTTGGCACTGTGAGATCCATCCGCTCCTTTTTTTTTTAACTCCTGAGAAAGGGAGCTTAAATTGCCACTTGCATTAATAGGGTAGTAAATAAATGTCTTTTGTGTTTACACTAATGACCTCAAAAACCAGACAGTAAGCAGGGGGGTTAAGGCGCTCATTATCTCTAACCAGCCACACGTGAAATCCAACATGTGCGGGCTTGTTTATGTGTGTACACAATGTATGTATCCCTGCACATATGCTTGTTTCCATATGTTTTTATTTATTCAGTGCTTTACACATATCTTTTAAGAGTGTGTGAATGAGCGTGTGTGCATGTTCCCTTCGCAGAAAGCCCTCAAGAATCCCCCTCAGGGTCTTTCAGACATCTGGTTGCGGATGGACAGCTTATATCTCCAAGTCATATGTCCAGTTAAGCCCCTGGGAGCCGCCGCTGTGCACATCATTACAACCTTCCTCCGGCTTTGCTTGGAACTTCGTTGAAACCCTATCGTTTGGTTCAGAGGGGTACAAATATGCTGTATATCCTTTTATGCTACTTCCTCCTCGGTCCGTCTCCCATCTGTTGCAGATTAGTCTTCAGTGTGTGTTCAGAGAGCTGAGCCTGTCGCCGAGCAGGACAGATAGTAAACCCAGAAGGTTTTAGTCAGAACTGTCAGGTAGGTCTGAATTAACAGAGAGGCCAACAGAGAGGCCAACTGAGGATATGGCTGGCCGAGAGGAAAGACATGGGGGGCGGGGGAGAGGGAGACGGCGAGAGGGTAAGACAGGCTCCAAAATTACACAGCGAGCCCACCAAACGGTTTGTCTGTTTACCCATGAACCTCAGGCCTGCTACTCGAGGGTCAGTGTGGAATGCCAACAGCGGCTGCCTGGCCAAATTCAACCACAGTCCCTGGGAGAGGAGGGGAGACAAACACCCCGCAAAATGGCCAGTCACGCCACTTTCTCTGTGATAGTGAGTTTATTTAAGCACGGAGCTCAAAGCGACCTTCATATAACATATAGCCTCGATATCTGTCGCCCTTGTGGCATCCAAACCCGCCACCAAAATGTTACCGTTGCCGTGCTGACCTAAGCTGATATCACTCAGCTGTTTTGTTATCTGTCTCTTTTCAAAATCTGTCTTTCGCTCTCAATCGCTGGCTCAGTAACCCATACAAAGCTAGACAAAAAAGCGCCTCGGGGATCTGCTATTGGAACTACAGGCTATATGGTTTCACACACACGCCCTTCTCCGGCACTATGCTGCCTTGAGAACTGTGCCAGGCCCATGTAGGCCAAACTGCAGCCTGAGTGTGACAAAGTGCCTAAGGCTGCAAGCTTGGTCAGACCTGCCGTTCCCAGCTCTTGTTGTGTTTCCAATGCTAAATTATGTGAATGTAAGGGTGCTGGTTGTGTAATACACAGTCAGAGTGTACGTGCGTGTGTGTATAAGTGTGTGTTTGTCCGTTCCACTTGACTGATGTGCCATCCCTCCAGGGTCCTGTCATTAAGCCTCTATGTACACAACCCCAATCCCTGGCCTACATTTATTTCTTATTCAAAATTCATGGGGGATTCACACACTCACACTCACACACACACACACACACACACACACACACACACATAACTACATACAGCTTTCCCATACTAAAATGTGATGCAACGCTGCTGCTAATCTTGCATGATATGTCATCAGATGAAGCTGTTTTCACATTTGCTTTCCTCTCTTTTGTGTTGTTTCTTTATGGATTTGTTTTTCATAAGCGATGCCTTCCTGTGGTTTGAGTGGCACAGCTCATTACAACATTGACTTATCTGTTTGTGTTGGCTGAAACAAGTGACACACCGTAAATCAGTTAGATGGATACATAGATTGGTGGAAAAGACTGCATGTAAGGGCAATCACATGGCTGCATCACTTCAAGTTCAAAGTATTGTTGAGGCCAATAAATATTTTTAAAAAAACAAGTTTATGTCAGACGAGTGCAGCTGGAGTGTTTCACTTTTAATTTCCTGTTAACAAGACTAAGATCTGGTTTCTTATCTTTATTGTTGTCTGTCAACGTTACATCTGTAGCCTAAAGTTTAACAGTTTATTTTTCTAACTTTAGCTAACAGCTGAAATATTTCACTTTTATTTATAATATTTCAGTTTGTTGGCCCCGCATTAGTGGGCCTAACACGGTACATTGTGCACGTACCAGTTTAGTGAAGCAAAACTGCAGTGGCGCCATCAACAGGAACAAGACAATCTGGTTCTTGACTTCTTTTTTTCCCCCTATCATCAGCGCATCGCTCACCTCTGTTGCAGTTACAAATAACTTCTGTATAGGATCATCATCACTTTGTATGTGAGGCTATGTGATCGCAGCAGCCTTTTACAGCTGGGATTACAGTGACTTCTGGCTTTTGTTAAAGAAGGAATGCATCACTTAACAATATCAAATTATTGTTGGATGGGATGCACAAAACACACTGAACTCTCTCTTGCTCACACACACACACACACACACACACACACACACACACACACACACGCTGTACTATAATGACACGCAGCTCTATTGTTTTCTAATGGGTACTGCAGTTTGGTGATGCTGTTTCTCACTTCTTCACTGAAGTGGTAAAAGTGTGTGAAACCACTCCCTTTTTCCATGAAGATTATTGCAATTATGAAGGATGTGTCACACTGGGGTCAGTTAACAGTGATTCTGTTTAATGTAGATGTCCTATTTTTGCTCCACTCATCATTCAGAACATAGGCTCACCCGTGTTGCAAAATATGACAAGACAAAAATTAAGAATTTGGTTAAATTTGGCAGGTGAAATATGTGTGTGCTCATCTCAAATGCTTGAATGTCCTGGACAAAAATATAAGTAGGAAGAACACTGTGCATACTATATCCTGCTCCCCGGAGCAGGATATGTACCATTTTGTACTGTACCATTTTGTACTGTTTGAAGAGGAGTGACCTGAAATATCACTTGTATGCGGTGTTATTAAAAAATGACTGCACCATAGAAGCAGTACAGGCTCCATTGCTTCCAACAAAACTTGTTTTGCAAGAGGATAATTAGTGATTCATTCCTAAATTACACCTTTTGGAGTGTGTCTTTTTGTTAACAATTAACGCAGTACAGTACGGATACAGTGTAATTGTAGTGATAGACTACAGTGGAATAAGTATATGTATGTCTTTTTTATCTAAGACCTTGATTACCATTATTTTGAAATGCAGAGTTCTATATTTCATCATCTGTTATCAGTTTTCCACAGAGGTTATACAATCCAGTTGTCTGATGAAACAGTTTGTATCCAAAAGGATACTTTAGATGGTCCCTTTAGGCTAAAATGTCTTGCCAAGCCAGACTTGCATGCAGTCCAATTCAGGTAATGACATGTATTAAGCAGTTAAAGAGAGATAGAACCTGCCAAATCATAAGAAAAATAATAATAATGAATAAGTTACCTCTAGACATGTACTGGAAAAGCTTTCATACTGTTTTTGACAACCCCATTTAGCCCTGAAATGGCATAATTCCTCAACATACCTTAATCAGCCTGTGAGTAGTGAAGGGATTTACAGAAAATCCACTTGAACGTCAGAATAATTGGCTACATATGCAGAGACATAGACAGAACCAAAAGCACAATAAAGATTGACACAAGGCTGAACAGTAGCTGCATTGAAGAAGTGATTAGTTTTTTGTTGCAACGGTTTATCCAAAATGAGATACCTACCATTTTGGAATAGAATGAATAGAACATTTAATCTGTTGGATGTACGCTGATGACTGAAGTCTGGTCTAGTTTCCAACCCTGAAGCAGATAGCTTTATTGATCGAGTGAGAAATCACAAAGACTGTCTGCAGATGCAAGATCTTCGGTTTCCTGTCTAGTCAAGGAGCACGCTTGTAGAAGAAGAAGGCTCGGCTGAAGTTAGAAAACTGAAAATGTGTTTCAATTCACAAATGTTATATAGCAATGCAGAAAAAGTCAGAGGATCATCAAAGTCATTAAGGTTCATCCTCTGGGCACCATAAATGTCTGTACAACACTTGGCATGGCAATCAATCGCC
Source organism: Argyrosomus regius (assembly GCA_946959425.1). Taxonomy (NCBI): domain Eukaryota; kingdom Metazoa; phylum Chordata; class Actinopteri; family Sciaenidae; genus Argyrosomus; species Argyrosomus regius. Next base: position 8,584,379 of record OX336904.1, on the reverse strand, counting down.
AATCAATAGCTGTTGAGATATTTTAGTGTAGTGGTCACACTCCAACCAACATTGCAATCTCGAAAAGAGAAAAAATGGACTGCCCACTCTGTGTTTTACTTGTAAATGGTATGTAAGTAAAATCTTAACTGGAGCTTCCTAACCCAATCCCTACCTTAGCTTCAATCACAGGTACTTGACAATTTCCTGCATTTTACCACACTTTTATTGCCACTCCTATTGTCCCAGAGGTGTGTAGGTAACACCCTGGAGTGGTTAACAAATCTCAGCAGAGGGTTTTATGACCAGAAACTTAAATCACACTCGGGAGTGTCAGGGAATATTAACACAGAACCGGCAAGACCACTGAGCAGCACTTCCAAAGGACCTGGTATGCAGTGGCAAGTCGAGCTGGTGAGCCTTGTTAGCGAGGACTAAAGATCCATTTCCTGGTGTGAAAGGCTGCTGAGAGGCGTCTGTCGGCGTGAATGGGGCTGAATGGGGAATCATAATGGATGTGAATTGAGACGTTGATCTGAGGTCTTTTTGTGAAGTAGATATGTGTGTGAGCTGGTTTGTCAGCCGTTGTGCATATGGCTTATGGAAGTGGGACATTGCTGATTAAAATCAGAAATAGATACAGTCACGATACAGATATGTCTTTATCTGTAAAGCTACTTGTCGAGGGATTTGTCTTGCAGGCGTGTAGATATATTACCAACAAATTAGAACATATGACACAGAGTCATACTGCCACAGACCGAAATAAAAAATATACTTGCAGTCATGTCCTTAGTGACTTCATTAGAAAAACAAGTTTCACATTCAGAGTCTGAAATGCCCCCATGGGGATTTATGTGTCTGGGTTTGTCAGCTTTGGTTCAACACTGTTGTGTTAGGAACTTTTTCAAGATTGTTCTTGTACCTAACCAATATTTAAGCCGTAACTTGTACAGTTCATTGGGATTTTTTGTCGTTAGACTTGGTGGGATGACTTTTCGTACCAACTACAGTACGTTTCAAACCAATCCCAGCCTTTTCAAGGCGGTGAGACAGGAAGCATGACTGTTGATGGTCAAATGTGACTTTCAGGTCACAAGTTGACGTCTGTCTTTCCTACACCTATACATTTAATAGCATTATATGAACATGGCTTAGCGTTTAAAGTTGTCATTGAACTAAGCTGTGCTGAAAATGTGCAAGACAGTTTTTTCCTTCAATTCTTATGTTGGTTTTAATCCAGTGCAGGAGAGCTATTTGCACAGTCTTGTATATTGCATCATGTATTTATACTTTATGCTACTTAAACATCAGGAATGGTCTGCATGCTCTGGTTAAGTTTTTGATGAACCATCCTGCAACGAGTTGGGACATGTCACTGTCCTTGTTTATTTCTGTTTTGAACAACCAGAGGGACGTCTCCCCTGATATTTGCATTCGAAGGGATCAGTTCAAACCCTTCTTGCCTCCTGGGGATGAAACACAGTACTGATTGTAGAGTCCAGGTGTGAATAGCTGTTATAAATGAAAATGAAGCACAGTGCTGCAGAAAAGAGCACGTCTGTTCAGCACAATAAAGGTTAAGAAAAGGTCAAATTGCCAGTTGAGTTCTGTTCCAATAGATAAATGAAATGTGCAGCCAGAAGGAGTGAGTAAGTGTGCCTGGTATGTGTAAGAGTGTGTGCGTGCAGTCAGTGTGTAGTCCAGACTTGGTCTTGGATTTCAAGTGTAGAAAAGGCCACTAGATCTTGTCTGAACTCCGGTACAAAGCTTTTGCCAAGGAAACAAAACTCTGCTCAGAAAGTCCTTTGAGAGACTTGATCAAAAGGTTTCTGTCCAAATTACTTCTGACTTTACTTGGCTTAAGGTTAGACTGATATTTTGAGCCAATAATGTCCTTTTAAATAATACTGGATATCAGCCAAGGTTCCTCAGTGAAATCAGATTAATTTTAAAGGCAGTGTGTTTCCCTGCTCTAGAACAGTTGTGGATGGATCGGTCTTAAATAGCTGCTTGTTAAATGTGAAGTGAAGTGATATAACTTTGAATAACACTGAGTAGCCTACTTGCCATTTTCCAACATGAAACAGGACAAATTTAAAGCAGGTCTAGCTATTGGTGAAACTGTGCATATGTGCTATTTGTGAATTATATGTTTGTATTTGTAAGCGCTGGGTCAAAGGCCACTGCATAAACTCTCCATTAGTTAGTTCCTGCTCATCAGCCTCGGACATATGAATGAGACCAGGGTATCATCCATTCAGCACATGTCCAATGGCTTTGCAGAGAGCTGATACATGATGTCTTTGCATTATAATGGCTAAGACCCATTAAAAACCCCAAAAGACCCCTAAAGAGGTCTGCTGTTAAGTTGAAATCCTACAAATTTGTAGGATAATAAGTCAAAGACCTCTTTCTATGATGTTCCTTGGCTGTAAAAGATAAACAAGCTGACAATAAGGCTCAGTTTTCAGATACTCTGCAATGTCACGTCTTCTCTCTTCAGATAGGAAGCAGAGGAGACGGCAAGGTCATCTGTCCTCTTGTGCTTTCTAAAGAATCTTGCATCTCTGGCCACAAGCCCAGGCCCAGTCTGAAGGGCTAATATCTGCCCATTGTCTGGAATAAAGCCACTCATCCTCTGACCTGTCCTCTATTCACACCAGAGCATTCCTCACGCACTCATTGTCTCTTTTCGTCATCTGAATTAAGTTCTATCACAAAAAAAGAGGTTTTCCTCTTTACCCCTTTGCCTCAAGTACGATGTCCAGAGCTTTCGCAATGCATATCCAGATAAATATCTCAGGAAACTCAATGCACATCTTTCGGTGGGTTAAACACAAAGTGGCTTTTGCAGAGTGGCGCCAAGACCCCTGGAAAACTTGAGAGCTTTTCTGAAAGGTTTACCCTTAGACTGGACTGCCAAGCTCCTCTCTCCGCTCTCACTCAATTTCAAATATGTGTTGGCATGCCAGGAAAGGAGCTGTTGGCAAAGCACATAGACAATCCCATCTCTATGCACACAGAGAATCACTCGTTCTATCTAGCTAGTTAGCTAACAGAGTCATTTCTCATTTGTAACAGGTATTTTGGCATGTGACAAACAGCTCTGTTGCCCTCTCTGCAAGTCACTTTGTGGGGTTGTCAGGGGAGAGGGCGTCTTTGTCTGCTGGACAATTGAGTAAACTCATTTGTCATTTTAGACTCTTTAAATGAAGCCGTTGCTGCTTTTCAGCCTTTCACAATGACGGATGGTGCAGGGCTTGTCCAAATAAATTACATCAAACTTCCCCAGGAATATCAAGTGATGTTTTTTTTTTAATTATTTTGTCTCCTGTTTTTAGTTTTTCTGCCCTGGTTTTTGCATTTTTCTGAACAACAAGTGCAACTATTCACACTTTAAAATGAATGCCTGCATTACCTTTTTCATAGTGGATAACTCATTTTGGAACAAAACACTTCACTTCTAGTTCTGCCGGATTGTCAGGAGTTTCCTGAAGTGAAGTGCTCTTTGACAATAACGTCATTGTGATGCTGTGCTGAAGAAGTGAGAGATTGGGACAGGGGACCCCTCTCCTCTCGCTCATTCACGTCTCCAAAATAGGAAGGGGGTGGTGGTATCAGTGACAGGATGAACAGACAGATCCCCTGCGTGAGAATTTCCTGAAATGGATGAGGCTGACTTGGGAGGAAGCACAGTCAATATTTAACCAGAAAAACTTCAAGGAGACAGAAGCAGTTGAATTTTGCAAAACAAGTAATTTGCTGCTTTTAAATTATACAGTACCTCTTAATTAGAGTGAACAGTTTGTCAAGGTCGTAATATGTTGGAGAATAATCAATATTTTCACATTCACAATGGAACACAGGACTACTTGTCTAGAGAAAATGGTCGCTTGCAGTTATGAACCAACATAGAATTATCTCCCACCTCAGCTTTATGGAGCTTTATAGTGTCTTTCAGCTCATTGTTTTGGTTTTCTGTCCCGCATCTATTGTTTTGGTTCTCACTCATGGCAATTTTGGGCAGTTGTCAGTGGGAAAAGCTCTAAAAACCTACTGTACACTATCTGCCCAGCATGAAACAACCAAAAGACAAAGTCTAGAGATTAGCTTGTGAACATCGTGGAGCATTTAGCGGCTAAAGACCTAAATATTCTTCCCAGGAGTTAGTGGAGATGAAAAACGTTCATCAGGTGGACACAAACATGACTCCAATCTAATGCTGCTCTGTATCTGCAGGATGTACATAGTTAGTGATAATACAGTTTGTTTCTGCTGCCTCCAGGTGGTCAAAATTTAAAAAAACTTATCGCCAGTTAAAGTTAACTTATGTTTGATTTGCCTCAGTTTTGTGCGATTAGCCATTTTCTAAAACAGGGCTTAATTTTCATCAAATAGCATTTATGATCAAACCCTGATCTAATTTACTCTAATTTAGCTCAGATTTGTGCACAAAAGATCCCCAATTTTGTTGTTGGGGATAATGGAGCAGCTGGGCCGAGAGCACTTGCATTAACCATCACGTGATGTAATCAGCAGTTGAGTAGAAATTAATGTGACATTATTAGAGCAAATGACATGAGGTGCATCAGACTGAATGACCCCAGGAACCATTTAATGACAGAGAGAGTGGGAGGTCGCAGTCACTTGCATTATAAATAGAAATTTTGTCTTGGAGGGAAGTTGGTGATTGTGATGCGTATAACTACAAATATTTCAAAATAAAATCAATTGCATTTGGAGGATGTGCTCCTTAAAACCTTTGTGCCTGCCTGAAAAAAGAAAGCAAACCATTTTTTCTGAGTTTGAAATTGACTTTGGGATTGTTTTCCCTTGACTACTTTCTTCTAAGGCACTAAACATCTGTCTGGCTTGTAGAACAAAAATAAAAAGAATAGGTCACACAGAAAGAAAAAGACAAAGAGAAAGAGTGTGAGAGTAGAGTGGAAATGTCATCTGGCTTTCAGGAATCCTCCAGCCGAATTGGGGGGGGGTAGGGTGGAGATCTTGGTGTCACTCTGGGGGAGGAAGGGGTGTAGGGATAGGTGGGGTGTGTGTGTGTGTGTGTGTGTGTGCGTGATTGAAGTGCAGTGGCAGGCGATTTGCTCTGGAGGGAAGGAATGAGGGAGGGGCCGACAAGGCTTGGCTGTCCCATGAGCACACACATCCACTCACTCCCACACACTCACAGGGATCAGAGACACTCCAGATAGAGACGTCACCTCACTGCCCTCCTCTTTGCTCTTTGGACCTCGAAATTGTGGACCGCCAAATGAGTTGCTCCCCTGCTGCGGAGTGAGTGCGTCTTTTCAGATTTCCCTCACAGCTGATGGTGGCTTTCAAACGGCTGAGACGTTAGGGGAATACTTCCTGGCTGAGTGAGATCTGGATCTGATTAGAGCGTGGATCCGTTGAGCTTGATGCTGCAGACATGTAGACAGACCTTGAGCGCTGTCTGACCAGGGGATTGTGGAAGTGAATGAGAGCTTTATGTGAAGGTGGAAAGAGAGATGCTTTTCCTGGAGGTAAGAGGAAAGTAGATGAGTACATTTCCTGAAACTTGCAAATATAGAAGGATTTTGTTGAATGAAGAACACTTTTTGCAACTCCACTGTGGAAAATGCTTGCACCTAAGTTCCACCGTTGCTTAGATCTGTTGATGAGGAGGCATGCAATGGATTGTGGTAGATTTCCTTGGTTTAAAGCAACGCCTGAAGTGTTGAAAAAGAGCTGAGGAGAATGAATAGCTAAGCTCGGCTCAGTATTAAAGTGCTGTGTGTCTGAGAGGTGATCCTGCATGTTTGTATGAGTATTTGTGATATAGTGTGTGTTATAGTGTGTAGGTCTTGCATCTTGTGTGTGAGTGTATAGGTGGTCTTACTCCAGCTGTGTTAAGTCTCCTGTGCACCCCCTGACACCCATTTGGCCTTAAAATAACACTCCTCACTAGTCAAAGAGCAATGACCTCGGCCTTTGAACTCCACAATTTAATGATTTTCCTAAAGCAAATCTCATGAAAAAGAATCTTTTTTTTTCATGTTTTGGTGTTCAATTTCTCCAAATCTGTCCGTTGAATTAACTGCATGTAACTAAAGCTGTAACTAATTCACCAGTTTGATATTTTAATAATTATCTCCACACAAAGAGGATATGATACACTTCTACACAATCTGTTCTCTGGAATTAGGACGTATTCCTTTAGTTCGCCCGGTGTTGTGTCCATTTGAAACTAGTACGTGTTTGACTAACTAATTCCTCGGTGAAGGAGAGCCCCTTTTAAAGTGTCATTTAAGCAGGGGAGGCACACGTGATTGACCGTTAGCCAGCTACATCTGGCCCATGTTTACACAGACCTAGTGTTGTGACTATTTAAATGCCTTTTTCAAAAAATGTTCCCTTTTTAACCTCTTTAACCTCCTGTCATATCTCCACCGCAGCCGGGATTTAAAGAAGGAACGGTTGGACATTTTGTTTTTGTTTTTGACAAAGACAGCCATTGTGTTATTGCCAACCGGTGACATGGTGAAATGTGAGTTGCTGTGTATGTTGGCTCAGGAATCTGCAGTCACCTTTCCCCTGTAACTTAAGGGATGAGAGGCAGGAGAGCTGAAGGGCAGTACCAGAAAGTGTGGCGAATGAAAGGATACCAAACTAGAGCTGAAATGATATGTCGATTAATTGATTAGCTGTTTGACTATTTTGACAATAAATTCATCATTTTAGTCACAAATGCCAAACATTTTCTGGTTTTAGCTTCTCAAAAGGGAGAATTTGGTGCTTTATTTTGTCATATATGATAGAAAACTCAATATCTTGAGCACACACGTGAAGTAATTGATCTGAGCTTATATATTCCATATTCATTGAGAAGATAACTGCCATATTAATTGATTATGAAAATACTTATGTGCATGAGGTGTTTAGATTGTTGGAACCATTGCAACAGCCCACATGAGTTCACGTCATGTCTAAATTTAGTTGTTAACCAAACCCACACTCATGTTGTCACCAAATAAACAGAAGCTTTAATTCTTATTCTTAAACTCCAGGCTGCATAAAAATCTTACAAACAACAATAGTGCCATTGATATGGTGGCTTAAAAAAATTGACTTCATCTAATTGCACCACTGGTCTTAACTAGGCTCCACGAGATAAAACAGAACCAGTAAAGAAAAGCTTCTGGGTGATAACATTATCTATCCAACCATAAAACCTGATAGATTAGTCACTGAAGAACAAAGCAACAGTCAAATACCCTTTTGTCCCGTGATAAGAGCTTTGGTTTGACTTTTAACAGCATTTCTAATCTGTAAATTCAGTGTTTTGAGGCCCTGGGCTTCATTCAACTGTATGCTAATTGGGGCACTGCTAATATTTCCCCAGTCTTGTTATTGGGGTTTGACTACATGGTGTGGTAGGAAACCTCGAGGGTGAACTGAGAAGACAGAGATGACATTTCTACGAGGCTGGACAGCATTTGGAGTAACCACTGGAGGGGTCACAAGCAAGAAAAACAGTCTCAAAGGGATCAATGCATTATCGCAAAGTTTTAAGAAGTAAAAAAGTAATGGTGAGCACAAAGCGTGGTGACACCAATTTATGCTGTAAAGAGGGGTTTAAGTACTATGATAAACTTAGATAAACACAAAGTTTTCAATTTTCCATTTAAAGGTTTGTTATCTGATAAGGGGCGGTAGAAAAAGTATTAGCAGGGCCGGACACAAAGGGTCAGAAAAGGGAAAGGTTTATGTACTTGTTTATTTTTGCTAAAGGGAGGGTAGTCTGATTTTATTCCTGCTATATTTATGTTTTATTTCACCCCTTTCATGCCATAAAATTTAATCAAACAGTTACATAAAGGTTGTTGCATGAAAAACTTGTCTGTGCCCCTATTGCTTATTCATTGAAAGTTGAAAGAAAAACTGTTAATACAGTAGCTCTTGGTTCAAAAGTAGAGAAGCTGGAATGATCGTAATCAGAGCGCACCATTTGTTATGTTTACCATAATTCTAGCTAAGTGCTACTTCTAATGTGTGATATAGGCTCTGTAAAAGTTATTGCTCTATTAACATATTGAGCTTGAAATTAGGGTTGACTTGAGCAATGAAAAAAACCCCAAAAACTAATATTTTCATACAGTCCCTAAGTAACTGATTATCACCAGGGAGAAGCATTGGTCAAAATAACTCTAAAGTCACGGTTAACAGGCATAACGTTTGGTCAATAAAAGCCATGGACACTCTAATGTCCCTCATTGTGCTGCTTTTGTGTAAAAGATCAAACCTACATCAAGTTTTGAGGGACTGTGTGAAGTTTCTGACTGTTTTCACCCAAACAAGTTCTATTCTGGTCGAGATTTGCATGTCAAAGAGATAGAGCAGAGCACATCACAAGTGGCCTTTTCAACACCTTGAGACCAAAGTGCGGTTGTCAGGCTGCGAGGGCTCTTAGGAACATGGCCGCAGAGATAAGAGGGGCTACTGCAGAAGGGGGGAGACGCACAACGACGAGACTGATTAATCCCTATTCACGTAACTGTTATCAGCTTGTAGAGAGGAAAGAAGAAAGCTTTGCTGTTTGAAATGCAGCTGAAGGTGGATTCATGCTGCAGTGTTCGAGTGGACGTATGCACATAGTACTGAAGATTTGACTTTTTTGCCTCTTTATTTAATGTCTTGATCATAGTTGTCCATTTGTGCAATCATGATTTCCCGCACTGTAAATCAACTGCGTGGTAGGCCTGCTGACACGTGTTTCACAACCCTCAGTACTTTGTAACGCAGTGGATAAGAGCAACAGATGTTTGGTGGTTAACAGCTGGAAATTTCTGTTGCATCATGTTATGTCAAAGCATTACGATCCTGGCTTAAAAGAACTGTCTAAATGTGCATGTGCACATTTGTTAGCTGGCGCAGTAAAATGTCCTAACAAGGTCTTAAATTTGGAAGACAGCGCAAGTAAATTTGTATGCAGATGCAGACATTTAAACCTTCTGTACCTAACGATGCTACGGTTTTATCTCATGTTGTTGAATGAGTGCACAACACTGGAAAAAGCCTGCTGTGTAATTTTCCATAATATATCATCCTAAGTTTGTCTGAGGTTCCCTTTTAAGGTGGTCAAGTAGTGTTTTGGGCACTTTATCAAGTATAATTCTGTAATGGATAAACAAAGGAAGTATGACATACTACACTAATGGGATGGAAAATAACATATTAGTTATTCTTGTGTGACTCAAGAGGTAGAATTGTGAAAGGATGGAAATTGTTTGATATGTTAAGGAGAAACTTTGTTCTTTAAAAACAGGAAAAAGAAAGAACAGTCTTGGTATTTGTTCGAGCTATTATGTTAAACTCTTAAACCACTGCTGGGAAAAAACAATTATCTTGTTGAGAAACATAGAGATTAAAACTAATTGTAGGCATATACGAAATGCAGAGGAATTTATAGTAAGTGCAAAAAAGCCTAGATCAGCATTATCCCAGCCAATCAGTGACAAGAAGTGAAGATGTAAAAGCCAAAGCTTTGGGTATAATTTAAAAAAAAGTAAACAGAGGAGCGAATGAAAGAGAATTTAAAGGTAGGTTCTGTAAATGTGATTCCCTAAAATCATCCCATTTTTATCTACAGCGCCCGTGTGTGATGAACCTGGAGCGTGGTGAAAGAGGGGAGCGTCCCTCTCCCCGAGGCCCGGAGATGGAGCCACGTGTTGGAGGAAAGATGGGGAAGATATCCGTTGGCTTCCAGAGGAGCTCCACCTCAGATGATGACTCTGGGTGTGCACTGGAGGAGTATGCGTGGGTGCCACCGGGAGTCAGGCCTGAGCAGGTTGGTACCTCGAACTGTTACACACGTTTCCTCCAAAATTTACGAAAAAAGGTCAAGTTTACGGTTGTGGGCTGCAAAAAATGTAAATCCTAGCATAAAATTATGCGTGGACTAAGATTAAAAACATATTTATTGCCCATTATAGTGTCAGATTATCTGAAATTTTCCTTCAGATGAGATGATGATGATGAGAGTATAAACCAGGATGCTAACAGCATGTGGTTTTAGTTCAAATAAGGTTATGTGTGCAGACATTCTGTTCTCTATGCCATACTCGTGGATTAGTACTGCCACATGCCAATGCCCAACATCTGGCTATGATATTTTTTTTTTACGTTCATTAGTGTGCATTTAGGATAAACATGTTCAAAAACTGTTTGAGTTCTCCCGAATATTTCCATGTTATTTCATGGAAATGCACATCGACAAACAAAATTTTGTCAATGTTTCCTTTTCCCCTGTCAGTAGGAATTATCCTTGGCAAATGTTAACGTTTCCAGTCCTGTGCTGTGCTGTGCTGTCTCTCATATGTGGAGAGATTTCACAGTCAGGCGCCTTTGACTGGATTAAGATGGACATGTTTGCCCCACAGTGTTACAAAATAAGGACACACAAAGCAGCAGTCATTCTCCGCTGACACACAACTGCTTTCTCCTTTGACTGATCTAAATTAAAAGACAAGAAAGCATAAACTGATGCCCTCCTGGCTGCAACATGTCTCACTCGTTTATGTGGTCTAAGTTTTAGAATAGATTATGAGAGTCTAGCTGTCTATCTTTTTTCCTACCAACGGACAGGCGAGATGTCATTTCTTTCTGTCTTCTAAAGTTCATTGATCTGTCTTCATCCGCAGGTCCAAATGTATTTCTCCTGTCTACCAGAGGAAAAGGTGCCGTACGTCAACAGCCCCGGGGAGAAGCACAGGATCCGACAGCTCCTCTACCAGCTGCCACCGCATGACAACGAGGTAGAGATGATGAGAGACACTGACAGGATGTGTGTTAGATTGGAATAAGGGACCGTCTGTGGCAAAGAATGACGCAGGGGTTGCTGGATTTTAACCAAACGCGTAAAAATGTGAATTCTTGCATAACATGATGTTAAAAATACAAAAAGGGAACAGTTGAATAAGCTTCAACTTACATAAACAGCATTGCTCACTACAATAATCACATGACCATGAAAATAGCATTTAACAGCAAAGTGAAAAACAATCAATACTAGAGCTAAGCAGAAACATTTTTTCCAGCTACTGGACATTAAAAACTTGAAACTAGGCAACAGTAAACACGTCTTCCCACATGAATAAAGCTGTTTTTCACACATCAAACAAACTTACAAAAGCTCCTAAGAGGCCAGTGTTAAATTCATAAAGCTGGTATTTCTTCTGCCAAATTCTCTCAAAAGACTCTAAGTCATCCCCTTAATTTCATGAACTAGAACTCAACCAAACTCAGGCCTGTGACTGAAGTTCAAATAAAAGGACTGAAAGGAGTTAAAGATGCATTTTAAATGAATTCAGTTGAAATATTGGTGGTAAGTTAAGCTGCGTGAGATGAAGTGGAACAGTTCAAGTCTATAAGATGATGCCAGTTAAAATCACCCACTAACTACATTTTCAAAAACTTTAACTAATTACACGTAACTGATTTCAACTGCTTTTGGCTCGTACAGTTCAACAGACACTTCGAACTCTTAGTTGCTTCAACTTTGCAACTCCCTGCATTTCACATGCAAAGAATTTTACATTCCAAGATATTTTATTTTTGTTTGCAGTCTTTGCAGTCGACCACAATCAGATTTTCTTCAGGAAATGTTGTCTTTTAGAGTTAGTTAGCAAGTTATTTTATGGCTGTTTGTATTTAAACACCATTTAAGAAGTTTGGCTTTTTTGTTAGATGTAAAACATGTCCCCAAAGTAATAAGGTTAACATCTTGCTATCATATTGGTAATAAGAAATAAGTCCAGCCCCAACTAAACTAAAGCCAGCAGCTGAGTAAAGCCTCGTCTAGTAAAACTAAAACAATGGCCACATTCCCTCAACCGTCTTGTGACAGTAAAGCACATGCCAGCCTCTTCTGTATAACAGCTTTATGGTGTGTAAACCAGCACTCCTTTCACATCTGTGTTAATAGAGTTTACATTAGGAGATATGGCAGAGGGGTTATCACCAGAGGGGAGGGACGGGGTGTGTGTGTCTGTGTGTGTCGGGGGGGGGGGCTACTGTCTGACAGGGGTGGTCTCTGTATACACACATGGAAGATACACAATAGGAACACACAGCCGCACAGTGTTTGACTGAGCAGTTTTATGATGTTTGTCGGCAGACCTGGTGGTTCAGGAAGCAAACTGCCAGAGGATTCCTTGCGTAACTGTGGTTCGGAGGGATAAGCACTCTGTGTGTGTGAAAGACAGAGACAGCGAGTGTGTGTGTGTTTGCGAGCTCGCGCACCGGCATCGTTTACTGTTGTTTAGAGAACAACCGAGCTGGTTGTTAGGATAGTCTTGGTCTTTTATCTGGGCCTTCATCACCATCTCTAAACACAGAGGAAGGGTTTGTGTGTTGCTCACGGCATGCTTTCAACACAGCCTTCAGAGGAATTAGCCTTAATTAAACCCTTTTGCAGCCATATATGGGTCGCGTGTGATGAATGATGAACCATCAGCAGTAATTGATGTATGTTATTAAGTGCTATTTCGCTTTCTGATTCTAACTGGCCTTCGTCTTAGTCATAAATCGACCTCTCTTGTCCTTCTGGTTTGTCAACTCCACTCATCCCTCTCTTCTGTCTTTACCAGGTGCGTTACTGCCATTCTCTGACTGAGGAGGAAAAGAGGGAGCTCCACATGTTTAGTGCCCAGAGGAAGAGGGAGGCACTGGGGAGAGGAACACCCAAGATCCTGCCCCGAGCTCTGCAACACACCCGCTGTGAAAATGTAGGTGGCACACGTGGATGCCCCTGAGCATACACGTAGATCACTTCACAAGGAAATCAACTTGTGGGTCTGAAGTTATTTACGTCACAAGCAACTAACACCCACCATGCCATCCCAACACAAAGCAGCCTGCGGCACAGTCCTGATTGGCTAATGCGATGGTTTTAATCATGGACATAAACTTCCTCATTAGGGCGAGAGAGGAAGCAGGGAAATTGGAAGGCTCGTGCTCAAGCCGAGCGGAGAAGCCAGTTCCTCGCGAGGAATTCAGCAAATTTCCTGCCACCCCATCTATATCTCAGCATGACAGACTGCACAAAATGTACAGGTTAACAAGTAATTCTTGCATGGGGCCTTAAAATCCAACTTTTTCCCAAAACAAGACACAGTATGTGGCACATAATTCCACATCTTCTCGTATAATTACATGCACCCAGTACATGCAGCTGATTTTAGGACTTTTTCTGTAAAGGAGTAGGCAAGTTTCTGCATCTGTTCACAGTGTTATGTAAGCATATGCTGTCTAAAGAAAGTAGACTTTTTATCCTTTGTGTGAAAATGTTTTTAGAGATGAAAGTTATTTTCTATCAGCACTCTGAAGGGAGCCTTGACTTTCGGGAAAAGAGAGACATCTAGACTCCATTTTGACGTTCTGGTTGGAGTCATAGCGAGCTATGAACAAACACAACACTGCAAACAATCCTAAAACGTGACCTGTTTCCTACTTGGTGATGGCGGTCTAAACATAACATCCAGATTCATTCAAGATGCCCTTGATCATATTTCTGAAAAATTCCCTTTCAGTGCAACAAACATAAATATTAGTGTTATGTGGCTTCCGGCAAATTGAGCCCTGACCAGTGAGTAAACCACATCCTCTGCCAGGCCTTCAGGAAGAGCACGCCAGGCTTGTTAATTCCCCTGGACAGGCAGATGAAGTCTGTCACCACTCAAACATGCTACCACATGGATACAAGGTCACATACACATGCACACACTGAAATCACACACAGGAACATGAACGGACACACAAATCCTTGCTGGACATTCGTGTGTATTCACACATGCTCAGGAAACACACACTGTTAAGCAATAACCACCCGCTCACTCATCCATACAGGCACACCTACACACATGTGCACACTCATGCAAGCGTTCGTACACATACTGCACATGCTCAAAAAGATAGATCATTCACACACACTTTGTCAGACTCCAGTTTCGTGGTGCCGCACTCCCAGCGACTCACAGCACCCCCTGTATCCAAGGCCCCTGTCTGTCCACCCTGGTAATAATGGTTAACAGCTGGGCATGCTATCTCATAGCTGCCTATGGGTCTCATAGCTCTGCTGGGTTATATAAAGACTTGATTACATGTTCAGACACGCTCTGACGATCTCTGTGGAGTCATACGATCTTTCGACTCATGACCAAGGCCAGTGTATTCAGGACAAAAAAAATGCTGTTCAGTTCCTCAGCAACACTCAATGAATAATTGATGACTTTTATAAAGTGAAATAGCCTCCAATTGAAAAAAAGAAAAGGAATTTCCCCGTGGGGATAAATTAAGTGAAAAAAAACAAACCCATTCACTTTTAAATTGTTATTTTGCATCTGTTCCAATGTTAATACAGAGAGTTCTACCCAGGAAGACATTGGGTGGGATTGTCTCAGGTGCAGTCAATCATTTTTAATAGCCATCCGCAATCTTGAAATGTTGCCTTGAAAAGATAACATTGCACTACCCGTGTACTGGACTGTTGCTGTATTTCTGCTATGACTGTCATCCCTGTATGATTCACTGATGTGTTATGAATGGATCATGTTCCTTTGGCATTTACAGTACAATCACCTGTTGTTTGGCCTTCTTTGTTTTAGCATTGCTGCAAATGAAACATCAGCAGATATGTGATATGTTTTGAAAATTTACTGATAGTCTCTCTTGTGTCACTGGCATTGGCTGTACTACACATTTATTTTGAAGTGTCAATCCCTTATGCAATAATTCTCAGGGTAGCATACTGATCACCAAATGTATTATTAATATATAATAATGAGCATGATCATAGGCTTAATGATGAACATGTTCTGTCCTAGGCATTGTAAGCTACTGTAAGTGCATCAACTAGATGCCTGAAATATAAATCTCATGGGTCATCTGTTGTGTTTGATTGTCAGTGTGGTGGAGGCATCAATGGAGGGGAAATGGCAATTTTTGCCTCCAGAGCAGGCCCGAGCCCCTGCTGGCACCCAGCATGCTTTGTGTGTGCCACATGTCAAGAGCTGCTGGTGGATCTGATCTATTTCTACCAAAATGGCAAGATCCTCTGCGGTAGACACCATGCTGAGCTTCTCAAACCACGATGCTCTTCTTGTGATGAGGTAAGACACATAGATAGTAATGATAGTAGCTCTACCTACTGCACTACCAGGTCCATAGAGTTCCACAGAACTAACAGTGGTATGGGTGTTTCCCTTTAGATCATATTTTCGGATGAGTGCACTGAAGCAGAGGGTCGTCACTGGCACATGAAGCACTTTGCCTGTTTCGAGTGTGAGACTATGCTAGGGGGGCAGCGCTACATCATGAAAGATGGCCGACCCTATTGTTGTGGCTGCTTTGAGTCACTGTACGCGGAGTACTGTGAGGCCTGTGGTGAAAACATTGGTGAGTTATATTTAGATATTTGGATTAATATAAAGACACTTTTGATACCCAAGATCGAACACAATATCCCACAGATGTATTTCTTTATACTGTAGCAAGTACAATACCATACCTAATACTGTGCTCCTTTTCTCTTTATCCGTGATCCTTTAGGTGTTGATCATGCCCAGATGACCTATGAAGGTGTACACTGGCATGCCACAGACCAGTGCTTCTGTTGTGCCCAGTGCAAGACATCCTTGCTGGGCTGCCCCTTCTTGCCAAAGCAGGGTCGAATCTATTGCTCAAAGGCCTGCAGTCAGGGGGAAGATATACATGCCTCCGACTCGTCTGATTCTGCCTTCCAGTCTGCTCGCTCACGTGAATCACGGCGCAGTGTCCGCATGGGGAAGAGCAGCAAGCCTGCCGAACAGTGGAGACAGTCGCAGCTCTTTAACCCCCCCGCCACCGTCCCCTCGTTTGAGTATAAGTTTAGAGATGAAGAGGGTGACAGAGATGCTGATTGTGACATTGGTATCATAGGGCGCAAGCTGACCCATCTAGGCCTGGAAGAGGAGAGGTTTTGGAGGGAGCGGGAGGACCAGGATGCCGGTGGAGAGGAGGATCCAGAGGAGTGGGCACAGCATGAGGACTATATGACTCAGCTCCTGCTCAAGTTTGGTGACCGCGGGATGCTACATCAACTTCAGCAGCCATCCCTAAAATCTCCCAGCCCCAGCAGTGACAGAAACAGACTAATAAATGTCTCTGACCCATGGCTTAAGCCTGATATTACATCTATGGGCGTTACTGCCTCCTCTCCAACCCCTGCCAGTCCCACTCAGAGCCAGACTTCCAATCAATCCCGAGCCAACAGCCTTAGCCCTGGACTGATAAGCAAGAAGCACCTGCCTGAAATGTACTGGGCCCAGTCCCAGGATGGCTTGGGAGACTCAGCTTATGGGAGTCATCCAGGTCCTGCCAGTGCCAGAAAGATTCAAGAGCTGGAGTTGGACCAAGATCAGGACCAATCTGGGACGGGAAGACAGGCTTTCTGGCCAGACACAAGGCAATGGTATGAAGACTCCCTTGAGTGTATCGCTGATGAGCTGAGGAAAGTTGAGCAGGGTGCTGGAGACTCCATGGATTCCTTGGCACTCTCTAACATTACTGGTAAGGATACTGTTGGTTGCATGTATTTGTTGGAAAAATGTTCTTTCTTTTTTATATTGAACGGCTATTCAATATCTTTCTCCTGCTCATTCTTTTTAGGTGCATCAGTAGAAGGAGATGGCAGGGATAGGCCTTTGGTCTACACCCTTGCCATGCAGGATCCCTCTGTGGCAGATGACTGTGAGAAGATGAGCAACATGGGAACCTTTAATTCATCTCATCTTCACCACAGTGCCAACTCTCTCAACCTCAACATGGAGAAGGGCGATGACGAGGAGGTAGCATTTGCAATGAGGGGAGCCACACCAGGAGGACTTATCTCCCCAATGTCCACACATTCAGAAGGTCTCTCTCCCTCCTTTGTCCATGCCCCAGCTCTGAGGAGGAGCAAGTCCCAGTCCAGGCCTCCTCAGATGGTGAAGTTCTCAGAAGACACTGTGGACAATGGATATAACGATGGGTTTGATGTCAGTATGAGAAAGCATCCCATGAGTGAGAAGCCACAGCGGAGGGTGTACTGCCCAGATGAGATGGGCCGAGAAAGAAGTCGCCCAACAAGCCACCATGGGCGCAGCAGGCAGCACCACCACCGCCAAGGCCGGCACCATAGGAGCCGTAAAACCCGCTCGGACAACAACCTTCACATGGTGCCTTTGGAGAAAGCACAGAGGCCGTATGAGCCACAGCAGCAGGGTCTGGTAAACACTCCTTGTGGTGCCATGCTCCTACAGCATCCCGCACACAGGCTGCCCTTGGCCTACTCCCAAACCCGATCTGACTATATGCCTCAGGGCTCAGCTCAAGGAGACCCACGGGTTGAGCATTTCATGGGTCTCTACAGAGATGAAGATGACTGTTGCTCTACTTGCTCTTCCTCATCATCGGACTCTGAGGAGGAGGGCTATTTCCTGGGCCAGCCCATCCCTCAGCCTCGAGCGGCTGGGCGCTACTATGCTGAAGACTACCCAACAAGGGTTACAGCCCTCTCCTCCCAGAACCATGGCTTACAGACTGGTCGTAGAAAGAGCCACCGTTCCAAAAACTGTATCATCTCTTAACAGCTCAGAGTACATTTATATTATAATCTGCACCACACTAGGCAATAAAGTCAGATTTTTTGATCATGTGGTCTGGTTACAGAAAGGCAGTTTAAAACAACCCATATGCACAGACTGCGTATTACGCCCTGGGTGCATGGCCAAATCTTAAGATGCATATCATATTGGGTGAAATCTACAAAAGAAAGAATAAATCAGCTAAACTGCTAAGACAGCAAAGGAAAAACTAGATCTGTGTAACATAGTCAGAAAATCTGTTCTTTGTGTGTGTGCAAATTTGACCTAGATACTGGGTTTGATTGAATTTTAGCACTAATATGATGCATGGACTGGTAATTTTGGACACATTTAGACAGTGCAGACCAAAATTATGCAGAGTTGTCAGAAGGACAACAAACATTTTCTTTCATTTCAGCATTTGCCAATAAGTTTAAAAAAAAATGTTTTATGTTCAGTTAAACGTTTTGCAGCAATATCTTCGTGCGCGTTGAAATGGCAACACATTGTACACAGAGGTTGACAAAGTAGAAAATAGAAACAAACCAAATAATTATTTAATGCATAATAGTACAAAATGATAATGTATATACTAAGTTAAGATTTTAATACTGGTATTTTTGTATCTGTGGTTTAAAGAATTGTTTCTTTTGAAGTGAATGATATAGAAAATAGCAGTTGTAATGGTGAACAAACAGACCTCGTTAATGTTCTATGAAAAACAACAAAGAAGGTGCCACTTCAGAAACTGTGTTCTTCACAGTTAAGTGCCATGTTACTCTGTAACAATGTCTATTATAACATATACTCCACAATGCTCACTATTGGTGTACAAAATATAAAACAAATAGCGGAAAGTCTTGCATTCTCCATATTCAGCTGAACTGTTCACTACCCTTGCTCTGACATAACCAGCTAAATGCTTCGTGATGTAAAGACGCTTGTAATAAATAATTTTCTCCTCACAAAGCTTCAGGAATGATTCTTTTCTTCAAATGTTTGACCCATTTATTTTTAAATTAAATATTGTGTAGCCCTCAGACTGTACTGGCGTTTTATAGTGAGTTGCACCAAAGAGTTCATGGCATTCTTTTGAAAACCTGGAAATGATCAAATCTTGTAAAAACGTCATATGTAACATGCACATCGTAAGAGTGGCGATTCGAAATGATGTGCATGCATTTAAATTTTAAAGTACTGCATGTTAGGAGTCTATACCATACAAAAACCTGAGGATTTTAATAAGGCATGTGAACTGATCCTTAAACACTGGCTGAGGTCTATGATGCTGATGGGCCATTTATGAATCTTGTGTCAATACATCACAAAAAAGAAACCTTGAAGTTAACAGAAATCATCTTTACTACATCCTTCAGAGACATCTCAGTTTATGCAAAACTTTGTCTCAATTTCAAATAATTAAGCTTTGTGACTGATTTTCCCAGAGGGGGGGGACATAAAGTTTGAAAAGCAAAATGAGACAACACAACAAAAAAGGAACTGAACAGGCAGTACAAATTTATACAAGAACATAGAACAATAAATTTAGCAGCACCAGGTCATACATCTGACTGCTACAAAATGATAACTCCTATCTGAAAATAGTACAAAACATTGTCTTCCTTGGGAAAAGTATGATCATGCTGAACACATTTTTATCAAAACTGGTTAAATAATGATACCCATGTTAAACCGCTTCCCTTGTGATGTGAGACAGAGCTTTTTAAATAAGGGCAAAGTGTTTTTGCCAACATTTGACAGTTATTATTAAGATCATTTGACAGAACTTGAAAAGTACAAATGGTCTGTTCAAAACTAACACTGTTCATTCCCACATACAATGCATCACTGCATCTTCACCATCTTGCTGTGCTGTAGAATTGTTTTAGGTCCAGCAATCCAAAATGTTTCCAAGATATCCATCGTGTTCAGCAGTCAAGCCTACCATGCTCAGTCTCACAGAGGGCAGATCAGGCCAGTGTGTCAGTAAGACGAGCTGTGATTGGCTGCATTCTTTGAAAGTTTATGACCTGTCAGGGCTGTAGCTGCGGTGATCGAGTCACAGACGGAAGGTTCTGGCTGCCGAACTGCCTCATCCAGCTCACTGATGAAGTGTTTGAGGTCCTCCAGGCAACGTTCACGGATTTCCCCGAGGTTCTCCCTGAGAGGAACCTGCACCTGCTTCTCCAGGTTGGGGTCTTTAGCCACAAGCATCTTCACCACCATGCCAAATGTCTCGCAGTCCTGGCGGTACACCTGGAAGTGGACAGCATTGAGTCAAATGACATGCGATTTTGTTCCATGCAAATGACAATTTGACATGCGCAAAAAAAAAAAAAAAAATAGCAATGCCTTTCTTTCAAAAAAACACTCAAGAGATACATTTACTTCCATATGTATGTAGATTTGCCTGTTGACCCTGAAAAGTGTCAACAGAGGTCACACTCGATGAGAGGAAAGCTCTTAATTGAGGAGATGAAAAGTTGTTTCCTTCCTGCTCTACCTGGCACCTAGGTGTAAATATTCACTCAGTCATTGAGCCTGAGCTGATCATTCTGGTGTTAACACACATCATGTAGTGTCAAAAGATAAACACTTCTCCTCTCGAGTTTAATAAGAGCCCTTTATGTAGGACAGGGTAGCCCAAGAGGCAATAAAACCCCATTTTAGTGGCGGCTCAGAGGCTTATAACAGGTGTTAGAGGGACAATGAGGAAGAGGTGGTGGTATCTTGTTTGGGAGCTGCTATTTCACACCAAGCCTCAAATGTCTCATAAAATAATGGAGGGAGCCCACTGCTGCCACATAAACTGGTTCAATTTGCAAAATACCAAAACAGATTTGTTTCCAACTCGTGATGCTTCATATGACCTGACAATGAAATTCCAGAGGGGGAAAATATCAAGTCACCTGAGCTGATGGTAATATTTTATACGTCAGTTTCCATTTTCTAAAAGCGCCAAATGTGCTGCGCATGGATTCCCACACGCAAGAAATTGAGACAAATTCTACACCTCAGTCCTTTTTCCACCTTACGGCTTCAGGAACATGTCCAAGTCACACTAAAGCAACACTAACTTTGTTCAGGTGCAGGAGAGTTTTATTTTCCATTTTTTCAAAGTTAACGATGAATGTATAACCAATAATAATCGCATCATTTTAAACACACGGTATGGTACCCTAAACTCAAAAAACATGCACATTTCAGCAGTTGGTAACAATGAATAAATGTTTTTTTGTTGCATCTTTGTCTCCCTTGTTTCTTGTCGTCCGTCCACTATAACCACCTTAATTGAAGCATAAAATGCTGAAATAAATAAAATAAATAAAAACGCACATCACATATGAGGCCATGGACAGTGTGATGACAGTGTCCACACTGACAGACCTCAGGGACACACCTCAGTTTCTCTGTGGGACGCTGCTCTCTCCTGTCCCTTTTCTCCATCTGTCCCTCCACTATTTCACAACACATTTCTTCCTCTAGTCAGTCTCTCCGTGCCTCGTATGTCTTACTCTCAATCTCTCGATCGATTCTCTTCCCTGAGTAAGTGGAAGTGAATTAACCCACTGATACTGCTACTCAAGTCACACGTCAAGCCTTCACTGTCAGCGCGCTGGCAGACACAAGGGCACTTCAAATGACGACGGTTGTGTGCGGATCAGTGTGTTTATGCATGCGCCTGTGTGTGTATATGTGTGTGTAAAATTAGGCCAGGGAAGGGTGAGTTTCAGTTATTCACCGGATACCAACACAGTGGCTACTGCGCTGCGGGGCATTCAGACTCACTGGCTTATTTATAGCTTTTCACAATGTTCCTAGAACACAGAGCATTGGTCGGGGTAGAGGAGAGATCACAAGTAAAGATCTGACAGAAATCTATTTTCTAGAAATTATACAACGCAGAATAAATTACTGAAACGTTTTCTGAAAGGTCTCCCTCTAAAAAAGGTTTCAGTTCTCACTCTTAAGGTGACCTGAATCTAACAATAGGACGAATCAATTCACAGGAAATTTACGGTTAACATAAGGGTATAAACAGTTTCAGGAAAGAGCGCTGACGTAAAATGAACACACCACCGCCTCCTCTGGGCGTTTCTATACATTCCCCATGTACAATAAACGATCAAGTGGAAGATGTTACACAACCGACTAACAAAAACTGTACAAAAAGCAGGCCTGTGATAGCAGGTTGCTCTACTGTGCTGAATTTAGCAACATCACATTGTCCTTTTAATCTTTTTAATGTCCTACGGTTTCACTCAGCAGCTGATAACAGTGAATTTATCAACCTTTCGGAGGAAGTCTCCAATCAAGAGTGCTGACAACAACTTCTATGAATACGGGGGAAAGTCGTTCCTAGATAACAATGTGCTGAAAATGTACTTCCTGTATTCAAACGCGCTTCCTGAAATCCCTCCCTTGTTATCCAATCAGGAAGGAAAGCACAATTTCTCGACTTTGGGGTGGGGTCGGCCCAGAACTGTCTCCGTTTCTGAAAACATCTTTAAACTTTTTAAAGTTTTCTACAGCCAGTTGAAACAGGATTCGGAGTGAGCGTGTGAGCCGTCCTGGCTTTAGAAAAGCAGTGTGAAAGACTTGGGGCTTGAGTCCAGTTCTGCCATCTTTGTAACTAAAAAAAAAAAACCCACTGTGGCTGGAACTGTCTGGCTGTCTGTCCTGCAGCCAAATATATTTAGATTCCTCAACAAATGAAATAAAACTCCCTTTGTATCACAGCCTGGACTGCGAGGAGTAAAACATAATACCCTTTATTGCCTCTCATGCCTTGTCACTCACTATAACCAGTTAGTCTGTACTGTAGCCAAAGTCAACTCTGACAATGAGAACAGGGTTCAGGTTGAATTTCAGTGGACCAATTTCACTTAGCTATACAAACACACACTGAGGCGCTGGTATAACGCTGCCCAGCACGATGTCTGGCCCATGATGGAAACTTCAGCTTGTGAACTGTGAAAAGTGGAGAGACAGTTGGTGAGCTTTTGAGGGGAGCTACTGGACTCGGGTGCGTTTGTGTCCCTGTGTTTAGGAGAGATGGCTAGACCAGATTGGGGCGCAGAAAGCCAAACATCTGGCCGACACTTGACAAGTGGCTGAACACGAGAGCGAGCAACAGAAGCACTGCGGCGACTTCGCAGGATGCATGTGAGAGTGACTTTGTTTTGTTTTTTTAGACTGAAAAAGAGAGTCTAACTCGAGAGCGTTTCGCTGTGTGTTCTGGGCCTGATGGGAAATGAATACCAGCCACCAGACAAGTGCTTATACATTTTCCATTCGCCACTTTGGCAGGTAACCAACCATCATGTGAAAGTGATTCTCTCAGGTTTTGATTGGTGTTTACAATGGGTTTAAAGGGTTAAAGTGTTTACCAACACACAAGACAGAGTGTTTCTATTCATCTTTCTGCCCACAAAGACTTGCACGGAGAATAAGTGAACAAAAAAAAAAAAAAATGCTGGGCATCTTTGATTTTATTAGTAAAACTTCTATTTCAGGCCTGGTTGTGTGTGACAGGAACAAGGGCTGACTTCACTTACAATCATGACTAATCTAGCCAGCCTTTCATGACAGACAGAGTGAGGACTGCCAAGTGACAAACAAACTTCATGCATGTGATCTGGAGAACACAAAAGCCAAAAAAAAAAAAGAATAAAGAAAAAGAAGAGCGCCAAATCTGAGAATCAAAAATCCTGGAAAGAAAATCAGAGATTTCATATTCTTGGAATACACGGTTCACTCTCATATTAAAGTTATTCCTGACCCGAAAATACGAACTAAAGCTCACACAATAGAGCTCAAAATGAACACGAGGAGACACAGATGGGGGAGAAAGAGACAGGCTATAAAACAGGCCAGAAGCTGCAGCGTCAGCAACAGGGTTATAACGGCCTATAGGCTCTGTGGCGCAGCTATATGTGAGAGCGCAGTGTGTGTGCTCCAGGGCAGAGCTGGCTCAGGTTTAATGGTCCCAGTAAAGCAGCGGTAGTGCTCACTGGTGCAGGAATGGCCTTCATTAGATAACTGAGCGGAGTTGGAACCTCGAGCCTGGGGTGGTTTTAGCTCCATTAAGTGGTCGGCCTCCCAATTTATTGTACGCACAAACCAATACCATGTCTAGGCTTTACTTGTGTTTCTGCTTTCGTTTATATGTTCCTGTACCATGAACGTTATTCTGTTGTTTCCAACTCCCAGTGTGCAGGCCTACATGTGTGTGTGTGCGTCTGTAAAGATGAGTCAAACACCGAGGGAGAGTTGTAACGTTTGAGCCATGTGGGATATTAAGCTGGTGCAGGGTATAATGAGCAATTGTTGCAGTTGTGCCAGTCAGGATGGGAGGTTAACAAGAGCCACCAGGAAAACGTTGATATATCTGGCAACCAGCTTCTTTGGCAGATAATTACCCATCACTTAAATACTGTTCTGAAACTGATATCTGGCTGGCAAATTGGTGGATTTTGGGATGTGCCCACCACTGTGACTGGTGGACAGGAAAGTTAATTTCCTGCCTTGTTAGGAATATAATAGGTGACTGTTCCAGTAATGCCTATCCAGTAAAATAATCCACGTGTGAGCCAGGAGAGTCACGGCCACCATATGTACGGGGCTGTTTTCCAAGGTTACAGTATGTGTCATGCATGCGGCAAGTTGACATTTATAGAAAAGTCTTACAAATTTCCAACTTGTTATGAGAGGATTGTATATGCAGCAATTTTCCATTCGAGGCAACAGAGCTACTGACACAAATTGTTCATATTTTCCTTTACAGATGCTACATGAATACCAATGAAGAATTCAAGATATGGTATCCAAACAAAACAATGTATCAAATCTGAAAACAAGTGTTGGCTGAGGTACAAAATAAATACTTCCTTCCAGTTAAAAGATCAGCTAAATATAAATGTATAGATTTCAGAGGATGGATAGGTACCTTCTCTATCGCCTGAGCTTTGGCTGCGATGGCTAGAGCTCGCCTCTCTTGAAAGTTGTCCGCAGACAACTTTTGGCTCTCCTCCACGACTGGAGCCACCAGCAGCTCCTCTTTTTCTCCCTCTGGGGGATGGTTCTCCTCCTAAAAAAGGTAGAAGAGAGAGAGGAGTGAGTTGCTGCTCAAAGGAAAACATATGGCAGATAACCATAGAAGTGATGACTATAAAAGTTTCAATAAATGTTTTAAAAGTGTTCTTTTACTGCGGTCAAGATGATAATGCTAGCAGTTACACGGACAACTTATAGCCGAGGCACTCGTGTGCGATGGTATGACCTGACCTACTGACTGTTAGCTTTCCTGTATATCCAAGCTTCGTCCTTTCGTACGCATCATCAACCACATCCTTCCTTTAGCACGTACAGCTGAAAAGTCAGAGTTTACACTGTGTGGATTTCTATTAATTAGTCAAAGAATTAAGGATTCATAGGAATTACAATCTAAGACAGGAGATAGGACTACAAACCTTCAGAACAGATGTGGCTCTCTTCTCATTACTTAGCAAAATGTGACAAACTGTACTTCTATGTAAATTGTAAAAATTGATATTTCAGCTGTTTTTATAACTTAAGAATAGAAAATCAGGCCAGACAAGCCATGATGAGACATCTAATGGGTAGACTGGAAACTCTAGTACCCATAAGTATTACTGTCAAAGCCAAAAGAAAGAGCAAAGGGGAGAAATGAGGCCAACTTGGATCACCACTCAATTTCTTTTGCTCATTTCCTGATACTATTAGAGTTTGAAGGCCAGGGAGCAGAACTGCCCAGCCATGACTAAAGTCCACTCATATATTAAGGGAAACAGGCCAGGGACTAAGTCATATTAAATCTCTAGATGACTGAGGAGAGTAATTACACGAGATGGTACATCACAACGCCGAGTGTGGTCTAAAATAAAAAGCACAACTCATAAAGCATCATCCAATTATTCTTCCATCCAATTCCCTCCCTGAAGCCATGCTTGGGAGAAATGTGTACGCTTGTGCGCGTATGAAAGATCACGTTTGTCAGTCTTCAGCCTCCTTAGACAGTGAAAAATATATTCCTGTCTGAGTCTTTCACTTCAACTCTCTGGGCACATATTAATCTGGAAGGGATGTTACACTATCAATACCAAGCTTGGCAGATACATTTTGTGCAAACTGGACTAAAATGAAACGTCATCCGTTGGGAGGTATGAGTAATCCTTTTTAATGTAATACTAAAAATGTATTTAACAAAAGCTTTTTAGACCTTAAGTATTCTTTCTTGTTATTTTTTCTGCTGAAAAAAAAAAAAAAAAAAAAAAAAGCCTGCTTGGTCTGGTGAACCATGAACTGACCTTTAAAGTTAGGACTGCTGTAGATTCCTCATTACTGTGCTTTCACAATTCATTTGGTGTGAGTTATACCACTAAAATAAAAGAACAGCTGAGGCTGATGGGAATGTCAGCTGGGATAGTGTTGGAAAAAGTGAAATTTTGACCTGATGATGGCCCTGAGGAAACATTAAGGGGTCACCAAAATTACAATTCAACCTGTGGGAAACATGAAAAGCTGAACCAAATTTCATTGCAATTATCCAAACTTAATAGAGGCACTACAGGAAAAGTCAGGGGAAAATTGTTAGCGTGCATCGCCTGAATAAAAAACAATGACAGAATAAAGAAAAAACCTGACTTCCCTAGAGCTACATTGCTAGCATGGCTAAAGATGTCACGATATCTGTTCTCCTGAAATCACAACAGGTTTCTAACCTGTGTGACTGCTTGGGTTTCTCTGCCCAAATCTGGGCAATTGTCTTAGTTGGTAAAATGTTATACTGTAATTAACAGGAATTTGATGCCGTGTTGGGATTAAACCTTCTAGTGACCTTTTCGGACATGCTCTCCCACCCACTTAGGCCACCATGGCTTGCAGCCAGAGCCGGAGCTGCTCTTTAGGTCCCCTCTTTGGTCTTTTTTGTCTGGGATGGCTCCAGAAATCCTGCGTGTGTGTTTGTTGAATCTCCACAGCAGGCAGCGGCTGGGGCCATAAGTGCAAGCTTTACTGGGGGGCACAGCACAGCCTTTCATCTTGGCCAAGGTTACGGGTTTGTGCCCCCAGAACAGAAAACAACAATGCACCACAGGCTAGATCAAACACAGCAAAAAAGCAGCAGTGTGTGTGTGTGTGTGGAGGGGTGGGACACTTAGTAAAACTTTCATCACAGCAGTTGATTGGGGTGGTGGTGGGTGGTTCTTGCAAAAATGCACACGAGGAGGAGAGGAAAGGACTAGGTTTGGATCTTGTAATTTCTGACATATAAAGCAATGCATGGTTTTACAAAGACATCCAAGTGCCCACCGTGACAGTCAAAAGGGACAAACCAGTGAACACAGAAAACAAAACATGGCGACGTACAAATTCCTCCAGCGTGTTCAGAAAAAGATCTGAGGGCTGCTAATGAGATAAATAACAAGCCTGCTTGCTTGGACAGTAAAGCAGCATTTAAAAAGGTTGTTTGATCAAAGTGATGTTTTGTGCATCATGGGAATGTTCTAGTCAGTGACAGGACAGCTGCAGTGTAGTTTCAGGCCAACAGTCCCTTCAATTCTTGGAATTTTAGGCTGCTTATTAATTTATTAATTCATTTAACAGATATAAATACATGATTTAAAGGGTAGCTTAATCTTACCAAATCACATTGTTGAGTTATCTAATGAAATCCCCCTTTCCCATCTCTACCATCCATTCTTATTTGAAGTAAACGCAGCATAATACTCGCTGGTACGTCAAGGATTTTCCTGTGACCCGTATGTCACGCATCAACTTCTCACAAGCACGACCACTGACCTGCTACATCTGCTCCACAGCCACAGCTACCAAACACAGTCAGACACACTCTTTAACAGAAAAAGGAAGCGATTGTTCATTGTAAACGCTCTAAACACATCCCGATGAGTTCCACGGGGACTACTCCTGGCTTTGCGGCTAAGATCCTATGATAAAGCTATGACTTGGGCTACTGAGTTAGCCTCTTCACTTCTGGGTGGCCACAGCCAGACGCATTGCGCCTAATCACATCTGATTGTATTTACACTCCTCTGCATAGTTGGAAATGGATGATATCAGCAAAACAAGCTATTATTTGCAAAACAGGCAGGAGAGATCTACATTCAATACCTACTCAAAACAGTAAAAGTATTTCTTTAAGCGCTTTAAGGGAGGACGGCTGGTAGTTTCGGCGACACTTGAGCCCCTTTCCCTACACCATTATAAGTTCTTGTGATTGAAGTCTGCTTACAACACAGGTAAACAAAGCACAGGCCTGATGGCTTTTATGCTCTGCGTGAGAGCCACTTTAAAAACCATTAACATACTTCAATGGACTAAACACTTATTAGAAGGATGGAATTTAAAAAGTTCCAGATGCATCCTGCCGTACAGTGACAGTCCATGATATATATTAGATAACGGTCCACGTACAACTGGCGCTGTTAGGACAAAAATCTTCTATTTATGAGAAGAAGCTGAGGCTTGTTACGTTTTTGTTTGTTCGGGTATAAAGTCAATTTAAGCACAATTAGTATTGCAGTTTGGCATTTATTATTCTAAAGATAATTCATCTACTTTGGCTCACCTTGTTTGAGGTTGCGCTGTGCGGGGAGCCTTCTCTTGACAGGCCAGGAATTTTGTCTGAAGACACAAGAAAGGGACGAAAAAAAGTTTGACACAATGAGATCTAAGTGCGGGACAAAAATAACACGATATGGACTAAGAAAATGATAAGCTAGCGAAATGAGAAAAATGGCAGGAAGCAGAAATTCAATGGAAAGAAAGCGACAATTAGTATGTCTGGAAAGTAAGTATGTGCTTATGGTAAATCAAGGCTCTGTAAAGGTGTTGAGGTTTGGTTCCAGGATCCAGGCAGGTACCGAGGCTAGAACATCTGGAACAATCAAGAAACAGATGGTTCATTGTCGTGCTCTGAACACCAGTGGGTGGATTCACTACATTTTCCCTCTTGTATGAATTCCTTCTCATCAATCGGACACCGCCTCCTCTCTCACTTTCCATTTGTCCTTCTACCAACTGTCCTCAAGCATTCGAGGCCTTGCAGCCGACCGGCCAAGTCTACAAACAAACACGAGCTCTGAAATCCTCGCTATGAAACAAAAACACTCCGATGTGGAAGCTTTGGCTTCAGGAATATCCATCAGACATCCTATACCCTTTCCGTGTTCTTCCACACACGACCTGGTGGCATCTTTATGAGGCCTGACAAAGTGGCAGACAGAGCGGGGAGGAAGGCTGGCTGCTGGACACATTAGAAACGCTCTCTGTCTCTCTCAGGTTACACAGACTGGGAATAGGTTAAGTTTAACGATTGTAACCTTTGTATATTTCTGAAACAAATCCTCTGCATGTCAACTCATCCCGCTTTCGTTAATTTATAGTGAAAAAAAGAAAAAAAAAATCAATTAAATGAAATGGTACAGAGATGGCACTTAAATTATCCAAGTAAAAAAAAAAAAAAAAAAAAAAAAAAAACGCACAGCCAAACTGAATTTGATGCAACTTTTCTATCCTGTCTAGAACAACTGTACTTACCGGCCATCTTGCTCTGAGAATAAGTCTCTTCATATCCTGTAGAAAGACCAAACCGCAGGGTCACTGGCTGTGTATATAATAACTAGGCCTTTTTGATCTTACGGCAATCTAGCAAGCACACTCACTCCCCTGATGCTTCACTAAAAATATGATTAATGATGTTCTGCTTTCAAGAGGTTACAATCATGCATTTTGAATTACCAAACATTCTTGCCATGTAAGCATGATTAACCTCGTTCTGAGGTCCACTAAATTCGATTCACGAGTAAAAAGCACCAATCAAAATGGATATTTAAAAAGGGAGAGATGGCGAGCACCGAAGATGGCAACAGACCTAAAAAAACACTCTGCTACTTGTGGAAACGGGGAACTTGGGAGGTTGAGATCTATAAACTTACAAACAACCAACAAAAGGAGCATGCAGTAAACAAGGAGATACGTTAGCACCTTTTTCTAAAAGACTCCACTTGATTCAGGAGTTATCGTGAGCCTGGTGCCAAATTAGTTTTATAACCCACAGAGTGTCCAGAGCCAGAAAGATCAATAAAAACATTTAATATAAATCCAACAGGCATTGAAATTGCTTGCCGCTTCTATCAATTGTTATTTCCAGAGCAGACAAACTGGAAAGAAAAATAGTTTTTATTCAATGTAATGCACACAGCATCACGTCTGAACTGAGAATAATGTGGGACAACATAATGGCATCTTTCTTCTTTGGTGGAGACATTAACTTAAATCTTCACATATTGAATTTCATACTTTAAGAAACAACTGTGGGAACCATGTAAAGTGCTAACGTACCTCCACAACAGGAAGTAGAAATGACATAAAAGGGAACTTAACTCATATTCATAATGCATCTTGCTTTGGACCTGGGTGACAGAATTTTGCCCAAGTTTCTTTAATCATGGTTAGAATTCTTTTGATCCATTATTCTGACTGTCAGAATTCATAGGTTATATTGTATGTGTTTCATTTTATTCTTTAAGCTTTAAACATTTCAAAACATCTACGGGCATTTAATCCATTCTATCTTTCATCCTTGCATCCTTCTCCAGACTTCAGCCAGACCTCTTCGGAGTGTAGGAAGCCACAACATTTCCCTCTGACATGACAAGGATGCAAGGAGACGTGTGAGGAACAACAAATCAGCTCGCTGTTACCCAAGTCCAAGCTTGTTCTCATGGCTCAATGTACAGACCCAAAGTGTCATGTCCACTCTGTTGAGGGAAGAGTGCCCCCCAGAGGTGCTCTGAAACACCTGCGTAACCCTCTGGACCGTCCACACCTG
Organism: Argyrosomus regius; assembly: GCA_946959425.1. Lineage (NCBI taxonomy): Eukaryota > Metazoa > Chordata > Actinopteri > Sciaenidae > Argyrosomus > Argyrosomus regius. The sequence continues at coordinate 8,553,881 of OX336904.1, read as the reverse complement.
AAAAGCCAGTCAGCCGGATTATCAGTCATTGATGAGGCAGTGAAATAATAGAGAAGTCTTCTTGACAATGCTTGTACATTTTGGGGGCCTAAATGGTCTTTTTCAAATGTTGATTTTTGGAAACAGTGCTGCTTTTCAAATAAGGTCGCAATCAATGAGTGCATGTTCTTTTTGTGACTTACAGGCAAAAAAATTAAAATAAAACTGGAGGCAGTAAATGTTTTCTAGAAATGTTTTGTCATCTGTACATTTAAGGATTTGTCAGCTGCAACAAATCTTGCATCCACACCACATCAGGGGAGGGGAAACTCTAAGTTCTACATACTCTTGCCTTGCTGTGTGGGAAATGGCAGACTCTTGGCTCTGTCAGGTGAGTAGCCTCTGCTGCTGACACTGGAGCCGGAGCGACTGTGGGGGGAGCGGGCCACCTCGCGGCGGACAGGGGAGCGCTCTCTGAGTGGTGGGAACGGGGCTGCCTTTCTCCTGTAGTGGTCTCTGTCCTCTCTGGAAAAAACAGATGACAGCGTCTCATAATTTGAGAGGACAAAACATCCAAAGTGTTGTGTGAATGAAAAACATACATAAGAGTGCCTTATGCAATGATTGATATGAATTCATTCGTACCCTCTGTCCAGGTTGAGGATGGCTTGCACTAGTGTGTCCTCCCCGCTCTCTGGAAGTGATCTGGGTGCTGGGTAGATGCCCTGGCTTCGCACGCCATGAGGCGGAGGTGCGCGGGCACTGCAGGAGTAAAAACACACAAATGTGTGGTCGGCTGCAGACACATACTGTACACAAACAGGGTTTAATATGGCAGCAAGTACCATTTGGTCACTTTATACAAACAACCTTAAAATACCAGTACTGGGTTTGCCTTTCAGGGATGTGAATTTCAACTTTAGTTTGCTTCCTAAAAAGGAAAAATAAACATCTATATGCATTGTGCACATTTTTATCTAGGCTTTAACAGATGTTTTACCACTCTGTGTATTCTGTACAATACCTGGCACTCAGTATCTCTGTGCCCCTTCTCCTAACTCCCCACCACCTTTCAACTGACCTCTGACCTCTACTCACACCAATCCACAGGCCGGAAATGACCTCAGTGGCCTTTCACAGCTTGAAATATTTGTTTAGAGCGAAAGCCCCGTTCTGCCTGCTGAGTGGTGAATTTAATCAGTTTAATTTGTCTGACTTTTCTTTCCTGATTTTGCAACACTGAGTGAGACTCAATGAATTGTGTAAACCTGCCAACCAAAATCTGTGGCCTTGATTTTTGCAACCCAATCTGTAGCCTAAATATGGCTGAGAACTGTAGCTCGACTGAAAAGTCATCTAAGCTATAAAAGCGTGGAGCCAGGTGAGCACTGAGTCCACGAGAAATATGAATCGGGTGAGACAGGCCAATACGGGTCAGAGCAGACCATGATTTATGATTGCTGCTATGTAAACCAACATTTCAAACACATACTGAGAACGGAGGCGCACTCCAGCAGAAACCCCCCCGCCCAACTGGCCTGACCAGAGGAATTAAACACAGAGGACTTGTTCACAACACAAGCACATAGAGAAAGACTGACCCCTGCTGTCCATAATGACGCCATCCAATTTAAAATGGAGTTACATGAAGTATGACTTTGTATTTTCTTTCCAAAAAATAAATCCTGTCTACTAAGTCAAACAGATGCAGTTTACCCAAACTCCATAGGTCGTCCTGGGTGTGGGTCTTCCCTGGGTCCTCTGTAAGGATAGTCCTCCTATAAAAGATAATATCCATGAGTGACTTTTGTTGGCACTTTTTCTTTAAGCGATTTTGATAAACAAATACAAATGTTCTGGAAATTTGTTATAACTAATCTGTCTGAAACTACAAGCAATGCAACACATTTTGATTTTAAAACACTCCCCTATTGAATAGCATGTTATGGATCCAAAAACTAAAAAAAACAAAAAAACACACACACAATATGAATGTCAAGACATAGTTGCCTGACTTTATAAACATGTCTTGAAATTGAAACGTCACAATAGATATGCATATATTAAATATCTGGTTACAATATAGCAGACAGTGTGGCTAGTAAGATTTTCAACTGTAGCGCCCTCAGCTGGACAGAGATGAGTATGCATATTAAACCAACAGTATTAACATGATATGTATTTGTATATGTATTACAATAAGCTAAAGAACAATGTTAATTGTATGTCGTTTATAGTCTCACCCTCCTTGAAGGTGGACCAGTTCTTCGTTCGGCAGGGAAATGAAGACCGTCATTATGATAGCCCCTCTGATCTTCATGGTAATTTCGTGGGCCTCCTCCATTCGGGAAAAAGCGTGGACCTCCTTCATATCCATCGTACCCACTGCGGCTATAGTCGTCCTCTGGCCTGCCAAAAGGGCCCCTCCTCTCCACTGATCCAGCTGCCCGTGGGTATGGACCCTACCAGGATGTATACATTTTATGACTTTACATGTCAACTAAACTTGTTTTTTTTTAAAAATGGTTGCTTGGTTCATTTCAGCATTTCATTTCATAGATGTCTTCAAGCAGAAGTTGACTGAAAAAATTCACCATGGCAACCGGTTGGCTAAAAACTTCGGTCACCTGATGTAGACATAACTCTTGAAGTAGAAGGTCCATCAAGCACTTCTGATGGAGTAAACCTAACTCACTGTCTATGCTTTTCACTGCCTGCTCCTGACGACAACAGAAATATGATATTAAAAGAATGATTCTAGCGGTATATTTTTAGCCTTCCTTCACCAAATGATGTCTAGTGGCTACTTGGGAAAACACAGTTTCCTACTTATGTTTATATGAATACATATGTAACATGATAAAGAGAAAACAACTCACTGGTCTCTCTGTTAAAAAGCGTTCGTCGTACACCTCTCGTATACTCCGGTCTCTCCTGTACGTCACTGCAAAAGGAAAAGAGTGAGAGATACATGTAATTGTGGAAGGGTGCCACAAAATCAATAACAAAAATGAGTTTTTGTATGTTGGCAGTGTCTTTGTCCAACTCCTTTGGGCAGCAATAACTCTTATATCACATAAGACACATTATCACTAGATACTTAATTTTATCTTAACTTAATGACAACCATGGGACTGGAAAATGTTGTGTTTCACACTTTAGCTTTGACCCTGGTCAAATGTAAACTGCAACAAAGCAGCTCTTGCAAAACTACTAGTTACATTTAACATTACAATATGAAAAATGCTCTAAAAGTCGTAGCATTTCTTCTGTTTGGTGTAAAATGAATGTAGAGGAAGGTGTTCATCACAACTACTTACTTTTGGACTGAGGACTTCTGTGAGTCGGGATGACACAACCTGCAAAAAGATGTTTCTATAAAAACAATAGCTGAGGATTATTTATGCAGAACAGTTGAATGTCCAGTTGACCAACAACACCAGGATAAAAACACCCAACCGATGAGTTAAGACGTATTATATGTGTTATATGTGACGTATTTCTGTGATGAAATGAGTTCACTAACGACTGTAGCTTAGCTCCATGTAGAAAGGACAGCTAGCATTGCTAGTTAGCTAGCCTCCATATATGCTGCAAACATCGGCACATTTTATTTTTATCTGAGAGCAAGTTAACAGACATACAAAAAGGATACATAAATATTAACGATGCGATATAACATCTTATAGATAAACACGGCCTGAATAACGCAGTAAATGTCATTTCTTCCACACAAACAGCGAAACAATCTCACCTTCCTCTAACGTTTGGTTAGCCTAGCCTCTGCTGTTAGCTACATTGACAAACGGCTCTTTTATTGGCCGAGGGATGCTCCCACGTCATCGGCATGAGACGTCCAGACATGACGTTTATTTCTGTTTGCTAAACATTAGCACACAGAGCTGTACCTTTAAACACGTTTTCATATTATTGTTTGATATTATTCAAACCGCGGAGGCCGTGTCTGGTAAGTGAGTTGGTTAACGTACTCAGCTGCGTGAAGAAACATTAAAACGTGTAGCGCTACATTCATTTACGAGCCTGGTGGACTTGCGAAGCTAACCAAGTAGCTGTTTGTGTATCAGACATTTTTATGATTATTTTGGTTTACAGTGTGTCACATGCGTCCAGTATGAGCGGAGGTTTGGCACCTAGCAAAAGCACTGTGTATGTGTCGAACCTGCCATTCTCTCTCACCAATAATGACCTGCACAAGGTAAGTTAGTCCTTACAACAGTTTAACAAAGTGTTTAGCACTGCAGAGTCCACTCTGATCCAAACTGCCTTACTGAAACACATCACTCTGTCTCACTGCAGCTCTTCACCAAATATGGAAAGGTTGTAAAGTAAGTAATAGCTGTGTGTCATCATTTATTTGTGTGGTTTTTTTTTTTTTTTTTTTTTGCTATAGCAATGAGTGTGTCAAAGAACTCATAACCCACAACAATCAATATATATGTATCAGAATCAGAATCACTTTAAATCACCAGGTATGTGGCGTGCACACACGAGGAATTTGACTCGTGGTTACACTTTGCTCTCTTAGTACAAACATCAAACATATATAGACATGGGTACAGTTAAAAAAACGAAACAGGACTTGACAGGTAAACGTACACATGAACAAGAACAAAAACTATGTACATATAAAAAGGTAAATAAGGTATATATATATATATATATATATATATATATATATATATATATATGTGTGTGTGTGTATAGACAAGGATAGAATTTTTACACTAAATATATATAGTAATGTAATAGTTATTATGTTTTAAAATGGTATTAATAACTATTTCAATTTCAGGGTTACAATCGTGAAAGATAAAGACACTCGCCAGAGTAAAGGTGTGGCGTTTGTTCTCTTCCTGGACAGAGAATCTGCTCATAACTGTGCAAGAGCAGTGAACAACAAACAGGTGAGTGTATTTACACCTTTAGTTTTTATATATAGTGTAACACTGAGCGTAAGCTGCAGTCTCCATGTCACAAACGTTTTGTTTTTTTATGGATATTAACTTGTCAAAGTTAAAAATGTGTCTCTCTCTCCCAGCTGTTTGGCAGAACAGTGAAGGCGAGCATCGCCATAGACAATGGGCGAGCAACTGAGTTCATAAGGAGACGGAACTACACAGACAAGTCTAAATGTTACGAATGTGGGGTCAGTGCATATTCAATTTTTTTGTCCTGTGAAATTTGAGTGAGTTACAATTGCAAGTATAATCTTTTTTTTCTGTCTTTTGAATGTCATAACATCACAGGATACAGGTCATCTGAGCTATGCATGCCCCAAAAACATTCTGGGTGAGAGGGAACCTCCAAAGAAGAAAGAAAAGAAAAAGAAGAAAAGAGATCAACAACCTGAACACGTGTAAGTATTTTATAGCTGACAAAGAGATATTGTATAGCTGACTGTGTCATTTTTATAATTCGTACACTGTGTATTTTCCCTTTATAGTGAAGAAGAAGAAGAAAGTGAAGAAGAGGGAGAGGACCCAACCTTAGATAGTCTGAGCCAAGCCATAGCTTTTCAGGTAAATGTGCAGATATAGAAAACTTGATTCAATTTTCTTCTGATTTTAAATCATGGAATGTTTGTATTGTTTTTTGTGACCAAAACATTGCTTGCAAAATCTCTACTGAGATGCAACATGCAGTCTCAAAAAAAAGAGAGCAAGGAGGGAATATAAATAACTGCTGTGTGAGACTGAAACTGAACTGAAAAGTGGACTTTGTGCATTCTTTTGTGTCCCTCCAGCAAGCCCATATGGAGGAAGAGGAGACACGGAGGAAGCAGGCACTTTTGTCTCAAGAGGACAGCGCTCACGCTTCAACATCCTCAGACTCTAAGAAACCACGGATCAAAAAGAGTGCATACTTCAGTGATGAGGAGGAGCTCAGTGACTAATAACAAACAGTTTGGACATGTGGGAAAGTTTAAAAATGTGCTTTTTTCCTTTCTTTCTGTACATAAGACATTTTTATGTTTCTAATAAATACTGCTCATGAGTTGATTTATTAAGCGTGTGTGCGCGAGATGTTTTTCAGTGTCACTCAATAAAATGCTTTTTTTTTAATGACAAACCAAATTAATTGCTGGTTGTTCTAGTGTTAACCACTGAATCATATAAATAATGCTAAGATAAAATGCTTTACTACAGGACAGTTAACAGCAGATGCAGAAAATGTGCTTGTTGGATTACATGAATAATTTCGTGTCACAAGTGGTGACAAATGTGTCAATTTAGCACAAGGTTGAGCATATTTTGTATGATCAGCAGCCAAAACGATAAAATAAATGATGAATTGGCAATTTATTTGAAATGTATCATATATATAAAAGAAATTCTACTTGATACAGTGCCAACAAGGATTAAACGATTGTGTTAGAGTGAATGTAAATTCTAAATATTGCAGCAGTTTGGGGGGGTTTCCCAGCGGTACAATCCCATCATCGGGTTATAATGGAGAATACAGTTGGCTGTCCTTGGTATGAAAAGGTTTGGAACAGTCCCAGCCTTTGATAACCGCCGTGTTAAATGAAATTCACGGTGCACTGGTTCGTTTGGAAATGTGTGGGTGTTTTTTAATGCTGTCTTGCGTCAGCACGCAAATAAAGCGAGGGATTCCCCGATGTTTTCTGCGCCTGTTGTCTGAACTGCTGCGGCATTTTTCCTGCTGTCTGCGAGATCAGATCAGATGCAATGATGAGCAAGGATTCCCAGTACAGTGAGCTGATATGAGCGGGAGCCGTGTTAACACATTACAGTAGACGCAACATTAACTACTATGGCTTTTGCTGCATTCACGTGCTGTCGGAAATTAAAGTCGTAGGGCTCATGACAAGGAGAATGGATAAAGGGGTAACTGCTGCATAGAAAGATATTTATCTTGGATTTGACGGCTAATAATATCAGTATACGTTGATTGCACGTGTGTATATGTAATGTAAGTGCACGACAATGTTCCTAATTAATGTTTTTATAGCCATTTTTTGCGTTAGAAGTGGAGCATGGGTCAATGACATTTAAAACAAACAGTATGAACAGGTGTTTTTTGCGTGATCTTTTCTTATAGAGCGAAATAAGCTGCAGTGAAAACCTGCGTACATAGAGAAGGGCGTGTTAACGGGGGTCACGTTTGTGTTAATAACCACAGAACGTGAACGTTTAAACACCTCTCGATGCCCATATGTCCGAGCTCAGAGCGAGCACTCGAATGCGGCGTCGATTCATCAAGAGGAATGTCAGCCTCGGGAAGTAACTCGGCCTGTGATTGGCCGCGCCGAGTCACGTGAACATTTCCCAAGCGGAGTTTCCACGACAGCTGGAAGCCGAGCGGCACAGGCGCATCGCTTCTTTGCTAAAATTATCGGAAATAACACGACTTCTGCTCGTCTCAGCACCTCCAGATAAACCCTGGTCTGGCATGGGCGACAAGAGGAGTCCCACAAGGTAACGACCGAGTCACGGCGTCCGAGATATAGGGGAGCGGACATCGACAAGCGCACGGGAGGAAAAAAAAATGGGTTTTCTCCACGGTCTCTCTCTCTTCCTCTCTCGCTCTCTCTCACTGCTTGTGTGTGTGTGTGTGTGTGTGTGTGTGTGTGTGCGCGTGTTGGTGTGCGCGCACGCGGGTGTTAAAACCTCATCGCCAATTACAGTGTCGGATCACAGCCGCGCTCGCAGATGATTTCCCTAAATCCTATCGGCTTTTACCCCAGATGTTTGCTATCGATAGCCTTCGTGGATGCGAGCTGAACTCACTCTTGTCTCCCTCTCGCCCTCCCCCTTTTCCTCCTCTCTTCTACCACCTCTTTTTGTTTTTTGTATTTTTCTAATTCTCTCTTTTTTTTTTCTTTTTTTTTCATTCCATTTACTGTTTTATTTTTTTTATTTTAAAGGCCGAAGCGTCAACCGAAGCCCTCCTCCGACGAGGGGTTTTGGGACTGCAGCGTGTGCACGTACAAGAACACGGCAGAAGCTTTTAAGTGCATGATGTGTGATGTCAGGAAGGGGACATCAACAAGGTAAGGCGATGGATATACGTTACCTTTGCTATCTTTTTGCATGAGTGGGTCCCAAAGGGGAGGAACAGGAGGAGGAGGAGGAGGAGGTGGGGGTGGTGGAGGAGGTGGAGGAGGAGAGAGGAGAGGGGTCCTTGGGGAGTCAGGGGCTGCCCTCCCCAGCAAAATGAGGAGCAGTTTAATCTCACTACCACCTCTCTCCCTTTATGCAATTCATACATTTGTACCATGAGACAATGATTAAAAATAACTAGATTATATATATACACAGTTCAGACAGTAAGCATCAACATCTTACAGGCCTTTTCTGCATTCGTTCTGCATGTTTTTGTGCAGAAGATATGACAATTCGCGTGTCCCTCAAACTCAACGTGTCTTAATCCTCCTTTCACACTTCCTCTGAGCAGTGCATTAGTCTCCATGTTCTTGCCCGGGTGTTGACACTGACCTCTGTAAAATGAGAGAGAGGGATGGCTTGATCTTTAAGCACACACATCCATCTTGTTGCCCCGGAGATATTTGTAACAGACTAGGGGACACACATGCATACGAACACGCAGCATGTACACACTCCGTGCCCTCTGCGCTGTGGCTGATATTTGTCCTGACATCAATGATTTGAAGCAGGAAATAACTGCTATTCCTAAGTGGCAGTCATTATCGGGATGAAAACACAACAAAGGGTGAAGGAGAGGAAGTGGAGCTCTGGCTCTGGGAAACAGTGTGCATGTGTGTTTTGTTGTTCTCACTCTTTAATGCATCGCCTGTAATTCTCTCCTGCATTAGCACAACTTCCAATGATTTAACTACAACAACAACAACAGTGCATGCCTTTTCAGAACTATTTTCTCATGTTGGTGCATGCACTAGTATGCATGTGTGTTTTTTTGCGCGTGTGTGCACTTGTGTGTACGTGTGTGGGAGGGCTAGTTGTGAAAAGAGGTTGTCAGAGCAGCTGCCAGACAGACAGCCATAGCTCATTACTATGCAACAGCTTAATCAGCCTGCTGTCATCAGACACACACACACACACACACACACACACACTCACGTACAGATGCACTCAACATGCAAATTTTACACATGACTGCATACATATTCGTACACAAACACACATCCTTAATACGCACTCGAGTGCACAGTTGCCGCTCGCACAAACACACAGAGATCGAGCAGCAGACATGCTGTTGTTGGGTTCAGCTTATTGCAATTGAGCACTGATTGTTGAGAGGGCACTCCAGGGACTCTGTGTGTCTGTTTCCGTTAAAAACAAGCGGCCTGCAGCGTTGCCAAGAACCTGTCTGAATCCTCATGTCACCAAAAAGCTGTGACACCCTTTGTCTTCCCCATCTGGGCATTTTTTTTTTTTTTTTTTTTCAGGGTGGAAGTTGGCAAGGACACAAGGACCCAGAATTCCTCGCTACACCCCTGACACTCGCTGACAAATTTAGAAAAAACGTCTTAATGTTGATAACCCACTTGTCTTCCCAACTGCAGTGCTGCAGAAGTGCTGTAGTAGCGGCGTCTTCACGCTCCTGCCGTACACAAACGCATCCTGCACGCCACACGCAGGCTAACGCTGCAGCAAAATGGCCACACAGGTGGTCACAGCTGTTAACGACCGAACACAACAGACAAGTGGATTTCTCAGCGAGCAAGCCGAAGGTGCTAAAGGGCAAACGACATGCAGAATATAAATGTGGGCCACGGCAAATTCCCTCGCCGGTTACTAAACAAGCATGACCGGGCTATTACTGTGAAGTAATACATTAATGCTTGACACAGGCACGGAGCGTCCAGTGGTTAGAGGAAGCCTGAAGGTCACAGGTTTGACGGCCAGTGTGGGTTCTGTGGAAGTGGTTTAAATCAGCTCATCACTTGTCATACCTTTTTAAAAACGCCAACTAACTGCATAAAAATTGGCACTTTTTCCTGACAGGATCTGTTCCTTTTTAGCAAGTACTAGAGGTGATGGATGCTAAAAAAACATTTTAGGACATGGCAGAGAAATATTTTAGGAAGAAGAGAGTTTGCATGTAGATAGCCGTCACGAGATAAAGATGAATGTTTTATGAAGGTGAGCTTTAGCAGAGCCTAGATCCGTCTGATGTGTAGAGATGATCTACTGCAGAGGCCCAAAGCTGGCGGCTGATTGAAAGCGTGTTGTTGAGTTTGACTGAAGACAGGGATACATCAGCAGGATTGGACTGGCTTATCGGAGGAGGAAGAGGAGGAGGTGGAGTGAAATGGAAGAGGGAGACAAGAGTGACAAAGAGAGAACCGGCTGACGTTTGGCTAATTCTGTCAGCGGCTCGGAAACTTGTGCAGCTAGGAAGTCAAATTTGAGGCAACGCAAGTCGGACCTCCACCCACGTCTTTAGAGAGAAAACGCTTTGTGGCCGCAAAGCTGACGTAGTCATTCGTGCTGATTGACATGGAAAAGTGTGTTGTTCCTATATGGCAAGCTGCTAGCTTATAGTATTTAATTAAAGCTGTCTTAGAGGAGCTTTAGGATCACAACATATCATGCAGCCTCATTACCTTAAGACTGCTGGGGGAAAAAGTGGGAGAGACATTTTTATCTTCCTGCCACTCGTTGGGCTCAGTCCCAGCCTTTGAAATCCATCATGATGGATGAAAGTCACCGTACAGTGGTGTGGTGTTTGATAAGTGCAAGGTCACAGGTTTGATTCCTACATCAGCGGAAATACTCGTCCTTGAGCAAGACACCGAAGGGCCTCCCAGCGCGCCCATTACGACTTATCCCGGATTAGAGTGTCATCTTAATGTAAGATGGAAGGTGAGGCGTGTGCCAGAGCTAACGCTGGAATAAAAGCCCGAAAATGTCATGTGAAGTGGCGCTGACAGACAGCTGTTAAACCCAAATCTAAACACCGCCCTTAGCCAAATACTACTGGGTGTAATAGAGCGGCGTTATGTTTGTGTGTGTGACCTTCTCTGGTGTCTCGCCTACACCACCTGCATCTGTTCACTGAGCTGAGCTCTGACAAGTCAGGCACCCACCAGGGAAACACTCGCCGTGTGCACGCTGTGCGTTCAGGAGCTTGTTTAGCAGCGTTCTATTTCTACAGGTCAGGACAGTGAGCTTGATCAACATATTAGTTCTTCATTTGTGTTCTCAGCCCCACCTTTATCTTCTCGTTCTCACAGCTGTTTGCGCTCTCTCAAGTCTCCCTTTCTCTCTCGCTCTCTCTCTCCAGGAGTTGAACTTAACCCAGGGCGTCTCTCTCGATGACAGATTGACTGATGTGCAGGTTTTGTCAGCTCCGCCTAAACAAGCACGAGCCGTTCTGTGCTGGCTGGGAACCTGTCAGCGTTTTGGCTTTTTTAGATGTTGTTTTATCATCCTCTGCACGCGCTCGCCCTCGCAGTTCATGTGCAGTGTGCACACACGGAAAATTGGGCTGTAATTTGTGCAGTTAGCTCGATTGCAGCTATTGCAGTCATTTAGGATGACGTAGTCCAGAGTGTCTTGTGCAGGATTCAGAAGTCCAAGGTTACATGTTGAAACATCTTGTTCTGTCTTACCAACAGTCCAGAACTCCAACGATATTCAGTTTACAATGATATTTTACCAGAAGCTGACAGTGATTAATCACACGCAAACACAGTGAGTGAAATAAAAAGCAGCACAGTTTTCTGACGCAGACATTGCTAATGAAAGTGTTGCCATTTCGAATCTTTTGCATGAATCCAGCCGCTGACTGGTTATGAGATACCGATCAGCGCGCTGGAGCGATCTGATTATGTGAAACAGAGACCGCGAGCCACGGCAGACAGTCACACAGACCGAGTCTATCTTCAGAATGGATGGCGGGTTCTAAATTTGGGATCAAAATGCAATACAGAACTTGTTACGCAAAGAGGAAAGGATTCATTATCTCTGGCTTCTTTCTGTTTATTCTCCGAAAAAGAGCTGCATTGGTAAAAATGTGTGCAGCTGCCGTGGAATAGTAATCTTTAATACAGTGGAATGCATGCATTAAACTGCTGCCTGAAGACAAATGTGTCCATTTGACATGCACAGTGTAAAGTGTGAATTAGCTGTACTTCCATATTATCCCACTGCCTGTGCACACATTTATACTTTACAAGACTTGAATACAGAGTTTCCTTTTGGCAATGAAATCAGTTACCTTATCCGTACATCTCTATTAGACGTATTGTTAGCTTCTTGGCAGGGTTCACCCTCCTCCACACTTTTTTTTTTTTTTTACAGCCTTTTACAGGGTCAAGAATCAAACAAATCTCTTTAAATCAAAAACTAATCTGGTTCTTTAGCAGGCAGCATGTGTGGGTGAAAGCTAATTTAAGGCAAAAACTGCCACCATTTGGCTGCTGTTTTAATGCCAGTGTTAATTTCCCACTCCGACTGCACGAAACGTGCAACTAGCAGAGAGCAACACATTTGACTCTCACCCTTAGAGCGTGTTTTCGTTCACCTTAAGCGCTAATAATCAAAATTCTGGGGTTTTGTTTTTGTGTTGTTTGTGCGACACCTTTGGCGCTTAATGTTGCGTGACGTACATCCTCAGTTCTGGAATCGTTCCTGGGCCGCGACTGATTTATTTACTGGATCGGGACGGAGAGAGTGACAAAATGTGACGACAGTAAAATGAAATTGCATCTATAAACAGGTGTCACGCGTGTAAAACTAGACCGCATATGCACCGATCAGTGTCCGATCATCTCATCTAAATGATTACATTCTCTTATAATTCACACACACACACTTGGCTCAGTCGTGTGGGTTACTGGTTTAAGCGCTCACACAGCATACAAACACTGAGTGTGCACCGGGGACAATGAAGCTGGCTGTTATCACGTCACTGTGGCTCAAGATTACGGCTACGTGATAAGCCTGTAATTACTGCGGTGACACTGATGCATGACACACTGCTCTGTGTGTGTGTGTGTGTGTGTGTGTGTGTGTGTGTGCGTGTGTGTGCGCGCAGGCCTGTGTTAGAGAGGAGTGTGTGGTGTAGTGTGGCTAGCGGGCTGTAGAAGGTGTCATAAACCACAGGACGTGGAGAGCCATCTGTCTCTCTCCCTCTTGCGCACACACACATGGCGGTAGCATGTACAGGCAGGGAGAGACATTAATCATCGGGTTGGAGGAGCTCCCAGGAGCAGCCTACAACCCGCTGATAGAAAACCTGACACACACCTACACCTAGACTGAGAGAGTGTTCAACAGGGCATAAAATAAGCTATTTCACAATGATCTTACAATCATCACAGAACAGTGAGATGAGATTTGTTTATAGCAGCACACTCCGGCACTTATTTTCAGTCCATCAGCTGTCCTGTGGGCTGTGTGCTCATCACACAATGTACTCGACAAATGTTAGCAAGCAGTCCGGACATCTGCAGAACTCCGTGCTGCTGTCTTTTCGCATGTAGCGCACTGCCGGTTCAACGTTTGAAAGCGCAAATAGCCAGAGGCGCCACGTCTGAACTGGAGACACGTTTATGCGCTTTCGAAATAAAGATTTCCAAATAAGAGCTAAAGGCCGCCCTGACTTGAGAAAAAAATACTACACCTACATGCGTGCACCTCATTCGTATGGACCTCTCTGTCTTTGCAACGCTTCTCCTCCCGAGGTAGCGCCTGCAGTGGCAGTCCCAGCGTTCAGTTTTTACGAGGGTCTGCCCCCCAAAAGAATCATAAAACTCGAGTCGTGTCTTCCTTTTTTAGTACGCAGATAAAATAGTTAGTAGGCGTGCTTTAGTGGAAAGTTGGTCTCGATCGAAAGGTTTGTGAAGAATCGCGAGTGTCGGTATATTTCAAGAAAATGAACATGCTTCATGGTTTGAGAAAAATTCTCACATCCTGACTCAACGCATGAAAAGCTGACGCTTCGGAGATGCATCTCCAAATGTTGCCCGTTCATTAAACTAGTGTTTAAACATTGTGTATTTGAATTTGATATCTGATTGTGTGTGGTAGGTTTAGTCAACCAGACCACGCATAGTCACTCGTCTTTTTTTACAAAGTGTTATGATTTGTCAGTAAACACATTCTGGCTCGTACAAAACCAACACACCATCTGTGTCAACTGCCTCTGTTAGCTGCTGCGTCAATGACCCGTTTGTCCGCTGTGGACAGGATCTTTGGCGGCCTGAGTCACAATTTGACCACCTACTGAATTTGTCATGAACAAACATTTACTATCAGATCTGGAACCGTGGGAGAGATTTCTTTTCTGCTGGGGGTTGTTGTTGGTTCTTCGAGCACAGGCCAGAGGTGGATGAGTGCGAGGTCAGTGGGTGCATCAGAAGGAGGAAGGGAGTGTGAAAGGGTAGAGGAGAGAGATAGCAATAGACGGTGTGTGTGTGTGTGTGTGTGTGTGTGTGTGTGTGTGTGTATGACATATTTGCAAAAGGGGTCAGCCAGAGTTCCCCTGTCAGTGAAATGTGTGAGGCATCAGTGGCAGCATTTGTACTTTCCAGCCCCTCCAGTCTTCTTAGTTTGCGGTTAAAAGCAAAAGCTGTCAAAGATTATGAGCTGGAGGGGTGAAAATTATGCTCATTTGATCTAGAGCTAGATGGAGGAATGTTTTGCACTTTGGAAATGTAAGAATGATCTTATCAAGCTCATAAATTTGAGCAGAAGGGAAGAAAATGAGTCAAAGGGTGGTATTAACATGTCAGTACAGTCTCTCAGTCACCCTCCGAAATAGATTGTATACCCGACTACATTCTGTGAATTAAAAGCCATAAAAAAAAAAGAGATTATGATTAATATCCATTATTTTCTGCTATTCAAGAAAACAGAATTTGCCGTGTTTAAGCCCTTCTCCTGATGTCCTAATTTCCCAGTGTGGTACTCCATTTGCTGCTGTATAATAGATGGTCGGTGTGGAGCAAACGTTGTTTGGAACAACAGCTCCAACGCGCAGTATTAATGTCTGAAAGAATAGGCTGTTACATTAGGCACAGAAATTCCTGTTGGAATCAATAGACACACACACACACACACACACTCACACACACACTCAGCTTCCAGATGGAGGCCAGTAGACAAAGGCCTAAGTGCTAAGATAATAACCATCTGATTGGGTTAACAGAAGCAGCTCTGTTTAGGCCTGATGCTTTGGCTCACCATAATATTAGGTTGTCCGTCTCCTCTTTCACCTCCAGGTTATTGAACTGGCTCTATTAGTGGAAATCTACTCCACTGTAATACATGAAGAGGATAGGATGTACAAAATATGTTTACGTTTGGCCCTAATTGCTCTCAGGCACGAGCAGTCATAAACAGAAAAGATCATAGTTAACCTCAGGTGGTATTTTTTTTTTCTTGATGGCACTTGTAAATCGCACAGAAAGAAAAAACACACCCTGAAATCAAAGATGAACCAAAAAGGAGGTTATGAATGAGGCAGCCAGTCGTCTTGTTTTTATTTTTGGACGCGGCTAATATTTGGCCTGAGGGCAGGATGGTCGACTCTGTTGTGACAATGGCCGTTTTGTGTGTGTGAGCTTTAGAAAATGCAGAAAAGCAGACGTGTCTTTATTGTATTTGGGAGGGAGGGAGGGGTAAAAGGATGTCAAGAAGAGCAGCAAATTACTTGAGCTGCGAACAGAAGACTCTGAGAGGGCCTCTGCTTTTATTTAAAGGAGGTGTCAGCACTTCTACCGTGTCGTGCTGACAAGACAGACATATAAGAGGATCTCTACATCTCCTCCATATCAGACAGTTATGTAGGCCAAGAGACCCATTTGCATTTCACTCCATCCTTGCTAGCATCGCTGCACGTTCTGTGAAGGCGACGCTAACTCGGGGGGGAGAAGAAAAAAAAAAAAGAAAAACTCTGGGAGAGACTGTTTGAAGCTGGGCCCCAATTTAGGTCATCCATGTACTGTTAAACAACAGCTTTGCCCTCAGAACAAGACAAGCAGACCAGCAGCCCCGGCTTACACATCTCCTCTTAGAAAACGAGGCAGAAGCCACTGAATTAAGCTAAATAGGCCACCAAGGCTCTTTTTTGGCAAAAAAAAAAAAAAAAAAATGTGGCGCATTGCACAGCAACACTTGGCCAGGTGCTCAAACTAATTCTGCGGATGGATTTTTATCAAGTCAAGCACATTTGTACACTCTGTACTTGGACTGGGTTACACCCTCATAATTACATTAGGCAAGTGCAAAAGGACATTTTTCACGAAGCACCTGGAGGCCAGTGTTTTGTAATTGCAATACTTTTCGAAGGGTTCACACACAGGTTAGTACACTTGAGTGAGGCTGCCGTGCAAGTGTTACAGCACAAGAGCGTCGATACAATTAGTTTGTATTCTAAGATACGTGTTTTAGATTTTATATGCGTGCCGTTTAAAACTTGTCCTGAGCTATTGTTAAAATCATAAAGCTAGTAAAACTGGCTGATGAATGAGGAAAATGTGCTTTCAGTGTTAATTTTTAGCTCCAGTTACAAACACGTCTGCTCAACGGGGCTCTGAAAACACACTGTGCTCTTCTGCTGTTCCCATCATGCCCTCGTGCTTCGTCTGCTCACTGCTGTGTGTGCGTGTGTACATGCGCCTAAATGCGCCTCAGTGTGTGTGTGTCGTCGGCTGATTGCATTTGTTTATAAAAGCGTGCATACGTTTTCACGCGCGCCCACTTTTGATTTGCACACACCCCCTTTTTTGGCTTTTGGTGCAGTATCCGCACGCTGTGCTGTGCATTGGTGCATTCATACATATAACTGTGTCTGTAGTTTGACTGCGTGCGCGCACGCAAAAAATCAGACACTAGATGTGTAGGCTCCCTCAACAGATGGCCTTTTTCAACACACTCGCCTCTCGGCTAAGGCTCTTGCCAGCACCAAAACACACACGCACACACACACACTCTTGCACAGAAATTCGATAGAAGCCTTCATGCATGCAAAAGCGTTGCCAGA
This sequence comes from Argyrosomus regius, assembly GCA_946959425.1. Lineage (NCBI taxonomy): Eukaryota > Metazoa > Chordata > Actinopteri > Sciaenidae > Argyrosomus > Argyrosomus regius. The sequence goes on along the minus strand of OX336904.1, from coordinate 8,536,943 downwards.
CCAATTGCATAATGTATCATTTTTGAGACAGCCGACACTCGCGGAGGATGAAAATGTGACCGCGAGGAGGAACATTCAGTTAAACCATGTTCCAGTTATTTTTGATATTTTGGACTTGCCCGTGAGCATTTTCTGGAGCCTTTTGTATGAAGGTGCATCATCCTCGCGTATCAGTGAGCACAGTTTGTCTGTCATCGACAACAAAGCAGGGAAAGGGAAGATTTTTGATGCTTGATACAAGCCAGGGCAGCAAAAACAAACCACACTGTGTGTTTTTTTTTTACATAATCTACAATCAAAATCTTAAAAAAACAACGATGGAAAATATAATTATAGTCTCACAGAAGCCTCTAGTGCAACTGAGATTGTTGATGGATAATGCCCTTGAGCTGCAGGTGACACGATTTATGGCTTTCTACACCCTTCCCCAGAGTTATAAGAGACAAAGACTGCAGTGCAGGAAAGGGAAAAAAAACATCTTTGGGTGTGACCTTTAATAAAAATGTGACATGCTGTAGTTGAGGTCAGAACTGGTGTCACTTTTCTCCTTTACACTCCGCTCCTCTTTGTGAGTTAGCCTCCGGTGCGCTCATACCTGCTTTCTATTTTGAATTCTGTGTATTTTGCACACTTACAATTCGTATCACATCTTTGTGTTCACTAAAACAGCTCTTAGCTCGTCAATGTTTATCCCTCTGAGCTCTACAGCAAGCCTGTGCAGGTACACTACATATCTCACAGATGGCTGAGTCCTGGGTTTTATTCTGAATGCACTCAGCGTGTGTTGCCGCTTGCTGCCAGTGTTAAGAACACTTCAGCAGCACCATCCTAACCAACACTGGCAGCGATTATTGGCTCTTGATTATGGTGGTACGCTAGCATGAAGCCATGTGTTCACCGTGATTTTCCCTCTCATTAATCTGCCACACTCTGTCTCTCCCTTTTCCCCTCTCCCTCTCTTTATGTCTCTTTTTTTCCCTTCTCCCCCTCCTCTCCTCCTTCCTCTCCCCCCGGATCAGGAAGCCTCGTCCCGTCTCCCAGCTCGTCTCGCAGCAGCAGGTAACGCAGCAGTTTGTGTTGCCCTCGCAGCCCAAAAAGGAAAAGAAGGAGAGAGTAGAGAGGGAGAAGAGCGACAGAGAGCCGGCGCTCAAGAAGAACAGTCACAAGAAGATGAGGTAAACAAGCTGACATGAGGTGGAGGGATCAACCAGAATCAGACATTACAAGGATGCATGAATAAACACTATAGATACGTTAGGGTTGATGTGTTGTCATATTTCATAAAATACTTCAAAAGAAGGCAGTGAAGAGGGTGGGAAACACCAGAAATAAATTTCAAAGTAGCGTCTGGAAGATGCTCTTTGAAATTTTTCAGTGACATTGCAGCAGACAGATCAAGGTTCTTTTCATTCTTGGGTAAATTGAATCGAAAGATGGTGTTTTGCACTTCTTAACGCAAGTGCAAGGTCTGATTAATACGGAACCTCATGCAGGATTTTAAAGAAATGGTCTTAAAATGCTTTTTGTTGCTCACTTATCGCCAACTGTTTCCGCTCACTCACCAGGCCCAGGTTAAAAAACATCGACCGCAGCAGCGCCCAGCACCTGGAGGTGACGGTCGGGGACCTGACGGTCATCATAACAGACTTTAAGGAGAAGGCCAAGCCCTCGTCCACCTCGGCCACGTCGTCCAGCACCGCATCCACGGCCGACCACCACAGCCAGAACGGCTCCAGCTCGGAAAACACAGAGAAGGGGCTCTCCCGTTCCTCCTCACCCCGAGGAGAGGGGAGCTCGGTCAACGGGGAGTCCCACTGAGTCACCCCCACCTTCCTTCAAAAGAAAAACCTCCCTCGGCCTCCACCCATATCTCATCTGCAAGTCCACGGGTCACTGGTGGAGCGTCCTGCCTCTACTTCACAGCAGCACAATACTGACTATACCTTTTTTTGCTTGCTTTCTTTTGGATATTTCAATAGGGATTTGTCAGAGGTGCCAACACATCAGATTTGGCGTGTTTAATCAGTTTAAAGATTCTCCACAGCACTGGAATCCTGCATTTAGAAAGCAATATTAAAAAAAAACAACCTTTTGCTCAACCTTTTGAAGTTTTTAGTGATTTACATTTCCACTTGGACATTTGGTGTAAATCGAAAAGGATCCCACACGCTGTCCGAAGCTCGCCACAAGAATATTTACCAAGACTCTGACGAGGAACTTCTTCAGGGCTCACCTGAGACACGTCTGTGTAAATGTTTGGACAAGCTTTATGGTCCTGCACGGTTTCCTTCAGATGCACCTGCCTGTCAAGGTTTCTTTGTTCAAAAAATATTTTTGTTAAATTGAAATGTGCACCATTCATCTTCAGTGGCCGACAGTGACCTCTTCTTCCTCTATGTGGAATCTTTACCTACCTGTTATAAACCTGAACCATCTGTTACACACTCTCTGAACCTTCAACCTCACAGCGAACCTTATGCTCCCGATCTTGATACTCCAAGCTTTTACTTCTGGACTGCCTTTGCTGTAGAGTGACTGTTTTTGACACAGCATAGCAGCTGTACTGCTACTGGCACCATTTGGTGTTTTTGCGTGATGTTTGGAGCGGGTTGTTAAGTTCAGGTAATGCTTGTTACGTCCGTATAAAGGCACCAGGCAGGTATTGATAAAAGCCCTCTTTTACATGGTGCAGGAAGGTATAGTATATGATTTTAAAGGATAATACTGGTGTTTTTGTTTTGTTTTTTGATTTAAATTTGTGCCAATAATTGATGCTACCGCTCTCAGCCATTAATTTGTACAGTATATAAAAAAACCACACACCTGCATTAAGTGATATTTTTATATGACATAAACATGAATCTAATTTGAGATGTTGAGCTTGTAGACAATTAGCAACTCTGCAGCTATATACAGCTTTTAGCTCTTTGGTTTGGTTTTCTAACCCTCGAATACATGATCCATGTCCCGCAATACAGTTAAGACTAGGCGTTGTTAAACAGCATGAAATGGCAGAAGATTGAAGTTAGCTAAAAGCCGCTAAAGAAGGTCTTCTCCAGCTATGAGCTAACTAGCTACTAGCCAAGTATAGACCAAACCAGAGCTAAAAGTTGGGTGAATATTGGACTAATACAGGCCAGAAGGCCGGAAACTTTAATCCAAAGAGATGCTTATATTGTTGTATGTCTGCTAAATGTAAGTAGGCAATAAATTTCTAACAAATTAGCCGTAACAGCTAAAATCTGTCTCTCAGGGCTTTGTTTGGTTTTTTTAAGTTAAATTTGCAGTGTTGCTGTACCCTCTTGCTGTAAACAAAAAACAAAAAAATCACTTAATGCAGCATTAATAATAATCCAAGCTGTTATAAATTACACTCAATCATTCTTCATCTGTCACATTGTAAATACATGATGTAGACAAAAGGCTGTTACCAATCATTGACATCCTTCATATTCATCTACGCAAATATGGTTTCTTCAAAAAAATATATATATATTTAATCACCTTCCTGCTTTTATTTTCTCGACCAAGAGCTAATTTCAAGCCAGGTTTATGACAGTAAAGTTTGTTTCAGGGGCGCAAAAAGAAAGGCTGATTGCACAATGACTGAAAAAAAGGGGCTGTAGCTGTTAGTGACACCGGTATTCTCCTTTTTAATCTCTGCTGCACAACCAGGGCTGCACGTGCTCGGCGTCACGGTGGAAAAAACAGAGGGTGCTCATACTGTTGTGCCCCCACAGTGGACCCAGTCTGGATATAGCATGGTGCTTGTACGACAGAAAAAGAAAGAGCTTTGACATCTGGACATGCACATCTATAAGCTGTGTAGGTGATGGCGTGCAGTGTGACGGACTTGAAAAACTGTTTGAATTCCTCCATTTTGATGTAGCAAAGTGGGGGGAGCTTTAGAATCTACTAAACTCCCAGCAGAACAACCATAGGTCAGCATAACTACACAATAACTTATAAAACCTGTAGAATACTACACAGAAAATGGATATTTCTAAAATATTGTACTACAATGTTTTGATGTGGTTGTATTATCCATCATACCAGTGTTATTGTCAAGGTTTTTACTTTCACATTTTAGCACAGAATCCTGAGAACTGTCATGGCATGATAATATTATGGTCTCGGTATATTGTGGGACAGGCTATGTCTCGTAGTTTGTTAGCATCGTTTCATGTGTCAGAGACGTACCCTCATAGGTTCACCACACTAGCTGGGACTAGGTGTGTGGACTCGTGGGAAAGTTGCTCGGACAGACATTCGTTATCTGGTTGTGGCAAAAACAGAAAGACACTTAAAAATATGTTAGTGTCACTTGTTGATATATATATATTTTTTTTGTTCTGTTTTGCTTTGCCATGCTCAATTATTTTAAAATGTGTGAACTTGTTTATTACATGTCTGAATAAGAAAATAACAAAAATCAAACAAAGAAATGTTTGACTTGCTTACACAATTTTAGTTTGTGTTTTCACTGGTTTACAGATTTGAGCTCCATCTGGTGAACAACTGGATAACTGCTGGTGCTCTCCAACAGTGCATGCAGGTTCAAAGTCGACTTAAAATTAAGTCAGAAATCTTAATAACATAATTATATAATGCATTAAAGCAGTTCTAAGGTATTTTACACAAATTAATCAACCATTAGATCAGTCAATCACCTAATTTTCCCCACACTAAATGAAAATGCAGTTGACGTTCAGGTCTGTTGTCTAGTGGAGCCACCTCAATAAAGACTACTAGTCACTTAAAGCCATGAATGGATCTTTTCAGAGGTGAAATCAATTCAAAGTTGCTGCAGACAGAGCCTGAGGAGGGAGGGAGGGAGGGGGGAGGCACTAACTTTGCTTATCGCTCCCACCCTTCCCCCATTTAGGGTCCCGACCTCCTGCTTCTCTCTTGCATGTTGATGTGAATCAAGTGAAGGGGATGGAGCACAGATAAGACCCGGAAGTTTATCTTCGCCTTCAAAATAAAGGCCGAAAACGTGATCTAAACGTGGTGAAACGGGCCACTGGGTGGACAAAGTATAGCGGCTCAGTATCGAAAGTTTTGATTAAAGTATGAGTAGTGCATATGTAGGGTCTAATATGGGACTTTAATTTCATACATGACCAAGCAATCTTGTTATCCAATTTGTGATTTTATTTACTTATTTATTTATGACTTATTCTACCAAACCTCTCTTTCTGAGCAGAGATGTCTATATTGACGTTCTTTACATGTTCTTTCTGGAAATGGAAGGTAAGATTTCTAATGTGTAAAATGTAGAAAATCTAAAAAGTATCAAACCTATCAAAAATAAAACAATAGCAGAAATGAATAGGCATAACATACTGCAGCGTCAAAAACAATAAAAATCTATCTGGTGTGAGCAGCCATTATGTTTTATTACATTGTTTTCCACACTGTTAAATTGTTTAACTACATTGTAACACACAGTAGTGATTTCATCTACAGAGAGAAGAAGAGGAGCTCAATTTGTGTGTAATCTTGTACAGTCTTCCCAATTTGTCTCACTGGACACAGGACATTAACACATTCTTTCAGATCAAACAAACAGGTAAACAAAGCTACTATTTAAATTAAATAAAAAAAAATTGAAAGTAATAATTAAGGGGGGGGGAGTTGTAGTGCTTTAACAAGGCCGCTAGAGGGCGTAATTACAGCGCCTGTTGAGTTTTAATTTCTTAACGTTGGCCGGAAGTGCTTCACCATACCGTCGAGCTTCGCACTTATTATTAAACGCTAGTTTCTGTGTCATGACTTTAGCTCCGAGTTGCGTTTTCAAACTCAAAAATGCGGCGTTACATTCGTGCACTAACGTTGTGCACAGTGTTTGCCGTGTTTTCGGGCTTGTATGTTTACAGTAAGCTGCTTTACTCGGACGTACCGGTCGGACCGAAGAGGGGTTTCATCCCACCGAGAGTCCCCGGAGGTAGGCGAGGGGCCGCGGACAAAACTGGGCCCCAAAGCCCTCACTGGTACAATAGGTAAGGCTAGATATTCAGACCTTTATTGCTTTAACAAGGTACAACTGTACTTTTTGTGCGATAAACGTGGGTACAGGTGTAAACATGTGCTCCGTACTACACTTGTGATGTACAGGAATGTGATGCTAACTGACTGAGTGCAAAGTAACGTTACATTTCATACGTTACCGCTGACGTTACATCTTTGTAATGGTTCAGGACAGTGACACGAGCCTTCCACAGGTGTGTAACTTCACGTGCAGCCCTCCTGTTGGTTCACACACGAATTAATACGTCACTAAAGTTGGAGGTACCTGTTGTCATACAAAGAGCCAACAACAGTGTGTCTCCAACAGACCAAACCAGCTTTAGATTTTGGCAAATTTAAGAAAAAGAACATAATAAAATGTGCATGTCATGATGTGAAGTGATAGATGTGATGCCATATGTTCAGTGTAAGAGGCAGTTGTAAATCCAGCTGTGTTTGTTTTCACACCTGGCTGTTAATGTCAGATCTTAGAGTGTGAGAAGGAGCAGAGACAGGACGGGTAGCTAATAAAGTTTAAAGGGTAAGACAGTTTTCTTCTGTTTTCCAGTCCTTTACAGAGCTTACTGCAGACAAGACGGGGTGCAGTGAGTCAAAATAAATTATACAGGCTATACTACTACATAATTAACATGTTATCAGGTTCTCCAGTAATTGTTTGATGTATGAAAAGGCCATAAGAGACATCTCCAAGTAGCTTGTTCTGTCCGAAAGTCCAAAATACGTTTACTATGGTACGAGACAAAGAACAGCAGCCATTTCACATCTGAGAAGCTGGATTAGTATTTTTACTTAAACATGGATTTGACTCCAGATCTAGTTCATATATCAGGAGGAAGACATGTTGGTGGTGGTCAGATTAAAGTTTGGTTAAATGGTATAATGCTGACGTTAAAGTCTGTGTAAAGGCAATTCTTTCAAAACACATTAAATATGTTGGAAAATAGTTGCTGAAAACATGAAAGAACTTTGAACGATATATTACTGAAATGTGGAGTTAGAGGTTAAAACCAGTTTTCAGTCCAGGATTTTGTGGGCGGGCCTAAAGGGTGGCTCGATGACACGCTGAGGCCACCCTGAACATACCCCTGCACCCCTAGCAGAGAGATAGAGATTAGTTAATCTCACTCAGAGTGTTTCAAAGTTAGTCATGTCATTTTCTGAACTCATCTGACACGTTTCAGTCGCTTCAAAATTGCTGCTTGACTGCTCCCACAAGTATTTTTACCCGATTCTGACACCTAATTTCATAAACTTGTCGATATTTTTAATCATTCAAATCTGGCTGGGTGGTTAATAACACTTTCTTCTTTGGTCTGGAGTTTGTTTATCGACAATAAAGACCAATGAAGGCCAAAGGGCACATAATTCACCCAGGTGAAGCCTTTAGATGCCTGCCATGCAATATTCCAAGTTATTATACTCAGAGTAACAGGAATTTTGTTAAAAATCTCTACATATTCTTTACAGCGAGCCTCACTAACATTTGTCTGACTGTCCTCTCACTCAGGTACATCATGCGTCAGAGGGGTCAGGTGGAGGCGGGTGGAGGCAGCGTCCAGCGCAGACCTGAACCTCCCATGCACCTGGCCGTGGTGGCCTGTGGGGAGAGGCTGGAGGAGACTCTCACTATGATCAAGTCTGCTGTGCTTTTCAGCATCAAGCGCCTCTACCTGCACATCTTTGCTGAAGATCAGCTACACGCTAGCTTCATGGAGGCTGTGAGTTGGAAATATTTGGGGAAATTAATGTCTTGCTATTGACTGTGTATGACCTTGAGTTTGTGTGTTGACCACATCTTGAGCTATATATGTATCCCTGCTAGCAATTTAATATGTTATCTGTGTTGCAGTTGGAGTCGTGGCCCGATTTCATTCGCTCCAAGTTCAACTACACAGTCTACTCCATCAGCTTCCCCAGTGAGAATGCAGCAGAGTGGAAGAAACTCTTCAAACCATGCGCTTCTCAGAGGCTCTTCTTACCTGTGAGTTTCTTATAGAGAAAAGATGCTTCAGAGCTCTTTTTAAAGACTAAACATATCCCAACTTGGAGCTCTGAAAGTGGAATTGGCCATATTTTACAGGTCACTAACTTCATTCTTGGTGTGAATTTATACTTTAACATCTACAGATTCAAATATCTGAAAAATGTTCGTCTTTATATGTTTACGAACATCCAGGATGTCCAGTTACGTTCTGTTATATTCTGCTGCCTTTGTAAGGCCACTGCAGCACACAGAAACAGTACGCACCATTCAAAACACTGAAAAACATCCACATTATTAATATTCTATGTCTATTCTATCTGTGTTTGTGTGTCTGTGCAGCTGATCCTCAAGGACATCGACTCGATCGTGTATGTCGACTCAGACATCCTCTTCCTCCAGCCTGTGGACCGCCTGTGGGCATACTTGTCCCAGTTTAATTCCTCCCAGTTGGCCGCTATGGCCCCGGAGCACGAGGAACCCCGTATCGCTTGGTACAACCGCTTCGCCCGCCACCCCTTCTACGGCAGGACGGGCATCAACTCAGGGGTCATGCTCATGAACATGACAAGGATGAGGAGCATGTTCTTTAAGGTAGGAAGACAGATTTTATTAGTTGGTCCATGTTTGGTTTACTGTAGTAGTGTACTGCCTTCGTTGGCCACAAGATGTCCTCCTTCTGCTGCAGATGTTAAGTACTAAGGTCTGGATTCAATTCCAACACATGACAATGTCCCGACAGTTAAGGCATCTCTTGGACTGTTGTGTAAAATATGTTTATGTTGACAGAATGACATGACGTCTGTGGGGCTGCGTTGGGAGGAACTCCTCATGCCTCTACTTCAGAAATACAAACTCAACATAACCTGGGGAGACCAGGACCTTCTCAATATCATTTTCCACTACAACCCTGGTAAGGTTGCACTCTCGCGTGACACACATAATGGTCTTTAACCTCCAAACATAAATTGAAGACAAACTAACAGTTAAACAGTCAGAATGTACATTGACTAGTGTTTCTGTACCTCCATTCCCAGAGTCCTTGCTGGAGTTTCCTTGCCAGTGGAACTATCGTCCAGATCATTGTATCTATGGCAGTAATTGTGCATCAGCTGAGGAAGATGGCATCTACATACTCCATGGAAACAGAGGAGTTTACCACGACCACAAGCAGCCTGCCTTCAGGGCAGTTTATGAGGCCATACGAAAGGTGGGCACGCATGTTGGTTACAGTAGTCCATAGTTACAGTATGCAACATAAACCTCTTCTTCTGTTCATGGATTTGACACGGTGGGACGTGCACACTGTTCAGACCAGAAAGATCAGCAACAGTAAATTACAGAACTCTACATAAAAGAGGAAAAGGCCGTATTAACATTCAACTCCAACGGCATCAACTGCCGAGATTTATCTGCTTTAATGTTATCCAAAGTTGCCCCCAGTGCATAAAATTAACTGCACTTCCATTAATCTTTTAATAACTTTTTTATTGTTCATTTTAGTCGTCTTCATCACAGACTTGTAAAAAAAAGGTCTTGAAGACGTCCTTGTATTTCTGGGTGTGTCTGGTGATCTGTTTCATTTATGATTGAAGACAGGACATCATATCAAGAGGTGTGCTGTTCATTTACACTTAAATTTAATAACCAAAAAAAAAAAAAGAAATCGGTTTTAGTGTCTACCCTTGAGGTTCAAAGTCCCAGACTCTATTTTAACATGATACAGGCAGATACGGATGGTACAAGAGGATTGCATTACAAGTTCTACTTCCATGGACACATATTGATTGTAGAAAGTGAGGAAAATTCTCAAAAGCCTTCTTGGGAAAATAAAGTGTCTCCCAGAACAATGACTGAACACAGCACCTTGTTAAAAGTCTCAGGGGCACATTTAAGTTGAAAAAAGAGCCTGGTGAGCCTTTCCAAAGTTTTGTAGGCGTAATTTAGTGCAACGTCTGATGAAAGGAGGCCCTTTATAACCCCGGTGACACACCTGCTCTCCTCCACTGCCCTGTTTCTTTACCCTCCCAAATGAGGTTCTAGATTGATGTTGACCCTAAGCGTCGCAAGTGTGAGCGACACCAGATTGTCCACCATTTTCAGAAGGTTGAAGTGAAAGCTAATTTCCCCCGTGAGGATGTTTATGGGTTGTTTACCAGCACTGATGACACAAGTGGCATTTACTTAATGAAGCCATCAACATTGGGACTCTCATTGCTTTCCTATTAACAAAGCATTGAACATAGATCAGTGCGATGGCTGATCCATACCTTATCCATGGCCTGCAGTTAAAACTGCTGCTTTATAGGACAGGATCAATTACGGGCCCAAAGCATGCTCTAACACACACACACACACAGTTTGTCCAATAGTCTATGTAGGTATTGATACTTTCATAGATATGTGATTAAGTCTGGTTTGCCAGGAGGATAGAACAGGGTTGGATTGATCCTCCTTGTGTTTAATCTCGCTGGAAAGACCATTTCATCCATTTCTTGCTTGTTCATGTGCAGCAGAACCTCAGGCTATCTGTGTAGTGTCATGGAGTGAATAACTAACAGGACAGTACAACATCCACTCAGTAAAAGTACGAGGGTTTGGAAAGAGGCCTCAAACGCACTTTTACTCCATTTTGAAATATAATACATTAGAATTCTATTCCCAACCCAGGCTTATATACCGTGACTGTAACAAAACCTCTAATTTAATTGGATTCTTCATCTAATATGCAGGTTTTTGTGAACACAAACATCCATAGAAGGCAGTCAGAGAGGCAGACACATTTGAAGAGAAGAGCTTCTGGAAAGCTGGCAAATAGTTGCCGGTTGGAGAGCCACACATATATATTTGGGCTATTTACCAATGTGGAGCAGGTGTGTGATCAGGTGACTTGTCAGGTGAGGGGTTTTTGTGAATCCTTCCTGGTTAATTTAGTCAGAAATTAGTTTAAAAACAGTCATCAAAATGTGAATAATGAGAATTTTTGCTTGACAAATTACTTTAATTAAGTTATTAATCGATTATCAAAATGTTCTGTTGATCAGCTTATAGATGAATCAACTTATCGGTAATGTCACAGGTCAATAATTCTCCCTTTTTGAAATGAGTTTTTCTTTCACAGCAGTTAATACTTTGAATAAACTGGAGACAAAATGTATGTAAATCAGTGTCCGTGCCCTGTATCCTCACACAAAGAAATGGAAACACAAACGGCAGCGCTCCTCCCTGTCTGTCTGCCTGTCTGTGTCTCAAACAGACCACAGCGGTCTGTCCGTCATAAAGCATCTCCTCCCTCCCTCCGCTCCGAGAAGCTGAGCCCAGGAAGCAGCAGTTAAATTTTTACAGCCGATGGTACGTTTAGAGTCGGTGTCTTGCACACCAACAGCGCCCCATCAGCCACACAAAATCAATACACCAACTGTAAATGCAACTTTATGACCGGCGGGTGTGTGCATGTGTGTGTGCGTGCACTCATAAAAATGCCATTCTCTTTGTGACCCAATATCAGGGACCCAACCGCAAGCAAATGAGCTGGCATAAAAAATGGTAATTCCCCTTTGATTTCCTCGGAGCATTGTAAAGGCTCCTTCATTATTGGGAAGACATGAAATTTCCTCCGTAATCCCCGCTTATCACTGGACGGTAAGCCTATAGCATAAAACTGACTCCAACAACATGGACTCTTTCATGTTTTGCCCAACTGACCGATCAGATTAGGTTTGGAGTCCCATCTGAGTTCAGCATGCCTCGCGGATTTAGTTTTTAATTTATCCGGGGAAAGATATCTTCCAAGCGCTAATGCTGCCCAAAGCACCACTTTGCTTACTTACTGAGGGAATCTGATCAATTTCAACTCGAACAGTAGGAGGTTGAGGGCCGTCCTCAGGGAGTTTTTACAGTAGTTTGGGATTTCAGCTGCTCATTTTAAGTTTCCACACCCACTCCTCCAGCCTTTTGACAACCACCACCCCCGTCTTCTAGCTCTCTGAGGAAACGGGGAGAAATAAGAGAGTACAAGGCACTTTACATGGCAACATGAGACACAAAAGTCTCCTTCATACAACACAAGTCTGCCTTTTCTAGTCACTACGATTCTTTGTTTTAGCACATAAAGTGTGTATTCTACACTTTTAAAGCACATTCCAAAAGTTGAAAGATCAGTCCATCACACCAGATCTAACCAATGAATTTTGTTTTGTCGTTCCAGTACTCTTTTGGTGCGGACCCAGTGACTTCTTTGCTGGATCCTCTAGAGGAGGAACTGTTGAAGACGACGCACACTTATTGTGGTAAAAGCCACCCGCTCTTCACCAAGAGACTGGCGCACAGTCTGACAAACATCAGCAGGAAGGCACCACATGGACGATGACGAAAGTGAATCACAACGATGGGACAGAGGCCGATAGGAGAGAGACTATGCCTTAGCCTTACGTTTACAAGCTTGTTCAGAAAAACAAGGAACACCGCTAACTGTTGTTGGCCACACAAACTTGCCTTGTCCTGCACAGTTTACTTCCAATCTTGCGAGCTAAGATGCGTAGGCTACTTTGTGGACAACTGATGAGCGGAGCTTTTATATTATATCGGTGAACAGCTGCTTAAAGCTCAGTAAGACAGTTGGGATTGTCTCAGACTGAGACGAATAACTGCTCACCTCTTTTAAGTTGCTCTGCATAAGAACATGATGTAAATGCTTGAAACTGACGAAACGTTTCGAAGGCCAGATGGCCTGATCGCAAAGTACTGAACTATTTTCCAGGTGTTTCTACAGACTTTAACATTTTATATTTTGCTCACAACTTGGGATTGTTTTTTTTGTTTTTTGTTTTTTTAAACCAACAAGCATCTAGCCTCTTCCATGTAATAATTTTTCTCCTTTCAGTGCCTTTTGATTACTGACTGAAGGTGAATATTCGTCATGGTGCAAAAGATGTGTAAATGTTTGGAAGAGTAGCTCTTGACTTTCCATATTGGAGAATTTATTGAACCTTGTGAAACACTCTTATTAAAAGAGACAAAAATTCTATCAGAACTGGACAAGGGCTTTTCAACAGGGCCCATTTTTAAGAGACGTATGCACTGGACCACTTTCAACCTTCAGAAACCACTCCATTGCCAGTAAGATGGGAGAGAAGTCATTTCAGAGAATATGCATGGAAAAATAATAATTTTTGAATTTTTTAAAAACGGTTTTAGGTGATTATGTGTGAATGATTTCTGTGATTTTGTACAGTGGCAGAGGTTGTGTATATGAAACCTCTATCAGAGTACTGTTCCTCCTTTTCTATGTTGTTTTATCTGTTATACAGGTTACTTTCACCTGATAGAAAACAAGCTAAATGGGGTTCACAGATGCAGGTACCACCCCCATTAACTAAAGGTCATGTAGTCTATATTTTAGATTTACATTTTACTTACCTTGCATTCAACATGACACGTTTCATAATCATTGCTGAATAATTAGATGTTATGTACTCTTTTTCTTTTTTTTTAAAGATATATTGTGTCAAACTGGACATGCCGATGTGCTAAAGATCCTGTATCCTAGCTAGTTTATGATACACAGTACAGACAGCATACGTTACTATTGAACATGTGAATAAGCTACAAGTTTCTCATCTGATGCCAAAGTATTTTTTATGAGTATAATTATGGGTTTTGCACCATTGAATGTATTTTGAACACTTATCAGTGCTTATGTTGGGATGATTGTAATGTAAGGGTATTCTTTTTTATCCTTTTGACAGGTTTACTTGTTTATATTTCATTGTGTTACAAAATAAAATGTGATTTTTTTTCTTTACATTAAAAAATAATTTGTTTTGTGGAGTTTGTACTGCAGTGTGTCTTGTTTAACCACCAGAGGGCAGCATTTTTTGACATGTATATGAGTGATCAGGGATGAAAGATATGGATAAAATGAGATCATTTGCGATAAAGGGAATAATTAGAACTTGAAGAGAAAATAGGCAGTTTATGGGTTTTGAATTAAAATTGCTACTAAACATAAATTCAAGAGTTTGATCACATGACATGGGCGTGGATCCTCATTCTTTCTTTTGTTACCAGTCAAGACATCTTTGTTAGTTTGTCCTGTAAAGATCTAAGTTGAAGAAGATTGATGTTATGTTTCCATCACCTTCCCGGGCAGATCAATGGACTTGCCAATAATCTATCACTAAGCCAACGGCGGTGGTACACCATTTCTGTTCAGCTCTGAGGTGCTCATAAAGTGTAAGTGATGGACCAATAACACAGCTGTGTAAGGTGCCTGTATGTGACACTGTATGGCATTGACTGTGGGGAATGAGTTTATGCTTATTCCCATTAGGTGGAGGATACAACCATCTATTTATGGCTCCAGAGGTAGTTTGATTCATTGCACCAGAAATATCCTTCATTCATCACTATATATCCATATGAGAGCTTATCAATTACCTTTATTGACCTGTGTGCTTAAATGCTACATGTAACAGGCCAGGTCCTCGGGGAGAAGAAGACAATGGCTTGAATTGAGCACCATGTTGAAAAATTCAATATCATCCATCCAAGGTTTCATTTTCCAGAAAGTACATGTTTTATATCGTAATAAATAACTCTGATTTTATTTCTTTTGTGCCATCATAGCTGGAAGAGAAACTATTCAAAATAAATATGTGACCTCCAGCGTTTAGAGTAGGGTCAGAGTGGGTAGAGGGGAAGATGAGAGAAAATAGGAACGGGACAGAATAAATGAGTGCAATGTGTTTGTGTGCATCTGTTTGTGATGAAGACAAAAAAAAAAATCCAGGTAAGGTTGGTCGTTGTTTTCTCTATTGTCACAGGACAAAATGTTGAAGAGGAGAGCTGAGTGCATGGTGGGAGGACAGAGAAAAGGCTGATGGAGTGTGTTAGTGATGAAAGAAAAGAACAAGGCTGTCATAACCAATATAGCAATTAGGGCACTTTGTTGCTTCAGAGCTCGATCTTTTCATCAAAAGAAAATAGAAACTGAGATTTTGAGAGAAACAAACATGTTCCAGGTATGTGAAAGATTGGGTGCATGTACAATATATCCATGAATAAAATTGTGGATTAAATATGAACTGTATTCATTGATCAAACAGAGGAAACAATCGCTCATAAAAGACTCATTTAAAATGGACCCACTGAGATACACAGAGTACTACATGCAAAATAGAAAAAAAACAATTTTCTCTTTCACATGATGAATAGATGGATTTTATAGAGACTGAAAGCACAAGAGCCCAAAGAGGAGGATAAGTGCGGCATGAGCAATCTACCTCATCATATTTAGTGTATATTAGCACTGGTCAAGGGGGAACCTTTGCTGCTAATCCATCAGCGCTACACTTGTAACTTGTGACTTGTAATAAATGAGCAGGTAAAGGCTCAGTCACATTGTACATTCACACAGTTTGTTGCCTGTGGTTAGCATGGATTTTTCACTATTGTGACTATATTTTTGATTTTGCCTCATTGGAAATTTTATTTTATATTTTATTCCTCAGGTTCTTCCTCCTTAATCAAACCTAAAAAAAACATTACCCAGAATGCAGCTTGATCGCAAACAGTTCAGTTGGGGATTCAAATGTGTTATGCTGTCAGTGGCTAACATAGTCTTGAGCTGTTAACCTCAAGCAGAGATGAAGAGTGGGGCACATTGCCTCAAGTGACATCAACGTCTCAAGTGACCTGTAAACAGAAGTTGATGTGTGGAGCTGTAGATGTATCCGCATACGTTTGGTGCAGTAGCCTACAACAAGCTGTAAACACAACATTCATATGTTATCACCTTATATGGCAAACGTGTTAGCATTTCCGTTTGCCTATTTAGACATTGAGGAGAGGAGTAGCAACATTAGCATGAATCTGAAGTCATTTTTTCGAGACATCAGATGATTGCGAGTCCAACAGTCACTCTCCTTTTAACCCTGTTTTGGTCTCACCCACCCGCGAGGGAAATATCGAGCTCAGCGTTCCACTATGTTCACCAGCTAGTCGCTAAATGCATCTGTCTGCTGTGTGTCACTGGGTAGGTAGCATATAGAGGGTTTATCTGAGCTTTGTTTTTGCTGAAAAGATCTGCTTACTGTGGCAGGAAATTACACGAATGACTATGAACCATAACAGTAAAGTTGTGGGCCGCGGGACCAAAACAATGAGCTGAAAGATGCTAAAACTATCCATAGAGCTGAGTGGAAGTACAGAGTAAGGTGATAATTCTCTGTGATGCTCAATATCAGCACTCGTGGAATGTCTCTTGTTCAATCAAATTACTTGGTTGGAACTAACGCTTGTATAAATAAAAATATTGATTAGTGCAGCTTTAAAAAATCTGGAGCAAAACTAACAGCTCACATCTGGTTCTCGTTAATGGTGCATTGGTGTCTATAATGCATTAATGAATTATTCATCAGTCATTAATAAAGTTAAAGCTGAGAACGCCTTTAGAAATATGCCTTATTAGAAAGTGGTACCTATTTCAATATGGGCTCTGTGAGCTTTGGCTTTCCTTGGAGACATATGTGTCACTTATAGTGAGCATATGCTTTGATCTGAAGCAGAATTTCCTCTCGTTCATGTGACTTGCCACATAGGAAGACGAGACATCATCTGTCCAATTCTGACAGCTTGAATCTAAAACGCAGTATATGGATGCACACATACGTACACACAGCCACATCAAGCAGAGGTATTAGGATGACATACACACACATTCTCTTAAACTATATACGACTTCTGCTCCACACAGTTGAGCATGTATGTCATATCGTACTCCTAGATTGCACAGCAGGGGGTCATTTACATGTTGTAATAGGGTCTACATATCACTGCTGAAGAAGATGAGAGAGAGAGAGGGAGAGAGAGGCATACAGGCCTGAACATTTCCCACTCATGGAGCGTCATGTTCTGCGTTTCTTATTTACATGTGTGCAACTCCGGGGTACGTTTGATGTCCAGTGAGATGGAATATGACATCTTTGCTCATGCTGACACCGAGTCTACTTCAGTGATTCACGGGGTACGCCATAATAAGAGAAAGAGAGGTAGAGTGATGGGTATTTCAACAGATTGGTTTATTTACTTCACAGCTTATTTTCTGTGTGTGTTTGTCAGACTCGACACGGCAAACAAAGCCAAGCCAAAGGATGTCTGTCCGGCTCTCTGCGAAATATTGCTGCTTTCAGATGAGCCAGCACTCTGGAATCTCCCACCATTATCAGGCCTTCTGCCAAATGTAGTCCTTGTCCTTGTTTTTGTCCTTTGTCACTTTGTATGCATGTTCCTCTTTCCTTTCTTACCTGCCTTCCCATGTCCTTCTTCTTTTCTTGTATTCCTAAATTCTTATCTCTTCCCATTATTTCTACAAGAATCCATCTTTGAAATCCACCTCAGTGTCTGACCCAGTTTCTCATGCCTGATTTCTTTTTTCCTGTACCCATCAGAGGGCATGCAAACTTCCAAAGACAAACCACAGTGCGAATACAAAAATACCCAATATGCTCATCAAACATGCTCATATTTCTTTTATGCTGCTCAAGAAATGGCAACAGAATGGTTTCAAAGACAGATTGTGTTGCACGAGTTCTCACCTCCAAACATTTCAAGAGTGTGAGTCTGTGCCTACTTACAAATGCTAGCCTTGGGGATATGAGCTTCTTCGCTTTGTACTAGACCACAGGCACACATAAGAGCCAAAACAAGGCTGCTACAGTGAGACAAACGCATCCAAGGACAATAACAAGACAAGCATGGGAGATTGTTGAATTGCTGCTTGCAACAAAATGGGACGTTCAGAGGGGTTTTGAAGTGGTTTGAGCACCTGGATGTGCTAAATATAAAAGCTAGCAACAGTGTCAAAGCACACAGCTGCATGATTCCATTATAGTCACTTGTGTTTTAAAATAAATGTTTGACATTGCGCTGATTAGTCGTTTTAAAGCTGGAAGGTCGATACTACTCTCATGTTACTCCTCTCGCAGATAACCAGCTATGTATTCCCTGTACAGACCATTTACAGTATAATTAGTGGACAGAGCTTGCAGGTCTGTGAAGCCAACGTAAAAGTGCATTCTTTCTAATCTAACAGTCAGCATGAGGCAGCTCCATTGGTGAAGAAAAAAAGGTCCAAGGAGAAATGACCCTACTTCCCCTATTAATTTATTACCTCAGTAAACCTTTTCCTCCCTTTTTCCATCCCTCAGTTGCTAGTTTCAAGACTACTTCTGTGTTGTTCATTTTGTAAATTATAGTCCAATTTAGAAAAATAGACAATAGACAATAAATCATGGTATGCTTTAAGGCATGGCTACTTTGTGTTTGAGAAGTCATTCTTAATGCGGAAGTGCTAAAAACTGCAATTCCTTGAGCCGCCAGTTGAGACGGGCTGCAGAAGTCAGTCAGTCTCCATAAGCCGTATTAAAATGCAAAAATTCGCAGCAGAAATAACCATGTTTTCATCATTCATGACAAATGTGAGGGGGATGAATTTTTTTTTAACTCACCCGTTCAGATGATATTAAGGCTTAAAGTTGAGCAGAATTAACAGTGTTGTCACTTTGATTGACAGGTAAGTGACGTTACAGATGGCTTATTTGCGTCATTCGGCCCACCTCAGGTCCACGGGTGATCCACGTCTTTGCCGATATTTATATTAGCTGGGAGGCGGAAGAAGCAGTACATCCAACATGGCGGCGTCCAGCATATATTACATAAAACACATAAATTTGGTACAGACATGAGAGTGGTATCAATCTTTTCCTCTAAGCGGATTGGCAAATCGTATTTCCAAAAATGTCAAACTATTGCTTTAAGGTTTAAGATTGCCTCTCTGGACTGATGTGATCCAACACAACAAGCTGCAGCATACACAGAATGGCTTTTTTTAATCCAAAATATTCCTAGTACATTTTCTTTTGAGTGTGTTAGCACAAAGCTGCGCATTTATATGCACATGTGCACAATGCACAAATGCATACACACACGTCTCACACACTCACAGACCCCATCTGCTCTCCCCTGTCTATAGATCCCTTATAAAACTTAAAGCCGAGGCAGAGGGGCCGCTGAGATAGAGAGGCTGACATCAGAAATGAGAGTGACCATGCCGCTTTTATATCCCAACGTGCCCTGACCCTCCTCCACTTTTCCCTGCTGCATCCTCATCGTACAACAATAGATTTCCCATTACGGCTCCCTCCTTCGCTCCTTCCCTCAATCACAGCTCAACAATATTTACCCCCGGGAGTGATCTGATTGAGAAAATACTTCAGTGTGTGCTCGCGTGTGTGGTCATACACATGTGTGGATGTCAAAATGATGCTATGGAAGCATGTGTGCGTGTATGAATATGTGAGTCATGTGGTGTGAAGGATATAGCTTTATTGTATTCCAAAAGCCCAGAGCTTATCTTTTCCTTTCTCTTCTCTTTTTACCCCACTCTTCATATTCTCTGTCACTCACATACACACACACACTCACACACACTCACTTTCCCCTGCAAGCTTTTCAATTAGGTAATTACAGTGGTGCTGAATAGAGCCTGCCTGGACACTGGCGCTCTATTGTAGAAGCACCTGTCCCCCCATAGACAGCAATTACCTGCCAGGCTGGAGGGGAGTTGCAGGCTATTGTCTGTGTGCATATATTTGTGTGTAAGTGTGTGTGTGTAAGTGTGTGTGAAACAGTGACTGTCTATACTGTATATGCATCTAAGCAGGTGTGTTTATGTGCACACTCGTTTCGGCGCTAAAGGGTCTATTGTGTGTGTCAGAGCTGACGCCGCACAGGAAGAGCTTGCACTTAATTAATCATTTTCTGTGGCAGTGATGGAGGGAGATTTAGAAAGTTCATGTTTACCAATACAATATCAACCTAATTTTCATGGTGAATATGCGGATTGTATGTGGTAAATGGCAACGCTGCGTTAAAGGGTGTGTGAAACGCGTGCAGTGGGAGTGGAGCAGTGTGATTTTGCCTGGAGGGTGGAGTACTTACATACTGCAAGCAGCACGTTCATCACGTTGTTAAACACCATTTTCATCCCTGCCATGAAGTGAACCAGAATGGGTTTTCTCTGAGCTTGAGCCATCGTGTTTTCTACATTGTTTTTCAGTGGTTGAGGACTGACCAAGCGTCAATCTACGTGGCTGTGAAGTGAAGCCTATGCGGAAGTGCCAAAAACTGCAGTTCCTCAAACGTCCACTTGAGGCTGGCTACAGAACGAGTCAGTCTCCATGTTAAAATGTCCAACTTCACAGCAGAAATAAACATGTTTACAGCCTGGTACAAAAAAACAGTTTTGGTCTTTATAGCTAATTTCCTCTTTTATGACAATTGTACTGAGTGAATTTTTTTTTCAATTCATCCATTCAAATTACATTAAGGGTTAGGATTATGCATAATTAACAGGGTTGCCGCTTTGATTGACAGGTTAGTGCAATTACAGATGGCTTGTTTAAGCACCCAGGCATCATTCTACCTGCCATTGATCCATGTCTTTGTTGATTTTTAGATTAGCCGGGAGGTGGAAGAAGCAGTACATCCAACATGGCTCTTCAGAAACCTATGGGTGTCCATTCTTTATACCGTCACTGATCGCACCCTCTTTCATGGCATGGAACGTACAATTAGCACCACCTAATGACCCTAATAATCGCAGAACCGTAGTGGACGGAAATCCGCATTAGTCCGCTTTTTCTTTTGCTAACTTTCTACAAACTGTGTAGAGTTGTTGAATGAGTATACATGAAGTATATTCGCATTCGCATTAATTGCAAGAGGTGAGAGCTTGTGAAGTGTGATCCTACTGGTTTTATATCGGTGATGTCAACGCATTGCAAATCTGCTGTGAAAGGTGTCACTTTAACTGGGTTGGCTTTGTTTTGAACACACTTTAAATGCATGTAGTTTGAGCCTTTGTGAGCAAGCAACGATGAGATTTTAAACATTTTATCTAAAGCAGTTCATAACAAGTGGAAGTAAAATGTGGATGACAGCACACTAGCTCACTATAATTGCATTTAGCCAAAAGCATGAAGCGCAAGAATTAGCACTAAAGCGCACTTGAGAATATACTGTGTATTAAATGTTTTTACAACCTGTAATAACTATGTTTTCATGTATAATAGATATGTGCAAAGTGAGAAAAAAAGACATGTTGAGTTTTTTTTTTGTTTTTTTTTGCTTGTTTACAGGTTACAGTAGCTAGTAAATGAGGATGATGCACTCTTTACACATCACATTTAAAAAAGCTCACTTTATGTCCTAAATATGAAAATAGTGAAGCAATTTGCACCCCCAACTACTTGTTGTTCACCCAGGCAGCTGAAGTGTATTTGTTGAAATAACACTGTGGTGAATTTTGAGCCGGTGTCTTGTTCTGGCAGCTCCCTGGTGTGTTAATTTACGCCTGTGTCCATTTTATAGTGAGCACCTATTGATCTGCTTGGACACACACATGTAAGGCTCTCAAGCTCTGTTAAGACAAGGCAAAATGTCTGCTACAAATTAATGGAAGCATAACGTGTGTTTGTGTGCCTGTGCATGCAGTGTTTCACACCATGTAATTCTCAAACCTCTCAAGGTGGCAAAACGTCACTAACACCCTATCACATCTGTTCCCATGACGATAAGGATCCACTCCGTTAATTAAAGCCCTTTACTTTGCCGTTATGCTATGTGATTGACAGGTTAAAGGGCCATTAGGGCTTGTACATGCATAAAAACACACACATAAACACAAATACCTTAATTTAGTAATGTGACTTACTAAGTGGAGGACTCTAAATGCTCCATTGTCTCTCAATCTGTTTACAGCTCTATTATTTCCCCAGGTAAAAGCAGTGACGCATGAAGACGATTTGCCGCCGCACACGCTCTATCACTGACTGCTTTGTGGCTCCTGAATTACTTCAATGGGTAAAATGCCCGGCGACTAATGGTTAGACATCTTGGCAGGGTTCCAAGTCGCCATAATCAGATGCATGCAAAGTTTATCAGTGATGTTTATCGGGCTCAGCGCTCTTGATGTTCCGGGTGGAGGATGTAAGACAGGATATGAGGCGGATGGTTGTGATCAATCAGTGATAGCTTCGCCCATGACTAACGAGGTCTCCTAACGAAGGAGCACAGAGAAAACTCATGATTATCTACCTAAAAGATGGATTCATACTGTCTGGGGAGGGAGGGCGAGAGAAGGAGAAGTGAAATAAAAGGTCAATAACAAAACATTGTGCAAGGCAGTGAAAGACAAAAGCTATGGCAGCAGTTTGTCCGTCAACAGTCATGTCTCCTGTTAATGAATCTTTGAGAAACCATTGAAACTCTACCTGCTCTGTGCTGTAAATTAAGATAGAACTTACTGACACCAAACAAGACATTTTACATTGTAAAATAATTATAAACATAGTTTGAACATACTAAATGAATATTTATATACATAGTAAGCTTGGATATACGCCCATGGGTCCAAACTGGTCTGGTCCTGCATCATTACATTTACATCAGCAAGTTCTCAATTAAAAAAGTATCAATCAAATGGCGGGACTAACATGGCTGTCAAGATGTTATCAAGCATTGTCAAGCCGTGCAACCAAGGAGGAGTTATTACAACAATGGCGACCACTATGGACAAGAGATGTTGCTATTGAGGCTGTTCATAGATGTCCTTTCCAATCTCCCGACATGCTTTGATTTTTACTTTGCTCTACTCTTAAAACGTGAGCAAAACCAGCATGTTGGTATGACTACACTTCAGTGTTGACTTAAAGCAACACTGTGTAGAGATTGGTATTTTTGCGATTTTGCACCCCCAGTTGTCAGAGAAGCCCAGTTTTTGAAGAAGCTCTCGCCAATGACTAAAAGTCAGTCCCAGATTTACTCTTGTTTGGCGGCTTGTTGCTCGTTCACTCTGTTCTTCTCTTTGTTTTTGTTTTAACTTCCTCTGTGAACATCACCTTTGTTCTTTTTACCTCTGTCATTATGCCCACTTGCCCAGCTCGGGTCCTGGCACGGCACCAGTCAGCATTTGTTCGTGCCCTGGACGTGAAAACCTCCTCTTCCTGGTGGTCCAAAGCGCCTGTGGTACAAACACTAACATCCACCAGTGCTTTGAGCTCACAGTCCAAACAACCTGGCTAATAAACTGAGCTAACATCAACTAATCTAAATTCTGTCAATACCCAAGAGTTGATGGAGAGCAGCCAGAGGACATCAGAATGAAAAGCATTTACTTCATTTTAAAATTCATCAAAATCAGTGAAATAGTTGGTGGTGTGTGACTTAGTGCTGTAAAACATTACGTATTTCTCACAGGTGATTGTGTCCCAGGCTTACATAGTGCAGAAACAGGTGTACAGGCCACAGAGTTGGAAAGACAGAGGCACCATTCACCTGATTATACGTCAGTGTGGCAAATACTTTTAAACCTGTTATTTTATGATGGAAAAGTTACACAACGATGCTTTAAAATGACATCTGATTCAGGTGAATACCCATTTTCTTATCTATACTCTATAGTTTTGTGAGTGGCTGAATCTAAGTAGAATATTAGTCCTGTGAATAAAAGGAAATTGTTATTGACCGTGTTACTAACCAAAGAAGTCACAGTCTTTCATCTGTCCCTCTTGAGAAAAAACGTCTCCTTTTACAAGTCACGAACCGGCAGTAGTGAGACAGGCAGAACCAGCCTGTGGATCCTCCTGCTGAGGCGAACATATTAAGGGCACTTCAGCTGCTCAGACAGGCCTCACTTTGATCTGGGAATACACAGTCCTCAGTGCTGACAGTTTATATAAGCAGCGGATCCCAGTGTGTCGCTCAGATCACTCCCACTTTGGGGAAAGAAACATGCTTTCCAAGAGCACGGATGTGGAATCACACTGGGAGAAAGACAGGGCTAACAAAGCAAAGTAAAAACATACTGACACATGTGGGTTTCGAACATGGAACATCTCAATCGAAGAAGAGTGGTGGAGAGAGAGGTCTCAGGCATTTCAAACATAACACAGGAGTCATGCCGCAGTCAAGGTCAAGCACAGCGTGATGACTTCCGAATCTTTACGTGCTACTGCTCTGATGGTGAAATAGAAGTGAAATCGATGCCCTGAATACTCTAGCGTCCAATGGAATGATTCCGCTTTCTAAGGACTCATTCATTAAGAGGTTAATGACTCGAAATGTGAAATTAATTTTACGTCCAATGGAACATTCCCTGTAAGTGTGTGTGAGAGGGATGGACTGTGCTCAGCCATCGGCCTAATGTTCTTCAAAGTCAAGATGAATGGGCCCCTCCCTTCTTCGGTGTACTCCATTTCTCCTATACAGATCACAGATATGGGCTGTTGCTTTTTTCATGGCCAGATTCAATTTATGGTTTAATTAACATTTTGGAGCCAAAAAGAAAGCCTCATGTCTTGAATAGCGCAGCTGGCCTGAAATGTATTTATGGATATCGTGAATTGAAAATATAAAAGCACAGAGATTTTGACTTAGAGATGATATCATTTGACTGAGGCACATACAGTACATGAACTCACACTCGACAGCTGGTGGAAGACTTACTTACTGTCAGTGTTCACTAAAAAACCTGCCTCCATTTCTTTGTTCACTGGGGAGCAATAAAAACAGATGGCAACTAAAATGATCCATGTATGCAGTATGAGGACAATTCCTAATCATGATTTATCCTGAGCTCATCACAGTAATGTTGTGTTTGCAAAGTGGTTAATTCCTTTTTGATTCAGTGCCATCATAAAAAGACACACTCTTTGTCGAGGTGAACACTATTTCAGTTGTCAGGCCGGCTACAGGCTTACTGTCGGCGTTATATTGGCCGATGCTGATTAAAGCTTTAAATTTTGATCATTGGTGATTCAGGCTCTCAATAATGGTCAACAGTGATTAAGCTGTCACTGCAGGGCAAGGTCATTTCCGCTTCTTGGTAATGATACAGACTGATTTTTACTGTTGACATATTTTCAATATCTAATGGCAATTACACTGGCAAATAAAGAAACAAACTTGAGCCAATTTATTAGATAACATCTATGAAGTACGCTGAATGTACAACATAGGAGGGACATCTTCGGACCATCTCCAAAGGTTCAACAGGGCCTTTGCTAAATGCTGTTTTTCAATGGTTCACCTGTATGATCCAAGAGAGGTGAAATGCCAAGAATATATTATAACAACAAGAGGGTAATCAATAAGAAACACTGGCTTTTATTTGATTTGATCATGAGGAGTAAGAGTTTTTAGCCATGCCATAGCTGCATGGCTCTAGGGATGGAAACGTTTTGGTCAATCAGTCTGATAATCAACCACTTTGATTACAATTCAGTTGTTGAAACATTCAGAAATTTTGTTACAGACATTTATGGCCTCTCAAATTTGAAATGTATCCAATACTTTGATAAAAATGTCAGTTTTGCAAGTTTTTGGTCTTAAATCAGTCCGCTAACATTTGCTCATTAGCACAGTATAGCTAACAAGCTGAAGTGAGATGGTGAACATGGTAAACTTTATACCTAGTTAATCAACAGACTCACATCAGCTGTGCTGGCTAGCAGCAAAAAATTACTAGCATTAAGTTATCTGTGCAGATAAGCAGCTGGAAAGAAAAAAAAAAGAAAAAAGAAAGTGAGCCCCATCTCTGGGCAAGGTTAGACAGCCAATCACCCTCATTAGATCTTTGTATAAGCATGCTGCATTCTTATTGGCTCACCAACGCTGATGAGATGTACTACTTAGCTATCCTTAGGATATTTAGGTATTGAAATTCAGTACCGAATGACAAGACATTTTGCATTATCATCATTAGCATTGGGGCAATTCAGTTAGTGCCATAAAAGTGTGTACTAAGTACTAAGTAAGTTTGGTGCCCAGACTTAATGCTCCATATACTGTATATTTAACACAATTAAGTATTTTGTGTTTGTGCTGTTCTGGAGCTTTCCATCAAATCATTGATGGAATTTGCTCACTTGTAACTGATTTGCAGATGTTCAAATTTACATTTAGAGTGCTTTAAGAGCTGAAAGGTGAGTTTAAGATATTTATTGTTTCTCTTTGTTGTACAGGTAATTGTAATACAGTTGTCCCCAATACAAAGCACATAGCACTGCTCAGCATATCAGTTTTCTATCATGGTGTCTCATACTGTTGCATACACTATCTGCCATGTTGACAAAGGACTACTGGCAGGGGATACATTAATTAGGATGGATTGGATTAAGAGGGAATTATGGAAGGTTTACATTGATGAAGTCTTTATAAATAGCTGCAATAATGTTCTTTTTCAATGATTTCTTTGTCAATCCATTTTCTAAAGTGTTTATTCATTTCGCAGCTGTGGTGCTTTCTTTGTCATGCATGGCATTGTTTGACAATTGCCAAACACAGCACTCAAACTTGAGTATGTATGCATGCTGGCATGTTTTTCATTGTCATCTTATACATGCTAAAACACTATACAGTGTGCAACCAAGACATATGAGCGAACAGATATAGATTGTTTAGATTTACAGCACTGCAGAGGAATAATTACTTCTTCTAATTGAACCAAGTCTGAGCTCTCAAGGGAACAACACTGCTTGAAAACAAAGAAAGATTAATAATGAAATGATAAGACATGGACGATCAGAGGATGATGCGCTGGGAGGGGAAGCTATGATTTAAAGATCTGGACAAGCTAAGACTTAATCACTTTATCTGATTGGTATTTGAAGTCATGAATCTCAATTAGCAAGCATTAGGATCTTTTGGCAGTTATGTGGAGTCCATTTCCATGATTGGACCCTGCCTGCTTGACAGTCACAGTTAATATACTGCTTATGGAGGGAAAGATTTTGAAAATAGCTAGAGAAAATATATGAGTCAGAAGATGTTCATTTAGGATCTGAAATATCTCAGAAGTATAGTATTTGGCAAGCAGAATGTTTATGCAAAATCAGTTTTTTCTCAGCTGCTGCTGCTGTTGTTGCCTTTTTGTCTTATAATTAATTATTTCTTATCTTTGCTGCTTTGTCTCTCCATGCTAGCCACTGTGTACAGGATGCTCTTGTCTTTGTCTGCCTTAATTATGGCTGAATAGGAGACAATGGGTCTTTTAACTGATAGGCCTTCCTCTCAGCGTCCAGGTTCTCTATCATTCCCTGCCACAGGTTCTCAAAAATGGCTCCCTTTGTACCTGCTCCCTCCATACCTCAGTTATTAACAAACCAAACGGTCGTCCTGGTTACCTGCAGATAAGCAGCTAGGCTAATTCAGTTAGCTTGTTATCTCATCAGTTGGACGGTAAAATGAAAGACGCTGGGAAATCACCTAATTATCCACTTTGATGTATTGTCCCTTTGTAACGATCAGCGAAAAGATTAGCTTGCTTACTCCGCTGCATGAACAATACGCCTTTCTTGTATTTTTTGTGGTATTTTTTTTAATTATTCACATTCTGATCTCACATTTTTGCTCTCTAGGTGCACAAAAAATCACGAGCACAGTTTCCACAGAGCCTCTTCAGCATCACCTGGGGTAATTTTGAAGGAATGCTAATCTAGGATTCAGTTTGATAATGTATATGAAATATTCACTCTTCCCTCCCTCCCTCCCTCCCTCTCATCGTTGATTTTTGCATCCTACAGTAAGCTGCGAGCTGCCTCTTTGTGGCAGCAAATGTCTGATATTGGCAGAGGCTCTCAGGGAGATGTGTGTGTGTGTGTGTGTGTGGATGACATCGGGGGAATCACTCAGACGAGTATCCTACTTGACAGTTGCTTGCTGCCATCCGATGCCTCTCACCTGAGGCACAGGCACCGACGTCCTTCAAAACCATCTGCCTGTCTTTCGCCGCTAATTGATTTGTCCTTGGATGGAGGTGTCTGGGAATGCTTCGGGGAGAATATGTATTTTGACAGATGCGCTGCACGGGAATGTGTACCATACACAAAACAGGGCGGGGCCTCGACGAGAAGACACTCTCGCGCGCCTCGAAGTGAATTTGTCGTCTTTGTGATGCGTTGAGTTGTTTAAAGAAAGTGGCGGGGAGCTTAATGGCGAGGCGTCTCAGCAATTTTACTGCAGCAATCTGGTTTGTTTTCCTTGTGCTTCAAAGTACATTAAACTCTCTCTCTTTCTCTACAGTACTTCTCTCTTGCCCTCTGGTAGCTCCTTAACTAAGCCAGCACTTTTCACAGTCTTTGGGGATTCATGCCAAAATGCTGGAAAGCACTATCACAGGTGGGGGTGGCCTCCCTGCCTGTTTGATGCATCCTGATACAGCTTCGAAAACAGTTTCCCATCATCAGAAGTCAAATGCCGCCAGCATTGCAATCAGTACTTTGTGTGTGTGTGTTTTTTTGTTTTTTTTGACACAATAGCATTATGGTAGCCTGGCGTGGATTTTTTCCAGCAAGACCATGAAGGCAATAATTAATTCCGAAAGAGAAGAATTATTCAAAAAGAAAAGGCTTCCAGCCACAAGTTGAATACTGTAGCCTTTAGTTTGAGTTCAGTGCTCACGGGGGATTGCTCCAGAAATTATTCTTTATTTATTCATTTTTTTGCATAATTGCACACTAAACCTTATTCCTCCTCCTCCTCCTCCTCCTCCTCCTCCTCCAAAAGATCACTTCACTGCCCCTCAACTTGCACAAAAAATTGTCTGGAAGAAATGTAGGTTATCATCGGCACGATGCTCTAAAATTTCATAGGCTACGTCAGATGCCGCGGATGTAGATGGCTGTGATATTCACAGATCTTCTCTAAATGGATTTCAATGCGGGGAAACTCGATCCGTCATTGTGAAGAAAATACTGAGGATATAAAGTATTTATAAGTGTTGAATTCATCATTCTCCAGTCCGTTTCCAGTGGACTAAGAAAATATTTTAAATGAGCATCAAGCAGAGGCTGTTTGCGGTTGCAAATAAAATAACTTTTAGCTCAATCATCACATATAACTTGATATTAAATCCACCAGAAGCAGCTTCTGCCCTCCTAATTACCATAGGCTCCAGTATGTGGGACTTACTCTCCTCCCTCTCCTCTTCCCACAATGTGGGAGGGAGTGCAGACTTAAACTAGCACCAATAATTGGTCTGGCTCTAAGGATCTATTCCCTGGTGCTTATATTGAGCAAGGAGAGTAGCTAATGTATTGGTGTCACAAAAGGTTAAATGCCTACACCGGCATTAAAATGTAATTAAGTTTTTCTCAGCTTTTTTTTTCAGCTTGGAAAGAAAGAAGAAGCACAAACATGTATTTATACACAAAAATATTTACACCTTTCAGATATACATTTTTTATTGGCCTACGCCTCACTTCTTCTTTTATATAATAATGCAGTAGTCATAGAGAAAAAGAAATTATAAAAATATATAGATATCTGTAGACATCAGTATGTCATAGGCTTTAAAAAAATAATGCTTTTTTCAGAGCAGCATCCCTTCTTGGAGCCAAGGTCTGCAAGGCCCTTGGCCATTGGGAGGTAAAGGCACAGCAATGGAGGGTTTTAAAAATGCAGGTTTAATTATTTGATCGTACTTGTGATGTCTGTTGGGGGGTGTGCGCTGAGTCCTGGGAGGCTGTGGGCTACAGGAGAGACGATTAACCATTTGCATTTAGATTGTGTGTTGACACACAATATAGACAAACTGCTCCGTGATTCAGACATAGGGAGAGAGAAACAGAAGGACCGGAGAGGACCGGAGATATAGAAGTTGTCAATGGGGAGCCCTCAGTGCGTTTGTGTGCGTATGTATGCACACGTGGCTGTATGTACACACAGTTGAGGTGGTCCAGTGTTAATAGCCATGTGTATATCTCTCCCCCACGGCTTTCCATAGGTCTTTCCCTCTATCAGCAATGAAGGATTGGAGGATTCATAGTATTACCTCCACTGTAGCTTATTGCTTATTAGTTGGCCTCGACACCCTGAGGAGAACATGGAGGTAAATATAAGGGGGATTTAAGGAGGTTCTATCTAGTGAATGGATGGATTACATGATTATAAAGAGCCCTGCAGGGAGACGTCGATGTTAGTAGAGCCATCCAGCTGGGGAAAAGGAAAAACATGAAAGTACTATAAGCAGAAGAAGAGAGATAGGAGGACACCTTGAATGTGCACTGGTGATGTTTCTTACTATACTGTAGAAGTCAGGGTTACTGTACTGTAGTGTGAATGGTACTGTGCTCAAGGCGAAGTCAGTCAGTGTAACTGTTCTATCATGTCAGAAAAAAGTGTTTTTTTTAATCTGGGTCTCCATCTTTTGTAGGTAACATTTTATTTGCTAGCTTCTGAGAAACAGGGACGTTTCAGCTCTACTACTACTACTACTGCTGCTGCTGCTGCGTTAAAGACATTTAATGACTCATAAATTAATGTCAAAGTTGTTAGGTAAGAGTTTCCTATTTATGCTAACTCTTCTTTTAGCTTGATTTTGGTCTCCACCAAAAATATGTGGTTCTTAGTGACTTAGTGATTTTGTTCACCACCAGCTACTTGCTAACTCTGTCTGTCTGCTGTTTGGTGCTGGGCAAGCAGCTTACAGTCACTTTATTGGAACTTATGCTTGAAATAAGTGAACCAAAATGGTAAAACTGTGTGCCGTTAATCCAAAACAGAGAGATAAAAGACTCAAAAATCCTCTGTAGGGTTGCTGGGTTGTAAATACGACTCCTTCCACATGGTCATTTGGTCCATTTTTATTATATTATATAACGGATACATATATTCTATATATATAAACCACATTGCTCATGCAATGCTACTTTCGGGTTCAACTTTGATATTTTAGTACAGTTTTGTGCATTTCAGGTTAATATCCAACTAAGTGTCTGTGTTAAACTGAACATTTACTCTAATGGCCTCTGGTTTAAAGCTGTGGACTCTGTTGTCACCATGTCCCCATATCATAGCAATAAGTATTAGTAATTAATAGTAATTATTAATTATTATATTAATTATTTGTAATATTGTCTGTTGGTAATATATAACATTATAGAGTTAGCAAGTGGACACAGCTGAAGTTGAACTCCTTTTCTCTACAAGCCAGACCTCTTCTCACATTTTCTCTGTGAAGTAGGACATTTTCAGTTATTTCATTTAGTTCAATATCAAGTATTACAATATTATTTTAAGTGTATGCACCTGTTTCTGCCAATTACTTCAGTCATTAATGACTCAGTTGCTCTTCCACAAGCTGTTACCAAGCCAACAAGCCACAGCAAGCCAATATGTGGGGTTGTAACCTCAGTCTTACTGCTAATTATGCTATCCTCTTCATCATTTAACAGTGCATTATCTGTCATGTTTATTTACAGCAATGTGTGCATAATACCTCTATTTGCAGGTAAGTATTTTAATATCAGACTGCCTGATGTTCCAAAGAACTAGAAGAAGCTTATTGCCTGTAAGTACTTACGTTTACAGACAAGGTTTTCTACACAGTGCCTTTGCAACTCGTGCAGCTGTGGAGACCAACTCGAACCCTTCGCTTATTGTGCTTCACTTTGTCAAATGGCAATTACTTATGAGACGATTGCATCCGATCATGAGAGGGCCTGCTCCAGCAGTAACTGCGATCTATCGAATCAGTCGAGTGCTGATGACTTACGTGACAAATTCTTTCATAACAGTGACTCGATCGATCAGCTCATGAAGCAAATGTAAGTTAAGTCAGTAGGGGAGACAAATGCAACAAATAGAATGTACCGAGTTTGTCTTTATTGACTGGCTGTACAGTTGATATTTACAGAGCTCTGCTGTGTGAAACAGTTCATTAGCGTAATCGATTCCAGAGCATACACTTCTCTGTCATGCTGTCAAATAAGCTGCTTTGGTCTAAAGCTGTTTTTATTGATATTCCTCGATTTTTCTTATGTTTTCTTTTTTTGTACCAACTAACTTTCCTCACATATGAATCTTTTATTGATTTCAACCTTCAAAACACTGTCTTTACTTTGCTGCAAAGGTCTAGGTATACTTTTGAAAAGTTAGATCCTGTTTTCAACCTTTATGAGTCATGTACACTCAGAAGATAGAGACATGAGTCAGCACCATACAGCCACCTTGTCAGTGTATAACACATCTTATTTAGAGGATCTACAGTACATACACTTCAGTCTTTCATAGGTTTCAGATTGCCTAAAGCAAAAATGGATGAATAATGGAAAGAACGAAAGAAATGTTGGTCTTCTTCAAACTAGAAGGAACTTTGCACTGTGAGGCCCCCCAACTGTCTCTTTCAAAAACTTCTTAAGTTTTATGTCAGGGAGTTTTTGCTTACATCTACATTATCTGATTTTTTGGCCACTTACCGATTACCTTTTGAGTTGTTATGACAGACTTGTTTGCAAACAGTTGCTTATTATCCAGCAATTATGGTGCAACATTAGCATTTGGAGTCATGTTTCTGGCCATCTGAATAATCTATGTCCAATATTCACCCTCTCAACTCTTGTGTTTCGTCTTTACCAATTCTGGAAAGAATTATCTGGCCATGCAGCTGCTGAATACTAAAATTTGGAGGGTTTTTTTAAACTAAAAACAGCTGCCTGCTGTGGCCAGAAATGTCATTACGAGAGCCGAGAATTAACCAAAACATTAAAGTTGTAGACCAGACAACTAAACAATGAGCACTCATAGTGAAGGTTTATCACTAAGAGTGACCCCTTTCACAGCATCACAGCTCTAAATGTCTTGAGAGCTAAAGGTCGAGGAGAGGAGGAAAGGAGACATTCATGTCCCCCTCAGAATGAATTATAATATTATGGATGATCCTCTTACTCACACAAGGTCAAAATTGACCAAATACATGACCACAAAATACATTCCCAGCTGTCTCAGCTGTGTTTAGTGCTAATTAGCAAATGTTAGCATGCTAATATGCTGAACTAAGATGGTGAACATGGTCAACATTGTACCTGATAAACATCAGTGTCATCACTATCATTCACATTGTCATCATGAGCTTGTTTCCATGCTGACGTTAGCTCAAAGCACTGCTGTGTCGCTCATGTGTCCTTCTACTTCACTTTTATATCGTATTTGCCATATTGATGGTGTAAGATGTTGTCGGGGCCACAGTTTGAGATTTGGAATTCATCTTCCTCTCGACACTGCTAAATGTGTACAGCACTGTACATGTATGAATAAGCAATTTTTAAGTTAGTACATACAACTATGAAGACATGTTTTTCTTTAAACGTGTAATTTTGTTATTGTTAAAATTTGCTGGAAAATGAATGGACACACATATTGAACAGCTTATTGCTTTTTTTAAAAAAAAATTATTCACCAGACTTTTGCAGCTTTACACAACCTTTCACCTAGTTTTTCTCAGCATAATTGGCCCACAGACCCCAGTGACTTAACATCACAGTGCAGCTTCTCGCAAAGCCAGATCAATTATTCCGAGTGGGACCGGATTTTAGTCTCATTTCCTGTCCTCATTTTTCACAGCTTCACAGGGACTGTAGAAGAAGGGAGCACCATCTGTGCACCTTTGCCCAACAACAAAAAAGAGAAAACACTGTGTTTAAGATAATCTCATGGAGGCACTTGTTCTTCTGGAAATCCTCTTGCCACTGAAATCAATTTGCTTTCATCAGGCCTAATGACACTTGGTTAGGTCTCCCTTTTCCAAGTAGGCCATTCAGGGAGGCATTCATGGAGGCTGAAATAACTTGGTGATAACACTTCAATATCCAATGATCCATATGGTCAATAGACTTCAAAAGAAGAGTGAACGTCAAGTGTATCTTTGCTTTTAAAATGTGAAAACTACCTTTTACTAGCATGTTATATTATTACACGACATTATATACCTACTATAATTATGTCAATTTTACACAATCTTAGTTTTTTGGAATGCAGTTTCAGTCAGTATTCACCTGCAATGTGTTTTGTATCCTGAGCAGAAAACTGCATCTTAAAAGGGGAGCTCCTCAGAGATCTTGAATCTCCAGCACCGCTGACTGGTCTGCTGTTTGTGGAAGGATGTAAGAGTCTGTTTCATTTCCACGGTCCAGCACGTATCAGCTGGCTGGCCCCGTGTTTCTGCAATGAAGCTCAGCGCGTCACAGTCCATCTCCCTCGGATAGAGGGGTTACCCGGCAGCCAGCTCTGCCACCAGGCCCAGAAACCACATATCAATGGCCTCATTAAAGGGAATGTGCTGCATGACTTCTGGTGCTCTTTACCAGGTGGTCTGCATGCAGACACCAGGCTGAACAGCAGACACATGACGTGCCGGGGCAAAGTCAATCTCTTTCGGTGGCTGCTGCTAGCGGCCCACAACCATTATATTGTCAGGTTTGAGGTCCGCGTGTACAATTCCCATGGACCTCAGCTGGGAGAGGACTGTGGCCAATTGATATATAATTGGATGCAGCTCTGTCACTGGAAGACCCTGGTTGTTTTTTCTCCTCCAAGTAAGCACATAGGCTTTGATCCAGTGTTAAGGCTGATATGGTCTTTGTCAAAGAAAAAGCTATTCCACCTCACAATGTTGCAAGTGTCTGGATCTAGATTTTTTCTCTTGCTTGTTGAACTATTTCAGTTTTTTTGTTGACCTCAATGGCCACAGCCTCGCCTGTTTCAGTGTTACAGCTGTTGGTACCAAAACCAAACCTGGCCTTGAAGAGGAAAGCACCTACCTTGTTTGTTCCCTTTGAATATCTTTCAAAATCTGTTTACAACATTGCAGAGAGAGAATGTCACACTGACAATACAGTTAGTCATTTTTCATTCAAATGATTTTTCTTGGTTTTATTTTTGAACAAAACTCTTTGGTGAGCTAGAAGGAAAATTTCTCTTTCTGAAAAAAAATCAAACTTTTCTTGTATGTGTCCATAAAAATGAAGAATTGTATTCCATTACATGATAATGTTCATATGTGAATAAACTAATTGGAGTATCAAATCGCTAATGTTGGTGACGTCAGGTGTGCACACAGAAATGAAGCAGCAAAATCATTTCACTTCCCAGATGTGTCATTTATTGTCATGTTGCTGGAGATTCTTCAGGTGTTTTCTGAACTGTTATTGAAATGTTTGCATAGATACTTTGTTCGCATCTCTCAGCTGCATTTAGGTTGAAGGTTAATTTGTGGAAGTATTTGAGTCTGGAGCAAAGTACAATACAATGTTTTATAATTAATAATTTTATATATTTCTCCATGAAATCAAAACTGTTGCTGCTTTGTCACAGTCCTGAGCTATTAATGTTTGCTCCTTAACTCTGAAAAAAATATTTTGTGCTGGCATTATCATCTAAAGTAAAGTGAAATTGTTATTCATGAATTGTTGCAAATGAGTGTCTTCTATGCAGCTGTTTAATTGAACATTTAAAAGTAATTCGGAAAAAATGAGGTCTTTCCAAGTCTTCTGCTCTGCTCAAGGGACTTAAAGCTCGGTATTCCGAGCACAACATTCGAAACCACTGAGCCCACCAGGACGCTTGCAGTAAACCAGTAATAACTGAGCAAGATAAGGAGCAGTCAGCCAGATCAATAGTTGAGCACATCACTGGCTAATCAAAGCCTTCACCCCACAGGAGAGACTGAAACAGAATATGTTTGTCTCTCAGGATAAACCAGGTGTCAGATCGGCTGGATTATGAAACCAGCTGCAACCAACTGGCATTGTCACTGCTGAGACAGAAAGGAGAAAAAAAGCTACTTGAAAGGAACTGTTTCAACACATTTCATGTCTGTCTTGTGATATATAAGGTGGATCCAAAAGGATGTAACTGTGAGGTTTACTCAGGTCTTGAACATTTGGAAGAAATTTATGAAAATGTAAAGAAAAGTTGTACCAGAGGGCTTCAGATTGTTGATTTATATTTTATCGTTTTGATTTTCAGCATTTAGGAATCGGAAGAATCATCCTGGTTGGGATGGCCTGGTGTGCTGCCCTCCAAGTCCTGTCTGACAGGATTTTTTGGGAATAGAAAGAAAGGAAAAAAATCCAAAAAATCAACAAAAGAAAGAAACTTTCCTGTTCACAGGATCAGGCTCGCTCTCTCTCATTGAGTCTGGGAAATGGATACACAAAGAATATTTCATAAAATGGCAGATGGTCACCCAGTCATCCAATCTAAAATGTTCTGTCTCGTTTTACCTGTTTTGTCATTTCAGTAAATGCTTTTTTTTTTTTTTTGAGGCCACATTCGTTTTCAGTTCATTTCTTTTTAGTGTTTCAGATTTTTTGAGAAGTTCACTGACCTGGCTTAGAGGATCATGCAAGCCTTCGGATGCAATGAGAAGAACCAAAAAAGGAATCACGACTCGTGGGAGTCCTTAGAAAACCTTATCAAGCTGTTGGCTCCTTTCATTCATATAATATCTTCATTTCCCTCCACCGTCCTGCTGAGGAACACTTAAAGCCTGCCACCCCACCTCCTCTGTATGTATTCTGTTCCAATTATCTCAAGTGTTAAATCTGTGTTGGGACTGGTCTTCTGAATATTTTAGATAGCTCATTAGGCAGTTGAGCCGCCTTTGCTGTTGCTTCTACAGATCTACGTGAGGTTTCAGTCTAAAATAGTAGCTCTTATTTTACATGGTGTGCAGTGTTGGTGGCAAATTGAAGCAGCGTGTCTGTTGAAACCCCACAATGGGCTCTGTTTAACTAACAGAGTGGAAAAGGGGGTAATCTAGTGGTTAAAAAAAAGACAGTTCTGTAACACTTGGGTGACAGGGTTGATGTTCATGTTTCCCTTCTTGTTTCAATCAGTGTCATATTTCCTCCCACAATGGCCTTTGAGCAAGACATTGAAAATCTACTGACTCAGGTTCCCCCTGTCCTCAACGAACAAGAGGTTGATTTGTGTTGTGCAAAGAATCACATAGAGAAAGTAGGCTTTGTGTGCTATGAGCCTTGAAAGCAACAAAGCAGTAAATTAATGCAGGGAGTAAGAGTAATTCAGGTGTAGCAGCAAAGAAAATAAGATAGTGGTGAAATTTTTGTTTGAAACTGACTGAAGTTCCACAGGAGTAGAGTGAGTTGTCCTTCATGAAGAAAAGACAGTGAAAAATATCAATTTTGTTAATTAGAAGTCTGAGTGAGCCATTAGCACATAATTGAGGCCATGAATAGAGGTTTAATGAATGGAAAATGATCAGTCATTACCCCACCCTAATCAGTCATTTATTCTGTAATAAGACACAATTCTTGATTGTTCTGCATATTATAATATACGACAGACTTAGCTGTTGTTGGCAGGACAAACAACGCTGACTGATCAAATCTACATCTGCAGGTCAGTTGTTGACCACGCAACACACAGAGCGTGACGGAGTTTGCGTCGCTGATTGCTCCCCCCCCCTTATTTTGCTGAGCATGTGTGCTTTTTTTTCCTCTCCCCTTCACAATATTACAGTGAGACACATTCATACGAGCACCACAGTGTAACCACAGCCGTAACACTGTTTACCACTTGCCAACTTTACTGGAGCAATAGGGGGTTAATTGCCATGCTCAAGGGCCCCTGTGGTAGCTGCTGATGTAGGGGGGGCCATTACTCTTTCAGCACCGAGGCTTTCCCATAAGGTGGAGAGATTCAATGAGCAGATTTCCGCAGAGGCATGCTTAAGCAACCTTTAGGCTACATCCATCCTGATAAGCTCAAAAAAGGATGTATAAATGAAATACATGGAATATCCCACCCACATCCTTATCTTCAAGTTGCCTGAAGCAAAATTAGAAGATTATGTGTCAAAATGTGATATTTCATTCACAACTACAGCAGTTTACCCACATTGATTGATACAGCTGATGTGGAAATAGATGAGTAAAACTAAGTTTGCATGGGTTGGCAGTATTTCTTTTTTTTTTTTTTTTTTTTTGCTCTATCACAAACTGATAATTCCCAGCATTCCCTGCTAGCTAGCTTATGCATTTTTAATCACCTTAAAACCAAAAATGCATGAGCAAAACTGGAGGGGATACATTTCCTCTGACATACGTTGGCTGTCAGCATTCCCAGATAACTAGCTTATCTTTTTTAGTACCTTTAGTACCAAAACTCATTAAACTTCCCTTCCCAGCTACCAAATTTATTTTATTTATTTTTTATTATTACATAAAAGGCCATTAGCCATTAGTAAAGAGCATTAGTTTCAGAAATGTAGGCCTATATAGGGTTACGTTAAAAAAAGTCCCCATTCAGTATCAACACAACACTGCCAGTCCTGGATGCTACCGTTGTAGCCTATATCAAGTCTAACCCCGAAACCCTACCGGGCACGTCTCTGTCATGTCACTGGGCCGACACTGTTTTGGTCCATCCTCCACTCGACTTCAAAACATTGACTAGAACAGCCATGTATCACTGCAGTGACGATGATCCTAAAATGGAGACAAATCTGGAGGGGTAAACCTATCACTGTTTCTATTATAATCATAATTGCAGTGTGCTACACGGAAAGCTTGATGGGCAAAGCATAGAGCGGGCTTATACCATGTTCAGTTACTCAGTTCAGTCTTTTTAAAAAGACAGTTTTAGATGGTTTAAACAATATGAATAATCAGATACAAAGACAAAGTAAAAAACTATTTCTGAACTTAAAAATTCTTCATTCATAGCTACTTTTTCCACATGTTTTTCCCAAGTTTGTTTGTTTTATAATGCCATACTCCGTATAATCACACTGAAGGACACACAGTCAACACCCAAGCACTCACAAAATGTCACCCACTTCCCGTCACATCTAAACCGGCGTCTCCTCAGTAAGGAACACCTGACTTTGCTCTAGTCCCACTCATTCGCAGCTGCTTCAAAGGCATCGTTAGATTAAAGAGAGCCAGGATACCGCGCTTTTTCATCTGTGCTACAGTGCAGCACCACAGCGCTCAGCTGTTGGAATTTGAATGAGACAGAGACAGATCCAGATGAGAAGAATGGTTGAAGAGGAGTCAGGATATATGGATTTCACATATTCATGTTTGGAGCAACATCCTGCTGTGAGGATAGCTCTACATATGAGAGAAAAAAAACAGCTGTAAAACAAACACCGACCTAATGCTTGCACAAGCACCAATTACTGAATGAACAAAATCCCCCAGGTGTCTTCCTCGTGGAGTTGCAGCACTTTTGCACTGTGTACTTTTATTTTTAATAAGTAAATCAATAGCTGTTACCTGGGTTGAACCCCTGTTTTTTTGTACATGATGTTTTGTACTAGTTTTTACACCTTTTCTGTTTTGGTTGGTTGTTAGCTTTCTTTCTTCCCATTTTCTCTTCCAAAACCATCATCTTATATAGCTACAGCAGCTGGTTAGCTTAGATTAGCATAAGGACCATAGACAGCATTTACACTTCAGTTTTTGTGTGGATTAAACCAATGAGATACCATGAGTTTTTGAGGTGCTGATGTGCTGGCAAATTGTCACCTTTAGACAGAGCTAGGCTACCTGTTTCACCCTGTGTCCAGTCTTAAGGCTATAGCTTTATATTTAATGGGATATTTTGAGAGAGCTATTCTCATCCAACTCTTAGCAAGGCAGCAAATTTCCCAAATGTCAAACTATCCCTTTAAAAAATCATGTCCTAAATGTGAGGTTTCAACTTATGATCTGAATCTGCTTATTTTCACAGCAGTGATTACACCTATCCAGCATGTATCAGTACATCATTTAATGTATGATGCCATGCCTCGGCATCTAAAATATAGACTTTTAAAACTTTAAAAATGTTTTTTTGCCCCTTTTTGAGAGATAAGACTGTTATCTGCATTATGAAACACTGTAGCAAGGGTAGAGCTCCTTTGAACAAGCGTATTCTTATAGAATTATAGTGGTATTATCTTTTTATGTCATGTCCTGATGCCTGTAGTGAAGCCTTAATGCCTTGGGATTACGCTATGGCTTTTGGTCATGCCATTGTGCTTCATACATGTATGGAAATCCAAGCCAATTTTAGTGTAGGCTACAACACGATACCACTGCAACAGATCAACATTCAAATACATTCAATTATCTTTGGTATGCACATTGGGATTAATCATTTATAATACTAGGTTGACTGCAACGAATAATTCCTCAGTTCCTGTGCCACTTCTGTCACACAGATATAACTGGTTGGATATTATACAGGGAGATGGGTAGCTATGAGAAGTGGGTGCACTGCTTACCTGATTTAATATTATGCATAAAAGCCCCGGCGATGTGGATGCCAGTCTGATGTCTCTCATTAATTCTTCAGTTCAGTGGGCTGTGGACAGACACAGCAGATTGACAGGGGATGAGAAGACTTCACCGGCGTCTCCTTAATGCTTTGAAATGGGAGTATAGTTTAGCTTTGATGCTTCCTATTGCTAAATGGACATGCACCCCCCCACACACACATATGCACACAGCCTCTGTGCACCCATATCCCACCCCCACACACACTGTCAGTCAGTTAAATCAGTGTGAATACATGAATACTTTAAACTGTAGCGACAGGGTAAATTACTCTGTACTCTATCAAGCCACAAAACATCAAAATGCTTTATGACTTCCTTGTGAATATGAAGATCAGCAGGCTTGGTTTGGTACAGCCTGGAGGCAGGTGTGGTACTTTTCCAGGTGCGGCAATCATTACAGTTCCTTTTAATTCTCCCATGTGTTCAATCAGCAATCATTTTCTTTACAAATCACTCACAAATAGACTTGCAGTTTTAGAGTACAGCTGATTGCAGTATTGATCAGGAGCAGCATTTACAAGGATTTTCTTGCATTATCTTAGATAAACAACCTGGCTGCCTTCTCTCATCCTCTTCTCTCTGTGACTGACAACACACTGTGAGGAAGATGTATTGTTACCTGCAGAGAACATGACTTTCAATTCAAAGAGTCTTTTTTTTTTATTTTAGAGGAGGGAGATGCAAGTGTTGCTCTTGTGACTCTCAAATCCAAACATGTAAACTGCTGGCCCCAGCATGCATAATACATGGTGGGTATGATGGAGACATTGCTCACTGCTGACTGAGCCACATTCAAACTGAATCATTAAAAACTTTCAGAGCTATGTGTGTTTGATGCTAAGCAGACGGGACGATAGAAGAAACATGATATGGCTGATTTCCATTTTTTTTCCACAGAAAATATGTAACCAGAAGGTCACCTGCCACAGCCAACGTATCTACTCCTTATGAGTTGGTTCAGTGCATAGAGGACATCTACTGAATGCAAAAATGTTTTACCAAGACTGAGATTCTACAGGCTGTACTCAGACACAATAATGCTTAGGGGAAAATGCTAACATTCTCACAATGACAATGCTAACAAGCAGGTGAAGGTTCAGAATGCTAACATTTAACAGTTACAGCTAATGGAAATGTTCTTCTGTAGTTTTGCTCGTATTTAGTCATACACTAAAGCCTGGACAAATTTGGGATGAATTCAAAGTTTTACCTGATGCTGCTTAATGCAAAGTCAGGGAATTACCAAAAGTATTACTTTTATTATTTAAGTTATCCTGAGGGGGCCATGAATGCTGGCTCCAAATTTCATGGCAACCCATCCAATAGTCGTTGAGACATGTCACTCAAAACCACTCATCAACCTCATGCTGGTGCTAGAAGAAAAGTCAGGGGATCACCAAAGTCATTAGGATACATCCTCTGGGCACCATGAATATATATGCAAAATTTCATGGCATTTCCTTTTAATAGTTGTTAAGATATTTTAGTTCAGAAGCAAAGTGATGGAATCAACTTCCCAGCCCTAGAGCCAGGCTGCTAGCAAGACTAGATATCTTCAGTGTAAAAATGTACGTATTGATATGTGAAGGTAAAATCCAATAACTAATGACAAGACAAAATTTTCAGAAGGTAATCGACTAAAAGTGAGATCTTTCTTAATCTTTTTATTATTTATTATTATTGTTTTATTACAAATATCACCATCAACAAATACCGAACTCAAGGCCTCTTTTATGAACTTTACAGTGAAAAGCAGCAGGTTCGAGTTTAAAGGCTGCAGTATGATACATTTTCTTGATAGTGCCTTGAAATATGTTGGCCTTTCAAGGGTAGCCACTTGATGTGAAACATTTATCAGACAGACCATAAAAATTTACAATAAATAGAAATAACAGTAAATAATATAAATATGAATCTATTTAACATTTTAAACATAATTCACACATAATTTATGGTTTATAGTAAGGGTTCAGGGTTGACTAAAGGGCTACTTAAGTCAATGTTTGAATTAACCAGGTATTCAACTACTTGATAGATCAGAGTTTTGACTGTAAGTTGAGGTAAAACTGTTTCAAAAAAGCCCTCACAACTCATGAATAATATGAGCTTTTAAGTTAATATAAGTATATTTCCAGTGCTTTAAATTTTTCAGATCACTCTTGACATTATCAAAAAGTGTTTCAGATGTGGAGTCGTTGTCCTTCAGGGATTTCACAAAGTTTCTCATTTCTCTTTGTGTTTGTCTGGCATATAATGCAGGCTACAGTACAATCAAATAGTGTCAATTCTGACCTTCATGGTTTGGTGATACAAACATAAATAAGAAATTACAATAAAATGTTTACAGTACATTGACATTCAGTGTAGAAAAATTCCTTACAAAAAGTTACTGAGTTTACAAAGTGTGAAAAATATTGTATTTTCCCCCATTATAAAAAATGCCACCTTGAACGAGGCAAGTGAAGTCGCTTCATATGCAATGAAACAGAAGAGTGGAGAATATGGAGACATAATACATAGTATACATGAAGTTAATGTTGGTTCTTCACTTTTTTGTGTGAGTCAGTTTGAACCAATATGCTACCAAAATCATCTGCTATTAGAAGCCAGTGCATTACCAAAAAGCCAGTGTAAAAACAATGTTCTGAATGGCTGAGGTTTTGTAATGATTGAGTTAATGTATTCAGACATTCTTAAAGTGATAGTTACAAAGTTGCCTTCGGGTTGCTACAGAAGTCCTCAGCAGTGACAAATTCCATTTCACAGACATTTTTTACATAAAGCAGTAGTTCCTGAAATGCAGACTACCTGATATTAAAGTGTTCGGTACTCCCCTACACAGTTGTGACAGACAGGAAGGCGTTATGTACTTTGGAGCCCTCTGGGACTCTAGCCCCATGGCTCATCAGCTCCTGAATGGTCATCCAGTTATCCAGGATCTTTTTGTTACGTTTCTTCATCATCTTTTTGTGACTCAGCTCCAAGATATTGATCTCCTTCCTTCCTTCAGCTCCACTGGTGGGCCCCTCCTTGAGACACTCAAGACGGCTCTTTTGCATGAACTCCCTCCTCTTCCTTTGCTCCCTAGCCCGTGCCAAGTGCTGCTTCCTCTCCTCTTTGCTCCAGTAGCGGCCCATCTTCATTTCACTCATAGCATCGTCATCTGTGGTCATGCCTCCGCTCCTCTCCTCTCGGATCCTCAGTGCCCGCTCCCTCAGGATGCGGTCACGAGCAGGCCTCCGGGCAACGTAGCGCGTGCCATCAGCGCGAACTTTGACCTTCCACTCTAGGCGAGGTTCCCCAGGGCGTCCGCTCCGGTGCACAGGATCTCGACAGACACTGAGCAGACTCAGCTGGCTCTGGGAATACTCCAGGGATGAGTGCTGTTGTAGCAGCTGCATGTAGCTCTGCAACACAAAGAACATTGTTAGCACAGAATTGTCTTCAGAGGTGCCTCGCTTAAAGGCATATCAGCATTAATTTGACATGTGCCTTCTTGATTGTGCCTACCTGAAGTTGCCTGGATCCTCCTGGGCCTTGATAAGGGGTTGTCTGATATGAAGAACCATAAGGAA
This sequence comes from Argyrosomus regius, assembly GCA_946959425.1. Taxonomy (NCBI): domain Eukaryota; kingdom Metazoa; phylum Chordata; class Actinopteri; family Sciaenidae; genus Argyrosomus; species Argyrosomus regius. The sequence goes on along the minus strand of OX336904.1, from coordinate 8,493,169 downwards.
GCCCCCTCCTCGAATCTCTGGTTCTGCCTTTCTTCTCACACCTCTCATCATCTGCAGGCAGGGCAGGGTCTGACTCAGACCGGGAAGGGTTGCTCTGATCTGGACTGCTGGAGATAACAGAGCCTGGGTCTGCTGGTCTGCTTCGACTGGGTGTACCCTGGGGCTTGGGGATAGGGATGGGAGTGGAGGGTGTGGAGGAAGCCAGTCTGAGGTTTTTCTGGTTGGTAATGCTAATGTGTCTCTGCAGAGAATGATCAGGAGATCTCTCCATACCTAGTGGTGTTGACCGTGCACTCTCCGCCGTGTTATAGGCACTGGAGCTGTCTTTTTCTCGGATCTTATCGCTGTCTGACCTCTCTGGGTATTCGTGGATGTCTGCCAACCTGCCATGTCGTTTGTGTCCGTCTTTGGGGCTCTGCCCTGGGGAGGATGCAAGTTGTGAGGGGTCTAGCTGCTGGGTCTGGCGCAGCTGGTGCGCCTGCATGATGCTTTGACACTCAAGCTCAATGCTGCGCAGTTCCTCATTTAGCATCCTCAACTCTTGCTCCACTCCATTCCCCCCTCCAATACCATCTAGGTCATCTCCATCCCCTCCTCCTTGCTCAGTGAGACTACACTCTATACTGTGTCGAATGGAGTACACCCCACACTCACCTCCATTCCGGATTTGACACTTGAGCTCTAAGAGTTGCTGGAACCGATTCTCTAAACCTAGGACCCCACCTCCACCATTGCGAATACTGACTACCCCTTCATGGCCTTGGCCTTTGGACAATATCCTCGGACCCTGGGTGTCCTGTGGCACTACAGTCCCTCGTCTTGTGTGTGGATGCTCTGCCCGCCATCGTTCCCTCAGGCAATGGGCTGGGGTCCTCCTGTGCAGTCTGCCCAGCAAGGGTTGGTGTTCTGGACTGTCTGTACTGCGTCCAAACCCACTGTCTTTGTCTTGATTGTTTGAGGAACAGGTAGCAGTATCTGTTGTTATCTCTTCTTCAGCTTGATGCTTGTGTATGAAGAAAGATTAGAAAGTTAGTTATCAAAGACAATTTCATTCACTTGCAAGACCCCTCTTGTGTTTGTTGTAGTTCATGATTGTTACACAGTGCATTGTGAAGGGAGATTGATCAGCCAAGTATCTCAGGGAATTACATCCATATTGGACAATTCTGTACCTTGTGATTTATGTCTAGTGCCAATGCAGGAAGTAGTGTGCCTTATATGTAGAAAGGCCAAGGGTCAGGGTGGTTGATAGGTATTAGCACATCTGACTTTCATGCTGTAGATTTGCAGTTAACACTTGCCCTTTTATATACCATAACAACATAATAACACATAACTTAACATAACCTTGAGTAGGTGGTATGGTTGCCCAAACTTAACCATAGTTTATCTGTCATAGTCATGATCTGTTCCTCACCATAGTTGCCATACAGAATTTTTAAAATCTTGAATATACTGAATATAGTCCAGAGTTTTGTAGATATGTCAAATATCAATGTTCTCATCTAGCACAATGTCAAGAGTTGGAATGATAGTAAGGGTACATAAATCAAATTCTGTGCTCTCACTATCCTTCCTCTTCTGCTACCTACTTTTATTTAGCTTCTCCTTCCTTCCTACCCTGTCACCTTTCCTCCTGTTTTCCCTGACACCCTTCTGCCTCTTTATTGGACATTTTTGTCTCTTGTTTTGATACATTTCTCTTAGTTTACACTCTCACCTCATCTCTCCTGTCAAAGTTATGTTCCTTCTGCTTCCTCCTCTCCTCCAGGATCTCCATCTTAAGCTCCTCCACAAGCTCCTGTTGCTCCTCATCAAGCCATACCTCCTCCTCCAGCTGAAATCACAACATCTTGTCAGAAACTCTGTCTGTCTCTGTATGTATGTGTTTGTGTGTGTGTGTGTGTGCATGTGTGTGTGTGCAGAAACTCCAGACAATCATGCTGACAGTTCGAAGGAAAGGAGAAGGCACTTAGCAGGCAGCTGTTGTGATTTGACATGACATAGGTTGTCAAGATAGGGCAGGAAGCCTGTGTAGGTGTGTGTGTTTACCTGCATTTCTGGTCTTGTCACCAGGAGTATGATGCTCCTTGCTTCTTCACTTGACAGCAAGGCAACAGCTTTCTCTCTGTCTTGCACTTCACAGCCATTAATCTGTACATCAAAGACATGTATAGATGGTCATGTTAAGAAGAACGAACTTGTAGAAAGTCCAGATACATACCCTAAAAAAGGACTTTTACCATCACCATCCATTTAACTGACATGAACGAAAAGATGAGCGTAATACAACCAACCATTGTTCCCAATTTTGCAAGACACACCTTGAGTAATCACATGCTGACACCTTTTTCCTCTCTGACTCTTCCTGCCCATTTTCTCCCTCCATTAGTATCTTTTTCACGCAATGCCTAGGAAAGGCCTGGGTAGGCTGAACACTTGGTAAGGGGAGTCAATTGTATAGTCCGACCTCACAAGAGTCTGCTCTCACCACACATCCAGACACACAATTAACTGTTCTTTGACAGGTGGCGTTCATCTTTTCCTCGCTAGAGTAATGGGGCTGTCAGAAGAAGATAATAGGGCCTGGAGTACAGCAGGCCCTGCTCCCCACAATCATTCACACTACCGGGACACAGAAACACTGCAGTAAGAGAATGAAGGTACTCGAAGTGTTACAGTATGTACAATAAATATGGAGGGGAGGTGTTGGTACATTGTTGTTCAGACTTGAAGCAAGTCGAGATTGCCTACTGAGAGGATATAGAGTAAGTGTAAATAATTTGCCATTATATCCCATTATAATCAATATCTCAGAAAATCAAACTAACAAGCACAAATAAGAAATTTCTCCATTTGGGTGAATGTCACTGCTCACGACATTGCTGTAGCTGGTGCTCTAATGGATAGATTCTATTTTTAATAAGTATGAGGCACTTGTACAAAGTAGTGTATAAAGTAGTTTTTGCTTTCCTTTTTCTTTAATTCATTGTTTTATTTTGAGTTGTTTTCATTAGTCTTGTATTACACACAGTCAGTTTTACCATTTTAACCTCTCAATTTGAAAATAAATTAAAATTTTCTCTTTTTTTAAAGGACAACACACAGCTTGGGTGCACATAAAATGATTTTAAATAAGAGTGACAAGCATGACTTTTCAATTTTCCATTAGACTGACATTGTGTGTTTTATAACTTGTCAAAAGTTATAAATCCATTCTAAGTGCTTAAACTAAATGAAGTGCCCTGAGTACACTGCAATTAGAGACATGTTGAGTTGTTTATCCCACTTCATCAGAATGTTTTGTCATGCCTACAAGTTTATATTTAAGGAAGAATTCCCACCATGTTTGATGAGTAAAGCTGATTGTATGACTTCAAATCAACATGCTGATCTTTGCAAGGCACAGGCTCAGTTTCAAAAAGGTATTTGCTACTGCATATTTTGCACCTTACACACAAGATCACACTGCTCTGTAGTAAAATGACCCCATCATTCAGGGGAAAAAACCCAAAGAACTTAAGATGCAAACAGGTCTGTAAGCCATCAGTTCAACTTACAGACTGTGTGGCTCTAGAGGCTTAAATAGGCTTTCAGGGTAACAGCCAATCACAAGGACAGCAATCAGAGGCAGAGGGTGATTTCAATGAACTTATCAATTAGTTGGGTGAGGTCATGCCTACAAGAGTGTCCAATAAATGAAGACAACACATCTACATATATATATATGCACCCACATACTGTATAAGAACGTATCATGTGTAGCTGACAATATAAAGAAGACTGAGAGTTGTATTTACAGAGGACTTTATGCAGATAACATTACAAAAAATAAGAAAGGAACTTGTTCAGTCTCAACGAGGGATTGTTCACCTTGGCTGCGCACACCTGGTGCCACTCATTGGTAAGCCTGAAGTCAAGAGTGCAAACCTTTACACTTTGTTAATCCTGTAGTCCAAATAATGAACACTGAAACTATTTTGTACCTGTTATAGAATGGATGCAGATACAATCCAAGGTAGAAAAATGTTCAGAGTATATACAGTATGAGGTTGCAACATTTCAATTAAAAGTGTTTAGAGGGGGCTATCAACAATCTCTGACCCCCCTAGGTGTTTTTGCATAATGAGACTGAGAAAGACAGAGAGGAGTGCTGGAGATGATCTAGTGCCTGGTGTAACCGTGACCAGGGACTTTAATTTCTCTGGTAAAACGAGGTGATTAAATATACATATGCTTGCCCAGACTGGGGACACTAATAGCGTCCTTTTAAAAACACCTACCTAGCAGGTTTGTTTAACACAGACAAAAGAAACAGGACTTTATTGTTGTGAATATATGGCTGATATCAAAGATATTATTCTGTCAGTTATGTGAGGAATACAGAGGTAGACATGTTTGAAGCCATCTGAGTTCATAAATAAACTGGTATGAATGTACTTTTGTCACTGAGATGAAAATACGCACCTGTAGAATACGATCTCCTTCCTTGATGCGTCCATCTCTGGCTGCTATACTGTTTGGTTCCACCTGCACAAAAGAACATGAAAATCAATGCTGACAGCCGGTCATTGTGTATCTCTGACATGCCACAGCTCTCTCATCTCTGTTGTCAGGAATAAAAGTCTATTTTTTTTCATGAAGAGAAGATACTTATTTTCTCACTGACAACCTTGCATTTTACACATACAGGTGGGTTTTCACACGTTCTTGGTGTTGACTCGTGTAAGAGCTTCACATTCCACCTGACTTTAAAGGCTGGTGACTGAAACTGAGGTAACGTTGACATCATAGAAACGAGCATGTGAGTTATAAATGAAGTGTGGGGGCAAGACCAGGAGACAGAAGAGAAAAGAAACAAAGGTTCAAAGTTGCACAGACGTGATTCTATTTAAGCTGAAAGAATCAACGCCTCACATTTTTCAAAGTGCGTGTGGATATGCACAACTCTACAAAACCTCTATAATCATTTCATGAACTTTGTTGTTCTTGCATTGAAGATCAAGAGAGAAAGCTACACTTGGAGAAAAAAAAAAATCACGTACTTCTCAAAGTTGCACAGATACTATCCATACATACATTTTAATGAGGGAAATTAGCATTTTAATCCCTTTTATCGAACATACAAAAATAGATGCGTTCTGTTAGTGGGAGACTGTTTTCACAATCTGTTGAGGTTCAGCAGGTGCCAGTGTTGCTTGTGATTTTGTTGCTTTGTCTGGTTGAAGAGGAGGAACAGGTGAAAAACCAGAGAAATAGCTGGTGGTGTTCAGTTTTATATATAAAAAAATGCATAAAGGCTGAAAGGAGCTAAAAATAAGGCAGGTCTTGTGCCATTATGGCAGCTCTCTAGTCCTCATAAAAGGTCTTACTTTTCACACCCTTGCCTTTTTCTTATTCATAACGGGATTGAAGCTGCACCTGTAGTCAAACTAAACATTTTTCTTACTCTTTTGCTTAAACCCTAATAATTCCACATAATGCAATAATTTGTTTTCATTATCAACAATTTTGCAAGAGGAAGTTTTTTTTCCCCCTGAGCTGCAAATCATTTGAATTTTAAAAAGAATCTCTGTAATATGTTCCCCCTTTGTTTTGTGTGTTTGGTATTCAGAGGGGGCACAGTGACTGGGAGAATGCGTCATTTCACTTACTGTCGGGGGTGGGGGGGGAGGTTGTCGCTCAGAGCTAATTAAAACCTTCAATTAAAATGTGTTAAAGGAGGAGGAATGAGAATAGCGGGATGGGAATCACATTTCAAACCTGACTTCCTCTTTGGCCAAGCGTGGCTCATTCAGAGTTGATATTTGACTCACAAACATTTTTCTCTCCTTCCTCCCTGATTCAGTTCAACTTGCTCCCTGCATCAGGATGTAAAGATGAGAATTCAAATGGGATTTGATGCCATCTTTTAATAACTTCCTGCACCAAAGGAAACAGGATCACGGGGCTCTAAGTTTGATTTAACGAACATGCAACCTTGTCTCTATCAGACCTCATCAGGGAGTGCTTGTTTATACTCCAGTGCTTCCTCAGGGTATAGTATTTTGTTTTGCAGTCGGTAATTGTTTGACAGGAAGCAATTACCATAAAATTCTTAAAAAAAAAAAAATATATAATTTAAATGTGGTAACATGGTGTAACGCAATTTTTCACCTACAAGTGTCAGTATAAGGGCCGAGAACATCTGTTTCTACCTGGCTGACGTAGATGCCGGTGTCCTCCTCATCGTCAGTCCGGTAGCACAGCGTCAAGCCAAGCTTCTCCTGGCTGTTCTGCCTACACAGCTCTACCTCCTGTCACAACACACACAAATAAAACAATAATGTTTTAAATGAAACATGCTTTCCCACGGTGCTCTTGTTATGAACCTACAGGAAGGCAATTGCTAAAATAATTCCACACATGGGAGATGGGGTCCAGCTTGATTGTTATGCTCTACATTTCTGCCACTAATCACTTTGGGAGTGTTTTGTTGTTCCGTAGTAGTGAATTTGCTTTAGGCAAAGAGGATATATGTTAATTTTCTACTGATGTACAATATCCAGGCCACCTCAAATGTCTCGCTCTCTCATTTTTATGGACACACAGGTTTGTAATTATATACATATGGGTACGATAGTGCATTCCCAAGCCCCTAATGCTGACCTTGACCATCACAACAATATTTGTAACCACCAAATGTAAACAGTCAGAGCAATAATCAAGATACATCTGCTAGCTGGATACTGGACATAAGAGTAAATAAGTATTTACATTGAAGTGTACCAAATACATTCAAAATAAATGTTTCTTCTTTAAGAAGAAAGAAAATTAAATTAATCAGAGCTTCAAATTAGTTGAATATGTTTTTTATGAGATACGGCTGCTGTATTATATTTTTAATTGCTTCAATTTTTCTTCAATCTATTCACAACAGCTTTTCTTCTTCTTTTCTTTTGTGTCACAGCTTTTAACCTTTCTTGCAATTTGGAGCAATAAAAATGACACTGATATATTAGCGCCTCATAAGTTGTATGGCTAATGTGTTAACAAACAGCTGCCTATTTACAAATACAGCAAACACAAAATTAGCATTCATTTGGAGCCAAGAACTGGACTCATTTTTTCTACAGCATGTTAGACGTTGCTCAACTTAAACTTTTGGAAATCAGATTATCAGAAAAATATTTAGTTGCTTGTGCAGCACATACACACACACTTCCAAACTGGCTTAGTCCCTTGGATTCTTGGTCTACTTCACCCAGATTAAAACCTAAAGTTGTGGAAATCACCACACTAGAACTTAACAATGAACACGCACAACATAGAAAGTAAAGCACAGTGATGCAATGTAAATAAAATATAAAACACAGACACACACACAAACATAACCCCAGCATGTGCTCTGTACATCAATGGAACAAAACCCTGTTAGTATCAAACTGAATCCAGCATACGGGGCAGGTCTTTGATGGCTATAGTAGTGGTATTTCATTGGCTGCTTCCCTCCCACAGGAAATTTCTCTAAATTTAGCCCGACTAGCTACTGGCTCCTTTTGATCCCTGCTGTGTATAAAGGTAATCACATAAAGATAACTCTGGGGGTAATCTTTATTAACCCCATGCTGCCAAATTCATTTCAGCACAGTGAAGTTGTGAATAGAAGGAGGTGGGATAAAATAGGGATGAGGGTGGGGGGGCAAGAATTAAGCCCCAGCCCCCTTTTTTTTCTGTCATGGGAAACCTCGATAGGAGAGATTGACAGGGGAAGTAATTAATTTCTGTGGCATTTAACCCCCTGTGCAGACAGCCCTGACCTTCAAAGGTTGCGGTGTGTTAGGAGTTTATAATATAGTAACACCATACGCTGGTTTTGACTACCTACACTCCTCACCAGTTTAGTACACTGGCTGATTTCTACAAGCCCTGACAGTGAAACAGCTGCATACAGTGAGATCAGACAGCACTACTGCCTAAATGTCAGAGCACATTGGGTGGTATGCTGTGTATTATTGGAGTCAGTTATCATCGTGTGAAGCCCACCAGTGAATGGTCTCCAGATGTATGAAGCAGTAGGTGCTGAAACTGTAGAGAAGCTTGATTAGTGATGATTGGATCGTAGTATGTGCCACTGTGGATTTTAAATTATGGCACAGCAGTGACTAACTAATTTCACGTGGCTTATAACACATTGTGACAATTGATGGAATTTATCTTCTTAATTTACAGTATGTGTTTTCCCAATTTTCAGTGGGAGAGAGCACATTTACCACATGCTACCAAGGTGTATGAGAAATTAAGACATATGACAAAAGGCGGCGCCCTGTCTTTTAAAGCCACATTAAACATCTGTTCTTAACATTTCAGTCTAGTATGCACTTAACAGTTACTTCATATTTCATTCAAAAGAAATTACTGCCATCCTAATGTTCATTGGCTCATTGTTTCCACTTTGCAGATGATGACATCCTTTCAGCTGTCATTGTTTTATAGCAACAGTCTTTAAAGTGTAGTAATGATAATTCAGTCTGTCGGAAAAGCTTACAAAGGCCAAGTTTCTCACTGATATTGTCTTTTTTTTAAGCTTCTTTCAGATGTTTTTGTACCAATTCTTTTTATCTGCTATAGTGCTACTTGGTCTATGCAAACAAATGCGGTGGTACATTACGGAGAACGTGGCCACTGACTGGCCACAAACCATATGGTGTTGGAAGGGTGATAGCTTTTTAAAGTGTGACAAAATAACCCTGATGATCCCATCAGGGTTATCTTGGATTGGGTTAAAGACTATTGATTTTTAACAGAAAGCCTGCGTTACGAACTGTTGGGTGTAGATTTTGAAAGATGTGGGCAGGGAGCATCTAACTAAAGATGGTATCCAGTTACATTATGGTAATTATAGGAACCAGCGTTTTTGATGCTTGGCTATAGAGAGAAAAGGCCTGGATATTTTGAGCTGTGATGCATTGATTTTGACCATTCTTCATTTAATCTATTTCTCAAGTCCCTCAACATTACAAAAATGCAATATGAAATCACAGGAGTACCCGAGTATTACTTTTGAGTTTGTCGCTGCTTGATAACACGTCTTTCTGCTTCATTCGATCTTATTTTATGTTTGCACTGACAGCTCAATAAGACTCTTCATTCTTTTACCATCCCTTGCATACCAATATCTTTTTTTGTTTTTGAGGATTAAAAAAAAGCCTTTGATGTTTGGCACCCATCGACGATCCATAATTAAGACATGTTTATTTTGATTAATTTGGCAAACAGCTAACTGGCTGCTTTCTGGCATAATACTGCCATTTCATTAACTGTACTGTGTAACCTGGTGACCAAACAGCGCATTCATTAAAATCTGCCATTATTCAACATTACATTGCCTGGGGAGTAGATATTAATAACCAAAAGAGGTGTTGAGAAAATGAGCTCAGATATTCACAACATCATTCACAAGAGTATTTATAGTGTCTGTGGAAATTGGAATTGGAAGGGCTTGCTATTCCACTGTGAACTTTACTTTTTATCCTAAAAATCAAAGCATCCGTATTCAAATGTTAGCTCTGAAGCTCATTTTCTACTATCTACTGTCTGCTAATTGGCAATATGATAGGTAGATTTGGCAGAAGTAGCAGGAGTATTACGACAGCAGGAGTACCCATGTGGACAATCTGTTGGAAGTGAAGCTAAACCTGTCAAAAGTAATGTTCCTGGGAATGGCAGCCCTATTCTGTTTCATCCAAGAGGAAACCCATTCATGTTTCAGTTAGATACACATGGATGGACAGAGGTAAGTGAGGATGGCTGATTTGGTGTGTCTACGTCTGGCAGGTGGAGGGGGGAGTTTGAGTTTTGTGTGTGTGTGTGTGTGTGTGTGTGTGTGTGTGTAAAGCTGACCTTGTTCTGATAGTACTGCTATTATGGCACACAAGCCCTACACCCCCGCTCCCACCCCAGACGCACACAGGAGACTCTTTTATCCAGATGACGCTGTAAGGTAAGGCCACAGCTGGCAGCAGAGGAATCCTAATGACCCACAATGCAGTTCACTGAACCAGGAAGTGCCTATTAAACCAAAGGGGGCAACTGACAGTAGCAAACGTCACCCATCACTGTCACCTAGCTTGGCCTCGAGGTTCACTGTCTGAGTGACGTGATGCATCTTGTAACAATGGAGACACTTCTGATCATCAAGATTTTAGAAGAAGACTTTCAGCAAACATATCCAATAACTTTATTTTGAGTTATGTTTTATATTTACAAAGCAGAATTTGACAAAATGATTATCCAATTATCCAAATATCCAATCTACTTGGATAAACACACTCACTTATCTGTGACTCAAACATAGACGGTTTCTAAAAGGCCAGTTGAGCTTGTCAATGAAGCCATTAATCATATACATCCTGCTGTCGTCCTATCATCTGCCTGAATCCACGTGAATGCAGCATTATACCTTTCAGTGGCTGTCTGAAAAGGGGGCACAAACAGTTCTGAAGGACAGTGCATGAAGAAAGGGAGACTAACAGACTGCGAATGAAACACACTGGTAATTCAACAGGGAGACCTTCCAGAGAGGGGGTTTCTTTTGATACACTTATATGAAGAATGGCCTTCTGTCTTAAATCCAGGGACTCTGCTATAGTACACAAAACAATCTTAAGAGTAGATGCAATTTTCACAAGGGGCAGCCAGTTTTTGCAGTAGATATTTTTTCTTGTATAGCAGCCTATTAAATGTAGTTAGAATAGCTGAGAAATCTAAAGATACAAATAGCTTCACAATTGAGCTATTGCACAAGTACTGTGCAGTGCGCATCCTGGGGATTCATAGGAATTTGATACAGCATTAGAACCATTTTATTCTTTATTGGGAAACTGAATCATCATCTGTATGTCACTTTCAAGCTACCAGTCTGTTGAATACTTTCTAGTACCTGGTAAACAATGGTAAAATAAAAGAACAAGAGAAAGGCTAATGACTTGAGGGTTTATCATCTGGGGAGTATACATGTAATTAGTAAATTCCATGGAAATTTGCCTCTTTGGCATTTATTTTTCTTTATTATCTTTTGGGCATTTTATGCCTTTGTTGGATAACCAATAATGCACAGATGAAAGGAAAAGAGGGGAGAGATAGATGGGAACCAAGATGCAATACAGGACACAAATGTAGAACACAGTGGAACCTCTTGGACATCATTACTTTAAAGTTCACTCATACAGCAGAAAGATGCAAAACTGTACCTCATACTCATACTCTTCAGTCCTCTCCACCTCTGCTGGGGTATTGGACAGGTACTCCGGACATTCATAAAACTCATGTTCCATGGTGTGGATGGAATGGCAACTAGTGAGAAAAAAAAGAGGAAGAGAAACTTATATCATTATGTTCATTATCATGTTTGTAATCTCTAATTTGATGGTGATCTCATTTTGCAACAAAACTCTGAAAATCAACCATCCACCCCATAAAAGCCATGACCTCTGTAAACTGTCACCATGATAACCGACCCTCTATAATCATTGACCAAGACTGGCAGATTTGTAGTTATATAGGACAAACTGATTTCATCTGCTGCCCAGCAAAGCCCTATAAATAGCCACAGAATGGACGTAGTGCCAGAATGCCTGCTCTACCAGCCCATTGGCTTTTAATCGCCCAGCAAAAGCTCCCATTAAAGAAAATGGATGTAGCACACAGAAGCAATTATTGCATGCGGGTTTGGCTCTGCCTAATGATATCACAGGGACAAAGCTGGGGGTTTCCATACTATGATACAAGTGCTTAATAACTACCATGAAATGAAAGACAACAACAGAGGAGCCTCAAGGAATCTTCATGTTAATCTGTGATAAATCTCCTGGTTCCAGATAACAAAATATCTGGTAATAGTTTTCTCTGTATAACATTCAGCTGTCTTTCAGTAGATGGAAACTTCTTGCATTTGTTACAATACAGTATGTACAGTAAGTGTTACCTGTCAGACAAAAGAAAGGGACAGATGTCAGGTACTGGTGGAGTAGCAGGCCGAAGCTTCGCCAATGCCATGATGTGCTCGAAGGTGATATCTGTTTGCGTGCAAACATCCACCACACACACATCCTGTGGCGCGCCGCCGTGGTTATGTGCAACCGCAGCCGTGGCTCTGGTGGGGGTTCGCCGAAGAACCTGGACAACGATGGGGTCTCGCCTGATGGCCTCCACAACTGCCTCCTCATGCTCGACCTTGGAAAAGTCGCGTGCATTCACCTGGGGGAAGAGGAGACCAAATTACTAAGCGCCCTTCATGTTGTGTGTTATAGTGAAAAGATGCAAAACATATTCTGTTCCAGTGTCTGAATTCCCTTGTCAGAGACAATAATTACAATATATACTCTCTCTGAAAAGAGGAGACTAGTCAGTCGAAAGTGAGACCTTGAACACTTATTAAAGATCACATTGCCTTTTTTTTTTTTTTAACCCTCATTTATGCAAGGACAATCTGGCTGACATGCATGCTCTTTTCAGCAACAACCTGTTTCACATTCACACCTGGGAACCACGCAGTACCTTTACAAGTCTCCACAGTTAGGAACCGGAGAGCTTCCAGTAAAGCAACTACAAATTATGTGCTTTTATAAAGGGCATTTTGGCGGTAATTCTTGATGGAGGGAGCCCATGACATATTCTACCCCTTTATTCTACCTGCACAGTACGCTTTTCCAGCAGGTTCAGACATTTTAACTGCTGGCAATCTATTCACAAATGCGCTTCTCTAACCTTTAGGCTACTGCCAAATTTACAGAGACTATAATGTACTGGATTGTAGCATTTGCTGAAGGAGGAAAAACCCTTTAATGAGCTAATTTTATCTCATTTCGTTTTGCACCAATATTCTTCTTCAAATCAATCTAACTCAAATGCATTGCATTGCATTCACACCATTAAGCCCATTTGACATAGAGTAATAATAATAATGCTTATTTAAGTAAATGAGCAGCAAAGTGGTGAGAAGCAGTGGGGGTAGACCTGGATCCATTGGGAATATCAGTTTTAGCAAGCCGCACCTACTTAATTTGGAAGATCAGAAAAGGTTGTGCCACAGGGGAATCATTGAAGAAGAGATGTCATACTGACAGCTGTGAGAATACAGACACCTACAATATGCATTCAATCTCTGACGCTAAGTTTAACCCAATTAGTTTCACCTCTGTATGCCAAGTTCATTTTCAACCTGTCACATCCTGACATTGATTGTTTGCATTGATTTCGGATGGCTGAGAGTGTCAGAGTTTGTCAAGGGCTTAAAATGTGGAACCATATGCCTAATGTCAGCATAGGCAACAAATAGGCCTACTGGATCTTGCATGGGTATATGAGCTTATATAGTCATGCAAGAGTACTACATATGACACATTTCTTGACAATTTTATCACTAGAATGAGTTGTTGAGTGTTGCAGCTTTAGGTGCTCATCAGTCCAAATTTTCCTGCCATCTGCAGCTCTGATGGCAATTAACTTATGGTTGCATTGAACCTGTGACCTTTCTTGTTATGATGTGCTTCTGCGACATAAAAGTTATCCTCCACACACATTAACTTCATTTTATTGCCCAGTTTGAACCTATGTCCATCCCAGAAAAAAGTATAGATAAAGTTGCACAACACTTTTAAGTTGTAATGAGGTCCAGATGGACACATTAATCTCCAATCAGAGGGAATGCTCTGGAAGGCAGGAAATGATCGTACGGGTACACCTGCCAGTGTGTTTACCTGCTGTTGTTCCTCTATTCAATCTGCCTGTTGATGAGCTAACTGGGGGCTGATTAATAGCCAGCAGATGCGACAAAGACCGGGGATAATGGCTCAGAACATGCAGGTTTTACGCGTGTGTGTACGCGTTTGTGTGCAGCACACATTTTGTACATCATATACACTGAATTTACAAAGCATTAGGGATACTTAAACCACAAATGAGGGGATAAAGAGAAGCAGACAAGTAAGAGAAGACTTTTAGAGCACTGTGCCAATTGAGATGTAGATAAATCCTAATTTCCTCCTCCATATATAATCTCTTTCTTTACAGGTTCCTATTATTGTTTACTCTTGCAAAGACTGTTTCCCCATAGGGATTGTAGTTTAATTTAGTCATAGAATGGAATCATCCTATCTATCTGTGTGTGTTTGTGTGTGTATGTGAGTGGGCAAGCATGTATGGCAAACACATATACGTGCAGGTGTGATATCTGTACTGAGACGTGTAGGTGTGCGGATTCCATCAATATCAAACTGTAATTCCATTTTGATTACAAGTTCCCTTTCTCATTACTCAACTGGGCTCCTGCAACCAAGCTGACGGAGAGACAATATCAGCTCATTACATCATCTGATATAACCCATGAAAGCTCCACGAGAACACTAAAAATAGTCTGAGTTCATGGCAGTCCATAGGGACAGCTGTAATGAACCAACAATCTAGCGCAGCCTTCATATACCTCTCAAGTTAAAGGTTACCATTGCCAATAAAAAATGGTTCCCAGTAGCCCTAAACCAAAGCTTCCTGTCTGTCCAAACACTCTTCGTAAAGGTCAAGGTTCAAAGTGGTGTGCTACAGTTTAGGGACAGAACATACTGTAGCTTGTGTGTGTGTGTGTGTGTGTGTGTGTGTTTCTACTTTGTGTGTTCAGAGGACGCAATGTTTCATCATCGATCTACAGCCTTTACTGAAAATGTTATTTGCTTCTTATCTGCCTACTTTGTATGCTTGTTATTTCTTTTTGAGATACCTATTACGTTATGTTTTTTAAATTTTTTTTATTTCTATCTATGTATACTGGCTCATAACAATACAAAGCACTGACTAAAGGAGTTAAAAAAAGGGGGGTTAAGGCTAATAAAAGTTGGCTAATTAGCCTTTTTTATTAATATATAATATGTCATCGCTCTTTAAGGTGTGTAGGATATAGTGGCATCTACCAGTGAGGTTGCAGACTGCAACCAACTGAATACAGAAACTAAGTTAGCCACAAAATTCGCGAAAGGCCCTTTTTAGAGCTAATGTTTGGTTTGTCTAGACTGGGCTACTGTAAAAACATGCAATATGGTGGACTCCTTATGACTACTTATGAATATTCTTTTTCTGCCATATTTTGAATATATCCCCCTAAATCGACCTTCAAGACCCGATTAATAGGAAAGGTTCAGGGCAACAGTATCAATAAAGAAAATAAATAAATTAATAAAGATAGCAATTACTGCTAACGTTACTCTGCTAACCTAAACTAGCTAGTTACATTTTAGCAGGGCTGTTTAGCTGGTGTTACTTTTTATCCTATCTTTAGCTTCTGCCTAATGTATGTGGTCTAACAAAGCAGAATAGACTACCTTAAATCACAGCACTGTTTCCTCTTGTGCTCTGCTAAATCCAGAGGATTATTTATAAAATATTTAGATATATATATCTACAGATATTAAACTTTCTGACATAACTCGCGACTCCTGACACAGACTTTTAAGGTCATGCAGAAAGCAAGTGGCGAGTCTCAGCTACCAACTATTAATGTAATACTTTGCTGCCTGGTGATGCACCAATTACACACATCATTGACTATGAGGGGTTACTAGCAGACCATGGTGTGGAAATAGCTGTTACATGTGTTGAGACGGGGTTGAAAGTAGCACAGTGAAAGCCAATCAGTGCCAGGCCTGAGGCTTTCAGTATGCTCAAGAGAGGCCCCAGGTCAACCTTTAAATGTGTCACTGGGTGTAATCAGTTGCCCGCTAAGATGGCTAAATGTTGTCTCCACTTTTGAATACAAACAGGAGCGATAAGGAAAGCCAAGAGATAAGAGTTTGTTTGTGTGTGTATTTGTGTGTGGGTGAATTGGTGTGTTTGCTGTGCAGAGATAATGGAATGGAATGGAAACCACTCAACCTCACAGCTAAATCTGACAGATATGGTGTCATTGTGAGACGATGCACACAATTCAAACATTACATCAGCTCCCAACAGACTTAAAACAGCCCTACAATGTGGTTATTTGCATTAAGCATGTTGGACTGAGTAATGCCACTATCTCAGACTGAATGGGCTGACAATGGACCACGAAACAATAAGCTGCAGAGGAGACCCCCCTGCCTATTCAACACCGACCTCAACTGCCCCCGAGGAGACACAGCGCTCAAAACCACCAACAAGCTTTCATCCACAAATCCCCAAGATCATGATTTTTGTGAAGTTGAGCTCAATACAAGAAAGATTGTTTTTTACATTCATTGAAATTGGCATATTGTGTTGAGTGACGAAGCGCAGGTGGCGTGCTCCAATAATCTGCCATATCTCATTTCTCTTCCTCCTTTAGCTGCATTGAAATTATTCAGGAGGCCACTCTCATGTGGCGAGGACTCACTGTCATAAATGTCTCATTTCAATAATAAAAGTCTCTGACATGTAATATCACATAGTGCAGCGGAGGCAAAGAAGATGATGGTTTCATAAATTTGAGTGGCAGGCTGTGCAACTGGTGGGCCATGCTCGGTCAACTGAATCATACTGACCCTTGGACTGTGCGGGATGAGAATACCTTGATGGTTTTGATGCATGCCTGACAAGTACCCATGGGCATAGCAAAAACAGAATGTAAAACATAAGACAAATGTATTTTTTCTATTTTCAAACTGTGTCTTTTCAAAATATTCTACCAAACTATAAGCTAATATTCACCATTAGATAACACCTCTTAACTATTTGCAAACTGTCATTAGAGGATTTAGAGGCAAATTAAGGCAGCTAGTTTGGTCAGTCCCTAAACCAGGAGGCTAATTTCTATTTTTACTTTTGGTTGGACTCAAAGACAAGTTTTGAGATGATTTATCTAAAAGCTGATAGTTTGTGGATCCCTGACTTTTCTCAACAAAGGCGGCGAGTTCAATGCTAGCATCTCCCGTTGTTAGCTAACTTCTCTAAGGTTGAAAAAATACAGAATTTCTCTTTAAGTTACAGAAACTTTGTACCTCAAGTTTTTATAAGATTACATGCTTCTTTTTCTTCTTCTGTTCTGAAGTTCTGAAGTGATACCTTTCACTTACTGTATAATTACAACACCTGCCATTTCAAAGGACAGAGAATCCCATAGCTTTGTGTAAGATGTAGCTGAGACAGGAAAATATATAATTCACTACAATTATAACTGAGCATGATAACTCTCTACCTTAAATG
The DNA here is from genome assembly GCA_946959425.1 of Argyrosomus regius. Taxonomy (NCBI): domain Eukaryota; kingdom Metazoa; phylum Chordata; class Actinopteri; family Sciaenidae; genus Argyrosomus; species Argyrosomus regius. The sequence continues at coordinate 8,475,985 of OX336904.1, read as the reverse complement.
ACTGCTGTTATGCTGTGATCTGATTCATTTGAACCTATATTTAGCCGGGGAAGATGTGCTGAGCATGTGAGTCCTATCTTAGCAGTATCCCAATGATTCACTGCTGCTGTAGTTGATGAGAGCAACCACTGTCTTCTTACGGTTGAATCTCTACCTAATGGCAATCTTAGTATTTATCTTCACCCTGTACTTAGAAATGGATTGGAGGAGATGAATTGTGATGTCTAAAGAGAGTACATCAGCAGGACTGGGGATGAGTTCTTGAAACTTTTATGGTATCATCCGAAATAACCCAGTACCAAGTATTGATGCTTGATCCTTTTTTGTTTTGTTTTTTTAAGAAATGACTGCATGGTTTTGCTCACAGCCAATCACTGCTAGCGTTCCTCAGTATCTTCAGCATTTTTAAAATAATACCCAACCCTATACATCAGTACTACATTGCATATGCCTAGATCTGAGTCCAAATGCAAAATCTGGACCTCAGGTAATTCTCCTAAGTCTGCCAGTTTCTTCAGTTTCTAAAAGATTCACTCCAGGAATAGAAAAACCCTGACTCAACTTTAAAAGTGTATAAGGAGTTAGTGAGATTTCACCTCTGCTTTGCATTTTAGCCAGGCTTGTTCGTCTTTCCCAATCAGCAACTGTTCATTATGCATTGTAATGCTCTGCTGTTTTACATTTCTGTATCGCACCAATTAATCAAAGTGACAAGGTATTTAATGAGAGGCAATTAGAGTGTTAACCAAAATGCAAATCAGATGGAGAGAGAGTGCAGAAGGGTGTGCGAGAGATATGTGTTTGTGTTGGTAGTGGTGGCAGCTAGGTGTGTGTGTGTGTGATAAGCTCTGGCAACGGGTTCAAGGAGATTTCGTTTAGGACCCTTATACATGGACTCGAGTTCTGCTTTTCCTCCCTGTGTTTAGGTGCTCGTCTGCACCCATGATTGCATCTATTTCCACGCCTGCTATTGTGTGTACAAGTTGTAATGAGTGTCCTTGATAGTTTTTCACAGACATGGGCTCTTGCACAACAGGCAAAAACAACCAATTAGTTCTGCATGGAGGGAGGACCGCATGACAACATGGATGTCGGGACAGATGTTAAGTAGCCAGCTCAGGTCAATCCCTTTCTACATCACACAGTGTCTGTGTGCAGAAGATTAGACTGTTTTCTGTAGGAAAAGCTCTTCACAGTGTTGGCTTGTTTTAGCTTTTAGATGTTAGCTTCAGAGCATTAAAAATGGTTTCACAACAACAGCAGAGACCAGTGCTTCCCACATGTCCCTGTTCAATAATGTCTGCTGAAAGTAACAGGCTGGTGTACTGTCCTTCAACTGGTTTTCCTGCATCCAAACCCCTCATCATGAAGCATCTGCACTGCTGAAGTGTCCTTCAACAAGATTGACTTCGCTGCTCTACAGCTGATCACGCTGTTACCTCTCTATGGAGGGATAAAACAAAGAAATCGCTTCATGTATTTTCCAGAATCACTTCAGACAATCTTCCACAGATATATAGCCAGAGTGCCATTTTGCACAAATAACCCCATTAAAACGTAAAATGTCGCCCAATTGTTCTCCATAAAATCAAAGGTAGGATCAATGCTGCTGGAAGGCTTTTTGTTTTTTACATTTCATAAACTGTGTCATTTACATTTATGTTAGTTAGGCAAGCAACAAAATTAACTAAATGTATATAGCAAGTCAGTATCTCTGTATTTTTTAGCCATGCAGGCAAGACAAACAGATTAATGAGAGTGTCAGGCAATGAACCATCTAGCGTTAGCTACCTGTGCATGCCATTTTTCAGTCCTGCTAGCTAGGTAGCAAGCACTGACCAACAGCTAATGCTAGTAAACATTAGTCGGAATCCCTCTGGCAATTTACATACATCATATTAATTCATTTTAATTGCCTTAATTATCATATCCAGACATTCAGAGCTGAACCGCAGGTTGTTCTATCAGTCTGTGAAACTATTCTGCTAGCTAACGTTAGCTCAGCTAATGCAGCAGAGCCTGAGTCAGCCTGTCAGTAGCATCAATTTAGATGATACTATTTTCAGGTTTAATTGTCATATATGGCAGTTTGTCATCATTATCATGAGTGGGAAACTGCTTATCAATCGCTACATTTAATTCCACTCTTGAATGTAATGATAAGAATAATGAAAAACTCATTTCAGGCATCCCAGTAATGTAGTCATTATCACTAAATGCGCACTACAGTAAATTGGTCTGGTTGTCAATGTCACAGCAAAATCCTATTAGTTAAGGTGAACACCTTAAAGAAGCAACAAAAATCAATGTTTACTTTTGATCTTTCATGGTAGCATGTGTATGTCTGTTTCCTTTAAAATGACTCTTGGGTTTTTGATCTAATCTCATCACTACTTTTATTTCTCCCATTCTCTTTTATGCGGGGTGTTTTTTCTTTGTCTTGCTGTCAGGGTGTTTCTTTCTCTTTTTGTCTGTCATTGTCACTGTAAGTCAGCCCATTTCATTGAGATTCACTTGGTAAAAAGGCTGTATTTTGCCAAAGCACTCTAAAAGCAGACAGCACATTTCTTTCTGTTTCTACCTATGTGTTTTTTTGTGTGTGTCTCAAGGGTTTTCTCCTCTCTCGCTCTTCACATGTCTATCTTTCCCAACCCCACCGTAACAACATCAGCGGTAGAAACACGCACACAGACATCAGAGACTGTTGACTTGTGACTGTCATTCCAAGCAGCCATTTCTGATGTAAGTGGGGGGAAATCAAAGGTTATCATCCGTCAGTGAACGCATTAAGAACCATCTCATTTCCTGCTCTTTGTACCACTTCCATATTCAAGGCGGGCTTCCTTTCAATTAGGCTTCATGAATACAGCTACTTCCCACTGGTAAAACCTTGGAATGAAACATGATTTGTCTTGTATTCTGGTTTTTGGAATTACAATGTGAGTATTTTTATTTTATTCATAAGACAACCACAACAGCATGTGTGCTAGTGATACTTTCAAAGAAAAAAACAACCCACTAAGGTAATCTAAAACATTTCAATTCCAGTTAAAATATTCTTTTGAATTTGTACCTCAGTTACTATTAGATAAAATGAACCTAATGTCAAAAGTCAAAAGGTTTAATCCACAATCTTTTTCAACTTCTACTGTAATCTGGCAGTTTTCTTCATTGTCTCTCATAAAATGACTAATGCCTTCTGTTTGGTGGGCTCATACATCATGGCAGGGCCAATGTGTCTGTGTTTAACTAATAGGCTCTGTGTCCTCAAGCAGCCACGGATGGCACGGGTTATGACAAACTGCATCAACAAGACATTCATTACCCTCAACATCCTAGCAACCAAATCACAATTACCGCGATCCACGAGTGAGCATCCAGCCCCGCTGCCACACTCTTATTCCTCGCACACCATGTCGCCAATGCATAAATTAGCCTTCTTTTGTCACATTGGGGGGTTGGCGGGTTGAGAATTAGCTCAGTTTGTTTTGTTCGTGATGAGACAGGGTGCACTGATGGCAGATGACTGCAAAACTTCTTTACTGACAAATCAAATGAAGTCACTATCATTTTCACTCTGCGTGCATCTGTACATGAATGTGTTTGTGTGTCTGGGGAATAACCAAATGTGTACCTTCTACGCATGTATGCTTGTGTTTGTGCCTGTGTGTGTGTGTGCAACCATGCACATATTTGTCTTGACTGACTAATGTACTTGGCCTGCGCTGTACTAGGACTCTATTGTTGCACTGTGTCCTCCCCACAGTCATTAGATCGCCATTAATCTCTCATCTGCCATTAAAACAACAGCCAGTGAGCTGGGCTGAACAATACAGTGGCCCTTCCTCCAGCCCCTTGACACATACTAGCAATGAGTTTGAATTAGGCTCTCGGGGGTCACCGATTAGACCCTCATAATTCATCCAGACGGTTGAGTTCACAAAGAGGTTATGTGTTACTCCTCTATATGGGAAAGCTGAACAACATACATTCTCCATCCAGGCGTGTCATATTCTTGTTCTGTATGTAGCTTAAAGAACAAAATGAGATATTCTATATTATTATTATCATCAAATCCCATTAAAAGACTACAACCCACAATTAATTAATCGTACCAACAAGTGTTGCTAATTTCTCTGTGCCACAGACCTCCAAAAAGAAGTGTTAAAACACATCAGTGAGCCACCATGTGACATATTCTTTCATGACCAAGAGCCTGGGCATTGTAGTTTATTTTGATTCAATTACACTAATGTCATGCTGCCATGAATAGCCACTAGTGCATCCAATGTGTATTAATCCACCGCTGAAAGTAGTTCCAAACAAATGCACTACTTTGTACTGTTTGAGTGATGTTTGCCAAAAAAGTGCAGTGCCCAGCTGTCTTTTGGAAATTATTAGGCCTTTCAGAAAAATGAAATGATCTATTTGTGATTTTCTTCAGCAGGAAACAATGTGCATGGAGTTGAGTGCCACAGACAGGATGGAGAAAACACTAGAAGATGGACTAGAAGCTTGGTTTGTTGATAATAAGAAAATGCAAGCCTTCTTTCAAAAAGCATATTTTCTACAAAAAGATGAAATCAGGCCAGTGGATAATGGTAGACTTAATAAAATTACATCAAAATGTTTCATTGATGTGAAAACATTATTTACTCAATGCTTATTTTTGGGAATAAAAAGTGTTTTGTTTGATTTAGCACAGCAATTAATGCTAACTTTTAGACGTGACAGTGGCTCCTTCAAGATCCCATTCAGTTTCTGCTGCCCATGTTTTCATTGTTTTGGATCTAAGCAACCGCAGTGCTGTGGGTGAACCATATGGACGAGCTTGCAGGGGTATAACAGTGTCACAAACATGCAAACACCATTAAAGAGACAATGCTGACTGAATACATCAGTAGGAAATTGGCACAGCTTTGCCCTGCTTGAAACATGTTCTATATTTGAACATTACCAAGTTCAAAATGTTTTTCTTTTTAATTTATTTTTGAATTAAGACAGAACTATAGAGGAAAAATATTAGACACTGTTTTGAGTTAATCTTACAGTACTTTCATAAATCAGTGGGATAATAATCATCTTATAATAAAAACTGTTAAATTCAGGAGACCTCCTCATTGAATGCAGTCTTGCTATGAATCTTCGTTATTCACATTAGCACAGATTTGGTTGAAGGCATAAAGAGCCAGCTCCAGATGCAGGGACATAATTAGCAAAACATGCTAAAGCTTGGAAAGTGAAAACATTTTACTGGGGAAATAAAAAATGTATGTCCTGCTTTTTGCATAAAATTAAGTATTTTTTAAGAAGCCTAGAGTGCGAACTTACCATCTTTTCCCTCCTCCCACCAAATCTTTGCCTTTTTCATTTTAAAGTGATGCATGTTTATGCGCACAGGAAGCACCTAACCCATTAGCATTATTCATAACATGAAGCTTCCCCAGTCCGCCCTTTGGTGGAGAAGAAAAACGACTTCACACTCCACTAACTGTGAGCGAGCGAGAAGAGTTCTTCCTGCGATGAAAAATACATTCATCCAAAAAACATGGTTAGTTAAGTAAGAAACACATGGCAGTGCAGTTTAGCCTTCATTCAACCCGCCTCAATCAAGACTTCGACTGTACGCCTACTATATGACTGAGTGATTGGCTAATCACATCCGCCACCAATGTAGTATCAGTCGAATGATGATTAGTGACTGGGTTTGGATAATTTTCAGACTGTATCACAGATTGACGCTTTAAATCAATTGTTTCTCAAAATGGGTCATAGGCCTAATTTGTGGAAGTCTCCGTCTAACAAGGCCACGAAACATGTTGTAGTAATGATGACTGATTAAGAATGTATGAAGCCAAGAAGATAGAACTGATTTTTAACTTCCCGTGGCCCACATCTGATCTTTTTGAAGGGAAATATTCAACCACTAGGCTAACCCGAGGAAATACATTTCTTTTATGACCAATGCCAACTTTTTAAAATTTTTTACTTTCAATAATATCTGCATCTACACAGCATGCAAACTCTAGTCTTCAAAAATAAAAGTCAGATATGCTACACACCCATCCACCACCTAGATCCCTGGAATACTTGGCTTATTAAATCTGGTACTCTTTGGACAACTGTAAGAGGATAGAAAGACGTCATCATGAGAAAAACAACAGCAGTGGTTGTGTTTAAATGGCTAAAATGACCAACTGACATTTGAGTCCACTAAAACCTCTTTGGGGCAACATCAGGAAGGATGGTTAGTTTGGTAAAGTTTGCAACTTTGAAACACAAGATCGGTGTTTGGATTGCATTTTCCATCTATAGTCATTGTTGGTTTCTTCTAAGCAAGACCACAATCTTTGCCAAGCATTGCCGGTTCATCCTGATTTTGGAAAAAGGTCCTTTTGCTCGTTCCAATACAAAGTCAAGACTCAACTGTAGTTTTGTGGCTAAAATTCAGTTTTGAGAGATGTTTGGGGAAAAACGTTCCATTGAGTAATTTTTACAAAAGTCATTTGAAACATTTTTTGAAGGCCATCAGATCAGGAAAGGCATAAATGGGTCACACAGTGTTGGATCCTTCTTTAAAGTTTCCTCTTCTTTTGACAAAATACATATCTCTGGAGGGTTTCTGCTTGAACAGTTCTAGACAAACTGATTTTTCTTTAGACATTTCTGCACTTTAGGGAAAACACCCTACCCACCCTATGGAGCTGGAACAAAAGAGAATGAGCAGTCGATATCCCTTGCCAACATTTGTAAAATTCTCAACCAACAGATTTTTTCTCAGTTCTCAAAAAAATGTATAGTAAATACATTTGCTGATGGAATCTGCATTCACAATTCATATTTCACAAACCAAACAAGATTTAATGAAACTGCACCACAGAAGAGAAAATCTAATACATTTCCTCAAACTAACAACAACAACAAAGACCCATCCGCAGTGTTTCGGCCACTCTCCATCCTGAGGGCATTTCCCATATCAACACAAGGCTTATGGTTACACCCAGCTCTAAATGTAATCATCCCCCCCTACTGTGCAGATGGTTTAGTGTTATTCTATCTGTAACTGGACTCGATGCCAGGCACTGAGTGGGCTTAATGACTCCTGAACCCAAGTTGGTTAAGTGGGAATCTGACACTAGCACCCTGCTGTAACCCAATCTCCCTTTAGACCACCTGGACCCAAGATCCACCCCATGGGTTCAAACACGTACTTGGCAGTGGCAGTACAGACGCACATTTGCATTTTTAAGCATTTAGTTTAAACAGCTTCACCAAGACACATGCTGAATGCAGAATTATTTTTGCTTTGGCTGTAGAGCAGATTTCATGATGGCTGTCAGAGAAAAACATCATCACTGACATTGTGAGCAACCAGCTGGAAATCTTCATGACTTAGAGCCACTATTCTTTGAAAACAGTTGAAACAAGTTCCTCCGTCTCTCCCGAATGATTATGTGTGATGGAGAAATTCTTGGCAAAGAGAAAAAAGAGCAGGGAGGTTTTCCTTTTATAGTGTAACTGATATTTGGTCTCAGATGAGAATTGTTTCTCTGCTGCCAAAAAACTCATCCAAAGATCTAACTGAGAGAAATTGTATGCTAATACGAAAGACGTTAGAGGTTTTTATGTCTCAGAAGTAGTGATTTTAGCATATCTATGGGAATTTTTTGTGCAGGTTTCATGTGCATGTGTGCATTTTTGTAGCGGCGCGTAGCAACAAATGCCTGCAACATATTCATAACATCTCCAGATGGTTCCTCATAACATCTGTCTAACCTGACAAAACATAGCCTGCAGCGTGTGGCCATAAGGTGTATTATTGGGTTATTCTGGCACAAGGTTGTCTTCAAACCATATAACAGTCAATGGCTGACAGCATACACACTGAGAGAAGACAAAATTAGTGTCTCTGACAGACAGACAAACTGTCGCCGTGTCTTCCATCACTATATTTTTCATTCCAGGATTTTTGCAACATGCAGAGAAAATCTGTGGCACCTCAGAGGGCGGGGTCATGTGAAAGTGTATTAATGAGTCGGATAGACAGACAGTGACAAACAGGCAGAAAGAAAGACAGGGGCAGTGAAATGGAACGGACTTGAAACAGTGTCTGGCGACTGATAAGTGATGGAAGGAGGAGGAGGTGGGAGAGACTTTCTGTTTTGGAAAGGGCGGGGTTAAAAAGGGTGAAAAATATCAGAAGAATGGGGGGATTTAAAGGACTTATTGATGTCGCGCACCTTGTCTTTACTCGTTCTGGTTCTACTGCTACTGTACAACCTTCCCCTATTTTCTACTTCTTTCTCCTCCTCTACCTCTCCATTTCTCCCTCACCCATCTCCCTACCTCCTATCATCTTGGCCAGGCCACTTGGCCAATTGGTGAGTATGGTAATCAGCCAGAGGCTGATAACAACTGATAAGTCCTCTTGTCGGGGTGCTAAGAGCTTGAATGACATTTTTACACAGTCATAAAAAAGGAAAACACGCCGTAAAGCTGATAAATGGATGACGGCTGTGTGATTTCTGTCCTGTGTGCTACATGAATGTACACAGTATGTGCAAATAGGCATATCTACCTCCTAACGTTGCAATGTAGCTGTGTGTGTGTGCATCATGCATGCATCCTTTGCCTCATCTAGAGGGGAGACAGGAGGTGGAGTGAGGAGTGTCACTGCCCACAGAAAGGGCTTTCATCCTGGGCTTATCAGAGTCAACGCAGGGGGAGATCGTTGGCTGCTGGAGCGAAGCGGCGACTGTTGCTGTTCCCCCATCACCGCCGGACCAGTCTTCCCCTGACTTTGTGACCCCCCTCCCCGATTGCAAACAGCCAGATACACAAAGAGAGGCTGCAAGGCTGTCAACGTACAGAGTGACCAGCTTTCTGTCATTATCGCTGTCACTCACTCCCACACACACACTGCAAGGAAACACACAATTCATTTACAGGATAATCAAAAATACAATCAATCTATTGCAATTGTTTCCACATGTCTTATAACGAGCAAACACACACACACAACAACACCAGGGTGCTGTTTCCCGTATTAACCTGGCATTAACCTGATGCTGAATAATCACCCATTTCTTGTTTCCATTTTTGGCGGGCGACCAGAAGACGTACTACCCACAGCGCAGTTGACGAGACCATATGCACCCCTAAATCATGTGGTATTATCACCATGCTGTGCTCCAACGAGCAACTATAACCATGATGGAAGACACCAGATGATCTGTGTTCAGCAGCAGAGTTCATTTCCATAATGCTAGATTAACATTTTTAGGCAGAAAAAAACATGACCTAAGTTTATTATTTAGTACCTCAGAGCTGTGAAAGTGCAATTGTTCCATTTTTTGCAGTCATTTCTTATTTTTAAACTATAGCTGTCATATTTTGTAATGAAAGTACAGCACATACAGTAAAATAAGAGCGATCACCGGATTTGAATGCAAGTACAGACGTAGGTATTGAGAAATCTGAGCATTTAGAAACTAAATGATGCTACATTGCTGGGATAGTAGTTTGATTACAGTATGCAATACAAAACAAAAGTAGAGACTTGTCAAATGGAGTTGCATTCACAGGTGAAAAGGTCAAATTCACTGACCCGCACAGACAGGAAGACATCTTGTTTGGCCGAAACAAAATGCATGAAAAAGTGGAAAGGTCACTTCATTCAATACTTTCTGAAAAAGCTCAAAATCCCATCAGAGAGACAGAGACAGGCAGAAAGGAAAGAAAGCAGTGAGATCAGGGCCAGTGTTGTGCCTCTATGATAAGCGGACAGCTGGTGTATCAGGTTGATACTACCTCCATTCATCCCATTGTTGGTCATCTGCAGCACATTTTATGACCCAAACACGTCATTCTGAGTTGAGATCTGGGAGCAGAAGATCATGTTAATGACTAATCCCTGAATCCCAGACTTCTCTGTCATGCTTGCTCACTCTTGGATATTTTTTTTATTTTGCTTTTGCTGCATGATAACTGTAGTCAGGTGCTTTTTCCGTTTCCACTTCATTTTCTGCTTTGAGAACCCCCCTCGCCCCCGAAACCTCTCCGGCAACTGATAGCGCAGACATATTTCACATCCCTATCTGGATGAAATCATGATCCAGGTCTGAGGTGACCATATGGAGGTGACGGCTGTGTGGGTCTGACCACAGCTTCCCCTGCTCTGTGTGGCACTCTCTGGAAACCATAGGTGGTGGCGGGATGAAGGGGTGTCTGTCTAGCCCCCTCCATGCTGTCTAACAGGCTGGACATGTGGCACAGCATCTGTCTCTGGAGGAAAGGCCCACACCAAAGATTGGCCCAGGTCAGAGCCGTACACACCCACGTATGTACAAATGGGGTAAAAAAAATTATATTTATATGAAAGTATATAAAATGTACTTAAATACACTGAAATGTGATATATATAGTCTACCACAAGTCCAGTATAGTCCAGAAAATGAAATTTTGATCCAATTGCTGAGCCTTTTAACAAGCACAACACAAATGAAATTACCCAGATTTGACTAAACTGCACTCACTTATGCTTTTATTTGGTTAAAATATGAATTAATCAGGAATTCTTCAAACATTTAAACAAGAATGCAAGGGAGGATTACACACAGGGTAGTTAGTGGCTGTTGTATACTGTAGATACAGGCTGTGTAGTATTGTTGTGTGACACAATAATGCTGAATTTGGTACAACTAAAAGGACAAAACACATGCGTCCTGTGAGACTCTGGAGGCCAGAGGCTGTGGGACAATTTAACACTGCCACAAGCAAAATACATGGAATGGCAATTGCTACAGCCAGAAAGGAGCCCCGCGGTGTGAGTGTGCAAAGCTGCACACACACACACACACAAAATCACAAATGAAACGTTGAATGTAAATGGTCTGACGAGAGCCATAAATCTCTTGGTTGCCGCTGGGCAGCTGGGGTCGGGCAGCCAGCAGTCCTGTCAGAATAGTGCAGCTGTGTGAACAGAGATAGCCACTGTGGTGTAGGAGACACCGAGGCAGGCCTGCAGGCTGAAAACTAGAATTGGCCTCTGTTACTATTTCAAAATGAAATGTGCTGAACACATCTGGCTCAAACATTACATATCCATTTTGAGGGGTAACTCATTACCACCCAAAATAGCTGCTTTTTGGTGTTGTGTCATTGTTTCATTCACAAAAACATTTGTAAAATAAAAAAAAAAATCACCCCAAAGGTGACTATTAAGTCAGAGTGTGACACAGCAAAATTAATCTGTGTGTCTTTGCGAAATATTCGGTTTTAGAAGCTTGGCCATGTAGTGACTACTTGCAGGGCTATTTAGCAAATTAGCCGCTAACATGCTAGCCAGCCGGGACCATGTTTAGTCACAATAGCTTTCCTATTTCCGCTGTGCTGTCCTGTTTACTCCGCCCTGGAACTCTGTTATCAGCGTTGTATATATTTTATTTAATCAGAAGTATTATTGAAGCAGGAAAGAGAACATGCTTGTTAGCCCAGTCGCTAACAGGACCCACTTCACACAGTTTATTAACTTCTGTCTCATAATTGCCTGCAAACCATTTTCTTCTCTGGAGCTTTTTAGACTCACGCAGAGGTGAGAAAACAGGATGGCGCAACACACCTAATAAGGTGTGATAGCTTCCTCCATTTCAGAGTCCCAGCACTGTCAAGACAGCTTGCCACTGTGTAGCGGTGAAATTTTATGTGTCAAAGTTCAAAGAAGTTAAGCTTGATGTGAGAAATTTTAATTGACATTTGACATAGAATTTACATCATTGCTGCTCTGAAAATGTTGTACAGGAACTGGACAAGATAGTTGTCCCCTTATTGTGATCAGCAGAGAAGTCAAAAACATCAAACTGAGTCCCTCAAATGTCTCATAGCTCTAACAAGAAAGCACATTGGTCAGGGCTTACTGGCCAAAACACAAGGGAGTGAGAGACACACAATATCACCAAAGGGTTTTGGGATAAATGGGAGTTACAGCGCTCCGGTCCAGTGTGTGCACCTGTTTTATCCCTACTTTAGGTATAGTAGAGTATCAGCATCCTTTAGTTTTCCACTGGTATAATGAGCAGGTGGTGTCCTATTGTGTAGCACCGTTGGAAGTAGAACAGAACAAAAACACTTTTGGAATCTGTAGTGTTGTGTGTGCCAAAGTAAAATGAGAGGGGAGATACAGATTGCTGAGAGTGAGAAAGACAGAGGGGGAGAGAGACACTAATGAAGGTTATAGAGAAGGCGAAAGTAGGAAAAAGGAAGGAGAAGAAATGAGTCTGGGATGATAAAAGAGAAAAGAGACAGGGAGATTGTCGAGGAGTCTCCCTGGATTTGCAGAATCCCCTCAGCCTCGAGTTTCGGGACAAAGTCACACTGACACACTTACTGCCTAGTGAGCTCTCTTTCTTTCTCTCTTTCTCTCCATCTTTCTTTCTAGCTTTCTTTCGCACGGGTAATGAGAATTGTAGGTGTTCACTGACTGTCACATACACATCATACAGCGTTTAACGCGTGGGTGTGCTCGCTCACACACACACACACACACACACACACACACACAATATTCTTGGATGTCTGCCACAGTGCCGGGACACCTACAGTGTAATGCGGAAATCAGAAGAAACCATAAGGGTCATTTTTATGTTATTTCCAGCCAAACACCATGCTTTATGATACAATCATACATCTGTTGTTAAGTTATGCCAAATGAAAATTGCCTGAGCTCCAGCTAATATATAGCCTTATATCTTCCTGTGGTGCTATGTGTGAATGTCTAATATACTGTCAGATAAACCAGGAAATCCATCCAGTATAAGCATTACACGTGTAATTTTAGATTCCAAACTTAAAGGAATAGTTAGACATTTTGGGAAAACACGCTTCCTCTCTTTATTGTCGAGAGATAAACAAGAAGAATGATATTACACATGTCTGTATGGGAAATATGTAAGTGGAGCCAACAGCTGGTTAACTACATTAGCATAGAAGACTGGAGACACGTGGGAAAGCTTAACAGCAAATGGTTTTTTGTACGGATTTAACAAATTAAGATATGTGACGTTTAGAGATGCTGTTTGGTGGCATTTGTTACCCTTGGACACAGCCAGGTTCCACCTCCTTCCTGAACTAAGCTAAGCTAAGCTAGGCTAAGCTCTAGCTACATTTTTTACTGTACAGACATGACAAACTACTCCGTTAAACAATATTAATCATTATAACTCTGTCAGCCATATCCTTTTTACACGTCCCTAAATAGCTAAATTGCTCAGCTGATTAACGGACGATACTCATCCCTTTGTTCTGGCCAGTTTATTCAGTTCACCTTAACAATACAAAAGGAGCTTTGATGACCTTCTAAGGTTTCCTTTAACTGACATGGCTAATTTTCTTGCACTCCAACCAGGCAGACAACACATCTACCATCTCATTAAAGCATGGAGGCATTTAGTCAGACAGCGTAATGAGCTTGAGACGGCAGCAGTGTGAATAACGTTCATGAAAGATGCGTCTCGCAGCTTTGGAAGGTTGGGTAGGGATAATTATTTTACAGAGCCAATAACAAAAAAAACAACAAAAAAAAAACAGGCACCATCAACAATAAAAAAAACTGACTTATTGGACACAGTAAGAGTTTATTTCCCACCAGTGTTATGGACGTACACACTCAACTTCAAACTGCACACTTTGGATGGTAGTGTACGATACCGGTATACAAAGCCAACAAAGTATTCAACTGTTCAGTCCTATTACGCCGTATCCAGTTTCCCTGCTGTCTGTAACCATGTAAGATACTAAATGATGAATGAATCCTTGCTGCTGCTGGCCTCGTATTCGCCTGTACTCTACTCAACAACAGAGCAAACCGAGAGCACGTGTTTCCCCACAATCAGCTCCTCACATATAACCATATCGCTGCTGGGAAAACCATGTACCTACACTTCATGTGTTCATGTTTCTCTGAACTATAAAATGAAACCTGTTTTCCAAAAGCAACCACAGTGTTTTCCTCTATTTCTAAAAGAAATGTATTTTGAAACGTGTTTTTCAGTAGATTCACACTTCATATCTAATCTACACATTCCAACCAAGCCCTGTAAGATGACAAGTTATACATTCACAGTGTTTTACTGCTCATAATGACAATATGATTGTTTGTGGAGGTAATAACGAGAATGTGTGGATTTGTCAGTCAAAAGATGCATCGAAAATGACCGAAGTATTTCTTATTTTTAATTGCTCATTGCAGAAATCTTATGAACACAAGAGCTAGATGTCAATGAACTCATTCAGCACATGATTTAGAAATAATTTAGATTAAAAAAAAGTATTAAGATCGCAGAGGCTGAAGAGCATTTTTACATGACAGCGCAATGTGAAAACCTTCATATCAAGTCAGAAGTAGGAAAAGAAAAAAACAAAAACAAGTCCAGTTCTGACAAACAACAGAGAGGAAAACAGCAGAACACATTTGTTGGTTGTTCTTTGAACTGTACTGCTTCTAGACAGTCGCAGGCAGAGGCAGATGTGATGAATTCCCCTGGAGCCAGCGCGGGAAAAAGAGCTGAACTTGTTCTCACATCTCCGGCTGCTGAGGAGAAATAACTAGCTGCACTCACTTTGATGGAGAGAGGAATACATACACACACTGGCTTTCTGCCTGGCTGCTTGGAAGTAACTCATTTATTTTTTGTATTTTTCTTGTCCCACTCCCATTTTTTCTTCTGGTTTTTCCACACTCAAAAAAAAAACAGCCACCCTCAAAATGACTCTTCTTGTTATTCTGTCTCACTTTTTCCTTTCTTGCTCATCAATTTCTTTCATGCACTAAATCATCACTGCCTCCGCTGTTGTTAAGTTTATCATGCTGAATCCTCTCTCTCCTTCAGGTCTCACTTACCTGTGCAATCTCATACAGCAGTTTGTAGTGTTCCTCCCGTTTCTGCAAGGTGCACAAATTGCAGCCCATTCTAGTTGTCAGGGAAACAGTGCCGAGTGCCCCGCTGGAGTGTGTGTGCTGTCTGCGGTGTGTGTGAGAGCTCTCCCTGGGGCGAAACACACTCGGGCTCCTCTTCCTTGGCTCCCCCACACCTCTTTCTCATCCGTGTATCCTCAGAGATCCCCTCTCTTCGCTCCCAGCACAGGAAACGCACACACACTCACACACGTGTATAAGCTCACTGCTATAGTAGAGGTTGTGGGTGTAGTTCCTCCAGTGTGTGTGTTTGTGGGGAGTGTATCAGTGGTAAGATGAGTAAAAGCACCTTGCTTCTCTTTCCCTCTTGCCTGTCACTTCTTCCCCTGATTCTCACTTGCATGCCTACATACACTCTCTCCTCTCTCTCCACCACCTCCTCTTCTCAGTGTGAGCACACACTCGTACACACACACACTTTTGGCTCATGGAGACACACCTCCTCCTGTGGCAGGCTGCCTACACATGCCTGCTCCTACTCTGGCTCATGAATAGATGCCGTCCTCATTGGCTGTTTAAGGAAAGGGGGCTGGGAGAAGAGGGAGGGGACTGGTCCTTATCTTGGGCAGATTTAGTATCTGAACATCAGTGTTGTTGCTTGCAGGCGAAGTGAAGGACATGCTGCATGAGTGCTTGTATGTGTGTGACTGGGCTAGTAGCTGCATCTGTATTTGTATGCTAGACAGTGCATCTGTTTGTTATCTGTGTGCACACATTCCACAAACATGCAAAAAAAAAAAACAGATCTCTACACTTCAATGCAAAAAAAGTCAAACAGGAGTTAAAATGTCATGCAGTTAATCAAGTTACTGGGAGGGCTATTTGTCTGTGCACACATTCGACAACTGGATTTGGCATGGAAATCAATCTCATTTGGATTCAATCAGATAGCCTTTTGCACTCAGTACAATGGTCGGAGGAGTGGTGTTTAGAGGCTCCCATAGATTTACAGTCAGAGCGCGATAGTCACCAAACAGATGCTCCCTCTCTCTCTGCCGGCAGTTAGGCAAGGGCAACGGACTGGGCTGACATGCACAGGAAGAAACACAGACTACTATTGATTGGCTTCAAATTAGCTTCCAGCCCAACTGGCCCCTCTCCACGGGGGTGAGGGGACAGAGGCGTAGTGAAGGAAAGAGAGAGTGATGGAAAGAGGAGAGGATGGAAGAGATGCTCTGAAGATAAATTGAAAGAGCAGTGATGGTATTACAAACCTGTCACACTAGAAATGAATGCTAATTTGCCACAGCAAATACGTCTTGACAGGACTGTAATGCTGCCCAGACTACATTTTTCATTTTTCATCAACATAATGAGGAAAAGTTGTGTTTTAGCACTCACAGCACTTGGCTAAAGTTAGGGTTAAAAAGGTTTGAAGAATGATAAGTTGAACTGAAATGTTCTGCATTTTTCTTTCCACATTTTTTGTGTAAGGAAATTTAAACTAATACACTGCACAACTATTGTGCATACTGTTCTGTATTTCAAAAGAGGATGAAACTGTTTAGGGACATATTTATGGAAACATTGTCTAAGCTTCAGGTGGGTAGTTGCCCGGATGGGAAGTTTTGTGTCCGGTCATTTAAGACCTCCATCTCTTTACAAAATACAAAATTTGTGAGGACTCATCGTGCTGTTAAGTTAATACTTCACTCAGAAGGTGGAAGCTAGCAAGCTAGGCTGACTATCTTCCACTTAGAAAGTAGACCTAGCTTGCTGACAATAGCACTACTTCCCGCTGGACCTTGCTTTGGGTTTATATTATTTCAATTCAATCAAGTATAGACGTCAAAACACTAAGCATAAGCTGGTTTCATTGGGGGAAAAAAATAGCATTTTAGTTGTGTGTAAGATCTAGTGTCATCTAGTGGTGAGGTTGCAGATTGCAATCAACTGAATACCCCTCTCCTCATTCTCCCTTCCAAGTATGAAGGAGAAATTACAGTGGCAGCGAAACTCATATCTAGAAACTGTGTTTATTTTGTCCGTTCGAAGAATGGTGCATGGCAGACTCTAAAAAAAGCATCATTCTAAGCTAACAAGTCTTATTTTCAGGTGAGCATACACTGATGAAAACATATTTATGTATGTCCTATTCAATTCCTGCAATATTCTGTCTAATATTGACTGTATATTTAACTGAGATCTTAACCCTAAGTGCTTTGTAGCTTAAACTTAACCACACAGGACGTAAACCCATGGTCATCAGTGTCAAAGTCCTTTGTTCACCCGCCATCCACTTCACCACCTCTCAGAAAACACATTGCCAGTGATTATCATCAAGCAGTAATATTCCCATAAAATGTAACTGGCAAAACAAATTAGTACAAATTTCCAGGAGACAGGGTTGAATATTAATACATGTAGGAGTATAAACATATAGTGGCCTTTGCTTTGTTCCCCAAGGACATGCCTACATAAATCTTTTTTGTGTTCTGTCTCCAGTTAAATAGAAATATATGGGTATTTGAAACTGCCATTTGAAAACATATTGTATTGTCCTGAGGGACATTCAGTCTGCAGTTTGTAAGGACAGCCTTCAGCGTCAGAGGTAAGGTAAGCATTATGGAACTCACACAATGCTTAATAATATATTACTGTATGTTTTTTGGTTTGTGTCTCTAGTTTGGGTCATTCTCTCTTTACGTGAGGTCAGTCCAATTTTGATTTTTCAATGAAATGCGTAAATTGCACTGTAATGGCAAACTGTGAACTCCCAGTCAAGAGGCAGATACACTCTGTCTGCATGACGAATAGCCATCACTGCTAAGACTATGAGCAGAGAGCACAGATGCGTCATCCTTCTTATCACCAGTCATGCAGGTACAAGGACCATAGTGGTTCAGTCAAGGGCGTCAGAGCAGATCCAGATACAGCCCCCCAGATAACACTTAACCCTTTCTCTCCGTCCACTCTCGTCCCCTTCTGATGAGGTCACCGCTTTCTCCGCTGACCTCTGAAGGTGACTTCTCAGGGGTGACATCACCACCTAATGAACTTTAGGGTTCTTCTATTTGTTTTATTATTTTCTTTTGTTCTTTTTCTTATATTTTCTTCTGTCAGACTCTTCCACTCTCTTCCAATGCTGATGTTTGCTGTCTGAGGATGGGATTAGCAACATTACCAGACTCTGGTTAAACCGCGACTGTGATCATCCATAAGCTCAGATTTGCTGACGGACACCCATACAGAGAGCTGAAGTGTCCACAACGCACACACACACACAGTGTGTATACACAACAAAAAGACATTTTCCATCTCATTCCTCCACTGAAAGGAAAGTCGATCTGAGATGCATGACGTTTCTGCTGAGGGTGACATCATTATTGTGGTCATTTATGGCCCATCACCATCCGTTTTATTGTTCATATCACCCACTTTCTATCATCTCTCCTCCATTTCATCACACTCTTCTGTTGTCTCTGTGTACACTGGACAGGCTCATGTTCTCATAAAAAATGGAAGAGACTTGTATAACTTTAATAGACGTGGGATTTGAACCTTTACAGATCAGAAATCATATGAGGAATATTGCACATACAAAATGCCTGCTTCATCGTCTTTGATGTCTGACAACTGCACAGGCAATACGGCAGCAGAGTTGTGTCATACCTGTAAGTTTGCATGTTATATTTCTTTGACAAGTAGTTAACTTTAGGGTAGGTTCAAACAGCTGTACTGGTCATTTCATATTTTGTGGCGAGGTCAGTGTGACTTGCCAGTCAAAGGTTAACCAAAAATAGCTTGCTGCAGGGGGAAAGTGTTGCACTTCAAAGGCAGCCTGAAACGCCACATTTGCATAATGCCCTATATGGCTGTGATCGAAAGAAAATTGGCCACTTCGCACGTTCCTCTCTGAAAATAGAAACTTGTTAGGTGAAGCTCTGATCCTTTTCAGTATTGACTCTACATTCAATCCGAGTATAAACTTTTAAAAAGAAAATTCTCAGAGTTCTAGGTATAACAGGTAATTACAGCTGCGTGAATCCCTCACTGAGATGTTCAAAGGCCACAGTATCCTTGACGACAGACGGAGCAGTGCGTCATGGGTAGAGAGCTGATCTAATCAGGAACGATGATCACGCATTTGGTCTGTGCTCAAAGGCCTGCCCTGCAGAATACCAACAAACTGATGCTCAATAAGTTATCAGAGAAACTTTTCTCTCACTTTCTCTCATAAAGTTGCTTTAAGTGCATCAGCGTAGACGCATCCAAGCACGAAACCACCTATAGGACTCATAGATCTTAGAGCTTTTATGATGATCTGAGAGTGTACTTCGTTAATGTCATTTATGACTCTTTAGGATGACGGTTATGCAGCCAGCACCAGATTCTCTTTCAGGGAACTTGGAAACATTTTTTTTAACCAAAGTAGGAAAACATGCTAATAGGCTCTGATGTCAGTTTCCAATTAGCAGCTTGGCTTTTGTCAAAAGACCGAATCAATTCTCAACCACCTGTGGTGAAAAAGTTTGCTTTTAATGTGACTTTTAGATGTCACGCCATGTGTGGAAAGATCAATACAAAACAACAGCATTTCTGCTAGAGTAGACAGCTTGGCGTCTCAAAGCCAATGGCGTGAGAAGAGCCTGAGGGCGACCGACACACAGCTCTCAATAGCCATAACCCATACATTATTTAACACTCTGAACCATTCATCTAGGTAAAAACACGATTAGAGTGCTACTTACAGCACAGAGCTAAAGGCCGAGGGGAAATAATGGTACGTGATGATAATTGAAAAGCAACGTCCTTTTCTGTTTTTTGTTCTAGTAATTACATTGTAACTATTCATTACTGTCTAATTACTTTGCAGGAGGCCAGTGTTCAGATCCAATCCTCATAATGACTATCTCTCCTCCACTCATTGTCTCCTGATCCCGATTGTTGAAGCAAAATGACTGACTCTGTAAAAAAAAGAGAGCCCAAGTGATTCCAGTCATTTAATTATCAAATTATGAACAGAGTTGTAAGAGAAACAAAAGGCGGTCAGCCCACAAAAGTAAGGAAGAGACAAAACAACTAAACTGGGATCCATTAAATGGAACACAGAGGGACCTTTTGTTCATAATTTGCAGACTGCCAGTTGGGCAAAAATCATTCATTAGTGAGTTGTTGTAGAAACAGTGTGTTGTAATGTCCAATCTTAGTTATATCCCCTTTGAGTAGCCAGCCAAAGCGCGGTAGACACAAGCTCACAAATTCACACACAAACAGACAAAATGTGCAATAATGAAACCATTCAGAGCTTGGCGTCAAACGAACCGAGGCAGCCATTAAAACAAGTCAAATCACTGTTGAATCAGTCGCTAACACTTTCTTTTTCATTGCTCCGTTGAACAAAGCTATTAAGACAAGCAAATGGCAACATTTCAGGATCCGTCTTGAACCATTGTGACCAGAAACCCAGAGGCTTTGTTACCCACTCCTCGATGGCTATTCAATATATACAGCAACTTAACCACTACATGCAGCATGACCGGGGGGGAATATGAGACCCTGACAGCCTCTTTACTCAATAAGCTAGCAGCCAAACTGGCGTCTGACCAGCTGACCTCACACCACGTTGGCCAGGGAGGGTCAAGTAGCCCATAAGGATGGAGTTGTCCTCAGGCATTGACACGCAGGTTCAGATTTCTCTTGGCAGCTTTTCTTGGACTGCTGAACAGTGTGTATGAATGTGGAAAAGCTTTGTTCCACTGAATGACATTTGCCTCTTGCAAGAAGTGACAGTTAGTCTGACAAAATGACTCAAATCCGAGACAAGATTTTCTAAATTTGACTGGTCTAAGCTAGTTTGTGCATTCAAATGTTTTTTGCCGTGGCTCTAAGGATAGAAATCTCAGTCTCTCGCCACTTTGGTCCAAATATTTCAGCGACTATTAGATGGATTGTCATGAAATTTGGTACTGGTATTCATGGTGAACAGAGGATGACTCTAATGACTTTGTTGATCCACTGACTTTTCCTTTGGTGCCCCAGGCAGGTCAAAATTTCATTTATCCTATAAAATATCCTAACATCTACTCGATGAGTTACTAAAATCTTATTGTAATCCAGACTCATGGTCCCCAGAGGATGAATCCTCCTGACTTTGGTGATTTTATTTAGGTTGTGAAATAATAATATAATAATATGTGCTAATTAGCTAATGTTATCATGCCAAGAAGCTGAACAAGGATAACATGTGAAACATTAAAGCTGCTAAACATCAACAAGGTTAGCATGCTGACAGTTAGCTCAATGCACCGCTGCGCTTACAGAGCTGCTAGTGTGAGATGTGAACCCATGCAGTTATTTGATCACAACTGGAGCTCATCTACCACACAGCTGGGTCTCAGGTTCCACCCTGACCAGTGTGTGTGTGTGTGTGTGTGTGTGTGTGTATGTGTGTATAAAAGAGACAGACAGGTAGGGAGACATTATTATCTGAGTTATACCCTTAGGGTGTAAACATACACAGACACCTTCTGTCTGCACGTACACATTTACTCTGGAGTGTTGCTGGGCTCTGGGCCTCTCCCTGTTGTGTTAACCCAATAGCATAGCTCCAATAAAACTGATTAGAGAAGTCTTCCCCTGCTGCTCCCAGGCCCTGCTGCTGGACTAATGGCACAAGTGGGCCTCTCAATCTTTCCACAACATCTGTGCCAGTATTTAACCATGAGAATGGGTGGAACGCCAGGGCCAAGAGAGCACCACCGGCAACCCAAGGGAGGAAGGAAGACACATAAAACAGACATATAGGTAGAAAAAGATAGATAAATAGACACATAGATCTCCATCTCTGTCCATCTTTTCCGTTTTTAGTTACCATTCTGAATGCTGTGCACATCATCCTCTCCTCCACTCATATGCTGCAGAGTGCAGGAAGGCCAAGCCAGCTGTTCCTCCATTGTCCAGGTGCTTAACAGGATTACAGGGGGGCACAAGGCCAGCCTCTTCCACACACATACACACACTTCAGTATACAGACTTAACCTAAAACTTCAAAGGCAGGGTGAGAAGCACAAGGACACATCATCCCTCGGCTTTACGGATAAGAGCTAGGACCATGCTTGGCCAAGCATGCAGATACTGTTATTGATGTTACAGAAATAGTGTAAATAAACCAAAACTAGAGACCATCTTGTCATCAGATCACAGCAGCCACAATGCTATATTTATTTGTATAGCACTTTTCATATAAGCACACAAAGAGCATCACACAATAAAACATTCACAGTCATAGTCATAACGGTCGGATTACACATGGAACAGATCTTCATTTTTATCTCAACTACACACCTGTAAAGTTTCATGGTTGCATCGTGCATGGTTCTGGTGAGATTGCATTGACAAAATCTGTCTTCAGACACACAGACTTACAAACACGTGCCAAAGTACTCAAAACCACCTCTGTGGTAGTACCTATTACAGTAGGACCACATTTTGCAATCATGTCACACACACAGAGAGACAGTCGCAGTTGGTAAAAATACCACACTCTGAAAAATATACATTGCATTCAGTCATTCAAACCGGTGTTCAATTTTTAAAAAGTGACAGAAAACCTGCCAGTCACTAAATGCGCTGCTACTCACTTTGACATTTCTGGTTTTCATTAAAAAATCATAGCAGATCACTACACCAAGCACTGAGCTGCTGGCATTTATTAGTGCTAGAAGAAAAGTCAGGAGATCATCAAAGTTAGTAGGATCCACCCTCTGGGGGCCATGGGGGCATGGCAATCCATTCAATTGTGGAGATATTTGAGTGGCTGACCCACCGTCTGATTATCTGGCATTGCCATCCATGGAGTTATGCTAAAAATAAGGTGTCAGGACTGGATAAACCATGAAGGAACTAGTTGAAAGGTGTAATTATGTAGTCAGTAGGTCTAGCATTTCTTAGCAATAATAAGGGTACCTTGTTAATTTGCAACAGTAATTTCAGTGAATTTCTTTCTCGCTCTGTTTTTTTGTTATCCTGGAAGCCTTGCCATCTGGAGCCCTTTTGATCTGTATCATTTGCTCAGTTTGGGCTTCAAAAGATCTGTTATGCCAAACAAATACACTATTTTCTGGCTGTGGGAGTGTTTTGCAAAAATAACTAAACTAATAAAATCTCACCATAATTATCTTCATGCTAATGCCATTAATCATTTTTTTTTATGACTGGGAGGCACTAGATTCATCTTTTGAAAAATACTTCACCAACTCTCTTCCTGCCTCCCACTCCTCTTCTTTTTCATCTTTCACATGCACATCCTCCCCTTGGCGGAGCATAGCCCCTTTCGATTTTTATCAGTGCACCGGCTGGGTTTAAAAGGGCTTCCCTGTTGTGAATTAATGTGGCCTTAATCTGGCCCCCCACACATGGTGATAAAGCAGTGTAAGAGACAGAGCGTGTTCGGTCAGAGGACACAAGATTAGTCATACACCACTGAGCTCGAAGTGGGGCCTGTGATGTCGCGTGGCGTCTCACTTCCTGGTTCCAGCTGCTGGTGCCCCCTTTTTCCTGTCTAATCCTGACGGAGGACAAGCTACTGCCTGCCAGGAAGATAAGGAAGTGTCCATTGTGTCCCTGATCCTCCTTATGTCTGGATATTATGGTGCTTCTTATGTCAGTGTGCCAACCTGAGGTGTGGTCACAGCAGAGAAACACTGAACAATGGCTCCATCTGGAACAACAAAAAAAAAAAGACACATGTTGAGATGTCATTGTATACAGGACAATTAACTTAAGACTTTTCTCTTTTTTTTTTTACCTGTAATTAATTGGTTGCTAGAGAAATTCTAATCATGAACAGGCAAACAACAGGAAAATACACATAAATGTTTTGTTGACATCAATTCCTTTACATGATAGGAGGAGCCCATATTGACTTCCGAATGCCTTGTGAGCGCTGCATTGCGTCCATAACAACAGGGCCCTAAGCCCATGTAGTGAAGAGGCACACGGTATTGATTTGGGGCCCTCTGTGGCTAAGGGTGTAGCTGGCTAACTGGCAGTGGTTGGCCTTGCAGTCAATATGCTCAATAAAGTGCAGATTGTAGAACATACAGTAATTTGGAAAATCCCAAAGAATACAGATCTATATTAAGTAAATATATACAGCAGATCAGAAAGGATTTCTGCTAGACAGAAATTTCTATTTTAACAAAATTTTGTCATTTGCTGTCAGTTGTTGTAGCAATTTTATTATAGAGCCAGTTTTTAGTTTGTCTGTTCTGGGCTACTGTAGAATTATGGTGGTTCAACATGGCGAACTCCGTGGAAGAGGAGGAGGAGGATGTCTGTAGATATATACAGAGATAAATGTGATTGATTGCTTGATCAACTGGGCGTGCCCTTTGTACCTTGCTGGTCCCAATCTTCGTCCAAAGTGACCAATAAAAAATTTACTGTCCCCACAATGGCCATACAACAGAGGAAAAAAATGGCTTTACGAGGAGAAGATGACCCATCACAGTCCAGTTGAATGGTTTCATTTTGTTTCATTTCATTCTGCAATATACAGTATTTATTGGTGACAAAAAAAAAAATCTCAATCTTAAAAGATCAAAATTGCCGACATGGGATAGCAACAGGAAGAGATTTGCTTACATGCCTGTGATAATTTTGTCAGAGATGATATGTGTTGAGTTTATTTTGAACCGTCCAGATTTCATATGATTTACAAGGTAAATACAGTAAGAGCCACAATGATGTAAAGTTCAACTAAAAAGACACATGTTCATCATTGACATATGGCCTAGGTCATTTCATAGATTACAGAATGATGTTCAAAGCAGCCTGAACACAGACGGTTTGGTCCACACAAAGCTCTGACTGCAGCTCTCTTATGACCCCAGAGGTTAAAAGGATGCAAGGATCAGATGGCCTCAGTCTTTACAATGCTAATGAGGATTGTGAAGGACCCCCTTTTCACAAGTACTGATTATGGTAACACGCACAGCCACACGTACATACAATTTCGTCACTCTTCAGTTGACTACATTCGTTCCCCTAACCATGACCAACCTACTTAAAACCTGACCTTAACTTAAAAGACAAATCTGACCCCAAGCTCTAACTTAGACTAGCCCTTAAAGGAGCAAGAGACAGTGGAAAAACCCTTATGGAAAGCCAGCTAGTTCAAATAAATGTGACTTCCAACATGTTGTTTACGCGTTGAAAATCACGTATAGTTGAACTACCTGGCTTTCCATAAACCCTTAGTCTCACCAGAAAGTAGTAATTCATTTGTGCATCTTAGCTTAGTGACACTGTGATGACTTGAAGTTAACCGGTGAACTACTGTAGCCTGTGAGCTGACTGCTAATTCACTAGCTGGCTGATTTCTGTTTACTTGCCCCGGTATTTTGTTCACCATTGTACATTATTTTGTTTAATAAAAAGTTTTGAAGAGTGGAAGGAAAATAAAGCTACCAAAGCTAACAAGCTTGCTACTCAGTTAGCAAACTTGTTATCTTGTTAGTTTAGCTTGGTTGCTAACAGGACAATAAAAGTTTATTCAAAAGATGTACCGTCCACTCCTGTCTCATAACTGTCTGTAAACCATTACATTTTGTGAAAGTTTTTTTCTCCAACAGAGGATAGTAAATTAAACTGTATGGTGTAAGCTAGCTTCTGGACTTTCTGACTCTCTCATGCCCTCAGAGCAGTCATGTCATGACGGCTTGCTACTGGTCAAAGGCGTAAATTTGTGGGTCAAAGTTCACCAAAATCAAATTCGACACAAATTTCCGCTGATATACTTCGGCCCTGTGACCGAATTCAAAGGTCCCAGCGGTTCCATTGGAAATGTTTTAACTTCTAGTGTGACCAGCCGTTAACACACTAGTTCTCACCAGGATGGAGCTATAGGAACATTCACAAACACTGATGTTTACAGCCCTATTTTCACCTTATAAAATCTCTTGTTTTTCTAATCCAGCAGCAGCCTTGTCAGTTTTATGAGCCAATATCAAGCCATTTTTTTTACAGCCACCCTGGATGGAGAAAAAACACACAAGGTCAGAGTGCAGGGTTTTATTGGTACATACCAACAATGATATACCATAATGCTGTCAAAAGCATTTTACAGCACTTTAACTGCTTGTTAAAGACACATCAGCCTGTCAGATATGATAGGACTTGTCACATATTCATGAATTAACAAAGTATACACAAGCATGTACAGTACGTGCCATATGTTTTAATCAACGCAGTCTCATTTATAAATAGTAGGATGCCGTGCACTAAGACCTTATTTTTTACCTTCCTCTCTCTACTTGACACCGTGCTGCGGTTGTCATAGCAACCATGCGATATGACAGAGCTGATGACAGAGGAGTGCTAAGCGTAGATCTGTCACTGAAATAGCCTCATATGGTGGTGCCATGCTATAATGATGTGTGTACCTGTATGTGTGTATGTGAACTAGAAAGTGTGTGTGGGTGCACAGATGAATCAACACACACGTGTGGATGGACCATTACTTTTTTCTCTTCTGCTGTGTCCACAGAAAAAAGTCAAATCATTTTGTTTTGATTTGATCGGGGAGTTCTCTTCTCACCACAAACATGACAAAGAGGCGATGTCAAGTGTGTTTGTCAGTGTGTGTGTGTGTGTGTGTGTGTGTGTCAGGGTTCTCCATTTGGTTGTACTTGACTTAAAGTCAGGGCTGCAGGAATAAAAGTAACCTGCAAAAACAACAATAAAACCCCTGACATACAATGAAAAGCACCATAACTTATTTTGTCAGCTCAGAAGGACGTTGTGTTTGGTGGTAGAATGTCACATCCATAAATGCAATGAATAAGGCATGTCTGTTCTGATGTGTTGACTGAGTTTCATTGGATGTGGTAAAACTCTTAAGTCTTTGCACTCGTCATTTAAACCAAAAGCCCTCTGTCTGGACTACCACTTGTTATTCAAAAATGTAAGTACTGTTACAATGTGGGAAGAAATGAAATATTTAATCTGTAATTCAATCTGTTTTAATTAAAAATTCAGTGAACAAGCACAACTGTGTCTTATAAGAAGTGGGCACTGTCTATCTGGTCCTCTGTCTGTAAACTAAGCTATTGTTTTTCTCTTTGCTAACGGAAAATGAAGAAAAAATAGCGAGCCAATGCTGAACAGAAAATTAGCACTCAACCATCAAAGAAACCATCTAAGATGTGAGGAATTTTTAATTCATCACCACAGATGGAAAAATCATGGATGATGGTTGGTTTGCCAGTTAAGCAATGCAACTGTCTTACAGTGACGTTAGCTTGTCACTCAAGTGAGGGAGTGCCGTATTTTAGGATTACGCGACGTGGGCTGATTTCAAATTCATTCAAGTTATATGCTGATTTTAAATAAGTCACAGACTCTACTTGCAATTGCAAGTCAGACAGATGGTACATCCGATCATGTGTTTGGTAAATGTTTCCAAATTTGACAGTTAAATGTGCATGTGCAAATTTGCTATGAAGAAGCACTTTCTTCTTTGGTGACCTTTAGTGGTCAATTCATCAGAACGGAGCATTAAGGGCATGTTAGGGTCACCCTGTGTCCCAGTGGGGGGTCCTCTTCGGTCAACAAGATCAAAATGGTTATGAGGCTTAATCTCATGAGAGGGACGCTTGTTTAGTGGATCCATGATGCCACAAGGTCAGCTAAGTGTCAGAGTTCAAAAGCCACCACTCAACTTTTTCATTCGTTCTTTTCAGCTTTCATCCTTCTTTGACTAAGTTCTGTGAAAACAATCTCACCAGGTGAATTGTTTTAGAAAGTAGAAAAGAGTTCTGTTACTTCAAAAAGTCAAAAAAAAAAGTTAGAGTTTAGCCCTGAGGTTGTCCTCACACAGGTCTTGGGTAAAGCTGCGAGAAATGGTAAATAGCTCCTGGTCACAGGTGTGATTCCACACCTCTCTGCACTCAAACTTCTCATCAGCCATCACTCTGGGACGTGTTGCTGTGTTTTTCCATTTCATACAACTCTACTGTGTTAACACAACGTTGGTGAAATGCAGGGTTTTTCCCCCCATTATGTTTTCTATACACTTCAGTGGAGTACAGGAATTCTAGAGGTGTTGCTGCTAACACATCCAGACATATTTGACATTACATTTTCGCAGTGCAGGTGTAGCAGTATGTGTGTGTGCGTGTGTGTGTGTAAAGGAATATTTGAACTAGCTCTGACTCTCATCGCCCTCATCTCACCCCGTTCACTCAGATATTACCACATATTACTGCAGGGAGAAATTGCTTTTTGATTGATTTTGATTCTTGTGTTGTTTTTTTTTTTGTTTGTTTTTACACAGGTAGGAGATAATATAGCAATACCTATGTGAGCAATATGATGCAGGCAATTAAAAAAAAGGAGTTTCAAAGTTTGAAGCACTTAAACTAGAAGTTGTACTGTATGTTTTTTGTGTGGTTACTTCACCTGAGAGGCCATGTTTAGGTTTTATGATAATTTCAGCTCAGTCTGGACTTGCAGCTTCCATGAGTATCGTCAAGTGCTGCACTGGAAACCAAGACCACTCAAACCTTTTAGAGCATGTGGGATGAAAACATGAAGAGCTCTATTAAAGGTCCTAACATTCAATCATGCCAAACATAGTCATAGCTTGCTAATAGGTCCTAATGGAAGAATATTAGGTGCATTTATCAGACCACTTCTATGGTCGTTTTGTTCCCCCAGCCATTACTTTTTCATAACTACGTCTAATTTTCCAAGCATTTTCAGTATTCATCAGCCAAACCATCCATACATTTTTACTCACTGTTTTCAAGAAGCACAAAGACAGAGAAAGAACAGTAAAAAACAAAGAATTGCTAATACACAGTGACGAGTGGCAACACAACTTCAAGTAGAAACCTAGGATGCAAATTATGCTTTTACAGAAGCAGAAAATGGATTATATGGTTTATATGCAAAAATAAAAACATGTATTAGACATTGCATTCTCTGTTAGCTGTTAAAAGGTTGGTGTCAGCTAAAAACCCTAATTTAAAGGCCAAATGTTGATGAGCAAGACTGGTCTGTTCTCTAACACCAAATCTACATTTTTAGCACACATATAGAATCACCAGAGTCGATCTCATCACTCCAAATCAGTTAAAAACAATCATCTTATTGTTATCATATGCTGTGTTCTTTATAGTGTTACCATACCTGAACAAAAGATTAATTTAATAGAAAATGTCTTAAATCCTGATTTAGAAGGTTATATTATGTACTTTACAACCTTGGTTCACATAATAGCCATG
This sequence comes from Argyrosomus regius, assembly GCA_946959425.1. Classification (NCBI taxonomy): domain Eukaryota; kingdom Metazoa; phylum Chordata; class Actinopteri; family Sciaenidae; genus Argyrosomus; species Argyrosomus regius. The sequence goes on along the minus strand of OX336904.1, from coordinate 8,446,783 downwards.
TATAAGTGCTAATGTGTCTGTGTGCGGTGACTGTAAAAGGAAAAGTATATTGCAGAAAAGGGGAGAGATATGAAAAGAGGTGACAAAAAGTAGCGTGTAAAATGGGAAAAAAAGGAAAGTCAGTAAGAAAGAAAGATGGACAGAACACAGACAGAAAGTGAGGTGTAAAGGGTGAGAAGACACAGTGATGAAAAAAAAAAAAACATTGATCAAAAGACAGAGTTGGCCTGTCCCGCTCTGGGTGAGACAAATGGCAGTAGCTCTGTCAGTATGTACTACAGCTTATATATGGTGTGTCTCCCTGTCTATCTTTGCCTGTCATGCTCTCCTGCTTCCAATGCATGACAATTATCCTGCTCCAGACTGTGTGAACAATAAAAAACAAGGCTCCATGAGATGACATCCTGCCAGTGTTGTGGCTAAAAACTTTAGCCGTCAACAGTTGCTTTGTGCCAGCAACACCTCGTTTGATTTCCTGCTAATTTGATATTAGATTGACTGTAATATATGGGAAACCTAGTGTGCTTGTATTATCCCTCCATCTCTAACGTCATCAAAACTATACATATGTGCTGTTATGTGGGGAAGATGTTAGAGAGATTACATCAGGTTTAAAGCCTCTGAAATCTTGGTTTCAAAACTTTCAAAAAGTTCTCTATAAACTACTACCAGTAGACAACCTAAGCAAGAATGGCTATGTTTCCAATATTCTATTTTATCCACTAACATTATGCAAATATTAGGAGTTGGTTCATGAGATAAGCAGTAGGTGGCACAGATTCTCCAGTCAAAAGAGGACACAACAAGATGATGTAATTAAAAGAGCACCAGTTGAACCTCAAAAAAAATAATGTGGAAAATATGATGGAAATATGAATTCTTGGAACTTGAATACATTTCTGTTTTTTCCATGTAATAATGTGTATTAATGAAGGTTACATCAGACCTGTAATGCATTATAGAGCCATGGGAGCAATGAGAAACAGCTGATCGGTCATCCATCCATTTTCTGTAACCGCTTATCCTCATCAGGGTTGCGAGGGGCAGGAGCCTATCCCAGTGGACGAGGACAACCCTGGACAAGTCAGCCAGTTCATCACAGGGCACATACAGACAAACAACCATTGACACCTACGGGAAATTTAGAGTCACCAATTAACCTATTACCTGCATGTCTTTGGACTGTGGAAGGAAGCCCGAGTATCCAGAGAGAACTGGAGCAGACATGGGGAGAACATGCAAACTTCACACAGAAAGGCTACATTTGTATTGAAACATGGCAAATGAGAGTTCGGAAAAAAACATCCTTCATTATTTATAAAGAGTTTAACACTCAGAAGCTCAGCTAAACTGCTTTATCAGATCTTTGTGGATGAGGTTCAGTCACATTTGATTCAAACTACCCCACAATTTTCTTCACACTCTGATTCAACTGAGCCCCGCCCCTTCAAACCAGTGAGAAAACAAATACAGAAATAGCTTATCATTTGAAATAACCAACACGGTCCCAACTTTGGCTGAACATTTTGTGATCATGTAGAACTCCATTGCTCACAATGAGAAGGTGATTAAGAAAATGGGTTTTTAGGGTCTTTAAGCACCACTACTGCTAACACATCTCAGTGCACAAGCAATTTGTCCTTAACATAGATCAACTGTCAAATATAAAATGTAGCATCTCAAAACCTTCAATAATAAATGATGGGGTTTGTCCAATTATCCCCTTCACAGTGCCTAATATGGATTTATGTCTATGGTCAGAAGCCTTTGTATCCTTTCACAGGTCATAAACTGGGAGTCACAAGAGGTCAAATGAACACTGAGGTCACCTTAAAACACATCCCGTCCACCCTTTGTATTTGTCGTTATTTGTATGTGCTTCTTTGTGTCCGTGGCTTCAAGCACCAACACAAACGTGTTTAACATATCCCACAAAAGGTAAAAACAAAAAAGACTTCTGGTTATCGCTACTTTAAAAGAGAATATTTTCTTTGGCTTCATATTTTCTAACTTGAATGAATAAACAATTGGGAGATCATATAAGGACAACCTGTTCAGTAGCAAACTATTCATAACTGTGGAAGAATTAGTCTTGCAATTACAAAAGAGAAAAAAACACATACAAGCTTCAAAGGCCACTCAGCAGGATATGAGAAATGAGATATTGAATTTTCTCCCACTAAAAAACAGAAGAGCGTAATTAATGGATTTGTTGTATTATTTAACATGTTTTTCTGCCTCACTTTATAGGATTTAATGTTTTTCCACTTTGAAACTTGGAGCACACATTTATTCTTCTAATTGGCCAAATAAAAGTTGGAGAAGGGAATTTAAGTAGCAACATAAATTTCAATTACTGATTCCAATTATCTAAAATTGGTTTCACCTCCATCTCACAAACAATGACAGAATAAAATAACCTCCATTAACTTCCACACACCCGTACAGACATACACGTGCATATACACACACACTTGAAGATGCAGAGACACACCACAGGGATTATATAACCCTAAAAATGAACCTTATTATTGCAGATATTAAATAAAGCGAAGCAAATTTGTATGCAATCATGAGCTGATTATCAATTAAATGATCATCAATTAAACCACAAGGTAGGATTCAGAGTGTCGGGTACATTTTTCAGCGTCTGAGGAGAAAGTGAATTATACAAACAGCACTGAAGAGCTGCAACTGACAATACAGTAGAAGATTTAATGGCAAAATGTGTTAAAGAAATAGTTTGAGATTCAGGAAAATACTTTATTGTAGAGCTACTGTAGATGATCCAACGCTAATTGATTTGCAGCAAATATTAGCGAGCAGTTGGTTAGTTTAGCTTAGCACAAAGACTGGAAATGAGGGGGAACGAGCTAGCCTGGCTCTCTCCAAATGCAATGTTAGCATTTGCTCATTTTGCTCAATATTCTGTCAACTGCAGAGTGACTTTTTGTATGATCATTGTAAGGTGTTAAGGAAATAGTTTGTAGGTAACAAAACTAACATGTTATTTATTTCTTTTGTAAATAAGAAAACAAATCTGCCTCTAGTCTAGATAACGTGTTTATTAGTGAGCTTAAGTGGTACTGGTTTCCAGTCTTTATGCTAAGCTAAGCTAACCGGCTGCTGGCTATAGATTCATAAGAGTGAAACATCCATGCTATCAGCCAAAAAGCAACTATTTCCAAAGTCTTACACTATTACTTTAAACTCCACTATCTTGGTATTGTGTGTAAGATTATATTAGAAACCATTTTGAAGAGAAATACTCCATCTCATTAAAGCCACATTGAGAGATATAGGCATGTCTGATTGTACTAGATATACATTCACTCTGTATAATGAGTAAGTATGTAAGTAAATTATGCATCCAAGTACAGTGCACTTATTTCATACTTCAAAAAGCACTGAAATGAATAATGAGTGAACCAAAACGCTGATTTTTAAAAACACATGGCTCTAATGTATTCACTTGAATAATTTTTTTCCTCAGGCTAATCTTAAAAGCTATGCTTTTTGCACCAAAATGTTGAGATTTTGTTCGAAATTTAGTCCATTTATTAATCTGGCAATTACATGAAAATGTGTTGCTCTCTTCAACACATTTTGACGGCACTTAGGAACCTTCATTCTTTCCCTCAGTGACATTAGGATACATTCTAGAGGCAGAACAGGCACATAGACTGAAAAGTGTAAGAGAGTGAAGTATGTTGTGTACAGTCTCATATCATATATTCAAATCAATGCAAACTCTACATAGGGTACATAGGAAAACTGCTGTTACTGCAGGCTAAGGTACTTTGCACACATAGACACACACAGACACACACACACATTTTCTGATCGATACCACAGCCAACAGCTGAGTTAAGGGTCTCCAGGTTTGAAGGTAACCTTGTTTGAGGAGCTGTGCAGCTCTGGAGGCTGATAGAGATTTGTGTTATTTGTTTCACTACATCCTAGTAGAGGGGACCTGTTGACCCTTCCGTTCAGCTGCTGATTATCTTTTCACTGGCAGAGAAAAATATGTTTCTCATTACAAGCATTGGAGATTGATTGCAGGCTTCTTGCTTCAGCGTAGTGTGTCTGATTGGCCTGCGGTGGAGATAATTGCTAAGTCTTGTTGTCTGAGGAACTGGTTCTCATACTCAGGCTTGTCAGTCTTGTTGCCCACACCAGGGCCCATTACTTTCATCAGTCTCAGGGTCACAATTTTATTTTTCACCGCATATGCAAATAGAAAGTATTGTTCTGAGGAATCTTTAGTTGAGGCAAAAAATAACAGCATAATAAAATGAAAGAATGAATGCATCTGCTTGCAGCTTCAATGCTCATCTAAAACTCATCTTTTTACTTAGCTTAAATTAGTTAGTCATTCTCCTTCTGGCCAAAATGAACCTGTTAAGCGTAGAACTTCTAGTCCATGTTTGTCCTGCCTGACAATACTGTGAACTTTCATCTACTGGCTGTCAATGCTTCATTCCAGATATTTTACATTTGAATCTTCGTCTTCCAGGAGGTCCAGCGCCTTCTCTTGTCTGCCCTCTTCTAATACTGTAATTTTACTGTGTTAATCTATTCTGAACACACAACATCTATTGTATGTCTGTTCGTCCTGGGAGAGGGATCCCTCTTCTATTGACTCTTCTTGAGGTTTCTTTCCTTTCCCCCCCCCCAAATTGACGGTCTAAGGATCGAGGGTGCTGTAAATCCCCTTGATTTTGCCAGCTCAGGAAGTTCAACCTACGCAGGACCTGCTGATCCAGTTCTACTCGGCAATAATCCTATAGCCTGTTATCTGCACATCCATCAATGTCTGGTTTGGGGTGGCCACCGAACAGGACAAGAACAGACTGCAACGGACAGTCAGGATTGCAGAGAAAATCACTGGTGCCAACCTGCTCTCCATTCAGGACTTATACATACCCAAAGTCAGGAATACAGGCAGGAAACATCACTACAGACCCATCACACCGTGGACAAAACCAGTTCTGACAACCAGACCTAAAGACAGTTTCTTATAGAAATACTTGTACATCTTCACTTTTCATTGTTGCTGGTCACATACTTGCGTATTGTCATAGTAGTCCTGTCTATTCTTTACCTTTATATGTTTATTATTTATTTGCTTTTTTTCCCTAGGTTTTAGCTTTTATGTCTTTTCCTGGGTAAGGGCATTGAGAACAATAAGTCAAATTCCTCGTATGTGCACACGTAGACTCTAATTCTGATTTATGATATTGGGCTGTATAAATAAAACTGACTAGACTAAAATTGTTCAGCATCACCGCACATTTTGGCACAAAAAACACTAATCTGTCTCAACTCTGTCTTGTAAGTAAAGCCTTTTAAAAAATGTCATCGCCTCCTGAAGTTTGATTTTTTTTTCCAGGCTGGTTCGTCCAGATGCTCCCTCTAATTAAGAACCGTTTCAAAAAAAAAGCTCCAGACGCACCGCAACAGCTTTGTACCTATCAGCGACCAACTGTGATCCATCAGCTATGCGCCATGTCAGATTTTCAGTGACATGCTTTGTAAACAGTATTTGGCAAATTACTTCATTGTCTGCAAACAAAAATCTCCAAATTATGTGTGACAATGTGTGGGGAATAAGCAGCAAGATAAAGCAATCTGTGAAGTGTGTCAGATTGTGTTTGCTAGGTGGAAATTTGGGGATAAATAATGACTAATGCTTTCACTAAAGCTTGTAACCTTTCAGATCTGTTGACGAAAGATGGATCAATGGCCAGGTCTCTCTCTCTCCTTTTTCTAACAATTGCTAACAGCCATAATTACTCATTATTATTAGTTGTACCTCAGACTCAGATGTGATTGAGGTCATTCTTGAGGTTAAAGGTCACTAAATAACCTTTATGCTCCTCTGGTATTTCTGCATCCTTTTCTGAACCACTAGGGTACCTTTAGCAAGGAGTGACTGATGCAAGCACAACTTTGAGTAAGTAATTTGAAACATGTTATTGCTTGACTGCCAAAAAGCCAATATCTGTAAAAAGCTTATGTTGTCATGGACTTCCGTGTATTTAGTATACATTGAAGGGTTTAACAGTGCCAGTGCTCATCCATGTTAGATTCCGTTCAGATTAATGAAAATGTTACTGTACATTTTCAATATTGAAAACCCAACAAGAAGAGTTGAAGGAAACAGATATATGTAAGTGAATGATAAAAAGATCATAGGTCAGAGGAAAAACCAAGAAGGTCACATGTTTTGATGACATATCACTGACTTGTATCTCTTACAATAATATTAGTCAACCCCCTGCTCTTCTTTGGTTTCCACCAGTTGAAGAGTAGTTTGCATTAAGACTACAGTAATGTATCACTGTCTGACCTTATTACCCCAAAGCCCCTGCCCTCTGACCTTTAACCTCATCCTGACGTTCCCGCACACACTAGGGGTCAAGCCCTCTGTCCACGACTGTCACTTCTCCAACCTTTGCATGGAAAGGAAACCACATACTGGTCGCAGGAGGTTGACAAGCCCCACTTGTTAACATTAATTTGTTTAGCTTGACTTGTCACAGTGAAAGTTATTGTGAGCGATTGAGTGTTCCTCCAATTGAGAGAGTGTTGATTTCACTATTTCTCTTTTCCTTCAGTGGTCGTCAGCCCATCACTTCAAACACACAGTGTGGCGCCCTTGTCTGCTGATCCACAGTGTGTACCTTGTACATTTTAAAGGACTGTGAGAAATGGGTTCAAAAATCAAATCTGACAAAAGGTTGTCTGGAATCGATGAGTGAGGCTTTACTGTGCAAGGGGTTAATGATTTGTTGAGAGAGGGGATTGTACATTTCTGCTTTTTTGGATTTACTTTTTCTCATGTTGGACAGCATACAGTGGAGAATGACAGGAGAGGAGAGACAAAAACATTGTGTCATATGAACTCAATCATGGACCAAACATAAAAGTTTGAAGCATGTCATACTGTATGTGGCTTTGTGAGATGATCCATGAGTGGTCTGGTATATTTGAAGAGATTTGTGCCAAAAGATATTTACCATTTTGGTAGAGCTACAGTCTCCTTATAAAAGTAACTAGTAGCACAACCTACCTTAAGACAACTCAAGTAACTCAAGTAACTCATGTACAAAATGGATATTAAAGTAAGATAACTACTGTCATGGTTCAAAAAACACAGAAACCAAATGCACAACTCAGGACGCAAACTTTAGGTAAAGAGTCTTTACCAGAGAAAATGCTGAAGGATACAAATCCAGGCAGACAAACAAAGTTAAAGGGCTAGGCAGAGGCAGAATCCGAATATTTAAGGCTAGGTCAAAAAAACAGGCTGGGATATGAATGGATACGTGGCTGCGAGCAGCCCGTGTTAATTTACACAGAGCAGTGGGGTTTCGGGGTTAGAACCACCAATTTGGAGTCAAGTTCACTCTGCTTTTAGATCTGTTTCTTCTCCAACAACTCCTGCTGGAAAAATTTGGTTGTTGAGCTACTGAATAGTCCACTGTGTTCACCAGCCAGTTGTTCACTTTGTCTAAATGTTGTGTACACTGGGGTTTTTAAATGTTAGAGCTGCTGCATGTGGCCACGACGCTAACGATAGCTGCGTGATAGAGTGTAGCTGCCATCAGAGTCGGTTATACAGTTTATTTAATAATTTTGAGTCACAGATAAAAATAATTTACATTTTAATATTTGAAACACATTTTTGTCCATTGACGTAGGTGTATTTTAAGAGCATGCATATAGGCACAACATGTAGAGGGACTTTTACTAGCGGAACCAACGTTATTGTGTTGCAAAGGGTTATTTTTTAGTCGCACTCTACACATCGTATGAGTGACAGAGCACCTTGGCAGATTCATTCGAGATGATGTCAAGTGATGCTGTATACACAGTGTTTATGGAAATTTAGATTGAAGTTTCTTTTCTTACTCTCATTGTGGGTTTGTCACGATAAGAAACCTCTGTCACCCCTTTCCTCTTTCTTCAGTCCATTATAGCAGTTTTGAGGAATATTTTCTATGCAAGATGTTGCAAGACTCAAACTCTTCATATCTCTTTTTTTCAGGGTACATATGCAATAATGGTCTAAAAAACCCAATGTGTCCTTGTGAAGCGTCCTTGAGTAAGACATTAAATCCTTGCTTGCACGCTTCTCCAGTCAGGATCAGGGTGACGGCTAAATTCCAGATTTAAGAAGTAAAAAAACCTTTCTCTTTGACGACTTTGAGCCTCATACAATCTTTTATCCAAACAGAACTATCTAAAAGTAGAACTGTATATTACTCTTCAAAGCAATGGTTATTTATACTCCTTCAAACAGAGGATATTAGCAACTAATCTTTTCTCACAGAGGAGCTCTGGTGACATCAGCAGGGAGTGAGCTTAGAGACTTAGCTAATTTGTGTAATGTTGAGGAACAATGGAAAGAGGGGCTTCACTGTGTCATCCGTCAATGACTAATGCAAGACTGTGGACTCATTTCTATTGGGAATTGATAGGACATGGTCCTATAGTCTGAGAGGCGTTATTTACAATGTGGTGGTGATGTCATAGTGGGTGTATGCACATCAAATCTGTCAAACCTTTTCCTCCCTGCATTAGTCTTCTCCATCCTCCTCTATAGTAATGGAGGGCAGGAAAACTCACAGATGTTTTTGAGCTGGAGGCAAAGTTTCAGCAGCTAATCTTTTGGGGAAATCATAACATTGCAGCAAATACAGTGGTAAAATCATTTTAAAATTAAAAATTAGCAACTAGCTTCGAATGTGTGAACTGTGAAAGATTTAGCAGCTAAGAGCCAGATATTTACCTCAGAGTTGGTAGAGACCAAAGCAGAGCAAAAAGAAGAATTATTGTAATACTGGACTCCAATTCAATGCAAATAATATTCTGTGTGTGTAAATAAACAACTGTTAGTGAACAAATTCGCCACAACAACGTTATATCATGATATTATGTCAGTACTGTGTTTACAGCTTGTTATACTGCCCCCAAGTGGCCATCAAACAAGAAATTAATGCAGCTTTAAAAATTCAAAAAGCACAGTGGCCAACAAAACGAACCAATCTCCTAGATATAATATACTATATTTTAGAGTATCAAAAACATGATTCTTATTGTCTGTTACTCCCATTTTCTTATTTTCTCTAAATCTGATACATAGGACCTTTAAAAGTCGTTGTCACATTTTATTGGTAGAAAAGTAAATGTTGTATTTCTATCAGGTTTTATGTGTTAAAAATATTGTTTTATATAAACCACCTGAATCTTATCAGAGGGCTTTCTCCAGATGTACGTGTGATGGGAAAATAATAATAATAATGTTTATGAGTGAAGAAGTAACATTTTGTCACTGCAGGCACTCCTGCTGGGTGCTCTTCTGTAGGTCTTGACATAACTTTCTTCAGCGTATGCAGCACATCCCTCACAGAGACAAGCATAACCAGAACACAGCTGTTTGTCCAACCATTTTGTGATGGTGTCATTAAATAAATGACATTATTAGATGACAGGAGGTAAAGTGGCAGTCTTCTCTTGAAGGTTAGTGTAGTAACTTACTAAAAAGCAACCCAAACATCTGCTATGCTGTTCATTTTAGCACCCAACTGTGGCACAGTCTGCAGCATACTGTAACTCCCCTGAGGCGCCTACAACCCACAGATGGCAGCACAGGAAATCAGTCTGTGTGTGTGTGTGTGTGTTTATTCACCCGTCTGTGTACATCCATATTTTCCTGCATCTGCATACGTGCAAACAAATTTGTGTCCTTATGTTTGCATACCTGTGTTTTGCATTTGTGTGTGTATTTGACAAGCGGTCCCTGCAACACTGAAATGCTTCTGCTTTGATAGCTGCCTGATTCCCTGCGGGCATTACCAGAGTTAAAATGCCACCTCAGGAGTGCAGTCAGAGCTGAAGCTTGGAGATAAACACCACTGAACTGTGGAGGAAAACAGATGTTTTGTTTGGTGATTGTGAATATTATCATGGATCGTGAAGCTATGAACAATTTACTAAATTCTTTTCGTGTCAAGAACAAGCAGTATACCAAGAATGAAATAATGAAAATGTCATATTGCTAAGGTATTTGGGTGTAATGCTTCACACCAGCATTGTCTAAGTTTCAGACGAACCCTTTCAGCTTTTTAGGAATAAAACGAATGTGGGTTAAATGACTCCACCAAGGGGAAAGGACATTAAAAAACTGCAAAGTTCGTCTTTTAGCAGCGACCCAGAGCCATAGCCATTAGCATTTTTCACTTACTTAGCATAATTTGATGCCTCTCTTGCTTTGAGCAAGGACCAATCATTAAAAATGCATCTGTCTCAATTAAGGTGATAACACATTAACTCTTTACAACAAAAGGCACTCGCACCCATCGTGCGGGGGTAGCTACTGGAAAAATGTGTGTTTGTTAGGTACAAAGGTGTGTTTAGCATGTAGCTTCATTGAGGTGTGGTTCATTTGTGTACTGTATGTGTGAACAACTTAAAGAGACACTTCACTGATTCTAATGTCAAAGCCAATTTGCTAGTCACACAGCCTGGGGAGATATTGTATAATGTCATTTTAATTTGTGCACTACTTTAGTTTATGCCCAAATGCCAGGAAAACAAATGACATCCCATCAACCTCAACCTTTAGTGCTAATTAGAAAATGTAATCATGATGACATGCTAAACTGAGATGGTAAACATCGTAAACATTATACCCGCTAAACATTTGCATGTTAGCGTTATCGTTGTGAGCATGCTGATGTTAGCGTTTAGCTCAGAACACCGCTGTACCTATACAGCCTCACAGTTCTGTTAGCATGAACTTAGACTGATTTTTATTTACCTCTTGTGAGTCCCCTAGCAACTCTGCATTTTCATGTGAAATAAAGTACTGGAATTTAATTATAAAGTGTGATTAAATTTGGAGATAAATTTGTCTCTTATCCTACTGGATTTTAATAAAATAGTGTGATATTATGCTCTCTTCAAATTTTCAAAATTGCTTGGTCATCACTGTACATTATTTGTTGGATTTTGTAGAATAACACTAATGTACTCAAACATTACATTGACTACATCACCCCATGCAGGACATTACAGCTGTTTGCTATCAGTATCGCATATACTCAAAGACGGGGAACCATTGTAAAACCTTACAATGTGACACATTTGTTACTATTTGACCCACACAGCGAATTCATCATTTATAGGGGATGACGTATTTACTGCTGGGTTGTTTCTTCCGTGGAAATTAAATTTTATGACTGACAGAAGATAAAACTTCTTGTTACGATGGACAATGTCTGCTGCGTGCAGATGCGTATAACACAAGAAGACACGCAACAGACTGGATTTGTCTCCTCACTTAACAACGCGACACCAGTAATGGCTCTTTATGGAACCGCTGTGTTGTCAATAGAGCCTGTCTCTGTGGTTGAACCTGAGGTTGTTTCTGCCTGCGACACCTGATGTAATCTGCTTGCCTCCCTGACACCAGTTTGAGATGTGAAAATCATTTCATGTTACTTGCCGTCAGGGGAAAAAAGGGTAAATTCTCCCCAAAGATTTGCCTTTAAAAGTGAGAGAAAAGACTACGCAACACACAGTCACACAGTTGGGTGTATAAACACAATATGCAGACAGACACCACAGAGAGTCCACCTTGCTGTGCGTCTGTTCTCACTTCAGATTCAGATGAAGACAGTGTTGAACTGTGAAAAAGACTTTGAAGATCACATTTTCATCATTGTCCCCAGACAGACATCTTTCATCATAACAAGGGTAAGTTTAGAAGGATATTTTTGTTGTAGGTGTAGCTCAGCAATAGTCTTTTTATGCAAGAGCTGTTTCTAAACTTTAACTTGAGCTCATCTTTAATGCCTCCCTGTTGGAGAAATCTTCTCTGTGAATAGGAAATGTGTGATAAATCCTGCCATTATTCTGAGTGTGTGAGGAGGGATGGAGGTGATTTTACCTCACGGGCACTGAGTGATGCCACATCAATTTGTGGTGTCTTTCAAAGTCCATCTTCTTTCTCTCTCTCTCCTTCTATTTCTCACTCTCTATCTTCTACTTTTTTTTTCTGCTGGCTTGTTTCCTGCCTTTCTCTGCTTCCATCCCTCCAAGCTTTTCCTTCCTGACAGCACAGGTATCAAAATTCCTCTTTCATAAGGCTGACATCCATCCTTCACTGCATGGCCTCCTGTGTGACAGCTGAGAGTGCAACACGCTAATGGCTAAAGCCCCTCTCACCTCTCTCACCTCTCTACACCGGAAACAATGTGAGATATTCAGCAGTTTTAATACCCTCTGGAAAAACTACATTCATTTTAGCCATTTAACATTTAAGTTTTAATCTTAAATTCATGTATTTATCTAGAAGTATCAATACTTTTTAACCTTCTTCTGTCAAGGATTTTCTCATTTCACTCTTTTGTCAGATATTTTTCAATTGCTCATATGATTTAAAAACTTACGTGCATACTTTGCATTGAAAGTATAGCACTTCCCTTTAGTCCATACCTGAACTTAAATAAATTATATAAACATTATGTAAGGCAAATCTATCTATTTGTTAAGAAAATATTATACTGAGAGTGAATACAAGCAGAGTGATTAATCATTGACCAGTGTCCTCTTCATAACTCTACCTGATTGACTAGATAATTGTAGAGACTGATTCTCAGTAATTAGAGCCGCAGACAACCTTGTACTGCTTCATCCTCTTCAATCATTAAGGACGGCTTAATCAGATCCGGGATAGCGAGTGATGATATGTCATACAAGCTCTGGTTTCCATTGATATTACAGAAACAAGACTAAGAGTCTACAGTATGTCCATGCTGGTGACTCTGTGAGACTGAGCTCAATGCTAACAATGCCAACATGCTGATGTTTAGCGGGTATAATGTTTACTTCACCACCTTAGTTTAGCATGCTAACATCTGTAATTAGCATCAAAAACAAAGTAAAGCTGAAGTGCAGGTATTGTCTTATGTATCGGATTGATTAAAATAGGTTCTAGGTGAAAGTCGGAAGATCACCGAAGTCATTAGCATGCATCATCGGAGTGCCATAAATGCCTCTACAAAATGTTGTGCCAATCAATTCAGTATTTCACTGGATAACTGAAGACTTTGACCTGTTGGTGACACTAAATGAAAAGTCAAGCGTCTAATCTAGATCCTTTATTATTCATTAGGATTCATCCTCTGTGGATAATGGTATATGTTCTAAGTTCAATGGCAATTTCTTCAACAGTTGTGGGAAAAAAATCACTAAAACCACAAGGTGTCAAACTGCTTGTGGCACTAGAAGTCAGCAAAGTCATTAGGAAATATCCTCTGGGTACCATGAATGTAAATTTTTATGGCAATCCAATTTTTGTTGCCTGGACCAAAGTGGTGGACGACCAACTGAATAAGTGCGGCTAAAAAATATTGGTGGTCCTGCCCTAGCTTTTACAGATAGAAAAATAATAATTCCCTATTTGAGACCACTGTCCTTGTCCTTCCCTTGAACATCAATGAAATATTTGATCCGGATTTTGGAATAAATTTATCCCAGCAGTTGAACACAGCCTTGTCCTTTTTTGTTTTACCAATGCCAGCTGTTCATGGCGTGTTTTGTGTAAGCTGCCCATTTTCTAATTTCAACAACCACACTGAATGAACATGTCCTAAACAAAAGCTGAAAAGGTATTTACTGCAGTAAAAGGTTCCTGGCTCTGTGGATGTACTGCTGTTAATCTTTAATTGGACTCAAAGAGGATTGGAAACAGTTTTTCTGGCATCAGCGATACCAAGCATCAGGTCTGCCAGCAGAAGACAGAGAGGAAGAGAGAGGATTTGGTGAGACTGCCAAAGCAGACTAGGGGGTCTTGGTGCAGAGTGAGCATAAATCTGGCAGGAGGCTGATGATCCACACAAAACCTAGTCACACAATAGTAGAACCTGTCTGTTGTTATTTCTGAATTTAGACAGCACTGTCAGGCACTGGGTATCTAGGGAATGTTCTCACAATGAAGTTTCCCAATTTAGCCAATGGACGGGAAAAGCCTTTTCTGAGAGAGTATACAATGCACGGTAAGCAATCAATCCCCCCTCAATGCCACACAATACAGCTAAAATTGTTTCCTTCAGCCTCAAGGTGCACATTCTTTTTGTTCACTAATAGTGAAAGGACACCTAAATCAACCATCAACCTGACAAAGTACCACCACCAGAAAGAGGGATATGTGAAGGAGCTATTCTTCACAGGGTAAACAGGGTCATAAACTACCCATAGAAGAGGCAATTACTTCCTGATCTGACACCACAACCCATTTCAGCCAATCAAACAGCAGGAGGGGCCTCCAACCGTGGTCTTATAGGCTGCTAACCAAGTTAGCCGTGCTGCTAAGACAGGCCAGCTCTGCTACACCAAATTGGTCTGGGTGATTTAGTGTGGCTCTTTCTGAACCCCAGGAGCTAGCCCGCTCTGTGGGACCAGCAGGAGTGGCTTCTCTAAGTCTGAGCTAACTAGCTAGCGAGCTAGGGGGTCCTGCCAAATATATGTGATTTATGGACCAGTGCGAAGGCTAATGCAGGCTGCTTTGCATATGTCCTGGTTTGACTCTTTGCTGGCTTTTAAGACCTTATTTTAAGCATTCCCATACCACTGATGCTTATAGTATTCATAGCATTCCCCTTTGTTCTTCAACACTGCTGTTAAATTATAGAAATGTGTTCTCTATTTAAATTTATGGTGTTCTGTTATGAAAAAAACAGCCACTGCTATGGATATAAAGACTGGGATAATTCAGAGAATGGAAATGGGGCTAAAGGGGTTGGGAAGATTTGATAAAAATGCAATGACTACATGAGAGAGGTAGGAAATCACACAGCATGAACCTGCTTTGAGCACTAAGGGCTCCAGCTCTATTATTAAATCTATTTATGTGCTCCCATCATCACAGGTCCAACCTGACAGCCAGAGAGCATCTTCTGATCAAATGGAAAGCAGCAAAGGGAATATCTAATACGCAAATAATCAGCTGAATTCCACTGCATAGTTGGGAGTTTATCTACTGTATCTAACACCTGGGATTAGTATACCTGGTGTGTGTAACGAATTATTGGCAAGAACAATTAATAAAAATGTAGGAGTTTGTTTGCAGGGACTTGTGGATATACACAGAATGAACAGAAAATAATGTAAGAGAGGTGACATACAGTAGTAGTGACAAAATAGTCTTTCCTTAATATTCTTTACTCTATTACAAGTAAAAGGCCTGAATTCAAAACTTGACTTTAGTACCATTATCAGGAAATGGTAAAGTATAAAAAGTTAAGGGAGTAATTATGTAGAATGGCTTCTCTTGAGAGTGTTATATTATTATGTATATTTCATTCGCAGATTTTTAATATTGCAGCTCATCGAGGTGGATTTTATTTTTACTTTCCATCACTGGTTATGACCAACTCATTTATGTGTTCACTTTATTTTCAGCCATCTTTGAAAAACTGTCGACTTATTCACTCGGCTGAACAATTGAACTGTGTACTACTAGCTTACGTACCCTGCAGGTATTAAGACTATCCACCAAAGATGCAACTTTTTGCACATCTGTGCAGTTTTCTGTATACTGCTGTATGAGCAACGTTCATGAAATCAGTTGCTCACATTCCCTGAAATTTTCTGAAAACACCATGCACTGCATTTTATTTTGACAGCACAGAGTTTTGTTTGCATATGCATCCTCGATCAGGCGAGTTGACCAAATCACCTTTCTTATTTACAGTAATGGCGGAAGGGAGTGCAGAACTTCCCGCACATATCTTAGCACAATATCAGACAGACCCACCACGAATAAATCCACACACTGATTAGCAGATGCAATGTTTTGCATGCGCACAATCCTCCATGCAACTGACCGTGTAATATCAAACTTAGCAAACCACTTCACAGTTAATCTGTGGTTTAGTGCCGTGCTCAGTGGCACACCGTTGCTATAAAAGGGGGATTCTTTTTATTATATTGTGGAGATTCGATTTGGCAAATGCATGGACAGACCTTCCCTTTCATCACAAATTTGACAAAGCCACAAGGGGAAAACAAATTATTCAGTTCACAAACTTGTTGTCTGGAGTCTTTTTCAACAGCACAGCTGCATTAATATGTTAGATGCCACTGAAAGCAATAAAAAGGGCGCTCTATACAAAAAGAATGTGGGAGATGCATTGCTGTCTAAGCCGCAGAGACAGACTAAAGGGACATAGTATGCTGCTGTTCTTCATTGTCCACAGAGCAGACAGATCAGAGCATGTAAATAAAAGCAGAGGGAACCGTGTGTCACAACAACAGGCTCTTTAATATCCTTCTCCGGAGGAAGACTCACTCCCCTGATGTGGGAGACTCACCTTTGTGCATTTGCTGTGATTGTTTGTAAATTATGGCAGCATTGATTTGAGCCTCACTTGGGATTTTCTGTGTTTATAGGTAATTTGTTTGAGGGGAAGGAGGTAAAATGGGAGAAATGCTGGTAATGTAGGTGGAAATAGGAGAGATAAAAGCCACCCACACAGAGACTACTGTACAGTATGCAAGCAAGCTACCTTTAAAGCACAAACAAAGAGACATAAAAAACATGTTTTTCCTCTTTTTTTGAAACACTATAAAAAAAAAAACATGGATATGTTGATCAGACTGTAGAGGGAATGAGCAATAGCAGAATAACCATCAGAGAAACCAATACAACAAAGCAAACAAAGATACAAACAGAAAAGAAAAAAATAAGATTCTCTTAATCTATACATATACAAATATACAAAACTGTAGATGATATGTCACAATTCAGATGAGAGAAAAAAAAAGCAAACAAAAAAAAATTAAATATTGAGTCCGATAAGACTAAAGCGATAGCCGAATTGTTGGTAAAATGGCATGTGGATGTACTGCCATCTGCTGGTTGAAATGACAGACTACATTTAAATTTGCACATTCAGAGAGCTCAATGACACAACATTTTTAATTCCTTTGTCACCAATTTAAAAGTGAAACACTAATAGAAGTCAACCCGAAATCTGAAATAATTCATGAACTCTAAATCAGTGGTTTTCAAATTGAGGTCTGGGGACCAACAGGGATCCTTGATTGGTTTGCAGGAAGAATCATTGATTGACTATGAACATTTCTTTTATCATAAAATCTAAAAATAAGAATAAAAATGTATATATATTTTCCTTAAGACAAAATCATCTCAAAGTTGGGGCCTGTGGTTCTTGACATGGAAAAGTTGCTTTTGGTCGTGCTTCAGAAAAATAATAGAAGTATCTACAGATGGCTTAAATATTTCCCAGCATTCATGAAATCTTAATGATTGTTACTAAGTTCAAAGTTGACAGTCACATAGTTTTATTTGCACATTGTGTTCTTTTGAGATCAGAGATAGAGTCAAACACTGTGTTGAAAGGAATAATTGGCTAAATCAAAAATAGGCTAAAATTCACTCAATGAGACAATATAGATTATTGTACTCTGTTTAATGGTTTTGCATTGTGACATAAAGGAAATAAGCATACGTATATATGTGATATTCAGCAGTTAATGTCCAACCCAGCCTCATGTTTCATTCAAATATTACACTTTTCAAAAATCATCATTGGTCTCAAAGAAAGTTGGCATCAAAATGACACGGCTTTCATTGGTGCAGCTAGAACTCGTACTTGAACTGTCTACGCAAGTGATTGTTGGTCGGATGAAAATGTAAATTAACATCAAGCAAGCGTCCTCTGTACCTGTCAGACAGCACCATTGAAAGTTTAGAAAACAAATCTAGAAAGATTTAACAAAAAGTGTTTAAAATATGTGATATGCTATGTGTGAAGAATGGATAAATGACATTATGTTCATAAATAAATATACAGTTCTTTACATAATATTGATTACTTCAGCATCTGAGAAATTTATAGTGCTCGTTTTAAATAACATTCCCCCATTCTATGGGCTAAACTCTACCTTGGTATGTTCATCCACACAGGAAACAGTGATTGGAACATAAAGAAAGGTAAAAGACAGAAGATGAAATTGCTGAATGGCAAACAACTTTAAAATGACCAGAATGTAGTCATTTCTATCTAAACAGTGGTGGAGAGCATAATTAAAATAATTTAGTGTCTTATTATATGGTCCAATGATCATCATCTGGTCTTCTTTCGTTTTGGCTTTGACTTTGGGGTGATTTGGATAAGAAAATCTGAAATTGACAGAGTACATTTTGGATCTTCTCTTTACAAATACAGATGTGGCCGATGCAGGAGTCCTACGCAGTTCAGCAGCACTGCCATGTTCATTTAGAAGATCAGTTCAAAAAAGGTGGCAGGGCCAACAGACATTTGTTTTTTGTTGTTTTTTGTGGAAAACACTTCCACACTTCCTGTGGGGGTGTTAAAACAGAACAGAAGCAGGGCAGATGCATGACGTAGAATCTTAATCAATGAATAACAGTGTGAGGAGTGTTTGGAGGAGAAGACTGGATATTTCATTACAGTATGTCCACATATCTGCTTAGCAGAGTCTATTATATACAAGCAAGTTGTGGCAAGCTCAAATTTCCAATCCCATAATGCACACTGCCAGCAGCACCAAAGACACCAGGCTTAGAGTGGGTGTGATCATAGATGCTTTACCTGAGGAAACAGAAACAACATGAGACAAATGGATCAAGGGGACAAAAACATATTTAATAGGTCATTACATTATTTTAGTCTTACCCTGAATCCTAATCTTCCTGACTGGGCCATCTCCTCCTTCATAACGACCGCGTACCATCAACTCATAATCTCCAACCTGAGGCATGGGGAAGTCCATAAAGTGCCAGCCAGTGATGTAGACTTTCCCGTAGATGTAGCCTGTCTTTCTGAACATGACCTGGAAAAGATGCAGACCTGAGAATTAGTCTTAGATCAAATGAAAAAAAAAACAGCATTACAGTGCTAAATAGGTAGTAGCAATGCTTTGCAAAGCTTTCTACACTCACCTTGTAGTACAGTGGGAAGGAAATATTGCCAAACCAGTCATACTGGATATGATCCCACCACACATACAACCACTGTCCTGTCCAGGAGATATAGCGCCACATCCTGGGAGGGTCTGGTGGTGCTGTAAACAAAACAAGTCGTCGTCATTAATATAAGATAACCCTTATTGTAGCTGTTTATTGTCAATATTGTGGCTGATTGCTCTTACGTGCTCTCTTTGTGAACATCTCACAGTGTTCACCAGGGGGTCCAAGGCCGGCTCCATTGAAGGCACGGACCTCGATGAGGTAGTGAGAGTCTGGGAGCATGTTCTCCAACCTGGTCTGATTGACTGAGGCTGCAACAAATATACGGTGTGCTCCCGGCTCTGGATCATCGTACTTTCTCCAGTATTTGACCTGGTTAGCAAGACACATGATTTTTGAAAATCAGTTGTCGGTTTGTTCAAATAATTTAGTAATCGCTGGATAAAGAGAGCAATTTCAAAACTAGGGTGTTTTTGTTACACTGCTAGCTGCCTAAAATTGACACCAAGGCCAAAAATGATTAAGACCGTGGTAGCAAGAATTTTGATGATGTGACATACAAGAAAATCAAAAAAGGAAAACATATTATGACACTTCTTAAAGGGCAAAATATTAAGTCATTGGCTGTTTCACAGTTTCATCTTCAGTTAGTGTATGTAATTTGTACAGTAAAAGCTCTGTACTGTACCTGGTATCCCTCAATGTACTGCTGCAGGCCTGTACCGGTGTCGACCACTGGCAACCACCAGACCAGAGCTTCATGGGAGGACACCGGCCTGGCATAGACGTCTGTCGGAGACTCTGTCGGTACTGGAAAAGTCATATCATATAAATGTGTAATCAGTAAAGAAAAAAGTCATACCCTTTATCTTTCCAAGGAAACCCAAACTTTAAACTGATCAAAGAAACAAAATCTTCACCATCTCTTGGGTAGTAGATGACCTTGGTGAGGCTGTATGGTCCATCTCCTTTCACATTAAATGACTTGATCTTCACCTGAAACTCCCTGACCTGGAAGTCTTCATCAGTGGGAATGAAATATGAGTCCCTGTGAACATAACGCCTTGTCTCGGGGTCTGAAATGGTCTCGTACCACCAGTCGTAAGCGTCATGAGGCTTGAATGCCACAATGTAGCCAAACTTTTTGCCGTAGAAATACCATGGCTGCACAGGCTAAGGGGTCAGGAAAAAGAAAAAGAAAAAAAAACCCTCAGATTTTGTTAATTCAGGGATGTGTGTAAGTATTCTTAACTGGACTTACTTACTGTCCATGTGATGACGATCTCGCCATTTCTACCTCCATAACCTGCCACATCAGTGGGAGCAACCACTGGAGCTGAGAAGAAAAAAGGTCACAAGACTGTCACACGACTTTGTTCATCAAATAATTTAGTAATCACTGGATAAAGAGAGAAGTTTCACAGCTATGGTCTTTTTGTTACACTGCTAGCTACCGCAATACTGCTAGATACTCCACAACTGTCCTGACGTACAGACTAAAAAGGTATGTCATATATTAGGAATCTCCCCTTACAAGCATCCCAGGTTTTGATCTTGAGGGAGGGTATGCTGGCCTCTCCAGAGCCATGCTCGTTGGTGGCAATGATCCTGAACTGATACTCCATCCAGGGGTACAGGTCTGTCACTTCTGCCTTTTCCAAAGTGCCATCAAGAAAGGCTGGAGCTGAAGGAGACACAAATATGATGTCAAATTGTACTGTGCTAAAAATTGTGTTACATTTACTGTCTCTTTAGTGTAATTAGACAATCCTTTCAACAATGCGCAAGTACATTTTATCATGAAGCTCCAGTGCCAATCTAAACTGTAGAGTGACTTGGCACTCCACTGGCAGCGAGCACTACTCACAGGAGCTTGCGTCCCTCCAGTCGTCCTCATTCAGAGCCCAGAAGTGTCTGGTCTGAATGGTGTAAGAGAGAATGGGGCTGTTATGATCCGCTCCTTTACTCCACAACAGCTTCACCCATGTGTCTCCGATCTCTTCCACCCGGATCACACCAGGAGGCCCAGGAACACCTGGATCAAGGAGGAAAGGTAGGGAGTTGTGTACATAATTAAATGATGCTCTGCTTATTTGTCTGTAAGAAAACCAACAACAACTAATATGTGATCATAAATAAGCTCGGCATCTATGATCATTTCAGGCAAAGCATGTTGGGACTGACCTACAACCTTGAGATCAGCATATGCCGTATCGCTGTCCACGACTGTCTGAGCCGTGCAGGTGTAGCGACCTTCATGCCAAATCTGGACGTTTATTATTCTCAGGTCACCGCTGCCATCATCATTCTGAGGATCAGGAAGCAGACAATGAGATAAAAGAGGAAGGGAAAGAAAACACCTTCTGGTGTCAAGTTAGACACATTAAGGTGTTAAATAAGCTGAGGATGAACCATTGTCCTACCATAACGCGTTCGTAGTGTTCCCACTCAGATTCAAAGTCGATGATCCTGAAGTCTATGGCCCAGATGAAAGCGATGTCCAACATGGGGTCGAATGAGGCGCCGCACTTCAAAATCACCTCTTCACCAACCAATACCTCAGTGTCTTCAGGTGCTTCTGTGATGCTGGTAGCCTCTAGGGAAGAGAAACATCACAAGTTAAAATTATTATACAAGAATATGTCATGTATAAATGTTCACTGTATTTAAAGATACACACAGATACATGCATATTACAGACCTGTGATGGTGAGATAACCAGAACTATTGGACTTTCCTCTGTCGTTCTCGGCAAAGCAGGTGTAGACACCCTCATCATTGTTGGTGGCATTGAGGATCTCCAAACTTCCATCAAACAAGATGGAAATGCTAAAAATGAACACGAATAGTTAAGCTCAGCTGCTTGACAGTGGATGGTACGTTATTCTCAAGTATATTATAGGTTGGACTGACCGTGAATTGTTAAAGAGGAGCTCTTTGCCCTTTGTCCAGGTGTACCGTGGTCTAGGAGCAGCTCTGGGTTTACACTCGATCACCACACGGCCATCTTTGGCGCCAAGGAGCTGCTTCTTCACAGGGTTAAATTCGAATGTAGGCGCGCAGGCTGAACAGAGATAATAAAGACGTAATTTATATTACACACAAAGATGTTAACAGCCATTTTTCGGTTAATTGGAAACTGTATAAAACAACGGACTCACCAATGACTCGCAGCTCAGCATTGGCATACTTGATGCCCCAGTAGTTCTCAGCAATACACTGATACATTCCTGAGTCATCAAAAGTGAGACTGGAAAACTTCAACTCTCCTTTCCCATACTGAAAAACACACACACAACCAAATGTAAGAAGAAAACCTAAAGCACAGAAGCTATCATGAACTCCTCAATGTCTTTAATGGTAGGTGTCTAATGTATAACTTTTCACCATATATCCATCTTTGTACCAGCGGATGAAAGGGAAGGGCTTCCCTGATGCCACACAGCGCATGGTGTGCTCTGAGCCAATGTCAATCTGAGTGTTGTTGATGGTTTCTGCCCACTCTGGAGCAGCTGCAAGAACAAGATAGGCATAAATGTGATTATATTCAATACATGCACCACAGTAGTGTCACTTTTTGCATTAGTCCCAAAAGACCAAAAGTGTTGTCTCACAAAGGAACACCACTGGCAGATTCAATCATGAGAAATAATCTACACTCTAGTAATATCTAAATGTAGCTAAAGTACACATTAATCAGATCACTTACACTCCACATACAGCCAGGCCTTGTGCCAGTCCTTTCCTTTAGTGTTGATGGCTTCACACTCATATCCACCCACATCTTCATACTGTACATTGTACAGATGAAGCACAGCTCCTGATTCACTGATCTCATGGTTTGGAGGGAGGTCTGTGTGGTCCACCTTCCTCCAAACAATATGAGGAATGGGGCTGAAAGTACAGATTAAACTGACTGAATTCAGACTCAAAGAAAGTGTCAAATACCCCAGTCTATGCGAAAGCATTCATCTTATGAGCGCTTGTACAACAGTGCATTGAGCAAACTTTGATACAAAAATGAAAACTTACTTTCCCAGAGCAAAGCACTCCAATGTAATATTAGAGGCCAGCATGGCAGTAGTATCTGGGAACTTCACCCTGATGTCTGCTGGGTACTTTCTCTCACCTGAGGCCAAAAAAAAGAAAATTATATCCAAATGTTATAGATCAGAAACTTTTTAATATGTTAAGAGGTTTTTCTTGTTAAGCTGCAGCGCAGCTCTTTACTAACCATCATCGGGGGGTAAGGGGATGAGGGGGATGAACTTGGAGAAAACACTTTTCCCAGTGATGGGGCTAGAAACAAAACAGGAATAGTTTCCTGCATCCTGAGCTTCCACTTTGGCGATGTACAAGTTCCCAGTCTTCTGGGAGACAAACCGACGGTGATCCGTGTGCAGGAAAACTGGGAACTCATTGTAGATCCAGCGGTAGGTTACTTCCTCTGTAAAGTTAAAGACAGGTTGTTATTGTTATCTTCACAAGACTAACTTTTCTTTCTATGAGACATGAAGACCTGTACGTACGTGGCCAGGCTTTTGGAGGGACACACAGCAGAACAGCTCCCTGTCCTTCTTTGACATACACTGGGTCTCTTTCTTCTTGGGGAAACTCCTCCACAACTACATCAAACATAAGGAGAAACGGGAACAGGAAAAGAAAAACATTAAAAAATACCTCCATATCAACATCCAACTAATTTATGCACACAACTTTGACTTAAAGAGATAGGCAATTGTGGACGTTTTTTTTCTTTCTATTTTGGGGGGTAATAAATAGGAGAATATCTAGTATGTGGATGAACCCAAGAGACATCAATGCCAAAAATGTAGTGATGCCAATACAATACATGTCACACCGCGGTGAGGTCATGTCTTGTTTTGTGTTTTTGTCTCCCCATTTCCTGTTTTATTTTGAAAAGTAACTCTCCTCTCGTTTCAGATCACTTGCCCTTCCGCGTGTGTCACCTGTCTGATTGTCTTCTCTAATCACCGATTGTGTGCACCTGGTGCTCCCTTCCCTCCATCTGTTTAAATAGTCTGCGTGTCCCTTGTCTTGTGCCAGTGTGTTCGACCCTATCGTCATACCAGCCTGTACCCTAGAGCTTTGCCACAGCCACAGTTTTGCCCTGCTTCTCCATTTTGAGTTTTCTCCTCGAAAGAGTGATTTTTTGTTGTAACTTTATGGCTTAGCTTTAGTATTCAGTTTGATAGTTTAGAGATTGCCGGTTTTTTTCCCTTCATTTGGAGTGATTTTGTGTTTATTCAGATTTTATCCTTCTTAGCATTTCTTCCAGTTAGTTCGGAGTGTTTCTTAGTTTTCTGTATTTTCCCTGTCAGGTTTTGTTTCCTCCCTTTTGGAGCGCCTTTTGTTTGTTAGAGTTTTTATTTGTTATTTTCCCTTGTTAGGATAGGACTCAGTGTTTTTCCTCCTTTTGGAGCGACTTTTCTTTTGTAGATTTCACAGTCATATCAGGAGTTTTTGTAGCACTTTTATTTTCACTCTGTTCAGAGGAATACTCAAGCTGCAATTCCTGGATAAAGTTCACTTTAATTTCATCTGCTCTGCGTCTGAGTCCTGCCTTGATCCCGTCCTGACAATACATCAAATACAAAGTAGTGAGACCATGGTGGAGTCACTGACAGTATAAAGAATGGACAGCATATCTGTGACGTCACCCACAGGCTTCTGAAGAGCTCAGACTGTGGTGGCTGTGGCCACCGCTATGTTGGCAGTCCTGCCTGTTCCGCCTACTGGCTAATCTAGAAATTGGCAAAGACATGGATCATCTGTGGGATGGACCTGAGTGGGCTGAATGACGCCTGGGTGCTCAAACAAGCCATCTGTAACATCACCCACCTGTCAATCAAAGTGGCTACGCTGTTAATCATGAATAGATGCGTAAAAATAGCAAGTCTCAAGTGGCTATTCGAGGAACTGCAGTTTTTGGCACTTCCAAAACAACCAAACACGCTTCACTTCACAGCCCACATCAGGTGAGTAATACTGTCCTGCTAGCTAGCATCAGCTGCACCAGCAGGATTCACATGCTCACATCCAAACTTGACCCTGGCCTCCTTGCTGATGACGGTGCCATAGATGTTCCTGGCCACGCAGATGTACGTCCCAGCATGTTTCTTCTGTCTGGGGTTGGTGATTACTAGGTTTCCCCCGACAAGGCTGTAGTGCTCATCTGGCTGCTCCATCAGCTTGATTTCCCAGTTATCACGGCGCCACCTAGCAGTGATACAATTCAATTTTATATAAGATAGATATAATATACAGTATATTACGGCTTTTAATGAAAATCTTCTTTAGTGAGTGTAACCTGTATGTAGCTGGTGGGTTCGCTCGTGCCCTGCAGTTCATGGAGATTCTCCCATCCGGTGAATCTTCAGTGTAGACCACGTCCACAGGCTCCTCCTCAAAGATGGGGCCATATCCAGTGGCATCCTCTGACAAATTTTACAAAACAATTAGCTGATGTACTAAGTTATAATTCAGCCTGAAACGACTTGACGAATGTGCAGCATGCCCTGTTTTTAGCCCTGAAACTTTTGAACAACAATTTCGAGAAACTGAACTCACCTCCATAAATTCTGGGCTCACCAAATAGGATCGCCACTGCAAAGCAAAAACATGGTCATGTCAGCTAATGGTGTGCAGGCAGTACTGACGTTATTGTTCTGACATATATTGGGATTTATTTTCTGTCATCACTGTGCCTCTTACCTGTGAGGGAGACAGAGGAGGAGAGGGCCAGAAGCAGTAAGGCAGCAGAAGCCATGACAGTCAGCAAACCGACTCACTAGAGCCACGTAAGTTAGGTGGATGTGCAGACAAATAAGAAGTTGATGGACAGGACATGAACTAGAGAGAGGGCTGAATAAGAGAAGAGAAAAAGAAATTATTTAATGCTGCCAAAAACAGAATAGCGTTGTATTTTGTCTGACATCATCACTGTGGGAATATGTCCTATTAAAACACTTGTAAAATATAATACCAGATAATAATAGACTGATGACTCTGCACGACTTTCCACACCAGAAATAATATCAGAGCAGAACTAGCTGAAATCCTTCCTCTGTATAAATGATTCAGGGCGTGACTCAGCAGAACACTGCAAACAGTCATGCAATGTGCATCCACATCCACAAGGACATGCACCTGCAGAGACAAACACACAGGCCTGCACGCAGAGCTGTCTGTCAGCAAAACACAAGTCAACACTGCAGTACCTAGGCAGCCCCTGTTGTGTCATCATACATGCTTACACATCACTTCTGCAGGATAACACTGCAGTGTTTCAACTCTCACTTTCAAACATGAAACTGAAACAGTTGCAGAGACATCTGCATGTTACACTGCAGAATACACACTGGTAGATAACACATGATGCTCTGTCCTCTAGGGTGTGCATCCAGTAGAGAAAACACTAGGCTGGGTTAGTATCTCCAAGATGTCTTATGCTGAAATATTTATTAAGGCTTGACCAAGGAGAATAGAGGATTTATAAATACAATTGCAATGATACAGTGTCGCCTCAATTCTGAAGAAGCTGTCCCAAATTAAAACTACTCAATGTCCCGAAATGGTCATTAGTCTACAAACAAGGAAATATGTTTCCCCTTAGTGGTCCAACAATGTTATGTGACTCTGTAGAGGCCTATATGTTATTTACCTATCTGTTGAGTCTAGGGAGTGAGACGTCCATATCCTCTGACCTTGGTTACCATAGTAACAATTAGAATGGCGCCTGCTTTTCTAAACACAAACCTAATTTCATTTCAGTGCCAAGTGTGTGACTTCAGGCTGAAACGTCTGCAGTCCATAAGAACAAAAACCAAAACCTTTAGGTGTATTTTACACTAACAATTACTAAACAGAAGCTGCTTAAGTCCATTCATGGTTGACTGTAGATTAATACATCAAAATCATTTTAGATGTGGGTATTCTAATGAGGGATGATGTTTACTGTAGAGTTTAGCTGGGTTTTTGGGGGGTTTGTTTTCACTGATGAGGATACATCAGCTCTACATGCCTCTGTGTTGACTCCAAAATGCATCAGTTCCATTGAACTAAACCTTTGCACTAAACAGTCAGCTTAAAGCTCAGGCCGTGTCTGATAATAATCTTCCGATAATGTCACAGGCCGAGGGGGTGTGGTCAAGGACAGTAAATCAAAAGGAAATCAGGAAAACAGCTTAGAAATGTGTCCAAAAAACTCATCTTGTAATAATATATTGAAAAAAAAAACACGATTATGAAAGCTATATTTAAAAAGTAGATGTATGTATATATTATGTGTTTTAAGTTGAAGTGGTCATCTACAGTAGCCATCTGACAACAAACAGTCTATACAACAGTTAGCTTGCAGCCGAACACTCTCACAGTCCTTATGCTGAGTCGTTCTGGATGTGAAAAGGCTGAATAAGAAGGCACAATCTCAGAAGAAGAAACTGCCAGACAGCCACCTCCCATGTGCCTCATCCACATTTGTATCAAACACACAGACAGACAGAGAGAGAGCAGAGGCATACACCCAGTATACATCACATCCACATGAAGCCTGATACTGCAGCACTGACTCCTTATGTGCACTCCTGATGACTCAACATGAATACCACATCATACTAAAGGTTAGCCTGCCTTTGCACAGCTAAATGTCTTCAAAAAAAGAGCAGCAAAAAGTGGCATAACATTCAGAAATCAATACATTTTAACACAGAAGATTCCGGTGCTGTATAAGAAAGCTTTGGCTTGTATAAATTATTGTTGCAACAATCTGTTCCACCACTAATTCTAATCAATTCATCAGTGTGTTTTCTCTCACAATAATCCCATGACAGATCCTCTTTGGACAGAGCAGTGAAATTTAGGTCAGCACATGTATTAAGCTCAGTGTCTTACCAACCATGTTGGCTGTGGTCACATCCAAAACCATTTTTAATCTGGAGTTTACTGGGTTAGTGGTGAATTTGATGTGTTTGAGTGAGTGATTGTGGTTGTTCTGGCTTTTCTTGTCTGCGCCACAAGAGCATCAATATATCAAAAATAAAGATCAGGCCTCATGTTGAGGATGCGAGGGGAGAAATAATCACTTTCTCCTCAACACCTTGCAGCCATGTTTGATCATCTAAAAAGGAGGGTGGGTGTAAATTGTTCTCGGACTCTGGTACATTTTGTATCTTTCTTCTACTGACCAGGGGACAGGGGGAGAAGAGTAATCGATATTCAGAAGATATATGTAAATTTATAGCATTACACAGGATTTGCAATGCCTGACTTAATCTGAAAAACAAAAATATTTCAGACTATTTCAGACTTTCTGCTACAGATTTATGACAATCTTTGAAAAGGTGTTTGAGTTAGAAGGGAGTTGCCCTCTTTGCCATGAAGGACACACTCAGTCACCAAATAAGACATGCATGGTGCATCCAGAAGCTTCCTGCGCCCTTGACGCATATAGTATCTGACTCTTGTCACCTTGCGTCTCCTTCCTGCACCCACAGAAAGACTTTCTTATCTCAGCATGTGTTGTCAATGACTAAAAGTCAGAGTGTGCAACTAAAATCTTCTTTAATCTAACAGAGTTCACTTTGTCGCAGTCATTATGATAAAAAAAAATACACCAGCCTATAAAAGCAACTGCGCAGCTACATCACTTCACCCCAATGACGACTGAGCGGCACCGGTGATTTTCTTGCTCTGCATTGCGGTACTCTTGTGCCGGTCCATTTCTGCACTACAGCGCCGAACACACTCTTATTTATCTTCACTAAGTCCAAACAGAAGAGCCAGTTAGGTGCATGCACACACTCTCATGTGGTGTCGTTCTTACCTTTAAGGCAGAAATGGGAAAAATTCAGTACACTGTCCGCATGGCACACCTGGACCCGAACCGCATCATCCCACCACACAGCCCACCCGCCGGAGCGTCCCGTTCAGAGGAACTTTTCTATTGGAGGAAATCAGCAGAGTGACACCTCCGGGTGGCAGCAAGGATGAAGCTGCGATTGGTCAGCGAGGGGAGGAGGATGCGAGCATCATGATGCTGCTGCGCATCCCAGACAAGGGAAATAAAGCCTGTACAGAAAACCATTGTTTTCATGTTTTTTATTTTTTTTATTTAGATGAACAAAACAAGAAATCCCAGAAATATTATTGGGTTACTTAAATACCTGATGTTAAAAAAAAAAAAAAAAGTACAACAAGGCAGTCACTGCACCACAGTCACTCCTTATTAGGAATATTAAGGTGTATTAATTTAGGACACATGACTAGAAAAGGTGCTTATACTATAGTCCACCATGTGCTCTGCATCATAAATGACCTTCAGTTCAATCAGTTATTAATGACAGAGTCCAGTGGTGTGAGTATGAAATATGATTGGATCCTCTACAGTGTGACTCTTTGGAAAAAGATGGTTGAAGTAGGCTACACCTTTGCACTGGGCTAATACACACTTAAGCATCACTTTCATATATGTATTATTTGTTTGTATCCTTTATATTTATTTTTTTCCAATTCTTATTTGTTCTCTCAAAATAATGATAATTATTATTACACTTTAAATTCTGAATCTTGCAATTTCAATCTGCATCTTAGCTGTTTGTTGTCATTTTCACTCCTGTTGGAAAGAGACCATTATGGAAAACTACAGTAAAGCTCGTCCAGCCGATGAGAATAAAAGACACACCACGCATGCGTGCACAGATGTATGTTAATCTTCCATGGATTAACTTTTGGAGGTTTATCTCAGTGGGTTGTTTGACAGATAAAAAAATAAAACATCAATCAAATTTTCGTACACTAGGTGGTGCTACAGACACATAACACACTTGGTATGCTGCACTTCATGTATGACCACAAAGAAAAAAAAAAACAGAACTGATTTGAAATCCTGAAACCAACATTTATTTCATTTTTTTAAACTTCATTTAAAATACAAAATATTTTGCAATATTATATTGTAGAGTAAACCATTTTGACAGCCTTTCATGCTTCTCATGTAGCTTCAACATTAACCAGAATGTCATATTATAATCATATCATATACTGTATATCCTACTGTATGATCACCAGTCACTAGAACATTGCTTCCAGGGTATTCACGCTCCAATTTGACAGTCCGCTTATCTGTTCCATGCTGGCCATCCTTCTATATGCTCCAAATTAGTTTTGTTTTGTTTTTTTCAAAATGCACACCCTTAAAAGGATGTGTCAGTTTCATCTCATGTCTAGTTTAGGACATTTTCCCACCGTGCTGCGTTCAGACACCAGATGTTGTCGTAAACTTAGACACCCAGATTGGTTTGAAATGATGCGTCCTGTTTAAGTGTGTGCCTTTTTTATAAAAAAAATACAGAAAAAAAAGGTGCATGAACTGTCAGAGACAGAAACAATACAGGTGTCACAAGAGCTCAGTCACAAGTTAAATAATGTCGTTTGATACCTGATAGGCTAAACTGTTGAGCTAGCAAATCCACCTGACAAGTTCCAAAAAAAAAAAAGGAAAAAAAAGAAAGAAATAAAAGAAATTTCACAGCAAATGAAAGAGTGAAAACTGTAAATCGTCTCATCTCACACGCCATTTTACCCTCCTACTCATAATGCAGCAGGGCCTATTGAGGTCAAGCTCTCACCTTTGACCTCATCTTTCTACGCTCAATTCAAGCCTTTATTTACAAAATACAACAAAAATATCTACATGTGGACAGCTGACACATTGCAAACCTAAAAACTTGATGCAAGTTATGATAAACCTACGATGTGGAAATGTTCTCTGAAAGAAAAAAAAAAGTCCTGTATCTCCTGTTGAGGAGGAGTAGACTGCTGGACACACATCAGAATTACAGACGGTTATCCATGGAAATTGAAAGCGATAGTATACATCACGCACGCCGTAACACAGTAGCATGCATGTGCTGCACACATACACACACATACGTACACTCATGCACCCAAAACATTCACGCACAAGCTTCATTCATTTACAGGAATATAAAACTCACTGAGTGCTGCGCTCAGAACGTGACAACATACACAGATACAAGGTTAAATGCATAAACCAAAGTCACCAGTGTGTTTTACCATTTTGCAGTGAAACAAGCAATATTTTCATTCACATAAACAGTTACACTTGTTTCCACATTCAGTATTCATTACGCAATTTTCCGACCCCTTCATTTCTAAGTGCTACCAGTAACAGTAAGTCCCATACTGATAATAGTCTGTGCCAGATGGTGAGTCTGGTTCCTGTTGGCAGTTACCTGGTGAGTAGGTTGGCAGTAGTTTAGTGCTGCTGAGCAGCGGCTCCTCCTCACGATGAATGCATTGGGAGGAGAATGTTTGAAATGAATACATGAAGACATCAAACGACGTGTCCGAGCTCTGACCTCAGGTTTCCTACACGTCTCAGTATGCCACACGTTTCCTCAGCCTTTAAATCTTAGATGGATCGTGTGATTCGGCGGTCTGTTTGTGTACAACACGGGGCTGATGATAACTGGGTGTATGATTGTCAACAAGGCCATAGCTGAAAATCATTCCTCACAACTAATGCCAGCGTACCACTGTGAAATCCATTTTTAAAATAGTATATAGTTTATATAGGCTGAAGCCCGGTGGATTTAGAGACCCGAGGATGTTTGTTTCACAATACTCAATGACCACATAGCTCACAATAAAGTATCTTAGTTTCAGTGAACAAATTCTTCATCAGCGAAATCCTGTAGAGCTTATTTTCCAGTGTTTAATGTAGTTTTGAATACTCGCATAGCCTTTTAAGTTGTTCAGAGTACGGTGGTATTCTGTGTGTACTGTATTCATTAACTATATGAACTGCACTGAGCCTAGGTTTGTCCTATATATATGAAGAGGGATGTAATTCTATGGATCTAAGTCACTGTTCTCTACAAAGGCACTAGAAACCGTGCTGAGAGGTTCTTGATCCTTGACATCTACAGTAAATATCCAGAAACTACAGTGTGTACTCAGCAAACCTCTACATGTAACGCATTTTCTGCCAGCATACATAGCAGATAAGTTGAAATGCTATCAGACACAATGTCGGGGTAGCGGTTAGTTCTGACAATAACATGATTACCTAAAACAAGTCGTGGGCACGATTTTGGGGTGGAAGCACTTCACAACAACACTGGATCGATCACACCTCTACTTGTGTTCAGTTAGTGCTCAGTAACAAGAAGCAAAGGTTTGGTGTAAAAGGAACAGATTAGGAAACAACAAACAAAAAAAAGCAAAGAATAAGCTTGAGAAGACACAAGGCTTAAAACGGGCTGATTAATAAATAAAGTGTGGGAGGACTGGTGTGATAAGGAGTGACCGAATGCTAAGTTCAAAGTGTTTCTAGCCAGGTTTCCAATGACTACAAATGGACAATCCCTGACCTTGAAATATAGCTTTCTTTTTATTCTATTACATATGTACAAACAGTTCATTTGTCTCAAAAAGACATATGCTAGCTTCTACTTTGAGTCACACATTACACAGCCGTGTCCAAAAAGACTCTGCTGCTGTTTTTTCTCTATATATCACACGCCATTGAACACTTTGACTGAAAAAAAAAAAGAGAAAAACAATAAAAAGGCATAACCCACTCACTAGTAGGCGTGCACCATATACAGTCTCAGCTCACCTCTGCAACAACTGACATGAGGATGTTAAAATGCTTAATAGATTCATGATTTACTCCATGCAGGTGTTTATGAGTGTGATTCAATGCATATTTGCCTGCCTGCGGGTCATGTACTTTGATAAAATATATATTTGGATACATCATGTTTAGTGTGTTTGCAAAGGAGATGGCACTAACACACACACTTGGCCACACTTCTGCTCAGTCTGAGTGGTAAAACTCGTTCTGGTACATTCCTTCTGCTTTTCTATATTGCTTCCTCTCTCCTTCTCAGAGTCCTCACATCCCGCGTTTCACACCTTCTTTCAATGATGGGTGGGTGGGTGGGTCAGGGGGGTGGGGGGGGGGGTTGTCGGTCTTTGCCATGTTGAGTGTGTGTTGATCAGAGGAGGTCACAGTGTGACAGGGGGATGGCGGGTGTGGAGATGAGGGCGTTATCAGCAGTCTTGGTGACAGGTAGTCATAGCGATGGCCACCGAAGTGACAGCCACCATGGTAAGAAGTAGGTGTCCGCAACGACTGTCACCTTAGCAACTGTCACCACAGAGGCAGTCCCCATGGTCACATTTGCCAGGGTGACAAGGCGTGGCCGTAGCAACTGTCGCAGCCAGGCCCGTGGCTACAGCGTTAGACAAACGAGTTCATGGCGTTGACGGGCGATGGGGCCTCTGAACTCTCGTTGCCTTCGTGCGTGTCTTTCTCTT
Organism: Argyrosomus regius; assembly: GCA_946959425.1. Taxonomy (NCBI): domain Eukaryota; kingdom Metazoa; phylum Chordata; class Actinopteri; family Sciaenidae; genus Argyrosomus; species Argyrosomus regius. The sequence goes on along the minus strand of OX336904.1, from coordinate 8,413,386 downwards.
TCTTGCCGCTGTACTGGCCGATGAAGGAGCCGTCCTCATTGAACTGTCCGTCCCCGCCCTCCCCGTAGTCCACCAGGCTGTCATCACTTTCGTCGCGCCGCACCGTGCCGTTGGACGGCGTCCGGCTGCCCTTCAGTGGCTTGTGGTCTTCTGTGTCACTATAAAAAGGATAGGAAAGGGTTGGAGGGAAGGTTGAGAAAACAATTCAGAGTGTTTGAACTTTTTCTGCAGTGGTCAGAAACCCTGGTGCCACACAGAGGACAGGCTATTATTCAAGCATTAGCATTTTACATGAGAAATCTGGCTTTTCCACTGCACAAATGCCACAAATTATATATACTTACAGCTTGGTTTGGGCACTGATGCTACATGTGAGCTGGTAGAGCCCCAGTGACTAACCCTAAGTCGCCAAACATAAACACAATTGCTCACTGGTTATTATAATGCACAATAACAAATGGATGCCTGAAACATGGTTCTTGTACAGTGGAGTAGCTCAGCTACATCTATGTTATCTTATAGTATTATCTATAGTGTTAGTGCTGTTTTAAGCCTGGGTGCTGTTCAGATTTAGGGCTAGTGACCACTGCTGAAGAGGATTTTGCAGAAGCGTGCTGTTCAGTCTCGCAATACTTGCAATACTTTACCTTTATATATAATTTCTGAAATAAAATCAACCAATATGCTTTTAGTTTACATGCAATACTCAAAAATGCACGTTACCCCCCACAAAATATAAAGTCTGTTACCTTCTGTCAGTGTGTTCATTTGGTCTAAAAAAAGTTCCTACTCCAGTCAAAACTATTCAAGCTCTACAATCAGAGTCGAATAAATCTCAACTCTATTTTCTCATTCATTTACAGTAATGAACATTAGTGTTAATGTTGTAACTGTAGTTATGGTTTTGACTATGTCAATGAGTACGATGACATAGCAAAACCAGATAAGTTGATGTGCTTTTAGTTCCGCTTAAGTCAGAAACATAGCTTGCATGCATGCTTGGTTTTACCACATCGCTTCTTACCTCTCCATTGACCTAAACCCGCCGAAAAACAAAACAAAGATAAGAATGGAAGGACACATGAAAAGCAATTCATGAGCCTAGGACACAGATGAGACAAAGCATGCGTATGGAAACATGTAAAAGCACACATCCACATTTTTTAAAAATACATTCACACAAACTTTCAGCCCTCAAGTCTTACGTCAGAAAATTTGCAATATTCTAAGAAAAACGTGAAGATGTGATAAAAAACTACAATGGGATTTGTTTACACTTGTTTTGAGAACAGTTAGCATACACGTGACTGAGCAAAAGATTAGATTACTTGTTAAAATGACAGTTTTTGCATTTGTTGATTAGATGGCCAGTGTGCAGGTGAGTCGGTCATTATATGAATCAACACAAAGTAGTGCAGATCTTTGCCTTGCCTCTATGGAGTGTTTGGTAATGGGGTCTGGTGTGGAGAGTGTCTCTGCAGCCTGGTAAATTGTTCTACATACAAACAGTCGAGTCAGGACACAATGAATTAAAAAAAAGAAAAGTGCACCACCAAAAAAACTTGTACACCACTGTGTGTTGTGATCTTCACCGACTGATCTCTCACCTGTACTCTCCAAATGTCCCATCATCCTCCTTCATGGGCTGGATCTCCGGGTCTTGGTGAGCATCTTCTTTCTCTTTCACTGAAGATTACACAATTTTATTTTTAAATGTCCATGCATATATGTCAATGAGCTTGAAATTGCAGCGATAATGTGTGCATTACCTGGGTATTTGCCACCCTTGTTCCTCTTGATGAAGCAGACTATGAGAAGGACCAAGATGAGGAGAGCGATGGCACACATCAGTCCAATAAACCATCCCTGGGTGGCAATGTCGACCTGACGACTGGGCACAGCTGGGCACAAACAGATGGAGACAAATAGTAAGCATAACTGTCCAAATCTCAATCCAGGCTGCTAAAATGGTGAAATCTGTTTTCTTCATGCTGCGCAACACTGAGATTAACAGAGGCTGTCAACACAAAAATGGAATGTAAAAATGGGTTAATGTGCAATGATTGTTTAGGCGCTGTAAACAGGACAAAAAGAAAGAAAAACAAAAGTCACAACAGTAACACAATGAACCTCTTAGTAATGATTTTATGCATCAGACCAGCTTGATGACAACATGCTTGTACACTACCAAGCTAACTACCGTACATTCACGTGGGAATGTAGCATCGTATGTCTGACAATGAGACAGTACTGTAACAAAGAGGGGATGGGAAAATGAGACAGGCAAATAAAACAAAAAACGAAGACCATCTATCCTGAGGCATGCCGCCTCACCTGGCACCGTAACCAACACTTCGTCTGTGCTGTGGACCGTCGGGTCAGCGGGGTCTCTAGCTACCACGCGCACCCTATAGGACGTCCCCGGCTTTAAACCTTTTATCATATGCCAGTGTGAACCGTTTACCAACTCCTTTTTCCAGTCCTCTTTACCTAGAATCGATGTAGTGGATGGACAGGAATTAGATTCAGGGAGCTTTTGGGGGGAAAATAATTATTTAAATGATGGTATTTATGGATCAATTATAGACAGCCAATCAATGCATGTACTCATGTTTTGAGATGACTGCAAATACAAAGTAAAGCCTTACTGTTTTCTACAATATATTCCACATATACATTCTTATGGTGTCCAAAGTAATCCCAACTGATCACTGCACCTTCCTCCGATACGGACGTGTTAACTGTGCCAAACGCCGGGCCTACAGGTGGCACTGAGCACACAGGAGAGAAACAGAATCAAGGGGTTTAATTCAAAAGTCACATTCCCAACTCATTCAAATGAGTGCCTAAAAATCTACTAATTCATGATCAGGTAAAAAAAAAATACACCAGCTGTAACCAGAGCTCTTCCAACAAATTGAAGTAAAAGTGTACAAAAGGAACTCCAGTTTGATTTAGAGAAAATAAAAGTGCACAACTGAAACAGCATCTACAATTTAAAAGCATCTGAATGTTGGCTGTGTGTCCCACTTAGCATGTCAGTTTCAGGAAAATGTCCCACTACATAATACATGGCAACACAGTTTTTGTTATGACAAAGTAACTTTCAGAATAGTGTCAGATCCTGCCACAACATAGAAGCAGGTCGGTAAATATTGTTGCTAAAAATGGCCATCTCAGTGAGGACTTCTCATCTTAGTCCTCTTAAAACAAGTCAAACAAGTGCCAGTTAGGTGAGAGAAATCCACAGTCAAATTTACTTGTCAACATGTGAAGACATGTAAAAATGCTGATAGAAACCATTAATAAAGCTAATATTTTGGCGAGATGGGCCATTTTTTGCAGGGCAGAGAATATGTGTAGATATTTGGGGAGGTAGAAGGGGACACAGGGAGTGCGCTTGTACCCTTGTGAAACGGGGGAGGCGGAGACTGAGTGATGGGGGAGGTTGGGTGAGGGGGCTCTGTGGGGCCTGAAAGAACATGGAAAAGAGTGAGACATCACACATACACACCACAATAGACACCATACAGTAAAAACTGCAGAGTATCTGTTTTACAAATAAAGTTGACATGCTGAGATTTAGAGTGAAGTTTAGCACCTGATTCAGCATTCAAATAAAAGAAATTGCCAGCTCTGAAGCACAGCACTGCAGCATGCATATTCTTTAAACCAGATTGTAATTATTTATATACGCAGATCCATCAGTTTATAGCATCAGCAGGTATATAAAATGGGTTAGTACTGGACTGAAACGCATTCACAAGCATCATGCGCAAGTCTTCGAATGAAAACATGTTCATTTGAAGAAGGCAAATACAAGAGGTAAAGACTGCAAGCACAGTTATTTTAAAGATCCAATATTTTAAACTATGTTGCAGTAAGTGCAACCTACTCTCTCACAGGAGGACACAAGCATGGTTGCTTGCAGATGCCATGGAAGTCTGTCACACTTAAATCCTATTTATTTACACAGGACATGCTAACTTAGTAACATGCAGGGATAATTAAACTAAAGACAATATCTATGCTAAGCTCTTTTTCTGTTTCTAATATCTGATGATATGAATAACATGCAGGTGCTTCCATTGGCAAACTTGGGTTACCTTTGCCCGTCTCTACAGTGGGCTGAGTACGAACTTCAGAGAGAAGAAAAAAAGAGAAAGAGATAGAGCGTGTATAAGGTGTGGAATGCAGTAGGACCTCATGGGTGTACTTTTAAGCTCACAGGGGGCTGTGATTCTGACCCTTGCACTTATTTTTTTTGCTTAAATACCACTGAGAAAGGACTTTTTCTTCCTATCATGCATGTAATTTACAGTTACATTTACAATATACAGATGAAGCTAAAGGGCGAATGCATAAATAACTCACTTGTGTCCATGGCAGTGAAGGCCTCCTCTGTGATGATGGGGCCAGAGCCCTTGATTGTCTTTGCACTTAAGTAAAACTTGTAGAGCATGCTGGAGTTCAGGTTGTCCAAGGTAATTATGGTCTCATTGGCTAGGAAGTTCTTGACCTTTACTGGTCCCAGTCCATTGGTGTTGTTGACTGCAGAGATACAGAAAGAAAGGGTGAAGTAATTGAAAAGGAGTAAAGGTTGAAGTTAGAAATGCGCAACGATCCTTTGCATAAATTGCTGCATCATACTGTTTAGAACAGGCAGTGTGTCGGACAGCTTGTAAGCCTACCTGGTTGGTATTTCAGAGTGTATCCAGCGAGGCGGCCATTGTTTTTCATTGGTGGGCCCCATTCCAGAGTGAGAGAGTCCAAACCAGGGTTTATGACGTTCAGAAAAGAGGGAGGCCCTGGGACTGAAAACAAAAAACACAACCACATTTAGTGTCAGAACGTTACACAGGACCTATTTATGGGATTCAGCATAGCAGAAGTTCATAAGATAGCGGCTATGGAGCAGAACATGGAAGTGTGGTAATGTAAAAAAAAACCTGCTTAATAGCAAATCGTTGGTCTTGCATTAGAATTACATGCAAAATAACTTTCAAGACAAGAAAATCAGCGATTTTCTATATGGATGATGCTCTAGGCCTGCAGAACAACCACGTCAGCCGACGCCGGTCATACAAACCTCCCTCAGGTGTCTCAAATTTCTTGTTGGGGCTAGGAGGCCCTTCTCCCATGTTATTAAGGACCCTGATGGTGAGGTTGTAGAGGCTGTAAGGTTGAAGGCCTGGCAGACGTCCCTCGCTACGATTCCCACTGAACGTCAAAACCTGCTCCTGCTGGTCCGTCTCCCCTTCTGTCTCATGCAAGCCGCGCACGCGACGGTAGTATACCTAGAGAAAAGACACCAGGAGTTAAATCATATATTAGCCTTATGTGCACTATAGTTCTGCTTTTCCCTCATTAACATGATGAACCATATACACTAAAACAACATTTAATTGACTGCCCTCTTGCATTTTCAATCAAAGGATTTCTGGGGATTTCTTTCATTTCTTCAATTTTATTTGCATGACTTATAATGAAAGCAAATCACTATGAGACTTATCAAGGTCTGAGCTATATATTTTAAGTAGGCAAAAACTCACATACTGCAAATATATGCAGTGATAAATTTAATATATGCTGCCATTTCACTCTGACTTCAGTCTTCTGAGTGCATCAGCAATGACCAGTGGAGAAGATTGTCTGGTGGGATAACGTTTTCACAAGCAACTTAAGTCAGACTTATTTCAAGCCATTTTATGTCATTAAAGTCACACACAACTGGACACGCATTCAAACATTAAAACATGCAAACACTGTTTGCATGTTTTAAGATGTACAGCTGCACGCCAAATGAGCAGGAAAACTCAGTCGAATTAATGAACTCAGTTTCTACAAATCCAACCACCACATTTCAACACACATCCTTCACCAGTATCAAACAATACCTTGTATCCCTGTAGTTTTCCTCTAACTGAAGGGGAAGATACAGGCTCCCAGTGTACTTCTGCAAGTGTGCTGTTGTGAACCATGATCTGCACATTATCAGGAGCAGACAAAGGCACTGCAGAGCAATAAGAGAGAGAAGCATCTGGTTAAGGTTTAGTTTCAAGTATTTGTCTTACAAAACAAAAGATATATAAAGACAAAGACTATTTTTATGAAGTAAAACAATATAAATCTAACACCAGCAAACCAACAGCTTATATAAAAGTGTATTTCAACAAGAATTTCAAGATACTAAATATATTCTTTAAAGTTTTTTGAACCCTACAATGTGGAAAATAATCAGTTCACTCACAGTCTTCTCCAGAGTATCCAATGGCTACGCCAGGCTCTGGACCACTGCCGTAATCATTAAAAGCTTGAACCTTGATCATATAGGGCGTGTAGGTTGCAGTTCCAGTTACAACAAACTGGGAAACGTTGGCCACGCTCTTCGAGGACCAATCCTCATCAACGTCCTTCCGTTTCCACAGTACTTTGTACTCCAGATTGGGCCCATTGGACTGAAATCCTGTCAGCGGCTTTACAGAAAATATTTTAGAGTCAGTTGCTGAAAAACTACAATGTTTTCCAAGCAATACTTACTGTACACACTTTAAAATGAAACAACAACAACAACAACAACAACAACAAATAGACTCACAAAATTCAGCCCACAATAAGTGATTGCCAAGCTAACAAAAATATAGCTTACTGTCCAGGAGATCACTAAGTTGCCAGGCTCAGTTCCCACTCCCTGAACATCTGATGGATTTTCATCAGGAGCTAGGAAAACCAAAAAATTATGGTTTAATCAGTGACTGTTTTCGAAATACACATTGCAACGTTTTTTTTCTGGAGGGTGACCGTGTATATCACCTGCAGGGTTGGTCCTGTATTGGCTTGAGGGCTGGCTTGGTTGGCTGGCGCCAACGCGATTTATAGCCAGGACTCGGAATGAGTAGTAGACGTATGGAGAGAGATTTAACCGCGCTGTGGTGTCAGTACCACCGACCTCTGTCAGGTTGATCCAAACACCTGGCCCATGGAGCAGATCTTCATATTGGATCAGAAACACTGGGGAATGTGAAAAAGTTTCCAGGTTCAATAATTTGTTCAAGAGTAGGCACTGCCTCAAAGAAACCCGACAGAAAAGACAAACATTTCTTTCTGATGGTGACTTTATTTAGGTTAAATATGTGTATATTTAGGCATGGAGGCTCATTACATATCATGCCAACTTCAAAGTCGCTGTCTTTTTTATTTCCACTAAACTACAGCTGCTTCTAGAAACATAAATTGTATCTGACGTTCCTGCACAAGAGAAGATTCTGCCTTGACAAGTTTTATGTGGAAATTCAGTTTTTGTTGTCAGCGACAATAGTGTCTAATTTCAGGTCTGGCAGTGGAACAGTGTAGTGTAGCTCGATAAACTTGCTGCCAAACATCTAAGCAGCAACATTAAAACATTTCATACTCCGTGTGGGACTGTTGTGTTCGTCTCCAGGGATCCAGGTGAGCTGAACGCTCCTCTCTGTCTGGTCAGTCAGTTCCAGGTCAGTTGGAGGGTCAGGTTTCTCTGAAAACACAATGAGGACCACAGAAAAATTAAAACTCTCTCTCTCTGCTATTGATTGTAGATAGTCCTAGCAACTGATTTGACAATTTTAAAATTGAAAATTTGAGTCTTATAGTTTTTTACTGAAAACAGAGTGCTGTAGTAAAATGCAGAGTAAATTACTTTGATTGGCATTTTTTAATTAAATTGATTATTTTTTTTGTTGATGAAAATGTCCATTGAATGAGAGTAAACAAAGTTAAAAGTGCAATGTAAGTAATATGAACAAACTCATCAATTCTAAACATCAGCCAATAACATATGTTTGATTTCTAATTTTGTCAAGAAAACATTGATTCTTATTTTTTAATTTAAAAAGTATATTTGTTTTAATTAAACATTTTAAGACCAGGCACACCAACACAGGTGTTTTCACTTCTGACTGATTAGACCTCTGCAATCAGCACATGTGAAAACACCTGTGTGGGTGAGGCTGCGTATTTTTCTAATGGGCATTTCAAAATGAAATGAAACTCTTTAAAATGTAAAACACATGCTCCATATGAAACGAACTAAATGTACATCAAGTGGTAAAATGTGAAATAAAGAAAGCAATAACAACGATGGACAAAAAAGAAACATTAAGGTGAAATGGAAGCTACAGGTTTTACGAACAGAACTGATGAAGGCTACAAAATCCCAATCTATGGTCAGTGTTTACCGTAGACAATAGCTGGAGTAGGTGTAGCCTCTGAGACAGCGAGAAGCAAGAGTAGAAGAGATTAGATGTCAGTGATAGATATTAGAAACGTCAGAAAAGCAGGAAAAATACTGTGGCAATGAGATACTAAATTAGATTATAGCTGATACCCACTACTGCTGAAATTTTATAAAGATAAGATTTATTAAAATTGATATAGATCTCATTTGTTCATTCAGGCTTGCGTTGAGTCAAAACCATTAACAACAGAATGAAATACTTCTCCATGTTTCACTAAAATTTCTTTCTTTCTTTAAAAATACATGCATCCAGAATTCACATTGCATGATTTCTCCACTCGCAATCCCCGACCTCTCAACCTGCTGAGAAGACTTTTGAATGAGTGTTAGACTGTGAACATACCTACGACAGTCAGCATGGCACTGGCTGAGTCTTGATCCAGGGTGGTGTTCATGATGCAGGTGTAAGTGCCCTCATCTCCGTCTGTCACATCTTGGACGGTCAGACTCTCTGCGCCCACCACAAACCTGATGAAAATATTACGGAGAGATGATGCATTTTTTCCTTTTCTCTGAGTTATATCACTGTTTTTTCATTATCTGAATAACGAGAGTTAAAATGAATGAAATTAATCTCCTGTGATTCTCAAGGTCTTTGTACCTGTCATCATCAGGCAAGTCTCCATTGTCTTTTAACCAGATCATGGTGGGAATTAGGGATGGATCGTGTTTGACTTTACACTCAAACGAAGCGCTCATTCCTCTCTGGACCACCTTGTACTCTGGCTGCTTCAGGATACGGGTGGGCTCTGGAAGATGGAGAAAATACGAGTCCATATTAATAATATAACTTGATGACCACGTGACCTCATAGCCATAGATGCCCTTTTAGAGCTATAATAGTATATTTAACAGGCTAAGAGTCGAACCACCAGTCTCACTGTTGTGACTGGTCCATAGCTGACCTTTAACCTCCAAGTAGACGTGGTTCTCCTTGAGCCCCAGGTTGTTGGTGGCAATGCAGGTGTACTTTCCACTGTTTACAGGCTGGGCCACATTGATCTCCAATGTACCATTCTCATGGATCACGTAAGAGTCACCATTCTTAATGCTGATCTGACTATCTTTGAACCTGCACGGAAACAGCAAACATGCGTTAAATGGTGCTGTGCAGCAAAATTGGTGGGGAAATGGCTGAACTAACAAGACATTTATTCTCACTGGTGTTACCCATGCAAAATCGAATAAAAAAACCTGATCAGAATCTTACCATGTGATGGTTGGTATTGGCGAGCCAAAGGAAGCACAGTGAAGTAATGCAGGGCTGTTGGTGATCACCTGGTACACTCGATTGGGTGGCGTGAGCACCCTTGGTGGCTCAGCTATGGGAAGAAGCACAACATTATCTAAATAAGCCAAAATTTACAATCAACTTTTGTGTACAGTTCCAGCTAAACAGACTTAGTTTAACTCACCAAGAACGTTGACAAAGGCATTTGCCATCAGGTAACCAAATTCATTGGATGCGTTACACTGGTAGACAGCACTGGACCCTGATTGCACATTACTAAGAATCACAGTGTCGTCATCCACCTTCCGACTGCGGTCCTCGGGTGCGTCTATTATAATATGAGAGACACCATAAGCGTTTTGTGTATGTAGAAACCAGCACAGCAATCCTGGCGCATCACATCAAACTATATAGAATACCATACAGTGAAAAAAAAAAAAAAAACACTACTACTGCAACTCTTTTGCTGTCAGGTGCTTTGTATATAAGTGTGTGTGTAAATGTAGTATTCTATTTTTGAAAGCATGGCCTCATTTTACTCACTCTCTATGGGGACTCCATTGACAAACCAACTAATCTTCGGTTTGGGTTCTCCATTGACTCGACAAGTCAGGATGCCAGTCTCATTCGGGGCGAGGATCAGGTTCCTCGGGGCGCTGACCCAGAAAGGAGCCGCTGTGGATGACGGACAAATATAAAGAAGAGACAGAGCCAGATTTTTAGAGAGAATGCCAAAAAAAACGTTTGCAACATGATACATAGTGTACTTTAGGGATGTCAAATTATTTACATCTAATGTAAGATTCAAATCTGCCAGTTAAAGCTGGCATATTTTCATGTTAACCTTGAATCTAATGACTCCCTGTGCTTTCAAAGTGTTGCAAATACTGCCGATCCCACTTTGAATCAACATTTAGGTCTGTTGTTTTGCCAGCTTTGTTGAATCCCAACACACCAGCAGACAAAACGAAGAATTAATGTCTTTATGCTAACCCTGGTTGTCAACCTTGAATTCATTTACTACAGAAGAAACATTAATATACAATTCTGATGTAACAATAAAAAGAAATTGCTTCACAGTGCGTCCCTAGAGTGAAACAAGAAAACTGCATACCTTTGACAGTGACCTTGATGACGTGGTGTGCAGTGCCCAGCTTGTTTGAAGCTGTACAACGGTAGTCTCCAGCATCACCTTCATTCACATCAGAAATCTTGAGTGTTTTCTGGAAGTTCTGAAAGGACGTCCTGCTGCTCGGCAGCTCTGCTCCATCCTTCTTCCAGGAGATATCTGGAGTGGGCCTGTCACAGAAGCAGTTACAATCCGATGTTTGTTTTGTGCCATTTCTGCACATAATATAAAAAAGTGTATCCAGCTTATTAGGGCAAGTTACAGCAGATGTCACTTACAAGCCCTCAGCAATGCATTCCAGCTCCAGAGTCTCCCCTCTCAGAACCATCTTGGTGCTAGCGGTGCCCAGAGGCATCATGAAACCGGGGCGATGCTCTCCCTCTGGGCTGTCTGAACACATGAGGACACACGACTAAATCAGAACCAAACCGTGACATTAGACTTGAAGGCTCTTCTTCCCCATAGTGTGATCCCCAAAGGGGTTGGGTGAATCCATGAGCTCAAGGGCACATTCGTATTCTCATGAAGGAAATAGATGGTAGAAACATACACGGTCAAAGTGACAAGTCATTAAGCGATTTTTTAAAATGGATAGAAGGGATAGTAAATGAGCGAGTGATGACGCAACACAAAGTTTTCTCTTAATGCCTCATTACATGTGAGCAGAATCTCAACATCAGAGAGCAAGAGGAATCCCCCTGAGAGGAGAGACATAAGTTTGTTGCTATGGCAACAGAGGGGTTCTTGGCGAAAAGCAACCACTCATCCACACACATCCCTCAGAAGTTTTTAATGGCAGGATCTGGGCATTTTTAACATTCCTTTGCCAAAGCAGTCAGAAAATAGATAATGAATGATCCTCTTCCACATCAGAAGGTGGAAAAAGAGCAATGTATATGGTCATGGTGGATAATCATTTAACTTATGCTTGACTGAGCAGATCACAAGATCAGTCTGAATATGATTACAGCTGACATTTAATGTTATGCATGCTCTGAAGCTTGGTCAGACCATGTAAATACTGTATCATGCATGATAGGCAAGTCATTTTTATTTATATTGACCGAAATCACAGGTTTGTCTGACTCTGACGCTGATTTTGCATGAGGAGACACTCTAACAGGATAAAAATGAGATAAATCTGAGGAAAAGTTGGTTAATATCATCACAAAGGAGGGGATTGAGGCCAATTTAAAGTTGAGTGTGTATGTTGGGTATGGTTAGGCAAGGGAGTAAAAACAGGGCTGGGTTCACATGTAGGGGGCTGAACGGGAATAAACCAGCAGCACTCACCACTATAGAAATCAGTGATATTGTAAAAAGCAGCCACAGTCTCATTCATTGTTTCCACTGTAATATAACAGAAAATCATAAGCATGCAAAACTAGGAAAGAAAACAGGAAATGCTTTTCTTTGCAATGGTTTAGGAGGAGTAACTTTGGGTACACTGACATTGAGATATTGTCATTGCAAAATCAAATATTGCTCAAAGCCCTTTGTAAAGCTCAGGAAAGGTGAAATACAGGAAGAACAGCACAGAAATTCTAAGGCTAAGACAGTTCTGCATGGAAACTGTAAAAACACACGATCCCAGTGATCGCAAAATGCAGGAAAAACATCTAGAAATGTCAAATAAAATTCACTGTGAAAGGTAAAATCTTTAAAGTTTTGCACATCAGAAAATAAGACTGGAAAAAAGCAAGTTTTACCCAGGTAACATTTGAGTCCTGGAATACTGTCAACTGGAGTTGTATTCAGCGTCTTGACTTACTGTTCAGCACGGTGACCGAGATAGGCTGTTTCTGCTGGATGGTTTGTGTGTGAGGGAAGCGGGCATAGCAGATGTAGTCAGGCCTGCTGTCTTCTGGGAGAACATTTGAAAAGTACAAGTCTCCATTCAGAGCCTGGGACACTCGTTTATCCAGTGGTAGCCTCTGGAAGTCTGAAGGACGGGGAGAAACAGAGAGTTAGACATGAAGCCAAAAAAAAAACATGTTTATGTAAACAGCCTGTTTTATTTAGTTTTACAAGAAAACGATCTTTCCTTTTTCATAGGGCCAGTAAATTGTTTCTGGGGGTCCAACAAGGCATATTTTTCAGCAATTCTCTCCTTCTTTGTTTGGTATTGCTCTACTGAATGTGAAATTCATATGCACACATGGAAATGACTCACTGTTATCCATCCAGAAGATGACAGGAGGAGGTAGCCCTGCAGGGGGTCGGCACTGCAGCACCAAGGAGACCCCCCTCTGCACCACGATGGCCTCATTTCTCTCCTTCGACCACAAGGGGGACCCTGCGAGTCACAAACATCAAACAAAGGTATGGCTCTCCATAGCTTCAAAATAGTATGGATCACATTCACTCATATTAACAAAAGTGATTTCTTTGGTTTGAAGAGCTAAATTCCAACATGAACTCCAACATGAAGTTTCAAAAAGAACTTGTATTGTCGTGGCCGTTGATTTCTGAAAACCATGGAAATAATGTAAGAGTATATAATCAGAAGTCTTACTGGACTGTCTGATGACAATGCTGTTAGATACAGCGGTGCCATGGTCGTTGTGTGCTGTACACTGGTAAGTTCCCTCATAAGCCTCAGCCTTTTCCCCGCTGATGTCAATGACCAGAGTTCCTGAGCCGGGCTTCATCAGGACTTTGGAGTCTTTCTCTACATCAAAGTGGGTCCCATTTCTTGTCCATGAAAAGCTAGGATCAACAAAAACAAGGACAACACACAGAATAACCTGTTAGTTTAGATCATCAAGATGCATTGTGGTCTGTTCGTGCAGACTGATTTGAATCATTGACTTAATAGCCGGAGTTTGGAGAGTTCATTTGATTCAGATGCTGGTGGCAAATCTAAACTGTGTCTAATTCGCTCCACCAGGTGTGTTTCTCAAGTGGGCTCCATGAGAACAGTTGCTATGGTGATTCATATTTCCACACCGCTCCAGGTTAAGTTGCCCTCAGAAAGAGATCTATAATTTCACACAGCGGACTATAAAACTAAATAGAAATCAGTTTGCTGATTGCATCTTAAGCATATTATTATTTCATGAGCAATTGCATTGTTAATCAGAGAAGTAACAAGTAATTTTTGCTAGCATAGCGTGTAACAGGGATTGAAACCTGCATACTTTTTGTCTGTTGCACATGTTCTGATAAACAAACATCAGTGTGATAGAGGAGGAGTGACTGTCTCACCTGGGATGAGGCTTCCCCTTGGCCTCACAGTGGATGACAATGTTCTCCCTCGGATCAAAGATGTAATCCTTTGGAGACTGTAGCGTTATAGTGGGGGGTTGGGGCACTGGAGAAACATGAATAGAAGCATAGTTCAGGCACAACATAATGACATGTAAACATAGCACACTGGGGTTTATAGAATCAAGGATATGCAAGCAACATGCAGCAAGCATTCAGTCAAACTTGACAATCAAGTGTAACACCATCCGGAGTTGCAAACATTGGCCACACAGGTATCTGATATGATAACAACTTACCAGTTCATAAACTGACACTAAACCAAGCACCACTCCAAAACAAGCAAGTCACGTCACACAGTAACAGTGTTAAGGTAACTGCATGCATATCTAACACTGCTAAAATCCACACAAAAGCAAGTTAAAATAACTTTTAAGAGCAAAAACTCAACACTAGAAGTCACAGCAGCGTTTGTAGCAACTTACATCCTTCCAGTACTTTAGCTTTTTGTCCACCAGGACACGGCGTACCACAGTGATAGAATATTGAGGAAAGGTGTTAGTTTTTGCAAGGGGTAAACCACAGGTTCAGGTGAAATAGTTGCACGTTCAAGTACTTTTAAGCATCTCATTGAGCCTGCCTATAATTTCCCTTAGTGAATACTTCTATGGCTTCATTTGAATCAGGCAGGCAGGTGCAATCAATGCAAGAAAAGTAGTTGAAGACATCGTAGTGTCACACAGCATGTGTGATAAAGAAAGACAGAGTTCTTAAGAAATTGAATTGCATTTCATTACTGAAAACTGCAAACTTGATTCCATGCTGAAACATGCAAAAGCTGAAACACAAGAAAACCAGTTAAATGCTGCTCCATCTGCAGCTACTCTAAAGCTGTGGCCCATCAAGGCTGTCATGTTCTTCATTATGCCCCACAATATTACAGAATCCCCATTACAGTTTCCCATGGAGCATTAAGTGTTAATGCCTCAGAACAGTTCGTAAAAAAAAGTTATCTGAAGTTACTATTTTGGCAATCATAGTTAATGTGATATTAAAAGGGCAATACTTACGATCAAGAGGCACTTCCAGTGCTGAGGTCACATGACTCATAAGTATCAATAGCACGGCTCCGAAGCCCGGCACCCACTTCCTGTTCCTGTCCATGGTTGGAGTGTCACGATGAAAACCTCTGGTCGAAATTCAACGTCACGATCAGGGTGGTCAACGGAGTGACGGAGTCTGAATCCACACTAGAGAGAGGTACATAAAAAAAGGAGATTACTACATGGGTCATTAAAATGTTTAATGGACTTATTTAGACTACATGAGGACCAAAATGGTCCTGAACACACTTTGCAAAATTAAAATGAGAAGTGCATGTGCTTTAAAGGATTTTTTGCTCAAACAGACACACACAGACGAGTCTCAAAACGTCTAATGTGTATATAGGATTGGTCCATAAAAAAGATATAGGTACACAGACTATTTAGTCTGAACCACAACGGAAAGTTTACTTTCTTCTCACAGCTCAACATCCAAACTAGAGTGTGTGTAAGTCCTGGATCACAAAGTGGCTTGCCTGTTGAACGGCCTGACATCCTGCCAACATAAAGACTTTGTCAGGAGGAAAAGTCAAAACAAACTTGATTCCAACCCTTGTAACTTAAACAAACCTACGCAACCTGCGCTTGTCACTCGTATGAACTGTTGTTTACCATCTCCAGTGTTCAAGAGACACAGCAGCTTAATATAGGCATCGGTGTAGAACGTCATTCTCGACAGAAGACATAAACTTGCATGTTTTGCCAGTCTCTGTGGAGTTATTTTGAGCTAGCTGTAATCAAATTGCCTCGCCCTGAAGACAAGATGCTCGAACACCCCATGTGGACCACCGAGATGCCCTCTTTAACCACGTGTTTGCCTGTAAACATATGGCATGTGAGTGCACTCGGCTGGAACAATCACAGCTCTGCTGCAGATATGGCGGCGCAGTAGATTAGCACATGCATGCGCAAACACACCGCATTAGTGAAAGCTTCCTTGTTGGTGCATCATATGGAACAGGTTACACATGAGTGCAGGCCGACAAGCGCTAGCTATCTAGTTGCGTAGTCTGTAACAGAGACACATTGATATGCACACACAAAGAACCATGTTGGCATTAATGGGCTCTCGTAAATTGCACCATGGGGAGTGGGAAATTGTGTGTGTGTGTGTTTTGTTTTTCCCTTTTATGTCCTCTGTCTGGCAGTGTGTGAACCTCTGTCACATGTGTATTAGTCAATATGAATTTATTAGCAAATTGGTATTATATCACTGCACCACTGGAATCAAGATACTCCTGTGCGCATATAATGCTTTGATGAATGTCTCTGTCTTCTGCACAATATACAGCTTGTCTAATTTAGGGGGGTGAACACAATATCTAATATAACATTCAGTCTTAAAATGTCTGCAATATTTCACTTCCATTATTATTAATGTTTAATTTTATTCCAATAAACCGGCACATTTTTCATTTTTTGACAAAAACTAGATTAATTCTCAGCGCTAGATTGATTTGTTAAAATGGATATTTTTTTTCCATTGCATGAGCTGGTTGGATCAAAGTAGCCAAAGGGTGTACTGTCAGCAGGCTGATATGGATTTAGAGATGGAACAGTGTGCTGCTGTCAGGTAAATGGCTCAGTCCATCCTGACATCTTCATTATTCATGACTAGCACATGCATCTTTGCACATGTGTTGTAAACACACAGACACATGTGGATATGCAGGCACAGCACGCGCACACACGCACAAACACATGGAGGTGGGGGGGGGTTGGAGGTCTTTAGAGGCATTTGAAGGTGAAACTATCAAGCTCACTGCTCGACCTGTTAAGGCCTGTTACATCTCTACTCTGCTGGAGAGGAAGCATGTCTGATGACACAGGGAGAGTATGGTAATGAACACACACACAGAAAGTAGTGTGTCAGATTTGATCCAGCTGAGCTAGGCAGAGTGTGTGAGCTAATTCAACCCGAGGACACTGCTAATTACGCCGACACGTCCTATTGGATATCACTCTCACTAGTTAATCGAGAGGGAAGACAACAAAGAGAAAGAAAGGGAGGAACACAATGAAATGCACTTGGTGTTTTTAATGCACACCATGCATGGTAAATCTTCTAATCTCATTGTGAAAAAGGCAATGCCATATCATGCAAATGTAATAACCCATCTTCAGATTAATTACAATAATGCTCCATGTGGCTGCAGCAGTAATAGCCTCCCCCACAGCGACAGTGGCCATATTAAGCCAGGCTGAACCTCAGGCCATTTTCTTCTAGAGAGAGAGAGTGAGACAGTGAAGCCCATTCACCTGGTAAGGCTTCTCATAAGTGGGGCTTTTGTCTAAAAGGTAATGAGTGACAAAAAGAGAAGGGGAGATGGATGATGGAAATTGATGAACAGACGGTTTAAATGGGTAAAAATGAACAGAGAATGTGGAGGAAACGGAAAGAGAAATTCTATAGCCTGAGGGAGGACTGTGATGTGATGCGAGAAAAAATGAAATGCTGCATCAGATACTTCACCTCTCCTTTTAAAGTGAGGCCAATTCTGGATTTTTAAGGCCTATATGAATAGACTAAAAGTATCTCAATGACAGCATATCAGCCCATATTCTCTTTAATCTTTTCCAATAAATTCAGCTGAAAAGTAAACTTTATCATCAGAAACTTCAGACAAACAGCAGCGTACTAAGAGTCCCACTATAAAAAATACTATGAAAAATACTATGCAGAAAAAGACAACTACATCAAAAAGTACTGAGGAAAAAATCAAAGATGAATATGCATAAAAATGCCAATAAAAATGTGCAGTTGCTGCTTTGCAATTTTCTTGACATATCTCCCAACATATAAGCCAAACCTGATAAATATGAGGTTAAATATTTGATTATCTATATACCTTGCTGAATAAATAATCATCCTGGCTTAATTGTCAAGCTCTACTCTAAAGTATACATTGCCTCTATTGGTTCATATTAATGGAAGCAGTGTTATTTAAATCACTGGTCTGTAAAACAACTCTCAAAGCAAAAGTTAGATATTTTGTGTCATATGTCTATTTGTGTTCTAGCAGAGTTTAGATAGAGATAAGAATAAAACAGATAAAGATAAAACATGCTAATAAGTGAGTAATTAGTGAGTTTTAGAAGTGCTGGTAGACAGATTTTGTTCCTGTTAGACAGAGCCAAGGTAGCTGTTTCCCCGTTTGCAGTCTTTAGATTAAGCTAAGCTAACCGGCTACTGGCCATAGCCAGACAGATATAAGGCTGGTGTCAAATGTCAAACTATTCCTTTAATACAAATTCTTTCTAGAGTTTATATAATGTAATGATGTCTGTGAAAAATTCCCCCATCATGAAATATAACACTTCTGTTTGTCATCTGTTCTTCTCCTGTGTGTCTGTTTGTTTTTATGTCTGACCTGGGTCACATCTCCAGAGAGGCAGATAGAGATTAACTGCCCGGGGGTAGAAGAAAAAAAACACAGATGACTCCTTAAGCACGGGCACAAACAGAAAACAGACACACATATACATAAAATTAGCTGCCATGTGCAAATGTCAACATCTCCATATTTCAACAGACACAGACAGACAATAGACATTCACATTGGAACTTCTTCACAGCTCACAGATTTACATGGTCATGCGCCATAAAACTGCACTTCTGACCTTTTTAAGTGAAGAGAACAAACACGCTTTCATACCTGTTTGCAGCACGGACAAAGTGTTTTTTAAGCCTGTTGAGTGAATCTTTCCTAGTTAAAGGCTTTACCACAAGGCTGTACTGTGCTGTGTGGTGGAGGACATTTCTCTGGAGGCAATATTATCCAATGACAAGGTCTGTCTGGAAGCACTATTACACATACAGCCTAACATTCATCCTAAAGCTGAGTGGGTAATTTCATTTCCCATTGCTCATTTTCTCACAGGCCACCGACAAAAAACAAAGCTGATGATGACAAAGAGGACTCAAAGCAGGATGAGTGGGATGACTTTAGCTAGTAGGCAGGTCATCTCTCATCCTCCTCTTTCCTCTCTTCTCCGACTCAGGGGTCAAAGCCCAGAGGTCAAAGCACCCAGCTCTGCCTTTCCATCTTGATCACTTTATACTTGTCTCTTTATTTCACTTCCTGTCTTCCTTCCTCTCTGTCATTTTGTGTTTTGCCGTCCCTCCTTAAACACGACCACTGTGTAGTCTGGTTAATTTAGGTCTCAGTGTGACGTTTATAGATTTAGAGCATTTACGTTTACTGACACTCATCATCTTCCACGAGTATACGAGTGAAAGGTAAGTGTTCATGTTCATGTCCACTAGTCCATTCTACATCTCTGCACTTGAACAGTTAATGCAAACCCTTATATCCTCACGCATTCTTCTAATTTATGTCTGTCTTCTGTCACCCTTTCAAGCTCAATAGCGAGAGACTGCAATGATATACTCTGAGTTGTCAGTATAATGGTCAGTAGTCCATAGTACTGCTAAGTGCTTATAAAAATGTAATTCAGTGATGAGGTCGCACAGCAGCTACTACCCCATTTCTACTGCATGGTATGGCTCAACCCGACTTGGAACCTTTTTTGGTTTTCAGCGTTCAGTTGTGGGTAGTACCTGGTACTTTTTTTGGCTCCAAGTGAGCTAATATGATACTAAAAGGTGGAGTTAAAACACTGCAGACCACTGATTTGTCCGAGAAATGACACAAGAAACATCACTTGCACAACTCTTGTCAATTTCCCAAAACTGTATGATCAATTTCATCTAATAACAAGTTAATTCCTGAGAAAACTGTGTCCATTCAACCAATTGTGTTGACTTCAGTGCCTTTGACAAAGAGGTTATACTATTATTTGCACTCAGTGAAATTACCCTTAAAAAAACAGTCACTAGATATCTTCAGTATAGTGTGAAGGTTATTGTAAGAGATGAGAAAGGACTTAAATATATTTCATATTTCATACTCAAAGAATGACGTGGAGTCTTCCTGCCTCTCAGTTTGCAAACCCTGAAGCAACATGCTAAGTTGGTCACTCCGCAGCCTTCAGTCACACTCAGAGACACCGAGGCACGACAGCCTGACTAGACAGATGAGGGAGGGAGGCAAAGGCAGGCAGGAAGAGAATTGAAAAAGGGGGGATGAAAACACAGTCATCTGCAGTCACATCAGATCACAGTGACAGAGATATTTCTGAGACAATAGACAGAGTCGAACCGCCTTCAGCCAGACCGGTCTAGAATGTTCACTCGGTGGTAGCTCAGCATACAGACAGATCACTATTCCTACATAAACACGCTGATGCCACTTCATGAAGATAAATTTAACATCAGTTATAATTTCTTTGCAGGCTGAGATTTCATGCCTCTGGGCAGATATTCAGCACATGTATCATAACACACTAAACTACAGTGACCCCCAGTAACCAGGTCACTAGAATAGGAGCTCTGAGCCATGAGAGTTCCTACAGTACAAACCCACGAAGGGTAACTGCAGCCTAAATGTGAAGCCACCGTAACTGCTACTTCACTACTGACATTTGTAAAATCAGGCTCAACTTCTTTAAAAAAAAACCTCACAGACACAGACAACCTCCTTTAAACAAATACACATAAATAGTGCAGACGACACACAGACAGACCATTGCTAATGACACTGAACAAACACCCGAGGTGAGAACTTTAGAACTTTTCACAGTATTTTGAAAACTGATACCGCAGTCATGTGTAAAAAAGAAAAAGTAGGTGCTTGTGTTTTTCCATCAGGGAATACTGCCTTAGTATTGAAGTGTAGGCATAGTTAGCCCTTGATGCTTAATACTTTCAATAAGTATCTTTTTTGGCCACTTGGGTGCACCAGAAACAAGTTGCAAACACAATACTAACATTATCACCTTCTCTCATTCTTTTAGCTCTGGTTTGGTCTCCATCAACTCCTGAGGTGAATAAATGGCTCTTTAGCTGGTCAGTACTCCACTATGTTCACCAGGTAGTCACTAAATTGTGGTTGGCAGGTACCCTACAGCTTTCTGCTCCGACTGAAAGAGTGAACGAAAACAGAAAAGCCAGAAAAAACAAAATAATAAAGCTCCGTAGAGCTAAGGGGAACTGAAGACTTTAGTGATAGTTTGGCAAGCTCATCGCTATTCACGACCCATTCAACAAGCAAGTAGTCATGTTAGCTATAGCAACTTTAAGTTAATATATCGCTTTTTCTCATACATTAAGACAGACCAGCATACAAAGTGAACACAAAAAAGCCACTTCCGGTGTCTGTAGAAGAGGAAGACAAAATGTAAATCAATGCCAGTGGGTAGTAGACAGAGATGTGTTCCAACACCAGGAGAGGAAGACATGCTAACATACCAGTCTACAGTGTAAACAAATGAAGAAAGGGCTGACCCTGAGCAGAAAACTCTCTGCTCTCAGTCGTTGTCTCAGTATCTGTCAATTTGATAACTTTATTGGCCGACTGCTCTGTCTCTTGTTCCCCTTATCTCCCTTTCTCCCTCCCTCCTTGACAAACCCCCGCCAAGCGACCGGTCTGCCATGAACAAAGCCCATTGTAAGGTGAGAAAATAGAACTACTTCTTTGGGGCAAAGCCTTGACTGGACTTTTTGATCAAAAAGGAAAACAAGGGGTTGCATTGCCTGACTAATCCATTTTGATAGATGGGCCGCTATTCATGCATGTTTCATATCTTTTTACTGACTTAAGTATTATTTACTAAAGCACAGTTGTGCCGCAGACAATAGGTGGATAACGTTACACTTTCCTCACCTTGGAAGGTAAGAAGAGACATTATATGAAGGGATGGGAATAAAGCATTCACTCTCAAGCTAAAGTGAAGCTATGCAGGGTGTTATACAAGGTGGATGTTCTGTTAAACAAATACTTGACACCGGGTAATGCAGCGGTGAGGTGTGAAGGTTATTGTAAAAAAGACAATAACTTCTAGTGAGGATGAGGTAATGGCATGCTTGCATTACTGGTGCGGTTTTATTTCCTGGGAAATGTTTACACTGCATGCACCAAATGTCCACAGACCAGTCTGCACACTCCATTACTTTTTAAGCAGGGAAAATAACACACATAATTCTGCAATAACACAAAATATACAGACGCTCATACCGGAAACATTACCAGTATATTCTTGTACTTTTTGCTTGTACGCAGTTTAACTGTTGCTCAAGAGCCCTTCAGCCAGGTGTGGAACCAGCAGCTCTCCAGTCACAAATTACAACTGCTTATTTTTAGAGCGCTTCATGATTTAAATGCTGACTTCATCGGAAGCTGTCCGCAACACTGGAAGTTATTGTAAGAGGAGCTTTCACTACACTAACACCACTTCATTGCAGTGAAAGGACAGAACTGGCAGCCCCTTTGTCACCAATAGCCCCCAAACCGGATCACACACAGCCACCTAATCAGAATAAACTATCTCAGCCTCTTTTTGCTCACACACACACACACACACATACACACACACCTACACACACACACACACACACACACACACACACACACTGGGCCTTTCCCTTTTTGGGGTCAGTTTTTCTAGCACGATCTGCAGAATCCCCCAGCGCCTGCTTTTCTCTGAGGCTTTGTGAAGTGCTGATGGTCAGCATGTGCCAGGCCATGCCCCCCTCCCTCTCCTCCTCGATCCACACCTCTACAACCACCCCACGGGGGCTATTGTCCTTCATGTTGTTTACCACCGGGATAACGCTGAAATGGCAGGGGTGTTCTAAGGCACAAGGTGACACCTCCATTAGTAAAAGATGTGGCCACAGTTCAACTGGGTATTTACTGCATCAGAAAGTGTGCAGTAATGATAGAGAAGCAGATGTACACAAACATGGTGGCAATGTTTGTTTATAAAAATATTGAAAATTCTTTTCGAGTCCAAAAAACAAGATTAATTACAGATAAGGGAGAGTGTCATCTGCATAAGAGAAAGCATAATCCTGATTTTAAACGTTAAGGTTAGAAAACTTTGGGTGTGGTATAGCTATGGTGTTGGAAAAATATAAATGTAAACTGGAGTGGCTTTCTCTTTCACCATTATTAAAACATACATGTATTGTGTGTCTCTTGTGGGTTTTCTGTGTGTAATTTTTTGACTATGTTTTATAAGACCTGTGCAGCGGGATTTATACTCATCTGTCCCTGAAAGCTCTGAACTGAAGGCTCCTGAATGTTATTTGGTAGCACTATCATCCACCATAAGCATTCAATAATTCACGTTTTTTCATCTGTGAAGACAAGCATCACTTAATTGTACATGGCATGCTAGTTGCTGAGACCAATGACAGTTGGCTTTAACTATCTTTGTTCTAGTTTAAACTTCACTCTTCACATGATGTGCAATTTCAGCACATCTCGTGAAGTGTGATTTACTGTATGTGATAGCTGACAGGAGCATATCACTCCCAACTTGGGACAAACATTGGTTGGTCCCTTGACTGACATTTAGAGCTGGAGAGAACGACACAGGAGAAGTGAAAGTGAAGATCTGCTGACCCCTCCCTAGACAACAAACTTAGAATTCAACCCTGCTGCAGTGAATTCCCATGAATCTCCAAGTACTCCTAAATGCCTCATATGAATAGCCTTAACCATTACAAAAGTATCTTACTGTCATTTCCTGTTCGCCTTTTTCTTTTTCCTATTCAGGAAATGTGAGCAGCCCTGCCTTTCCATGAACAGAATCCTAACAGCTTTCCTCCAGGCATACTTAGGCGACAGAGTGATCCTTGCTTAAAAGGTGGAAAAATGGGAACTCTCAGAAGGTGTCACGCCCCTGCCTGACAAAGGACTGTTAACACTGTTTATTAAAGCTAAAAATACAAAAGATGGCATTTGACATAAAAAGAAGAGTATGTATGTATATATTTCAAATATAGGCCAAGTAAATTGTGGTTTAGTACAGCACATCGCTCAACCCCAACACTGGACTCATCCATGTGTAACTCATCAAAAGCCATTACTGATAGCTGCCATTAAAATTCGCTTCATCTGACATCCAATTATAGCGCTGTGATATTTGGACGATTGCACACATTTTGCCAGGCGTATGGACCGGTTTGTTGGCTGCCAGGGGCTTGGTTAGCTGTTGGGTGTGTGCCCATGTGCACATGAGTGTGTATGGATGCTTGTGTGTGCGTTTGTGTGCTTGTTGGTGAGTGCATGTCTCGCCTGTCTAAGGTCATCTCATCAAAAGCCGTGGGCTCAGCCAGAGCAGAGGGTCATGCTGGCTCGATGTGTGTGTGTGTGTGTGTGTGTGTGTGTGTGTGTGTGTGGTTGTATTTGTGCATTCGTATTTGATATATGAAATTTAAAATGGCCAGCAATGGAGGTAAATAAAGACAGGATGATAAGTAAAGTATTTACAATATCCCTAAAAATATATCTAGATATTTAACAATTGAATCTAGTGTATAGTGGTATACATTCTTTATTGTAATTGAGGTATGGGCGTACTACATCAACCTGCTACAGAAAGCAGAGTGAATCATTCTGACTTGAGCAATAATCAGCTTTATATCTAACATACTGTACAATTCTTTAAACTAATTATTTGATGACATGCAGCTTCTAAACATTTTTATTCCCCCACAGACTTTTATTTACTGTAATATCATCTTTTATTACGCAGTTTTCATTCCCACTACTGCCAGAATCCAGTATGTCCAGTGCCAGGTTTGAATTTTCATACCCAAGTAAACTGAACAGAAACCAATTGCTATAATAACCCAGAAGTCTATCTTAAACGTGGTATCTTGAAATACAGTACAGTTAATGTCCAGCAGTGTTGTAGAATGATGTAGAACTTGTAACTTGATGGCATAAACCGTGCAAAGCCAGCAGCGTTGTCCTCTAATATCAAATATCACACATGAACTGTGAAAAAAGTGTGTTTGAAAAGTAGCACGCATGTCTGTTGGATAAACGGACCTATGATCAATATTCCTTCTAATACAGCATGAAAATGTGACAGTGACCACATAAATCCAGCTGGGCTTGTAAACGAGCCGAGTCTCATTGGTATTCCTGGGTGCTATTGCTAGGTAAAAGGTATTGATGAGCAGATAGATGCACGTGGCCTTGGTACGTGACTGTGGCTTTTACCATCACATGAGTTACTGTGTGTGTCTCTATAGATTTGTGTGAGAATATGCGTGTGTGTGTGTGTGTGTGTTAGTTTGTCCTTCAGAGCAAAACTGTCATCCCATTTTATGGCTGAGGTTCCTACATGTCTTTTCTATTTTACTAGGCCTGATCAATCTCTGACTACCTTGATTGTAGCAGGTTCATCGCAGCCTTCAAATGTGTTGTACAGGACACAGAGCACACAGATGATGATGCTTTTTTTAGACCTTTAAATGTATTTTTTTTTTCCTCATGAAGTGTCAAAATTAGTAACTTTCTGGGGAGCTTGAAAGATAGATGGATTGGCAGATAACACCATCAGTGCTGGAGGAGCAAATACAAGGATGGGTGAGGGGACGGGCAAAGATTGAGGTACAGGGCTGGCTGAAATGGGCAGACAGGAGAGAAAAGGGCATGATGGGAATGGAAGGGGGCAGGAGGTGAGAGAGCGGGGGGAGGGGACTGATTGACGGTGTTATAGCAGCACAACAAGCTGGCATGCCCCTTTTTTTTCTCCTCCACCCATCTGTTCATCAGGATTACTCATATCGAGAGGGATGGAGGAGGAGGAGAGGGGAAGCTGTAGGAGGGCTGGGAGAGGAGAGGAGAGGAGAGGAGAGGAGAGGAGAGATCCATCGTCACAACCCATAATAAATGAATTCAAACCACTTTTCTATAAACTGCTGTGATAATGATTCACAGTTAAAAGTATGGATCAGTGCAATATAGTAGAGTGCGCTCATGGGGCTATTCAGGTAACAATGATAGTAATGGGAGGTGGAAACATTGTTGTGGGTTGTTATGTAATACTGTGCTGCAGTGCCTGCTCTGCTTACTAAAACATCGCTCCCTTCTGACAACTATGTTTTGTGATTTTTACTCAAGGCAGATACTAACATGCACTTGTGGTCTGTTATCAGTGTTCATTAATGGTGTCGTGTGGAGTTTTCCTGTAGACAAACAAAAGTTATGTTTACATTCAGTCTAAAATACATTTTCTTCTTCATAAAAACATTCGCAAAGCTGATTTTATAAAATATTCTAAATCCTTTGTTTACTAGCTTGCAGTCTTCTTCTTCCGTGCCTTTGCTGGTGCATTGCAGCATATTTTGGCATGTTACCTCCATCTACAGAAAAATGACTGCATTTTTTTTTTCAAGAAATCTGGTATAATACATAGAATAAAACAAAACTGCATCATCTGATTGTGTTTAATGGCATCTGTGCACTGTTTCCCTCCTCTCTATGTTTGTGTGTGTGATGCATATGTGCACGTGAGTGTGCTCAGCAGCAGGTGAACAGGAGGGTGTTGCCAGGGCGTGTGGCTCACATTCAAAGTCCAAACACATGCTGGGTATTCATATTGTCCTCTCACCTTTTCTGAGTGTGGATACTTTTTTTTTTGTCTTCCATTAACAGAACAGTCCTTTAAACCATGAAGGGGTGGAAAATTGCTGGTCAATTTCCAGAAACTTTTCATGGGAAGTTAAGCTAGGGAATTTTGGAAATATCACTAATTGGAAACTTTCCATGGGAATTATGCAAATGTATGGGAATTAATGGGACTTTATGGGAATTAACTGGAAATTGGAGGTAATTTAGTCATTGGGGGTAAGTTGGCATCATGATGAGATAGCCTCATAAATGATCAATGAAATGATGCTAGCTATAGCTTATTTAGCATCTAACTTATCAGCTATCTACTGTATGAATACATGTTCATGTGCTGTTTGCAAGTTAAACATTAATACCATACATCAAGCATATTTACCCCATCATATCATCAAAACTTACTTTACTTTATGTCGTCCACAGCCTCGAATGTGTGGCTTCAATAGTCTTGTGCTCTGGTCCAGGGTTGTAGAAATCACCTGTGCATGTGATGGAGGAATGCACCGTGCATGTAGGGGGCATGGCCTCAATAGCCCTGCAGTAAGCAGAGTGCTACTGTATGTGCATGTGATTAAGGAATAGCAGATATTCCAGTGTACTTGCATGAAATCTGTTTGTTTTAGTCAATATTATGCTAAAATATATTGTCGCCAACTACATTTAAGTTCCATGTTAAGGGCAACCTTCAATTTTGTAAATTCACAGTTTATTCCCATAAATTCCTGTTCATTCCCATGGAAAGTATCCAACTTAGAAAATTCCTGGAGTTTTGCAACCCTAGTCTTTACTCACTAATATTCTCTCACTTCCTTCATGAGCTTGTTTCTCCATCAGCGTAATTGTACTTATCATCCACAAAGCATCTAAAAAAAAATTAAACAACACACGTCAATCTCAGCCACAAGGAGGTTGCAACAGGCATAAAATGACTTCGCTAGGTTTGTACCCATGTGTACAAACTGCAGATACCAAGAGGCCACAGCCAAGACTGCAAAGGGTATAAATCAGTCACTGCCAGCTATAAACACGCCTCAACAGTCAGCACTTTTCATCGATGCTAACTGACCTTTCTTACTTGAAGTACAGCCATGGCTTGAAAAAATACCAGATACCTTTTCAGTGCAGTTACAAATCCAAAGATGCTGAAAGTCACACAATATGGTATAATGTATGTCCATTTAGTGCATATATGAATCCAAGCAGTGCAGTCCATGTCACTAAGATACTGTATATACAAAACCCAGAAGGCCAGACCCCTCCATCAACAGGAGGAGGTTGGGCTGTTGAAGAGATGAAGCTGACCGACACACCCAGCAGCATCAGTGTGTACACAGCACAGAGGAGCAAAGAATAACCAGCTGCAGAGGCATTGTGAGTGTGTGAAAGCAAATTATAGTGAGTTATTGTTTGTCACTGAGCCTGATTAGTGACCTGTAGTGCTGGTTATACCCAATTACAAAGGATTAAAATCCTTGTTTAACCACATCACAAGACACTGGGGCTTACAAAGAGCCAAATAACACAATAGTAAAGCAGAGAAAGTATATCCATTTGCAATATTTGACTTACCTGTGAGGATTTATTCTCAGCCACTGTCTGTCTTCAGGAAGTGGTTCAAACCTGCAATAATGAGAAGGACACCTGAGTTAGAAAAGACTTTCCCATTGGACCCAGTTATAAAACTCTGTACACTCAAGCCACCAGACAGTATAGTCTTATACTGAATATGAGGTACAGTCAAAATGTGTGCTACTTCAGTTACTACTACTATCTTTTGTGATTGTTATGTAACATGATGTTTTTATTACAACTCATTTGGCAAAGAAATACCAAGTCAAGGTCCTGCACCGTTTGGATTCATGCAAACTTGGATCAGCCTCAGGTAAAATGGAAGGACATGAACAAGCAGTTCAATAGTACTCACTAAAAATGGCTGTTGGTACAAAGGCGCTACATTTTAAACTATTAATGGAGAAGTCCTTGGCTGACAAAAATAACATATTAAAAATATGTATCCTCTCAATGTAGCCAAGTGCAGTTAACAAAATATAATTGAGACACTGGGACATATTAGCTTCTCCAACCAGACTTGAATTCATTCATCAATAAAGTCCAGTGTCACACACGCAGCACACCATGAATACATGGGCACATCCTCACAGCTCTCTGGGGAATACCCAGTAAATGACTGCGTCTTGCTGAACACAAGGCCTTCAATCAATAACCCAAATGTCTCCAGTCATTTTTATTAGTTTTACCTCCAGCAGGGGACACACACAAATGAAAGGTTACCCATCAACACGCACACACACACACACACACACAGTGTCCCCCACCTACTGCGAATAGGCTCCGCTGCATGACCACGAATGCATTACCATAATCTCCAGAGAGACTCTCCATTCATCTCACATTAGCAAAACAAACGTGACAGACAAAGAACGCCGGCCCATTTAGACACAGGGCCATTAAAACTGTAGTTAGCTCAGAGGAGAAAGATGGTGGATTATGTGAGTGTCCATTAATAAGCCCAGGTCGAGCTGTTTGAACTTGTCGGATGATGTAAAAAGATGAGGAAGGGGTCTTTGAACTCCCCGCGATGACATGGGTGAGTAGCTGCTGTCACACAGAGAGAGAGAGATTGGAGGTACGCCAGCGACCCAACCCAACCCCAAGCCGTGACCTGTTACCATGGAAACAGAAGGATGTAGAAGGAAGGAGGAACACAGAAAAAAGGAGTGAAAATTATTTTTTCATGTCTAACATCAGCACAGTATAATTAAACCTAAGCAAGTTTCCCTGAAAGTGTATTTATTGAATGATGTATTTCATAACCTGCACTGAACTGCATTGATCTTATCTCAGCTGAACTGAAACAAATTGAACTACCAGAGGGGGCCGACACAGATGAGGTGAAAGAGTGGGGGAAAAAGAGAGACAGGGGGAGATGTTAATGAACAGAGACAGGAATGCACCAAGAAATCAGAAAACTGGAAAGGCAGAGCGAGGACGATGCAAGAGAGAGAGAGAGGGAGCACATGAAAAAATGAAGGCCGAGTGGGAATCGGAAACATGCATTATTAACGGGTAAATCTAAAAGCGCTTCATCATCAGAGCGCAAGAGATGGGGGTGGAGAGAGAGAGATACAGACAGAGTAGAAGAAGAGGGAGAGCTGGGAGATGGCAAAGAGAGAAAAGCTAGCAGACATGACCCCACGCTCCAGCACATTGCCATGGCGACGAGAAGAGAGAGACAGATCCTGGATACCACATGACAACCAAGAATGCTATTTCTTTTAACAGGAAGAGTAGTTGCACATTTTGGGAAATGCTTATTCGTTTTCTTGCCAAGAGTTAGATGATGAGATTGATACCAGTCAAGCTATAGGGAGGAGATTGTTAGCTTAGCTAAGAATAAAGACTGGAAACAATGGGACACAGCTAGCCCTGGTCTGAGCTAATAAATCCATCTACCAGCATGTCTAAAGCTAACTAATTAACACGTTGTATCTTGTATAAAAACAAGTGTAAATGAGAGAGAGAGTGAGAATGAGCTATTTTATGGGGTGTTATACTGGAGCAGTGACTTCGAAGAGCTTCCGCTGGTTGCCTAGCAAGCTAATAGTGATGACAAGGTTTCAGGAAGTCAAACATGGCACCACGAATTGTTGTCTTTGATTTTTGGAAAGTGTGAATTAGAATTTAAAAGGTGCTAGTAGGTGGATTTTGTTTGCTTTTGGCAAAGTCAGGCTAACCGTTTCCCCAGTTAACTGGCTGCTTTTGGTAGCTTCATATTTTACAGCCGGACGTGCAGAGATGTTATGTTTATTTCAATTCTACCACTGAAATTATCTATCCTCATTATGGTTTCCTTTTTTTCAAAAGGATGACAGACTCTAATCTATTCAAACAACAGTAGTCGTTCTACCTAATATGATATATGATCAAAATAATATGATATAAAGAGGTTTGTAGCACTTTGATACAACCATCGTGTGAAACATGCTGATTCTAGCACGAAGACAAACCAAACAAACCTGGCATCATTTACAGAAACAACCTGGCAAGTGTTGTATTTTAAAGTATTCTACAGTATATAACATAGAATAAATGTTTTGAATCTGTTTGATGAGCTTCCAGAAGAATACACATCTATTCGTTCACATCTTCAGTAAGGAACTAAAATATCTCTATGACAACAGTGCGAATGTGAAATGAAAGCTCTGTGAATATTTAAACATTCCCTGAAGATAAAGGCCAGTGTTTCTCTAAATGTCCTCATACTAACTACAGTGTGATCACTATGTCTGATTACTAAAGCCGTATGTCCCAAAGCCCGGTGCATACCACTCTGATTTACTATCTATCCCCTGTTTCAATTAGCTGCCTGAGTTTATGGATCCACAGGGAACCACACTGCATGTGTCTGAATGTTTCGGTGTGTGTCTATGTGTGTGTGTGTGTGTGTGTGTGTGTGGTACACAGGGGGTGGAGGGGATTTTGCAGACTGTGATAGAAAAACTGACCCCAGGCATGAATAGAAATGTGGGTGCACGTGTGTGTTTGTGTGTGCCATAATCCCCTAGAATGAGGGGCCTAAGCAATCAGCGGCAGTAGCAGCTGCAAAAAAAACCACAACACACGCCATGATTGCCTGGCTTCCACGCCCATTTCTACCATCATCTGATTTCTACATATTAACACACACACACACACACACACACACACAAACTGGTAAATTAAAACAACCCCAATAGGGGGTCATATACAACCTAATAAACCCCCCCCTCCCACACACACATTACTTTAAATGTGGATTGTAATGACTATTAGTGACCAAAATGTAATTCCAAGTTGCTTGATATCCATTTAAAGGTCCAGTGTGTCAGATTTAGGGGGCTCTATTTACAGAAGATGGGATATGCAATATAGTATGCACAACTATGTTTCCATGAGTGTATAATCACCTGAAAATAAAAAACATTATGTTTTCTGTTACCTTAGAAGGAGCTTTTTATGTCTTCAGAGGAGGCGGGTCCTCTTACACAGGGTCCACCATGTTGAACTGACATGTTTCTACAGTAGCCCAGAAGGGACAAATTAAACACTGGCTCTGCACTGGGCCTTTCACATTTTTCATGGAATTCTAGTTTCTCCCTCAGCCTAGGAAGGAGAGGGTGCAGTGAGGGGGTTGCAATCTGTAGATCCCACTAAATCAAACACATTGGTCCTTTAAAGAGGAAAAATGTGCTTGAAATTTTACATAAAATATTCAAACCTCCCTATTACTATTATGGAATGTAGTGTTGTTGTTAGTAACTCAAACTGCATATTTGTATTGTCATTCAATCGCACCACCTGAACTATTCTGTTTGTGATCACACTGTGGCCAATGCTACAGTGTCAATATTTAACCTCCTTTCAAAATAAAAAAGCCTGTGTCTACTAACTGAACACTGTTAGGAGGAAAAGTAAATGACACAATCCAACAAGCCTGTTAAATTTTTTTCTGATTTGATAAACACCTTTTTAATATCTTACCTTGTAGATGCTAAATTAAGGTCAGTGTAAACCCTGCCAACATGTACTATGAGTTTCTTCACTGTCTGCTCTCTACTGTTTTAAACATGGCTGTCATAAAGCAAGGAAAGTTAAAAAAGTTATATGTTAATTGGACAGTTGGAGCTTTGTATCTCTACAAAGTAACAGCAGGTGTAAGCGGCCAACCAAATGGATCAGTCCTCATTTCTCTGCTCATTCTATCCCACTGAGGAAAACAGTGTAAAATAATCTGTGCCCAGGGTGCCATGAAGAATGATTTTCCTGCTTTTGAGAGCATGTTTGATTTCCAGGCAGGTTGCCTCGGAGCTGGCCAGCGCAAACAGCGGAAAACAAAAAGGCAACACTTGTGCAAAATGTTTCTACAAACATAGGTTGTCAGTAGCACATCAACCCAAGAGAGAGGTTGAAGGCATTTCCAACTTCAAGTAAAAAAAAAAAAGTTTCATGGTAACTCATCTATATCTACAGATCACAGAGTCAAGCGATGGGATGTAAAATACATTACAATTGTGAGACATGTCTCCACAGTGACTGAAAGCAGTAGCGCCTAGACCACCGTCGACTGTTTGTCTGGAGCCTGAAGGTTGTCTGTGCATCAAGTATCAGACCTACCATCTGTGTGTGATGAGTTTTTTGGTGTAGGCCTTGGGGGTTATTTATTACTCTCCCTGTGTGTGTGTTCTGTGACCATGTACATCTGTCTGCATGTACCTATGTGACAGGAAATGACAAATGGCCTCATTAAGATGATCGCCAGGTTGGGTTTATTGCACCGTGTCATTGTGTCGCATAAAGATACAATGTTCCACACTTACCCTTTAGAAAATACCCTGGCACATAGATATTCAAATTGTTTATGCATTTCGATGATATCCCACAAACGTGAATAAGCCAAAGCACATCCTTTAGATGTAAACTTGCTGTTCTGAGGCTTGTGCCAGTCTGTGACATCCAGTATTTGTACTATCTCAGGAGAAGGAACATTTTGTGGGGTGGATTCATGCAGTTAAAATGATAAAGTCCCTGGAAGTGTTCCAGGGTGTTCAAACAGTCTTCCTGCACTGGTACACTTCGTAGTTTTCACTCTTTTTTAGTAAACTGTGAAAATAGTTTAGGGTGTTCACACAAATGGCAAAAAAAGTATTAAATAGCAGAAATGGCATGATAGTTGGGGTAAGGCTAGATTGAAAAATGCCACAAGCCTGTGTTAAAATGGCCTTTACAGCTGCTTTTGAAGTCTCAGCCGAAGAGTTCAAACGTACACATTCCCATTTTAATGTTTGTATATGTCTGTGTGTGTATGTTGGAGACAAAGACTGAGAGGGGGTTGGTTACCATGACTATTCGAAGGTTTTTTTTTTTTAATTTTAACAGTCTGTGAGCTTCCTTCCAACGACAGACAACACACACAGTCCAGTCCCACACACAAAGAGCAGCCAGAAAGAGCTGCGTTTAATCAGAGAGATTTACTGCCTCCTGAAAGTTTTTTTTTTTCCCCTTTCCTCTCGAGGTTAAAGGGACAATTCTCCCATCCCCACTGTTCCCACTCAACACCACACAATGCACACAATGGAGTCATCAAGAATGTCAGACATGCACGCAGAGACGGTATGAGCAAGAAAGATAAATCAAGATTAAGGAACAGTAGGAAGTAGCATTCCTCTGCTGCTCATCCTCTGCTAAGCTTTCTGCAGCTGAAAGGGAGCATATTGTAAAAGTGCCCAGGTATGAGGGAGCTCTCTGGGGATTGGATCCAATCATCGGACTCGTTTTACAGCCCCTACAGAGGGAGTGTACTGAAAGCAGAGCATGGAGAGGAAACATGAGAATGACATGAACAGAAGGCGGCAGAAAAAGACGACTTGTAAGCTGGCTGAAGAAGATGTGCAGTCGGGCCACCATCAGTGCAGATGAAATACCTCGCCATATGACGCTCAGGTCCATTAAATCAGTCACAATGAGAGAGAGGCCTGCCATAGAGTTTGATTTCTATGTTAATGCAGGATTTCTACAGGCTTTGCAGGGAGATGCCTCCCAGGGCTATGCTATGGTGATTTTAAAATCTCATTTGACACTAACATGCACTCCTATACATGGATAAAGACATTCATTATGACTTCATTTACAGAACACAGCCCCGTGCAATGAAGCACAATGTTTGGATTTAATATGGCTTTCAGTAAGTTAGGATAAGAAAGTAATGGTTGTCAAGAGATACATTTTGACATGTCAAAGTAGCAAAAGTATGAGCGTACATACTAAAATAAATGATAGCGTATTGATGATAAGTCAACCTTTTTTCACAGCAGCCATTTTGACACGTAATAGTAGGGTCAACTCAGGTGTTTTCAATGATACTGAATTAAGGTTCAGTTACATTTATGGCACCAGAGACTTTCCAGTGAGCCAACATGCACCACAGCAGCACCCTGACTCTGTTTGACCTGAATGAAACCAGACCTAAATCTTTTTCCAACTGTGGGAAGTCAGAATGTCTGCTGCAAAAAAGTCTTGATGTAAACTTTACATGACATCATCCAACCAGTAACATATCAGGATGTTGATATACCTTGACAAGGGGTTCAGAAATATAATACAACACATTTGACACTGATTTGGGCAGATAAAATTCAGGTCAGGTAAAATTCAATACGCAAAATCATGTTTTGTGACAGTCTGTTTCGTAAAATGTTCCTTCTTTTTGTCTTTCTGTTCAGACTAAGCAGGTGCAAACAAAAAGGGAAGAATTTTGCATTCAACAGATCATAAATTTGGAAGATCCCCCCCTTGATCTAGCTAACCCAGACTGCTGAAGTCAATAACATCTTTACATGCAAAGAGGACTGTGGATTTTGCCCCTCATAGCTGATACTGGAATCACACTGAAAATGTATTTGTCTTCATGGCCAGTATGAGAGGAAGAGGAAGAATGATTACTGCGACTGATAACTACGTACATAAGGAAAACTCATCTAAAGAAAACAAACAATGGAACTTAATATAATATATAATAAAATGCAGCCATTTAGGAGGACTTACTCCCCTATTCAAAGAAGAATATGAAGTTTGACGAAAAGGGTTTAAAGGGTCAGTGAATACAGTAAACTTAATGCTAATTTAGCCATCATTATGAAACAAGTCAGGTTCTCTAACACAAAGATGTGAGAAATTAACGTAAAGAGAAGCTGGCTAATCTTTTGTTTCATATTAAATTGCTAAAGAGACCAGATCCATTGAGATCTGAGAAACTGTGACCAGCATCACCTTGGAGGGAGTCAACTAGAATAACTCCCAGAGTGCTTTACCTAGCAGAGCTTGGCCGTCAGTGACATGACATGTCAGAAACACGTTGAGAAAAAATGCCCATGCAGCCAGCACCCTAGAGCCCGTCTTATCTAAAGGAACAACACAAAGGGCAGGCAAGGGAAAGACAAAGACGAAGACAGATGTAGAGCAAAGCAATGAGAGAGAAAATGACTAGAGGGCAATGAGGAATGAGAAAGTCGAAATGAGCGTGAGGAACAAAGGGGCTGTGGACAAGGGAGGGCAAACAGTGGATGGCATAGACCTATAGGATGCCTGGGAGACGTCTAATATTGACTGCATATCTTCCACCTAGCACAGAGAAAGGCAGTAGAAGAAGAAGAAGAACGGAGGATTGAGGCCTCCTAATATTAGTAACAGCAGTGGAGGGATTTCTCTATGCGATCTCATTAATTTAGGACTCCTCACGAAAACCTTGTTCTCAGG
The DNA here is from genome assembly GCA_946959425.1 of Argyrosomus regius. Classification (NCBI taxonomy): domain Eukaryota; kingdom Metazoa; phylum Chordata; class Actinopteri; family Sciaenidae; genus Argyrosomus; species Argyrosomus regius. The sequence continues at coordinate 8,377,643 of OX336904.1, read as the reverse complement.
CTTAAAGCTGTGATGAGGAAGCGACGCGCTAACACAAAGGCTGCTCAGACACAACAGCTTACTGTGACAGTAAGCGCAGATATTACACTTTCTACATTCTGTTTGGCAGTATCGCTGTAACCAAGTGAGATTACTGTAAATGGGATATCACTTTCTTTGTCTAAAAATGGTTCAACAAAGCCACCACATGGAGAGCGATGCCAGATTGTCGGTCTAACACTTTTCACTCCTCTGCTAGTCGCACAAACAAAGCAGCTCACAGCTGTGTAAGCGGTATGTCCTGCAGCAGTCGTGCAACACAAAAGACCAAACTAAAGAAGAGTGATGGGAGGGGATACTGAATTTGCTATTTTTAGAAAATATCAATGAACTACAGTATACAGTAAGGACAGGTGTTTCATTGTGTAATTATTTTTAATGTTTAAGTACGCCTCCCTCAGGGTCTCTGTGTGTATGTACATGTGGGTATGGATTAAGCTATGTTCTGCTGTACAGTACATCAAACATGATATTTCATGTTCAGGCTTTTGATGGAGCTTACAGAGATGCTCTGTGCGATTGCACGTTCACACAGATTACCCCAAGGTGACACCCAGCCATTTGTGATTAACAGCATGATTTTTCATATTCAGTCTACATGGATGGATTACTGGACATGGGCCAATGGGCTCATGGTTTAGAGGGGGCTCTAAGCCAAACAGTCTATTTGAAGTGAGTACTATTAACATATCATACTGAAAAGTCAGGGCTCTATCAAAAGATTGTGATTTGCTGTATCATTATTATTGTTAGTAGTGCTCTACCAGCACTTTAAAAACCAACTGAAAAAGTCAGTGAAAAGCTGCTCAACTCTGCACTCAGCAGTTAGTATTACTGTAGACAATGAGATCTTTATATTGATCATCTACGCTGATGACTGGCAAACATTGCCCCAAAGTTCTTGAACCTTTAAAAAGTACTTTCCCAAAGACAAGGGACTTCTCTACAACCTGGAACTATCAAATTTGAAATTTAGCCTCTGGTTCCTCCAAACATATGTGTAAACTATGATATCCTGGATACCAAAGCATGATTACCATTTACTAAACATACACTTCACTAAACTGGTTAACCTTGACATTGGCAATCCACTTCTGAAGAAGGACACACAGAACACTATCTAAACACAGAATTATACACCAGCCAGGGCTGTAACAGGCTTGTGTGCTTTGCTTTTGCATTTTTAAGTGCTGTATTTGTTTATGGCTTTTACGTTGAGATCAAATAAACAATCCGTAGCCTGACAATTGGCTTTCGTCGTCATCGCTCTCGATGCAGCTACCATTTTTTGCTAACAAAAGAAGCTTTAAAAAGAAACCACGTGCAAATGTTCCTGAAGCCATCCCGGACTGCGAGACAGCCGTGATTCATGGCCTCACACGAGCAGCAAAATGAAAGAGCTTGGCTGGACTTATTTGGATGCTGTCATGGTCCAGTAATGCAGTGTTTTCATGACTTCCTTGCTGTGGTGTGCAGGATCACTGTAGCATGAATTGGACACACGTGAATCTATATATTGCAATTGAGACACATGAACTGACACATACATGCACATGAACCCACAGACACACAAACCTACTTTATTTGCTTCCCACCTTTGCCCTGATTTTCATTAAACAAATTCACAATGAAACAACATTGACCTACAGTCAAATCCAGTGAACAAAACAAACCACAGCATCAGCCACGCCAGTCTTACAGACTCAAAGAGTCACAGGTTCACAGTATGCTAATATTACACTCTGGCTATTAAAACCCTTTGGGTAAAAATGTCTGCTCTTATGCTAATTTAATACATTTGTAACACAGTATATGACAATCCATTGAGAAAAGGCTTCTCTGTGTGTGTCCCAATAACCTCATTATTTGACCCCAATCTCAGAACTGAGGAGGACTGATTATATCTATTCTTTGACACCCTTTATATGGCTTTTGGAGCAGAAGAAATCAATATTCCAAGAGCTGTTTCTTTCACACCTGCCAATCTCTGACCATTCCTCGAATGACCATAATCAACACCTCTTCCCTTCATCATCTCTGGGGAATAGACTCCAGAACATTACCTTCACCTCAGTTATATTCTTGTTCAGTGTTCTTCAATATGTTTTTCAAGTCTCTTAAATCACAATGTCTATAGTTAGTTATAGTTAAATTATAATCAAAATCAAACTTCTAATAAATTGAGCGTTTTAGCATCTTTCAGCTCATTGTTTTGGTTTTACTGCCCAAAATTTTACTGTTTTTGGTTCAGTCTCATTGCTTTGCAAGCAGCTAGCAAGCAGCTAAATGCACTGTACACTACCTGCCCAGCACCACAAGGCAGACAAAGTTGTCGACTAGCTAATAAACAAGTAAGTACAGCATTCATCAGCTGAAGAGACACATTTCTTTTGGTAGTTAGTGTAGAGAAAAACAGAGCTAAAAGGAGGTTGAATACTGTAGTTCCATTCATCAGGTGGAAGCAAACACAACTCCAAATGAATGCTTATGTTGCTCTGTATCTGCTGGATGTGTTAGGCAACTGTTTGTCAACCTGCTTGTTATGTCAGATTTATAAAGTGATAATATATCAAAGTTGACTTTGTTATGCTGTTATTACGCTAATAACAGTAATTAGTCATTACGGGGTTTAACTACAATTTGCAATGCAGAAACTTTTATCATCCTGCTTTTGCGCATGCTGTTTTGTTCTATTGCAGCAAAAGGCAAGAGTCATTGGTTCATATCCTTCTAGCTATACCAACATCTGCTACCACAAGACAAATAGCCAACATGGATGATGTGAGGAGAACTCTTGTGCTGACACAACAGAACAAACATTTTTTTTTCCTCTATAGCTAGGCCTAGACCTGCAGTACAAGTGTGACTTAGCAGAATTCAAACCCACTTAAGAAGATCAAAAAAAGGTTTTCTGCCACACTTTCTTAAGGAAAAATACGTCACCTTTTAGACTTCAATTCTACTCCAGCCTTAATGGCTGTAGCTTTTGTCTGACAGTTCATCTTTTGAAAGCAAGAATCTGAGCCAAGATGGATAATACAGTGTGGAAAACTTCACATATACTGTTCACGAGAAGCCAGTCTCTGCCATGGACCTACCAAAGTAGCAGACCCTAGCAGTTTGCTATCACTCAATCTCTTGTTGCACACACACACGCACGCACACACACACACACACACACACACACACACACACACACACACGCACACACACACACACACACACACACACACACACACGCTATTCACTGCTGCCCACGGGGCTGTACAGCCTTTTTGGCCAGTAGCGCTGAGCTGAGCTTGTGGCAGGCCAGACAGCATGGACCCAGCTGTAAAAGAGAGGCTGTAGCTATCTCTATACAAAAACCCCAGTCAGCACTCTGGTACTCTAAAAACAGATTCTGTCTGAGCTAATGAGTGTACCTCACAGCACAGCGGCCCAGAGTTTACATTGGGACAGTCTACATCTCCATCTGTGCAAATGCATCTTCTGTTGTGTTACTAGCCCATTAATGGAATACTTAGATCATGACCTCAATAGAATTATTATATCATTGTTCATTTAAGTAAAACTAAATATCTATTATCTCACTTGGTATATTTTGTTTTCGGTTCATACAATTAAGCATTGTTTCTTTGCCAAAACCTGAGTTGGAGGAGTCAGATTCAGCAAAAAAAAGGAGGTACTGAGCAGCTCTGTGTCTCTTACACTTTAAAACATGACTGACCATGAAATGGCTATAATGGGACCTGAATCCCTCTTCTTTTGGCTAGAGGAGCCTCTGTCTAACAAAATGCCCCTTTGACTGCTGGGATTTTGGCTAAACAAGATAAACTGAGTTAACCCACTCGACTCCATCCATCCTGTGTTAATGAGCTTGTGGAAGGATCACACAGCTGTCTAAAATCAGGCGCTTCTGCTTTCACCAACAACGATGCCCTCCGGGTCCCCGGCCCTATAATCCCAGGATCAATAATCCGGATGTCAATACGACCTCATGCGCTGACACTTATGGATTTGTGATACCTGATACACACTATCAGTCAGTGTGTTAAAGTGAATGCTCCGGTGTGGGTCAAGGGTGAGAAAAGTCAGTAAATTCCAAATCACAAAAAAGTGAAAGTAAAAGGAGATCATTACAGAATAAGAACCGAAATTCTAAACCTGATTGTGAGACCGTATCCTCTCCAATTTCTCTGACAGACCAAGGACAGTACATCCCCAATCATCCCAAATTCGACCCTGCTACATGTAAGATTGTGAGTGCAAGTGACAAGAGGGGCAAGGCGCTCAATAATTCATCACTCAGTATAGCATTTTGTGGCCTGCCTTTGATACACCAAAGCAGTGGCAGTGCTTCTGAGCAAAAAGATGAGAGACATATTTTTGCATATATCTGTGAGAGGGTATCAATTATTCAAACATGTATCATCTCTCACAGCTAGAGGGACCCAGTCAGCTCAAAGTTGGTATTTCTTTAGCAATTTTCTGGTGTTAATTCAATATCTAAAACCATTCTGTCAAGAAAATATACCGTTATGTACAGTAGTTGGTTTTGTAGTTGTAGTTGAATTCCTCCTACATCCATTTGCAAACACTGCAAAATCAGTGCTCAAATATCACGCAGTACACAGGAAAACTACGTTATTAGGGAGGAATAAAAGTGAAAAGTTGAAGCTGCAGCTAAAGATTATTTTCGTTATCAAATTATCTGTCTATTATCTTCTCCATTAATCTGTTTAATCCCTGAATCATTTGGTCTGTATAACATGCTGGTTGTTTTGTCTAAATAGTGGTTCAAAACCCCCAAAATGATAGAGAAGAAAACCAGCCAATCTTCATGTTTGATAAGCTGGAACCAGTAATATCTTTGAATTGACTCAATGTCAAACTCTAACCTGCTCCAAGTTGTTTCTCCATGAAATTATTTCATGCATAAAATTCATAATAAATGTTTTTGAGAGCAGGCTTCTACAACATTTATGATGTGAATGGTGGTCTACATTGTTATCTACTTCCTAGGCACAAAGAATATCACTCAAGTATTCTGAAATCATCCGCCTCTGAGGTAAGGAGAATAAAAATTGATGTATGGATTAATAATAGTTGAGTGCATTAGAACTGCATCAAAACTGTGTTTAACATCATTAGAATATCATAAAATAGCTGTAATAAATACTGATGTCTGTACAGATAGACTGATTAACACATGGACAACAGTTATATAAGGAAGTCTCTCACACACATGCAATTGTAGGACAATACCAGAGAGAATGACAGTATTAACTGTATCATTGCTGCCTGAACAAGTGACAGGTCATGTGATCTAACGGTTACGGGACACTCCCTGGACATATGATAGCTTGTGTTACCAGGTTATGTGAGTGTGTACACAGAGGAGACCTCCGTGGGAAAAGTATGTGATACCCGTTTTAGAAAAGTAACTGCTCTTCCACTTATTAATGGGCCTTTTGTAGAGTGAATATCTTGCAGGTAATATATCACATTGCTGTAATGGATGACTGGCTTGAATGAATATGTAACAAAGTGAAGGGGTTTCCTGTGCTTTAAGAAAGGACACACTGATACGTAGCAGACATCAATACTCCACTTTTCTCTCCCTCTTCACTTCATCTATATTTGCAGGCATATTTTGCCCAACAAAATTATTTTAGGGTTTGAAAGGTGTGTCATAGAGACAAGCTTGGACTGCCTCCAGCGGGTAGTGACCGAGCACTGGCTTGCATTTTGCTGGGTAAAGGTTAAATGGGCTTTGTGAGTCATGGTTCAGAGCGGAGAGTGGAGGAGAGATGGAGTGGGTTGAGGGTCAATACCAGCAGTGTGCATATGGTGGGAAAATGCTGGGAGGACACTGGGAAAAAAAACAAACTGGGCAAACAGGCCAAATGCAGTCAGAATTATCGGCAGCCCTCCCAAGCATGGAAGTGATTCAAATTTTAAAAATGCGGATGCGTTGAAATGGCATATCTGATAACATTATTTTTAATGGAACAACAAGCTTACATCCATGGCATTTCAACGAAAGAACAACACACTTTGTTTAATATCATATTGATATCAGCTGATGCGTTCACAAGGCTCGCAAATAAATCGCTTTGACATTTTGTAAAGCTGTTGTAATCAATATATTTAAATTAGCAATGGATCAAAATACTATCTGAAATGCAAAAGGGGTCACTCGAAACGTTAGTGACGAACCCACAGGGAATCATCATCTGGCTCAGCGGTTTCTCTCAGCTCTACGGAGCATATTTCAGCTCATCTACTACTTTGACTCACTCACACAGCTCTCATCAGTGTCATTTTCAAGCAGCCGTTTTTAGCAAATAAGTCCAAATAAACCAAAAGCCCAGCACCAAACAGGCAAATTTAGCAGCTAGCATGGAGCATTTAGCAGCTATAGAGCGAACTGTTTCCATTTGTGAAAACCAAAACAATGCTAAAAGTAAAGTGTAAATATTGGACTTTCTCAACGTTGATCATTGTACATTTGCCATCTTGCCTACAAACAATCCTCCTTGCCATGCCCATTCACAAGTATGGAAAAAAAGACATCACAGATATTCATCTGTAAAATAAGAAAAACTATACTCGCTCCAAGCCAAGTCATTAAAACAGTTAATTATCTGTGTGCTAGTGCAAAAAGCTGCAAGGAAATGTTTCTTTTATTAAAGAAAAGGTTAAGCAGAATATCTTCTGTAAGAGACAGTTAATTTTGCATTACAAATTGCCAAATTAATTGAGATTTTGAAGTGGCATAAAGTGGCTGCTTCTTGATGATAAATGGTTTGACTAAAGAAAAAGATGATAGTTCTTATTAACACACACAAAATTGTATAAAAAGATGAAGATATACACAGTATCTGCTGTGTATCTTTATGGGACAACATCAAAAACACAACTGTTTTTTTGAGTTTGCCTAACAAGATAGTGTCCTGTTGCTGTGTGAATATACACGTTCAAAGTTAAAATTGTCTATGGCCCGAGGCCTACATCTCTGTATATGCACTCCCTTTGTGCAGGTAATGTGTCTGATTTCAATCTAGCTGTGTGAGTATCATCGTTGTGTATCTTAGCAATCAGAGCAGAGACATCAGGGTTATCTCTTCCCCACAGAACAGCCACCAGGAGAGCAGAGGTAATTTGGTAGAAAATGGCCACAATCTGTTCCTCCTTTTGATCAGTATCAGCCACAGAGTTTCAGAGCCTGAAACCTACCGAGGAGCGCTCTTGAGAGGTCTGCATCTTCAGCTTAAGTCTATTTGTCTCATATCTCACGTCCGACTGTAATAAGCTAAACCGCTACACAGGCAGCCATGGATGCATTACATCAGGGTGCAAAAAGGCAAGGTGAGGAAAGCGGCCTGGCTCTGAGAGGACAATGCAGAGTATCTGGCAGCCCAAAGAAAAAACAGCCATCTCAGCAGTTTTAGGGGTGAAAGAGATAGGGATGGAGTAGAGTGGCAGGGTGGGGCCTTATCTGTGATGTGAAATGTGAAATTGAGTTTGTGGGACGACATCCAAAAGCATCAAATGATGCTGAGCAAGAACAAACAGGAAATGAGTTATTCTTACAGCAAGTCATAGCAGCCTGCACTGTATCAGGTGATATGAAACATGTGCTGAAAGTACGTTCGAAAAATCAAACATGCTTTTATATCAATAAACCAAAAACTGGCCCAATGGCTGTCAAAATCATATATACTGTAAGTCTGACTCACAACTCTTAGTGTGAGTGAAGCAGTGACCTAATCAATGTCACAGGCTTATCTTTATATTGTCAATGTTAACACACACACACACTGTATGTACAGTGCATTTAATCTCTTTGCATAACCTATTGAACATTTAATCATAATTCTGTGGGGCAGCACTGTATATACAGTATATATGTACATGGAGCCTGATTTCAAATTAGATTTTAACTATATGAAATAACTCAAGATGACTCAGAGTTGTTAGGAAATGTACAGACTGACTGTCTTTTATTTTTGAAATATAAAAACAACCAAAAAAATTATATTTGTCCCTAAAATTTTACTAGACTAGAGACAAGACCTGACTCTTTCAGCCCAAATTTGTGATGCTTTAGTGGCATGAAAATGAATAAATGATACTGATAAAATGTGAAGCACACATAGTTACAGTCAAAATAGAATTAGTTTGTGTCATATGGAGTTTTCCATTTACTGTGCACTGCACACTGCTGGCATGTGAGCATGTGGTTTTTCCAGTTAAAGTTGGATTAAAAAGATATGATATGACTCTCTTTATCTCTTCAAGGCCCATAAACTGGATCTGCCCGCCTTTAATTGGTTTATGAGTTAACAGACACATCTTAAGATGACAGATGACTTTTTTTCCACAATGAGAACTGCTTCTGTTCTCAGTCCTCCTCATCTGCTGGCTGGACAGTTTATCTTTTTCTACAAAGACATTCTTTCAGTACGACCGGAGGGCACTTATCGAAGGCGAGCTGGCCTCAGAAAAGCCCTCTCTCAGAGGTCAGACGAGTAGGATCGAGGACACATGCCAGGCTCCATTGAACTGGAGCCGCTTTTCCCACACCATACACATATTGATGATTAGCAGATGCTCGATATAAAGCATCCTCTGAACAACTGAGGCCACAGTCACAAAGTATTTCACAAATGCCACTGAGACACATTTATCTGTGTTTGTCTGTCTGAACTTTGTAGTGTCACTACTGGAATCCCACAAGGTTCTGTTTTGGGTCCCCTTCTGTTTTGTCTTTACACCAGAAGAGAAGGCTCTATTATTCACTCACATGGGTATGTCTTGCTGACATCTCTTAATGGATGTCTGCACACCACCTAAAGCTCAACCTTGATGACAGTGAGCTGCTCTTCCTTCTAGGGAAGGCATCTCTCATCCATGACCTGTCCATTACCATTTAGAGCTCAGTGATGTCCCCAGCTCGACTGCAGAGAACTTGGGTGTGACACTTGATGACCATCTGTCCTGCAGTAGCAACCCACTCCTGCAGATTCATTTTCCGCACCGTCAGGAGGGTGTTCCCTACCCGGAAGGTGGCACAAGTTCTGGTCCAGGCTCTTGTCATCTCAAACCTAGTCTACTGCAACCTGCTCTTGGCATGTTCTTCTACACCACACCACTCCTCTGGACCCTGGACTGACTGGCTACCAGTAGCTGCTCCAATCTGATTCAAGACCAGATATTTGCCTACCCTTTTGCAAATGGCAACCTGTCCACTACGCTCTGCTACTACCAATCGTCTTGCTAATCCCTCACTGAGATGGGTGGAATGAGCATCCCAGTGACATTGAGATCTTTCATCGAGACTGAAAATCATCTGTTCAGACTGCACATCAATACACATTTGCCAAAATATCTCACCAGAATAAAAACAAAAAAAACACACCTTAAGGTATAAGAAATGACACCAGAAATCACACTAATCTTGCCACAGGGAGTATTAAGATCCTGTATGCCCTGTTTGCAGACTTCAGGCCAATGAAATACATTAAAAAGCAATACATAATTACACACTCTACAAATCATGTGTAAAGGCTCAAAGATAAATCCCCCATCAAACTAATCTCTCCCCATGGCTGGAAGTAGAAAGATATACACCTTTGAGAGAAGAAGCTAAAAAAAAAAACAGCCGTAACTGACAGATTCAATTATGCTGTGTACAAACATCTTTAATAATCATTGTTAAGGCTGGTTGGTTTTAACCCACCATGTGATGCTGGTGCCTTAAACCAAATGGATGTTTAGTGCGATAAGAGGAGCTCTTTAATGGCTTCTTTGACCTAAATCCGTACTAATCATTTTAGAGCTGTGGCAAAGATTCTGGTGGATGGGGGTAATATTAGTTTTAAGCCTACTATACAACGAATTAGGCTCCCACCACTGGGATTTGAACATTCTTCCTTTGTTTCTATGAATACTGGTTAAAAAAAGAGGATATATATGACAATATATCTTTAATATAACTTTATATATTGTGTTTTTCTTCTCTTCCCAAGGGCCAATACCTCATCCTTCCCAACAACAGCAAGAAAAAAGAAACAGTGGAAAACAGAAATGGATGGTACATCTTTTTTTGTCCTCACTTCAAAAACATAAAAGCAAAGTGGCATTTTCTAAATGAAAATATCTAACTTTGGCAGAAGTGGCATTCATTTTATGCTATGAATGGAGTTAACATGATTGGAATTGTCAATGATCACAGTCACTAACACTCAAATCAAACAGCAGCGAAAACAAATAACAAATTTGCCTGCATATGGCTGAGTATGTAAAATTAAATCAGCCGTTCAGAAAGATGTGCTGATATGTTTTTACACTCAGCAAGTGATAGCTACTACCAGTCTGGCAACTCCTCTGCTCTCACCCACTCTCCCATCTGTTGCCCACCTGATCCACATAAACAACTCATCTGCGGCCTACAAGCAGACTCAGACCTACTGATGACATTCTGTTCAAGTCAAACTGATACTGTAGAGTCTGATAGGACACTAAAAAGGTGAAAGAGGCGAATAAAAGTGGAATTATTGACCTTTTAAGGTTATTTTTCATTTGAGTGTGTTCCCTGCAGCTCTAGTTCTCTCTTCCTTTCCCTCACCGTTCTCTATGAACACAAATATCTTCATATCGTTGTAAGACAATAGCCGGTTCCTAGATTGTGTTCTTCCTGATTCTGTGGTTTTCTTTTTCTCTTCCCCTCTCCTCTTCGGTCCTCTCCTTTCCATTCTGTTCATTTCTTCTCCTCTCCTCTTTCTCTCTCCTCATCTCTCCTCATCTCTCCCCATTCCCTCCTTTCCTTTCCTTTCCTTTCCTTTCCTTTCCTTTCCTCTGCTTTTCCTTTCCTCCCCTCTACTTTTATTCTTTTCCTCAACTCTCCTCTCTTTATCTTCCTCCCGTCTTCTCTTTTCCCTTCCCGTCCTCTCTCCCTTTTTCTTCCCTTTTCTATTCTCTTCTCCTCTCTCCTCCTTTGATTTCTCCTTACATCCTCTCTTCCCCTCGCCTTTCTTTTCCTTTTCTCTCCTCTCCTGTTTAAATTAATGTTAGAGTTGATTAACGACTTTTATACTGACAGTGTGTTTAGTGTCGAACTATAAGTAATGATTGTTTCCATTATTAATTAATGTGATGGTTATTTTCTAGATCACTTATTTTGTCTATTCTTAAAATCAGAATTGAGAGAAAAAAGCATAATTTCAGAGCACAGAATGACATATTGAAGATATGAAACAGAGAAAAGCAGCAAATCCTCATATTGAAGATTTTGCTAGACAAATGATTAAAACAAATTTTCTGTTGATCTACTAGTTGATTAATCAACTAATTGCTAAACTTTAGTTCAGTGTTTACAAATCACATTGGTAGAAGAGAAATGCACTGAGCTGAGCTGTGTTTATCCAAGGTAAACTGGATTACAGTGGCTCTGTTGTATACCTGCCATTAAACTCTCAGCTTAAAATCAATCTTGTCAGTGCACAGCTCCTCATAGCCCTTCATTGTGCAAAAAACTGGGTCTCTCCCATCTCCCAGCAACATTATCTCGCTCAAAACAGGAAAAAAAACGTGACAAAAAACCATCTGTCTTGTATGGAAGGCAGGGAGAACAACAGCATCTGCTCTCTCAGGAATTTTACCAGCAGCAGCAGAGTGTCACACTCCAGACCTGGCTTTAACTGTTCCCCATTTTCCATTTCATCAATCTTCAGCCGGTCATGCTAATTTAATGTGTCCCAGTCGCTTAATGAAAACACCCACCCAAACATGTCCAGCTGTAAGCCAAGGGTGTGGGGGTAAGTACAGCGGGGGTGTGGGGGCATGTTTATGCCCCTCCCAACCCCCTAACCCACCATCATCGCCGCAGGGTGCTGGTGCTATTAACCCAGCGCATACAGAAGAATCTATGATGCTAATTGTATTCATTTGGCAGCAGCTTCTTGGTGGTCTAGTAGATGACGGGAGGCGGGAGTTTATAAATCTACACTGAGACAAAAATCCAGGATGGTTCTATTATGACTTCATTACCATGTACACCTGCACACCTCATTGGCAGTTGCTTATTTAGGGAGTGTGTTTAACAATGCTTGTCTTTTTAATTCATCCCCAGAGGTTATTTGTGTGTTGTGTGCAGTGCCTGAAGTAGTGCAGAGACTGATTGTACCATAGTGTCCATTGTTAGAAAAACACAGAATGTAATCGGCATTATGCGACTGTAAAATGCAAATGTGCAAACTGATTTTCTCACAGCATTAAGGGATGGTATGGACTAGAAGTCAATACCAAAATCCCATCCATATGAGCTCATAGTGAAGCTCCAGAATTTTAAAAGGAGGATTATTTGTTTTGTTAACACTGTAAATTTAATATCTTTTAGTTTTGGACTGTTGGTCCATCACCTTTTAGAACTTGTGGTGGCCATTTTTTTTTTACTACTTTTTAATAGTGAAAAAAGTAAACTATTAACATAAAAAAGGAGGGCAGAGCTAAAACATTAATAAGTAATTCAACATAAAATTAATCTTTCTGGTAAACAATTGTTGTATAGCAAAATCAAACATTTTTCTGTTTTCATATAATTGTAAACTGAATATCTTTGTATGTTTGATTGTTAGCCAGACAAAAAAAAAAAAAAAGCAACATGAAGGCATCAGCTTAGACATTGGGAAATTGTGGCAGGCAGTTTTCCCTGTTTTCAGACATTTTACAAACCAAACCACTGATCAATTAATCAGAATAATTGATAATGAAAATCCCTGCTCTCAGGGTAATTAGTTTGGTTTAACAAAAATGCATAAAAGCATCACATATTTATTCCGTTGCTATCTGATAGTTGCTTCTACTCCTGGAAAACGTGGCCTTAAAATGCTGATTCCACAGTCAATCGCCATAGTAATATTAATATTGCCCTTTAAAGCTGATATAGGCTGATCCGACAGTGTGCTAATGTATCACAATCACAACATACACGAGAGGTTTCCTTCCACGCTTTAGAAAGAGAAACAACAACTCAATCAAAATGTCACTTTAAAAGATGATGGATTTTGTTCACCACGAAAAGTTACAATCTATAAAAAAGGTGATAGAGGCCGAAAGCTATAACATTGTCACAGTTTCAATCTCACCAGAGTGAAATGAAAGGGAGTTGACCTCAACCCTGATCCCCCAAACAGCACTGAAAACAATATTAAGCATCTCCCTCATCTAAAAAAAAAACGTAGTCATCACTTAAGGCGCCAGTGGGTAGAATGAGAATGCACCTAAACCCCACTATAAGCTCCATCACCTGACTTGTGTCTAATGGGCTGTGGATAAGTGGGAAAGCGGGAGAGTGACGGTGACACTGCATCTGCCGTGAGTAATGTGCTCAGTGCTGCCTCTGCCCTGAGAGCTGTCACACAGGAGACTGAAGTCATGTCTTGTGATGTCTCTTGGGAGAGGATGGCTGGGGTGGGGGTGGCTCTCGAACAGTGATGGAGGTGCCAACACACGATACCTGCCATGACATGCCACAGCATTACATGTTATATGTATCAGATAAGTGATGGCTTTTTTTTGAGTGCAAAGCAGATGTTCAATATGTTAATGATGTGGCTGAAATACGCCCTATTCAAGTGTCTTAATGAAATTCAGTCATTTAATTTCCTACTGTGACATATCGAAATGTCTGCTGTGAAAAAGGTCAATTCTGTTGTGGAGTTTCACTGTTGCACCTCTATGAAATGACTGAATCTCTCCAATCAAACAGAAGGCTCTGATAGTTGCATGTCACGTTATATTCGAGTACGGTTTGATTCACAGTAAATCATGACGTGAAACTGAAAGTTTCAGAGAGAGTAAAAAATAGAAATTAAAAGGGAGTCTTGTCTCAGCTCTCGTTATGTTCCTGAATACAAAAATGCAGTATGAAATGCTGACTGGAAGTTTGCAAAATGTAGGTTAACAGGCTGATATTAGCATTTTGGAGCAACTGATTACATTTGCCGACTGAATACAAAGCTTGTGCAGGTGTTATATGTTGTATTTACCATAAATATATATATAACAGATGAGTGCTTAATGATATAGGGACTTATTTGCATGATGTACGATCGGGGGAGTGAAGTGAACACACCACGTGTCATACTGCATCACAGAGTGTTACAACAACAGCAGATGCTGACTGCAAATATTAACACTGCATGAAATAACTCCACACTGTGGATTCTTATTACCATCACAATGTTTGTTCCTACTCATGGGCTGTTTTGTAGTCAGGTGTGATACCCACTGGTCACATACTGCAACACAGTATTACCAGCATCTGTTACATGTCACCAATCAAGCAAACATAATGACAAGTGGCCCCCCAACTATCTGTTTTCTCTACAAATGAGCAGCATGACAACTCTGCATACATCTACGTGGAAACAATAAAGTAATGCAGCAATAAGGGAGTATACAGCATATTATTAAAGCAATGGGGGACACTTCTGACACACACACACGTATATGCACACAAAAAATACAACCATGCTGTCCGTTCATACCAGCGTGCATACAGCTTACAGAAAACTGTATCTTCACATTGGCTGCAGCTAACAACTATTTTCACTATTGATTAATTTTTTTGATCAGTTCATCATTTTGTCTATAAATACACATTGCTGTTAAATAAGAAGAGCTAAAACCAGAGTGTATTTGTGACTTTTGCTTGAAAACGGCGTGATTTATGATTACATTTGATTTAATTTTTGCGTAATCGATTCATTGGATATCAGTTTCAGCACTAATACTGACTGTAAATGCGTTGGATTCCTTGAGGAATTAGGATTTCATCCAAAAAAGATGAATCACCTCCTGTGATTGACTGAAACCAATCCGATAGCAACTGTTATCCACTCCTTTCTGTCTGTTTCTGCCTCTGAGATTCAGGAGGGCATCTTCCCCTCTATGAAAAACGGTAAGACAATATGAGGGGAAACCCCTTCAGAAAAAAAGAATCTTTTATGGAAACCTTTAATTTATTTCATGCAAGGAATCAATGAAAATTTGCTGATCTATAATAAAAGCACAGGAGGCCTCCTATTCCTAGCCTAGTATCTAGAAACAAGGCCTTAGTGGATTTGCTGTCTGCCTTGAAGAACTGACAGCTAGAGGAGCTCGGCTACATCTGGCAGCATCACCAGCAGACATCAAATAATCCTCTCAGCTGTGGGGCCTGTCCGCACCGGCCGGCAGCAGCAACAATAAGCACAAACCCTCCTGCTGCTGCTGCTGCAGCCACCGTCCATTCAGCATCCATTCAGCACAACAGCCGATCAACACATTGCTTTTTGCCTCCCTCAAGATGCAGTGCATGCAGTGCGGTGTGTGCACAGGCTGCAGTGGTCTCTCTGCTCTTTGATGCTCAGAAGAATCCAGATTGAAAAAAAAAAAAAAAAACACGACAATCGGCGTCAGCTGCGCCTCCATATTGCTGTATTATTTGCACCTGGTCATCCAAGCAGGGATGCTGTGGCGAATGAAAATGCACCGACTTAACACATCCACTGCACCATTATTCTCATGATGAATACAACAGAGGAGGAGGTGGAGGAGGAGGAGGAGGAGGAGGAGAATCCTAATATTCAAAAGACAAAAAGAAAAAGAAAAAAAAAAAAAAAAATGTTCAAACTCACCGTCTGCTGCAAACCGGCTCCTGTTTCCTCTCCCGTCAGTGAGTGTGTGCTGATGCTGTGGAAAATGATGAGGTGTGCGTGTGTGTGTGTGTATTAGAGGGAGAGTTCCCGGCTAGTGTGTCCGTCCCCCTTATTCTCAGCCGCTGCAGCAGCAAGCTGTGGTCCACACGGATCCTCCGCTCTCCTCACCAGCTCCCCCGCCGCTGTCAAAACCAGCAGCGACAGAGATCGTCTCCGCATCCGAGAGGATGACAGACTCACGGGCGAAAAACTTGACCCTGTGTCCAAGACCGGCTCTGCATTGTTTGTCCTGACAGTGCTACAGTTCAACAACATAATGCTTTATTTTGTATTTCTAAAATGTCTTTTTTTCCTTGCAAGAATATGCAGTGCACCACATTTCTGTAAACTAAAATAAATCCATAAATAAATAAAGTTCTTGAGCTATTTATGGCTCAATGCCACGTCTGCTGTAGATCTAGTCTAATATGCATGGCTGCAGCCATGTGTCTCTACTGATAAATAAACTCTTATCATAGAGAATTGGCTGATTTATTATAATAAACGTGTGAGAAATTAGAGGATTTGTCAGTTATCGTTTATCAGTTTCCATCTGTGCCACACTAAGACTCCAATCTTCAACGTTACTTCTGGTAGGTGGAGAAGTTGCCAGAGTGAGACCTCTTTGGTTTTCCTCCACTATCGCTGATTCGCTGCCAATCCGGTGCAGAAAGAAAAAGAGGAGAGATAAAAAAATCGCAACAGCAGCGACCCCGTTTTAATGAGCGGCAGCAGTGAGACCTGCAGACAGATATGTGTGAGATGATCAATAACCCTGCAGAGTGCCGGTATCAGTCTGTGCTGCATCTAATCAAACATCTCTGTATTCCTAAAATGAACTCACCTGCAGCCTTGTACGTCTGTGGTCATCATACATTTCTAATATGTCCATAATGAGAATTAACAGGTTTTCTTTCTAGAATTTGCTTACCATGTTTTAAAATTTAGAAATTGAATCACTGCCCTTTCCACTATCTTGATGAACTGTTATACATTTGGGGCTATCTTAATGAAGATGATAATATGATATAGTATGACAAATGAAACTTAAATAATCAACTTTTCTGGGTAACCCTGGTGGCTGAGGTTGTGTTGGAATGTAACCAAGTATATTTACTTAAGTACTGGATTTAAATAAATAATAAAGTACTTGTATTTAGTAAGTATTTTCATTTTATACTTCTACTCCATGACATCTCAGAGACAAATATTGTACTTTTTCACTCCACTACATTTGTCTGACAACTTTAGTTACTAGTTACTTTTCAGATCACAGTTTTCCAAACCCCTCCTCCACCGCACCTTCAAATTTGGTGATGTTGAATTAGAATTTTTCTGATAAACTGAAGTATTAAATGTTTCTTCTCTTTCTTTTAAATGCCCTCTTGGATTAACTGTAAACTGTCACAAATTTGAAAACAGGTCTGTTTTTCAGAGCTCATGAAAAGTTAATTTTTTTTAGAGAAACATGGTTCTGACAAGACAGGAAAGCCACAAACCAGCAGTACATAAAATAGTTAAAATTAGCTCATAAAATGCAACATACACATTAATGCAGTCATCATATATAATAGTACAACACTATTGACTATTTTACTGCAGAAAGAGTACCTTTACCTTTTGATACTGATATTTTGCTGATAACGCTTACATAGTGGAGTATTTTCAGTGTTGGACTGCTACTTTTAGTTAATGAAAGAATCTGAATACTTCCTCCACCACTATCTACTGCTGACTCTATAATAAAGGCCTAAAATACCCCCAAAAATGCTTAAAAACAGGTCCTGGTTCTGGATGTTTCCCCTGTCAGACACAGGTGTTTCTCTGCCATCAACACAGGACAGGTGGCTCATGCACACACAGACATGGCTGCACTGGTGTCAAACGCCCCACCGCACATTACATTATCATTACTGGCCTACCGACCCACATCACATTTCGAACTGCAGAACTCATACGACAGCTGTGTTTGAACATCCCTCACCCACATCACTCAATTCCAATGTAGGACAGCCCGAGCATGTCTTACACACATTAAGGCTTCCAATCAATCAATACCAGTAATGTCCACACTGTTTCTCTCACGCTCTCTTTGTCTACCAGTCAAATGAGTGGAGGTGAGACCGTCCTTAGGCATGTTTAGATCATCAGCGTCGTGTGAGGAAAAAAGGGGTATGCATGCACCGTTTTCTCACATGATAAATGCATGTAACACTCATTCAGGCTGAGGGGCATTAGCAGTCGTGTGTGAGTCATGTAGCGTTGCTACGAGTAATGGTGACAAGTCCTGGGGGAAGGCTGGGACCAAAACAAAGAGGAGTTTTACCAGTGGAGCTCCACTGACAAAACATGATTTAACATGAGATAAGAATGTGCTGGTGAGTGAACAACAGTTGTATTCTAGCTCCTTGATTTAAATACATAATTCCTTTTAATGGGTGTAACTTACAAACATACTAAGATGATCTTTTCACACATGTTAATATTGACCTAGAAGATTGGGTTTACACATACTATGTTGTTTGATATTCATGCACAGCTGTTGGACAAATAGGATCTGTGTGTGTTTTTGTGTGCGCAGGTGTGTCCCCACTCTAACCGACTGGCAGAGATCTGTGGAGAACCGCAGCACTGTGTAAACTCTTCTGCTGTTTTCTTTTCAATGAGGAGACGAAACGGCGGACAGTTTTTTTTTTTCCTTTTTGTTTTGTGACGTTACAGACATACCACTGTGGACTGTGAAATACTCCAAGGCATTTTCAACATATTTCCATTGGCATTTCTGAAAGTGTGTGTGTCAACGGCCCCTCTCTCTGTTCCATAGGTCCTTACACATTGCATGAAAACAAACAATGTGTGAACTGTGTACTTTTAAACCAGTTTATACAGGCCAGGATATATTATAGTACCACAATGTCTCTTTTGACAGCTACCAGATACCTGCTCCATACTGTTATCGTTTACACAACAGCCTTCCAAACTTGGTCAGAGAGCGACATCCCTGACAAACAACACTCGAAGAAATAGTGGTTCTTGATGCGTGCTCTGGTGGACTTTGAGTTCTCTGGAGAACCTTTTTTTTGTTATGGTTCTTTGCAGGGCGGCCCCTGGCATAAGCGGGCTATGTAGTTTCTTAGGGCCACAACTGCCAGGGGGGTAGGGTTAACACACTTTATACGGTGTTAAGTTGACTGACTGGCTGAAGGGCTGCGAACTCTCATGCAATGACCATGAGACCCACGCAATTAACCCTTTTCATATGCTCCCACCCAATGTCCATTAACCTACAGATTCATATCTGTTGCTTTCATCCTGTTAGTCTGAATTGCTGCACACTGCTGCATGTCTGTCTCCTGTCCTCAGTGATTAGTTTTTGACTGCATCATAGACCTCTATTGTCATTTAGACTCAGTTTTTGAGAGACATGTGAGAACATGTCTGACAAAACGGCTTCATTTCGCGGCTCCTCTGGCAGCAGCACAGCGTTGTTCCCTCTCCTCTGGCATCGCGACTTACTATTGTTATGGGAACACCCTGAAGCCTTGATGATTTTCAATTAAATCATGAATGTCGCCTGATTATTCAACATCAATCAATGGTAAATATCTTAATTTGGCTGTGTCAGAATTTGAACTGCGCATGTAGTCTTCAGTAAATATATATATAGTTGATGTGACCACAGCAACTCTGACATGATGAGAAAATTCTGACAAATGCAAACAAAATAGTTCAGCTAAGAACTAAAACTATTTTCTTTGTTTTCTTGACAAAATAATCCTGTTGGTTTCACAGTTTTGTACAATTTGTTTTTTCTTTAATTTACTTTTCACATGATGTTTCTGTTTTGTAGCTATTTGCCAACCCTCAAGGAAAGTAAGAGATTTGATTTCGATTAATTTGCCCATCTCTATTGTGTTCGTGTGTGCAATTTGTTCACTGCACTAGGAACGAAATCTTGTTTAGGGCCACTAAAAGTCTTGGGCCGGCCCTGGTTCTTTGGTATACTAGAGACACAAAAGGGTTGAGGTGACCTGCTTTTGATAAAAACGAACAAAGGGACACTTTGAACACATTTGAACTGTCTTTTTTTGAACAAATATGTAAAAAGTTCCTTGCAGAACCAAAAAAAGGTTCTCCTTTGGCATCACCGTAAAAAAAAAAAAAAAAAAACGCTTTCTGGTTTCAGGTTCGAACTCCTACTTTTATTTTTAAGGGTGAATGATGAAGCAGCTTCTTCACACTACATATCCGGAGATGACCTAGGTTAGAAGACATGAAGAAAACACAGAACACAAGTGACTGTATGTGAATTTTCAAGCCCTTTGGGTGAGTTTGTCCTCTGCTATGACAGATGGGATCCATTCCTTCTTCCTCATTTCTATTCCTGTGTGGGCTTCACAAACACTTCTAACCCCTCAGGGATGTTTTTGTTGGCTTATTTGTGACATTGGAGATACAGTAAACTCTTATGATCACACGCGTGACTGTTTTTATATACTTCTAGTTACAGCCCATTGAGCAAGCCATGACAAAACAAGGTGTGACAACTTGCACAAACATCGTCTCACATGCCGCACTGTTGTTTGCATACGATGGCACATCTTGGCAGACGTTAGGCTAACAGTATGTGCCAACTGGAAGAGAAGAAACACAACAACAGCCCAGCAAGTTTGATAGCGAACTTAAATGTGATCACTTTTGTGCGTTTTCAACTGTCAAAAGCCCACTTCTAGCAGCAAAATGAAAGAGGTGGATTGTGTAACACATTTCTGCCAGATCAGGGACAATTTTAGTCAAACGTGGGCACACATACATTGAGAAGATTGTAAACGAGAAGGGAACTATAACGGTTGCTAGGGAACAACATAAGACCTGACCAGATCCAATTCTGCTTGAGGAGGAGGAGGAGGAGGAAGGAGAGGGACCGCTCCTGCCACAACAAGCAATTAATAGTGAAATGGTATGAACTATATATTTCACACTCCTTCACGTAAACACAGCCTGGCAGACTTTACTTTACCTTGGCACTTTGGCCTTTCAGCCTCAAGGAAATTGCCAACAGGATGAACATCGCCAGAGAGTGTTAATCTCATGTTCACCTCATTTGTCTGTCTTGACGGCGCTTGTCAGAGACACTCAGTCTCCTCACACAGAGACGGATGGGAGCCTTAAATAATGTCTTCTGCTGTGTTTGACAGTGACATTTCACAGCAACAATTACGCCTCCTTTACTCGGATCAAGTCAAATGTCCCAACAATTTGCCAAAAAATTTCTTTTTAATATTTTACACTTGTTACAGGTGTTTTATTTGAGGTTTTGATATCTATATGAACGTAGATTTATCTTTTAAGTGCCAAAAAAACATCTCAATACAGTTTCACATCTCCTCTCTCACGCTTCTCTCTGGAGCTCTAGCATAAATGTGTGAATATATACGTGAATATCTGTGAAGAACATGGCATTTTTGTATTCCAGGAATTGAAGGGGAACACATTCACTGATAACAAGATTGAGATTCTGTAAATATCAGAGAAAACCCTTGAAACATTTTGTTCAGTTACAGTAATAGAGCTTTTAAACAGTCTTTTATGTCCCATTTTTATTATTAAGCACATAACTGCATTATTCACTCACAATATAATGTGACCAAAATTGGCAACCACATTTTTTGTTTTGGCAACCAAAAGCTGATGACTGGTTGCCAGCCTGGCAAGCACAGTTAAATGTCTGTGTTGAGCCATGCTGGGAAACTGATATTTCAAGAACAAAACAGACAAGTTAGACCTCAGCATGGGGAGGTAAATATGTATTTTTTTGTGATATGGTTGAACTGACCATTTAAAGTATAATTTGTTCCAATAAATCAAATTCAGATTCTTTAACCTTTAAACATGCAGTACCTTTTAACTTTTAGCCTAAAGCTGTGTACCTAGACTTTACTAGGACATGGGATTTTTTTTTTTTAATGATTTCTTCATACAGAAACTGAGAAATCGCTTACAATTCAATGCACATAAATTAAAATACAAATTAATCCAATGTCCCAAGAGGTCCTTAGTAGTAGTAAAATCTAAAACTCTTAGAAACACATATTCTGCTGTATAGCCAGCTTTCAACATAGATCCTCTTGTAGGATCTGTCAAGCCAGTATCAGTGTTTACCCACTGAAAAGACCCTTCTGGAGTAAGGCCAAGTGTAGGCAACACAGCCATAAATCAGACCTTGACGTTTGGGTGACGCTCCCACTGGTGAAGCTCAAGCTGGCATTGGGAAAAAAAAGAAGTCCATCACTCTATCAGTCAAGCCAACTGCAACTTTGACAGTTTGAAACCAGGAGAGAGGCTTCAGCCAAGTGAAATACTTGACACATCGTTCTATATCTTTCTGACATGTGTCATTGTTGTGGAGGTTTGTAGGTATGCCTCCTCGTGGCATATTGTTCACGTTGATTGGGGTAACGACAGTTTTGACTGAGAGGAATGACGCTGTGGAATTTCAGTGGATCTTCAATGGGATTGAAACAATAAAAGCAGAAAATCAACGTGTGCCATTGTGGAAAAAAAAAAACAATTCATCACTGGAAGACACGTAGAATTCCTTTGTGACAACACTATTGTGGGGCTCTTTGTGATATGTGTGTGGCAGCAGAATGGAAAAGCAGATATAGAAATCAAACAACATGCGGCACATATTCTCAACCCACCCACTTCATGAGCAGCATTTGAAAGAAATAATACAGAGGTCAAAAGAGAAAGGAATTCAGATCACGTTTTATTTTTCAGGACATTTTTTTCTTTTGCATTCTACCAAGCAATAAAGAGGGGAGGGATCGGGGGAAAATCTCACAATGTAAAAAGTGTGTCAACTTTCTAAAGTGTGCGACAATAGCAGCCAAGGCTTAGGAATTCAGGCTGAAGGAGGTTAAAGGCAAGAGCTTAATACTGAGTAATGAGCCACAATGGAGAACATGCTTTGTAGGAGGAAAACAGCAATCACATTCTGATACGTTCTCATTAGAATCAGATCAGATGTCAGCGTGGCTGTAGATAAATGAGAGTAAACTGAAGAATCAACAGTATTTTTTATCATGTTCTTAAATTCTAGCACAATTTATAATTACTTCAAATACTATTTACATTTTCTTAAGAGGTTAAGAATGATATTTTACAAAGTGCATGAAGTCCTTTTTCTGTACAGTGTTAGAAATAGGCAGTCCTGTTTGTGTTCTCACTGTGCAGTCATGTATTAACTGCTTCTTAATGTATTCAAGTTACTTGAAATGCAAGTTTCAAAACAACTACTTATCATGTCGTCATTAATTCTTCATAATATGGTCACGCGTCAGTGCCACGTCGTCGTCTTTGTGCGTCCAGTCAACCAACACCTTTAGCCAGCTTATAATTCATATATTTATGAACTTGTGCATACATACATGTCCTTTCTCTGATCAATCAAGTGAATGATTTCATTAGTGAACCTGTCTCCATCAGACACATTCTGTCACATAAAGAACAAATTACATCCCTTCTGTAATATCACATTATTTACTGTATTTTCTTTTTTTTTGATAAATAACTTTCAGTCCTTTTAGTGTTCAGTAGATAATCAAACCATGTGAACCAATAACTTGGTTTTTCACTCCAAATCTTTAAAAAAAAAGTGTCCAGTTTGCTCCCTTTTCAACAGTTAATCTATTACAGTAAGTCTTGGGAGTTTTACACTCCATGTATGCTTACCTTAAAAAGTCTCTCTGTCTCTCCAACCTGCTGCCAGGCCAATAACTACAGCTTAGAGCCGAAGGGGAGACCCTCGTACATGTCAGCCTTGAGCTTGCCCCATTCGGCCAGTCTCTGGATGGTGCTCTTCTCTTGGCCCAGCACGCTAGCCGCCTTCCTCAGCTTGGCCTCGTTGCGCTCCAGGTAGCGCTCCCCCTCGCTCTTGAGGAAGTTCAGCTTCTCCACTCGGCTCTCGTTCAGCGGGATGTCCTCGCTCATGTAGGGGTTGAAGCGGAAGTAGGTGTCGGGGGGAAGGAGAGCGTCCAGCATGGTGTGCACCTCTGGAATAAGCATGGTGTTTTTAGCTATCAAGCCAGACACTACAGGCAATTTTGCATTTTCTCTTTTGGTTTACATCTCAAGACAATACACTGACTGCACCTCTCTAATCTGTGGTTTATGATCAACTGATACAAACAACATTTTGTGTGGTCTTACCCTCTGTATCTGTGGCACTGCTGATGACGTTGGTGAGCTTGGCCTTAAGGCTTGTGTAGGTCGTGTTGTTCTTGCCCGCTGTCTCGTACCGTCCGGTGCCTAGAGACAACACACACTGCAGTGGCGTGTTAGGCCACAGGCACTTACACTCGTGGATGGCCAACGCTGTGGGGTTGTTGATGAGGAGCCCTCCATCCTAAAAGGAGAAGGGAAGGAGGACCAGCAATAAAATGAAAAAAAAAAGTTGCCAATTGCCCAAAAGTAAGAACTAGGCTAGGAGGTTGATCAAAATCTAAATTGTTGGCATGTTTGTGTGTAAGAAGCATGTTTATGTCCTATTTCCAGTAAAACTGAAACTTTCAACCACGCGCAACAAAACTTTAAGTCACCTTCTGTCCGTCAAATAGCTTACTAACCAAGGTTAATGCCCAAATAGGACACTCTGTATGTATAGAATGTGCCTCCAGGTTTAATATATTTGTTGTGACAGCCTGTGGGGAACAAACGAGGTGAAGTGAACAAGCTGTCCCAGTGCTACACAGCTTCATGCCGGAGGAAAAGAAGCTCCCTGGCCAGAGATGTGCTGCGCTGGCAAAGAGCTTGTTTTTTTTTTTCAGAAGTAAACAAGTAGGAGAAGCTGTCTTCTTAGCAGCTATCAGCAGATAAAATAACTATTTTTTCGGAATTTGGTCTGAAATTTAGCTACATAGAGTCTGCATTCATCTGAATTTAGCTTGATTGATACAGCAGATTGTATTTCAGTATTCCAATCTTGGCTGACTTCATTGAAATCATGTGCTTGCTTTTTCATTAGGCCTGTCTCCTTTTCACTAAATAATGTTACCGGATTTGTGAAAGAGTTGCTGATCTAAATGATGCCAGCAACAAGAGAAAGAGGACGATCAAGCTGAATGGATGCCTGGGCCGATTTAGCGCTAAACACTCTTCTCTCAGTCTTTTCCCCCAGTCCAGTTTTGGACTCTGTCCAGCCACTGAAGTGTATTTGGCTTCGATTAATAGAGATGGAGAGTGTGGCACACAAGAGGTCTGATCCTCCCCAGCAGAGTGGGGGTAAAGGTCATTTCCATGCCTCTACAAGGGGTGGGTGGTAAAAAACTATCCAAAAGGACGAAATCCTCTCTTTCTTTTGAGATACAGCATGTGTGGTATTAGAAAATGGCAGTCAACAACAACCAATGAAGAAAAACAAACATGTTGTCTTCAACAAACTAGTTAAAAAATATCTAAACGGGTTATTTTATATAATATTTTGTTCTAGAAAACTGACTCTCCATCAGTCTGCTCTGCAGTTCTGGTATCATTATGGGACAATAATGCCTACAACATATTACTCTTGCCACTCTAGCCTAATTAAGAATCTGTTTACGCTCAGGTGTAAGCTATTGAAACAGTGGAACACAGTTCACACTCTTGAGACAGCAGGTTAATTACACAGCTGCTTCTCAGCTCTGACCTTCAACCTCTCACCCTGAGGTCTCACCTGACTGCAGGACATCCAGCCTGCATCCAATCACAGCACATGAATGCAAAAAAAAAAAAATGCAGCATCCAAATTCTACCGCTACACATCTTTTCACCACTGTGTTTATGTATGTTTATATGTATTTCTGGTGCTTTGCGACGGCAGAATTTTCCTGAGAAATACCGCCGCTAGTGCTGAAAACTAGAGTAGGAGTGAGACCGGTGGGTGGTGGTAACGGTAGCTCAAACTGTCGATGAAACACTATGCAGCTCCAAGAGGAATGTGGAAAGCAACACACACACACACACACACACACACACACAGACGCAGAAACATCTTTCCATCTTTCCATCCCCGCTGTCAGCCAAGAGTCTGTGGCAAACAAACTGATGCTTGGAAATAAATGGAAATTCTGCATTGTTTAAACATTAGTAGCCAAACTAGCACACGTGACACAACTTTTGTGTGGTTTGAGGTTGTCATTTTTTTTTGCTAAATTTGTAGCTGGAAAAGCTGAAAAAGGACTAACAGACTATGTGTTTTAATTCTGAATTAAGAGAATAAAGGCTTAGGTCAGTAAACATGTCAGAGTGGGATTGGAGATTAGTATCTGTTATTGACTAAAACATTGCATGGCGCTGTCTACCAGGACTCTTACATTAGGAAACGGCAGGGGAACGGAAATACTTGTTAGAAGCAGGAACGAGGCTAATTTTGCACAAGTAGGTTATCGAAATTAAGCTAAGCCTTGAGCATAATTGCTGCCCATAAAGACCATCTAAAGATATCTGGCCTAATAATCAAACTTCATAAAATAACACATTCAAGGCGCTCTGTGATATGAGCCCAAGAGGTATAAAAGATTAGTAGTAGGAAGTAAAATAGATGAATGCTTGCAGTTGGATGCTTTAAGAGCTTGATTTTCTTTCAGTGACCTCTGACTTAAATCTAATCCACCAGTGTTGAATCTAATAATTTCATTTTAACCACCTGAAACATGCTTTCACGATCCCTGTTGGATGTTCCCTGAAGCTTTCCATTTCTCTGCAGAAAGACCAGCTAAGGCCTTTGATGTTTGGGGGAGACAGACCGGGTCCAAGGACTCTCTCTCTCTCTCTCTCTCTCTCTCTCTTTCTCTCTCTACCTTCATCTCTACTTTCCCTCTTTCCCTCGACTCTTGACAGCCAGAGGAGAGGATGAACCAATTAAGGGACCGCCTTCAAGGTTGATGCGTTGGAAAAAGGGAAACAAATCTACACACATACCCTTGATGTACACACACACACACACACACACACACACACACACACAGCACAAAGTGCAGTGTAATGCTCAGTGCTTCTGTCCTTGGCACAAGGTACACGGTGGAAATGTATCGATTGGTAAGATTTCAAGGAAGTGACCCTCTCACATCAAACCCGGCCTCTCAGAGAGATGTGACTTCTTAGATCACTAGGGAGATCTGAGCCACTGTTGATGCAAATTTGAAAGAAAATCTCCATCTCCAAGGGCAACGTCAGAACACGGATCATGTTGCTTCATTTTTAGATAAAATGACACCTAACGCAGATGCCGGAAAATGAAACTGATGCCGTTTAACACTGTAGTGGTCAAGAGAAACAGGTCTGTCTAATGTCAAATCTATCTATTCTGAGACCGAGTGTCATTATTAGCCTCCTTTTTCGAACTTAGCAAAGACGTCTCCCAGTTCCATGGCATACCTGATGGAGGTCTTTTCCCAGGACAAATTCCTGGAAGTAGCCCGGGGCGGCAGACGACGCCCTGATAGCCTGCCACATTTTGTGTTTGCAGTCTCCAAGGTAGTGGGATCTCATTCCTGGCATGAGTCTGTAGTTCCTAAACACATAGGCCTTCAGAGGTAAGCCCCTGTTTACAATGGCACTCACTGCTGACACCTGGTGGACACACAAAGAGCATATTTGGTGGAACACGCAAAGTCATCTATATGGTGCATATAAAAATGCTCAAATAAAATGGATCCATGCACAAATTAAGTGTTTATCAAAACAGTGTAAAGCTGAAAAGATAAGTGACTTACCTTAGGACAGTTTGGGTCCCTGGCACTCTCAATCATGTGCCCGTCACCCATCCGTTCCCTAAAGAAAATACAAAAATTAAAATTAAAGATACAAGTTAAGACAATTTAGTATCTTTGAAATCAAGAATGGAAGGGGGTTGTAAAACAAGACTTGGAAAATAAAGGGAGTCCTGAAGACTAACTTGAGGATGTTTTCCCATATTTCGCTGTCATAGAAAGCATGGCTCCAGCCCATTTTCACTGTCCCGACGATGACGTTCTGTTTGAAGACATCCGCGCCCAGCTTCCTGTACATCTCCTCGCACTCCTCTAACGGGATCTGGAAAATCCCCAGCATGAAAGCCAAAATGGCGCCTAAAGCAGAGAGGAACAGGAAGTGTGACGTGCCGCCGAGCAAGGAACAGAAAACAGGGGTTTCCATAAATTTGCATGTGCGGTCAGTAGCGGTCAAAAAAAAAAAGAAAAGACAAACACTAAACAGTGGTGACAATATACCTGTGCTGACTCCACAGATGTAGTCGAACAGCTGATGGATTCGTTTGCCGGTCAGGTTCTGCAGTTTCTGAAGAGTTTGCAGAGCCAGCAGTCCCCTGTGATAAAGTCACAAGCTTTACAAACCTAGACTGACAGAAATGCAGCTCTATTATCTGATCCACTTCTATAAACACATAAAGATGGTTTGTACAGTTGACCTGTAACAATAGCTGCTACTTTGTATCTCTCTGTGACGTAATCATCAAATAATAATCACTTGTCACTTCTTAGTCTAACACTTTTTTCACCCCTGGTATAGCGTTACCTTGTTCCGCCCCCGTCGATAGCCAGGACCCGAATTCCTCTGCCTTTGACAGGATCGGTGTAGCCAACCAGGGCCAGCGCTTCTCTCACAGCAGCCTGAAGAGGAAGGTCTCTGGCCTGCCGCAAACGCAGCAGAGAGGGCAGCACACTCTCCTGAAAAGGTCACAATTTGTAGAAACATGATGAACGCTAAAACGTCCCCACTTAGAAAAAACTGTGCAACGCATCTGACGGTGATGTACACCAACCTTGACGGCTACACCTCGCGTCTCGGGGAACTCCAGGAGGTGATAGCTGAGCTCCTCCACTCGACTGGTGAGTAGCTTGACATCAGTGACCCTCTGCAGGCCTTTCACCAGGGCTCTGGTCCTGTTGTCTACACTTACTCTGGCTATTATCTGCATGGGAAATACACACCATGTGCAAAACATTAGTACCATATGATGAATAAAATGTTAATTTCTTAACCATAAGCCTTTTTAAGAGATAAAATACCAATTCTGAAACCACTATCCATTAAAAAGCTCAAATTATCCAACATTTTGACAACATTTATGCATTCAGCGTTCACTGGAGTCATACTGAGCACCTTACCTTCTCTCTTTGAGTCAGCAGCTGCCGCTTCGCTTTCTCCTCTTCGCTCTCTGTCTTCTCTCCTGCCTTGTCCACAGCCGGCTCTTCCACAGCGACTGCTGACGTCTTGCTGTCTTTTTCAGCTACGATGCTTTTGGAATCGCTTCTGAATTTGGGGACCAGGGGTGCGATGTAGCTGCCGACAAATGCTTGAACGCTAGGCCGAGGATAGGACAGATAGTGGGTGAAGCCTTTTTTAGTGGAGGTAGCAGGCGCAGGGATGGACTGAGCTGCTTTTTCAGTTGCAGGGATGTCTGAGGGTGGTGTACCTACTGGAGGACTGAGCTTTTCTGATGGAGACAGAGAGGGAGGAGAGGTAGTGGGTGCTTCAGTACTTTTAGCTTCTGCTACTGGAGACAAAACAGGAATGTGGTCCAGAGTAGTCTGAGGAACAGTGCTGGGAATGGGCTCAGAAACAGGATCATCTCCTCCTCTGTGCTGCTGCACCGGCCTGTTTTCACCTTCTTCCACTTGTGTGCTGGTGCCAAAGTAACTATTGATGTGCTGAGCCAGAGTTTTGTAGGTCTCATCCATGTTGGTGGACAGAGCTGTTGGGTGAAACAGCTGCATCGTTTGTTTTGCCACAGTCGAAGTGGAGCTCATCGCAGACGCACTCGCTGCTGAAGCTAAACTGGAGGTAGCCTTCTTTGTGACAACAAAGGGCTTTTCTGTAAATTGCTGGCCTTCCTCCTCTGCTGCGTTCCTCTCGCCTTCTTCTTCTGCCTCCTTTTCTTTCATGGTGGCTTCAGGTGGCGAGGCAGCAGCTGTGTTGTTAGAGGTTAAGGTCTCGGCTTTGACCAGAGCTTTTTCCGCATGGGCGCTGTCGACTGTGGCGATGCCGGGCTTGAAGCGGGAGAACTTGGAGATGAGGTCTGTGCTGCCTACTGCCTTGGTGACACTGTCGAGTGTGGTCCTG
This sequence comes from Argyrosomus regius, assembly GCA_946959425.1. Taxonomy (NCBI): domain Eukaryota; kingdom Metazoa; phylum Chordata; class Actinopteri; family Sciaenidae; genus Argyrosomus; species Argyrosomus regius. The sequence goes on along the minus strand of OX336904.1, from coordinate 8,347,755 downwards.
ATTCGCGACATGCGTTTGCTGGCTCACTCTGAACTGCAGTGGAGAACTTTAGGTTAACTGGTGATGTATGTCTGCGTAAAACGATGCAGCATTCTGGCAGGGCTACCTGCCATCAGCTACAGGGGTTTTAGTTGAAACTTGATCCAAAGTTTCCTGAAAGAAAAAAAAAAAGGATGGAACAAATATGATTCTGAAATAACACTTCATTACAGGAGAAAACATATTACACTGTAAACAGAGGGCCAACAGAGGGCTCCATTTGACACCCTATCCATCCTGGTAGCCATGGAAACCACTATGGCAACAAAACAGTTGCAACAACAGCTCCCAGATGTCCTCACACGAAGACAAGATGGACCAGCATTCATTAAATCTGAATTTCACAGCAGAGTCAGCTCAACTTGTGAAAGCTCTGCTGGACAGACACCGTCACTCCGTCATGAAGGAGCAGGCTGACACCGACATGAAGAATATTAACTGGGTCGCTAGCCAAGACTTTACAGTCGAAGTGGGCAGACAGCAGATTGGAGAGTATATCCAAACATGGGAGATACAGCCCTGCTGGCTTTACAGTCTGGACTTCCTCTGCTCAACCGAAGAGGAGCATCACATCTTCTACCACTACCGGGCCCGCTTTAGTACCCCGACCCCGAGGAAGCCCATTCAGGGGACAGCTAGCGTCTACTTCGCCGTGGACATATCTAAAGTGAAACCCCAAACTCTGCCCGTGGAGGTGCTCTTTATACTAGAGTCCAACAGGCTGGTGCACACACCCGGGAGGACCAGGTTCAGAGAGCAGTGGCTGGCGGACATTATCGAGAGCAAGACTTTGCTCCAAAGAGCGGCGGACCTTTGAGCCAACAAACATTAGACACCGCCGAACCACCCAGAAGGAGATGATTTCTGGAACCTTCCTAAAAGTTACGTCCAACTTGTGTTACCATTAAATCCCGCAGCGTAGCTTTGAGTGTCAGCCCACTTTGAAATAACAGCTATAAGTATAAATATGAACATTAAACAGTAAACGTTTGGGAGCTAACCGCCTCTCAGTCTCTATTATCTAGTTATCTTAGCTAGGTTTAACGTTAAAGCTAATTCAAACGCATTCAAGACAACGAAGCTGTTTGACGATATGTTTGGGCTTTTTATCTAAATGAATAAACACCTCTTGGCCATGATGTTTGAACACTTAGCTCGCTAGGCAAACAGCTGACAAATGCAATGTGCAGTCAATGGGAAACCGTTAGCCGCTGCTAGCACAGCATTAGCTAATGACTGGAGAGCATATAGTGTCCGTTTGTCGGATTTTAACACGATATCACAACATAAATAAATCATATTCATCTTACCATACGAAACGGAGAGTGATAGATGGGTTGCCAAAATATTTAATTCACTGTTAAGCTGGTTTCAGTAGATGTATCAGTGCTGGTTAGAAAAAACAAACAGGAAGAAGAGAGGAGGTGACGTAGTGCCCTGGATACAGTGCAATGCTTTACTTCCGCCACTAGATGTCGACAAAACATCTTTGGAATAAAACAACAAATTCAGAAATCACAGCAATTATAATTTAAATACAGATATGAAGTATGTATAACACTGTTTGTGCAGTGTAAAGAGTTCTAAACATTTGAATGCATTGGCAATGAGGTTTGATGATCTCGTTGTACAGTCAATGTGATCTGAGTCCACTATTTCAGTTATACTGTATTTCAGCACCATGGAGAGCAACATTTAATCCAGTTGTCATAGTGAAATGAGTTTCACACTACTGGTAACACTAGATCATTATAACATTATCAAATATGTAGTGTTGCAATATCCCTGCAACCTCTGTGCTGAATCTGAACTGAGATGTTCATGCGCGGTTGTCCATGGCTTGAAGTCAATGAACGATTCAACGCAGGGAGAAACCAATTGTGTGTTTACTGTTTATTGTGTGAGATGTATAGAATATCACGTTGAAAATGCTTCTTTGAAAGGAAACATATTAGAGTTAATTAAATCCTTGAAAGTTCTATCAATACCTAATTTACTGCACAATTAGCTGGCTGTCTCTCTTTCTCGATTAGCACAAACACTTGTCAGTCACCCCCTGTAGTGTTCATAATAAAGTTAGTCACACAGTAGTTCATGAGTCAATGCATAATTGTGAATGTTCTCAACAATTCACATGCTGTGCAATTTACAGTCGAGTTTTAACGGTGCATCAAAGACAGCAAGAGTTGTGTTATAACAACATAGCTCAATTTCACGATATTTCAATGCTTAGAGACCAACAGGTTCATTTGCTGTGTGACACTGGCTAAAGACAAATGCGTCCGCTGGTAATGATAGTCATAATGTTTTCCATCTGACATATCCAGGCAAATGGCTGCACTGGGGAAAAAAAGAAATTAACAGGTGTAAAGGTGCCTTTTCATTCTCGTTCACGTGGAGAGGAATGAAACACTTCTGTGTAGAGCAATTCACTTGAAAGTGATTTCTTTTGAGAGTCACACTGGTGGCTTGACATGACATATCTAAATGTCATATGAAAAGGTTTTGAACATTTATAATGCAAAGGGGGGTAGTCACAACTGCTTAACAGCATGTGCGTAGGAAGTAGGATGGTTATACTCAGATCGGAGTGAGGTTAAAAAAAAGTCTTACTGAGGCCAAGAGTACAACAAATTACTAGTGCAATTATAGCACATATATTTATAGTATTGTATCATACATGCACAGTATAATGGCACAAACAAAAAGAAAGACAGAATACTATTCTGTCTACTATTTGGAGAAACGACCGTAATAAGCTCTTTCAGGAACAATACAAAGAAAGCAAGAGGACGTGATGGAGGCTGATGACACTAAAGTACTATCATCTTTTTCCACTCCATGCCCACGCCACCTTTTATTGTGTAATAAGAACACTCTGAAATGACCCAGAGTGCATGTATTATCTTTCTTGTCATGGATGAAGTGGTGGCAACATTATAGTTTTTTTTCCTCCTGTTGTCACTGCTCCAGTGCGGTGATTGTACTGGATATGTTCATGTCATCAACTGGCAAGTGCTACCTACACATTCTGTGAGTGGTCTCTTCATTATGCTACATGGCAGTGCACCAGTTTTCTAAGAACAGAAAAAGGAACTTTTTTTTAAGGTACTCTGACACTCTTTCTGTACGATGTGTCTAGTGGTGCTGTAAAGGAACACATAAAGGTTGGCTCATCTTGGACATTAGTCAGCCTGTCAAAACTGCTGTATTATGAGGAGGAGCTGTGAGAAGTATGAGAAACTTACCCTGAACCTTTGTTATTATAATCTTGAACTGAGACAAATATTTGACATATTTTTTTGACATCTTGTCTGATGAAATATAGAACAAAAGAATAAAAATCTCAACCTCTACTGCTTCGATTTTGTCAATATTCTTGTCAACATGTCTCTTGCACACCCTACAACCTTCTGAAAGTGTGATACTAAATCACTTCAGAGTTTTGATTCATATTTCATGCTGCAACTTCACAGCTGTGAATGTAAATGTTATGTGTTTAGCTTTGACAGCCTTCAACTCATATTTCAGGTGTCATGTTTGGTTGACTGAATGTTTAATAAGATTTTTATCCATCAAGGTTCAGCTGTCAAGGTTTGTGTTTGTACAACTTTTTCTTCCTGATCTCACTGATCCAACGACCACTTGATCGGGTTTGCTCATTCCTGCCTGAACAGTCTAAGACTAATAAAACTTAGAAAATAAAGAACTGAGAATTCTGTCCACGTGCCCTCACATCTGAGGAACCACACGCTACACAAAATGGTGTCCAAATCAATGTTAAGATGTTTGTCTCACAGCTGGATGCTTGTTTACTGCCTTTTGTATCTGCACTTACATTTCTTTCCCTGCCTCCGCGGTCTAAATGTCAGAGCTTTAATGGGAACTCCTGTAGTGCTATTCCTATCAAGCCTGCCCTATAAAATATTAGTACAGGCCACTACTGTATAACGTTTAGTTTTCACAATTAAGACGCAAAAAATGAGAGATGTTATTTTTAAAGTGCAATAAAGAGATGCTGATCATTTACACAGGTGGTTTGAGGAAGAAAAAAAAATCAGAAATTAGTTTGTATTTTGTATTTATGAGTTTGGGGGATTAAATTAAATGTTTTTTTTTTGTTTTGTTTTTTAAATTTTTATTTGATTGCCATTAGATATGTTTTTTGTGTGACATTCAGTCGCCACTTAGTAGACTGACCACCCTCATCCCTTCAAGTGGATGACTTTCCCCCCTCACAGCTCCCACAGTCACTTGCAACACGCGCGCAAAGGAGGAAAATGTCTTTGCGCCAGCACTGCGATATTCCAACACCTAACCTGCACGGAAACGTCTACTGAACCTTGAATTTACCGGACACATCAGTAATTTGCGCTTAAATGGATCACAGCAGCAATGGCTCTGAAACGGTACCAAACAGAGACGGAGATGCGCATGAGCATTTTGCGCACATCAGAGCTGGGATTTTGGGTTTGCTTTTCGTCCTAGCCACAAGTGGTAATCTGTTCTTCTTGGGCACACTTTGGAAGAAGCGAAAAAGAAACACGAGGACCCAGCTGTTTCTCTTGCACTTGTGCTTGGCAGATCTGGTCGTGGCATTTTTCCAAGTCCTGCCGCAGTTTCTCATTGAAATTACGCACAGGTTCCGAGGCACAGACTTCTTGTGCCGCTCCGTAAAATACCTGCAGGTGGTCGGGATGTTTGCCTCTGCGTACATGATAGTGGCTATAACCATAGATCGGTATCATGCGGTGTGTAAACCAATGGTTTCCTTCTTAAAGAATTCATTCAGGAGGTATCTCTCCATAGGCGCAGCGTGGCTCATCTCCCTCGCCTTCAGCTCTCCTCAGCTCTTCATCTTCTCTCTCCAGGAGGTAGAGGAGCATCAGTACGACTGCTGGGCGACGTTTATTGAACCATGGGGGAGCCGGATCTACATCACCTGGATCACACTCTCGGTGTATGCCCTGCCTGCCATGATTCTGCTCTATTGCCAATTAAGAATATGCACAACAATCTACTTCAACATGAAGAGAAAGGCGCTGCAGGCAGGGCGCACGGGCACGAAGGGGGTGTCCAATGCAAAGATGAAGACTGTGAAAATGACATTTGTTATTATAATGACATACACGGTGTGTTGGAGCCCCTTCTTTGTTGTCCAGCTATGGTCTGCATGGAGCCCAAGCACTGCACCTACTCAAGGTTTGTCCACATGATTAAGAGAGGTCACTTTGGTGTAGGCCTACATGTTATATATTAATGAATGTGACCAGTTGTGCACCTCAGAAATATCATAGAGCCAATAGTCTTTGGTTTGTTTACACATTTCTCTCTCTCTCTTTCTCTCACAGGTCCAGTGTTTGCCATCATCATGCTGCTGGCCAGTCTCAACAGCTGCACCAACCCCTGGATATATCTCTACTACAGCTAAAAAAAAAAAAAAAAACATAACGCCAGAGCTGCATGAACCAAAACTGATACAGATGTTCCATATCAAAGGACATGCCACTCTAGACACAAGACAGGGACTAATGAAGTCCAGATGGGTCATCTGGATGAGGATATTTGACACCCAGAAAACCAAAATGGATCCTGTGTTCTGTCCTGCGTAGTTGTTTTTGATGAATGTTTTTTCATTACAAGGAAATTTGTAAAAAATGTAAAAATGTGGTTCTATTTTTCTCTTCTGATAAAAAAAAAAAAGTCTGGATTAGTCTCAGCCTTGCTCTATGTGTGTATTATATTGAACTTCTGTTGTGGGTTAATTGTGCCTATGTTCCAGTGTTCTAAAGAAATGAAACATCCATCATGCATAACAGAAAAACATATTTCATGTTTTAGAGGAACATTTTGCAGCTGTGAAACATGATAAGACATGGCACTTCATGCACATTAAAATACACCAGCGTAACTGTCTCTTCCCCTCAGGCACAACAATGCTTGCAAAGAGTACAATACTGTCTTTCATTCAGTGCTGCAGGGGAAAGAAATGTGGAAGCCTTTTCAAAAATAAATCCCCATTTCTAAAAAAAACAAACATATTTGCTTTTTAACATTCTGTGAATGTTTTTTTGTGTAATTATAATACAAATGGCACACAGGAGTTATTTACATATATTATTTTGCCTTTCTGTATGATCACAAATAAACACTGAGAATTACTTTTCCTGAAATATTCAGTCTAATAAATAAATGATTATTTACTATTTAAAGCACTGACGTCGATCCTCTTTGATTTGCCTGCAATAGACAGCAAAACCTGAATGTGTTTGTGTAGCACAGATGTTAAGCAACTGTTGGAATTTAGATAAAATGAGGAACATGATGAGATTTAGCATTTTAATGCAGACTTTCAGGCTATGAAATCGTTTGCTTTTGCTAATCTTATGTTATGGATTGACATTACTTTCAGGATTTCTATTATTAATCTTCTATTGCTTAGTCCTTTCTTATTCATCATCGATTGTTCCTTTACATTTCCCTGGCTGTGAATGCACACAAACAAAGATTAGTATTATTACGTCACTGTACTTTAAGATCAATACCTGCACTTATCTCTATAGGACTTAAGCCATGCCGAGGGATCTGGCAGTGCATTAGTTTTGTTTTCCTGATATGACGCAGAGCAACAGGATTGCAACAAAGTCATTTCATTACTAATTTTGAGAATTCATTCTCTCAATCCTTGCTGATGCGACAGAACCCGGTGTCATTCTTCATCATGTCATCTTATAACCTTTTCATGTAATGCAACACCCTGGAGTCAGATGATATTGAACAAATCCTTTCATTCGTCCAATCAATCCCTTTGTAATTTATTCAAAAAGCAAATTAGCCTCTCCCCAGCTCTCTCGCACTTTTACACACAGCTGGTGGTGGAAACCTTAAGTGCATCGAATTAATGATCTTTGCATTTGCCGTCATAAGCATTAACTCCACCATGAGCGTATACCGCCTTTGTAGCCTAATTAAAGTCCTGACGTAATGCGCTGACGTAAATAAAAGCAAACGTGTTTTTTCCTCCCTCAGACGCTTCCTGATGATTCCCATTTTCATCACAGGTGCAGGTTAAAAATAAAATGTTTCATCACAATGTGCTCTACACAGATTCTGTGTCCAGGCCTCTGCCTACAGTGCAGAGGCACATTTCATTCTGGACTGCTGCTTCAAATAGGATTAAGCATCTCACTTGGCCAAAATACTATGATGACTAATTTAGCGCCCAAGGGTGGAAAAGTGGGACATAAATCTTGCTGCTGGGTCATGTTCATGTTATTGTGGGGTTTAAAACAATCACAGGGGACACAGTGGACACAAACACATCCCTCTGAGAGGTACATGCTTTTAGAGCATGCATGCACCTTACAGTAAATCCATAGTTTTCTATCAAGCACAAAATTATTATATTGTACAAAATGACATGGTACCAGAGCTAAAAGAAGAAATCATTTTGCCAGCTTTATATAAATGTATTGATTCATAGCGATGTTTACAATCATTCATCATCATTTAGACTGCGTTTGAAAAAAATACAATACTTGTGTACCATGAAATTACATATTGGACCAAGAAACTGTAACAAAGGCCACTATCAAACACAGACCAGATGATAAAATACAGTACAACAGACAGCATTGCATAATAAAGCACCATTAATAAGTTAGGATATGGTATCGATCACATCCAGTCATGTAGACACCTAACAGCAAATCTTGGACATGTATCAGTTATGCACAGCAAAGAGCTGCAGAACGTAAATGCTTTAGTTTAGCTTTGAAACACTTCCTGTAAAGACGGTCAAATTGTGCCTCCATGTGGACAAAATATACAATTGTAACATGGAACACAGAGTACCAACAGAGTTTTGTAAAGACATGGTTTGTGCTGCTGTGCTTCATGTGAGGGAGCCTGTGCAACATATCAGCAAAACTGACTCAATGGTAACAATTAAAACACATCCACGATATCAGTCCATAGCTTGTAATTACTTGGAGAATCAGAGCAACACAGAAGATATATAATCTTCTAAAACCTTCTGCTTCTCTTTAAAAACAGCACCGTCTTTTTTTAGGAGGGATATCTCAGTCTCCAGAGCACGGATTTTAGCTACGGTGCTCTCCTCCCGGCGATCCAGTTCCAAGATCTTGGCATGCAAACTCAAGATCTTACTCCAAAGGTGATCCTTGTCCGTGTCTGGTCTGCAGTACGAGTGCTCGTAAGCAGAAATGTGCTCTCCAACGCCAGGTCCTCTCTCCTCCGAAAAACAGCCCGTGGTTTCATCGTTGACCATTTCCACAGGGACAAAGCTAAAAGCCTGGCCCAGTGCTGCTTGGAGAGCAGCTGCGTCCACTTCTCCATCGGAGAAAGGGCCCAACGTCTCGCAGCACAACACAGTCACAGTCGAGTCCGCCTGCTCTTCAGAAAGGGGCTCAATGCACGGGGAGAGTGTGTGGCAGGACGCTGCAGCATACTGTATCTCTGAATGACAGGAGATGCCGGTGTCCGAGGCCAGTGGTGGTTCAAATATCACCTCTGTGTGTTCGGCAACATTATTTGTTGTACTCGACTGGACCTTTTTGCATGCTCTGCTCAAAATGAGAGGCCTCTTACTGAGAGGAGAGTCAAATCCTGTGGGTTCAATGTCAATGTCTAAAATCCTGGACTTGACCTTGGGGCTTCTTTTAATGGCTGTATCTTTTTTCTCACCATCCTGAGATCAAAGAAAGTAAGTCATCGTTAGATGGCAATATGCAGCGTGCAAGTAAAAGCACAATACTGTAACAACATGTTACATGTTTATACTGAAACTGCGATGGACAAGAAATTTCCTGTAACTCAGATGAGACGATCAGGCTTGTTGCACACCAAAAACTCTGCATGAACTACTTCTCTAAGCACAAGTGCACATCTTCTGCTTGCAGAGAGAAGTTACTGAAGATCAGGCAAACCTTTACTTCATACTGGAACTGATGGATGGCAGGACAGAAAAAACAAGACGTATACATACCTCTTCGCAGGAAGGAAAAATGGTCGGGATGGCTGTGTTCTTCAGGTAGCGGATGCCCCATCGTATATCAAAGCAGTCTTCTGTAAAATGCTCGCTGCACAGGTACTGATGTCGACTCGGGGTCCACTCCTCCCGCTTCATGTTGTCCACCCATCTCTGAAGCCTGGGCTTGTCTTGCAATGGAAACCTTTGAGGGAAGCATAAAGTAAATAAATGAATAGTCTGACACTTAAACTATTATACAATTATATACAAGGTTTCAGTTGAGGTGCATGAATGTGACAGTATTTCTATTACACAACAATCTCCCCTTGTACCATGACATGCATGATATACTGCAGACATGACATGACTGTTAACTCATCTCAATGTCTCTGTAACTAATATACCATCAACTAAAGGAGCTAACAGAAACACACTAACACTAGCAGCTATACTAAATAAACATTTAAACTCAAGAGACCAACCAGAAAGAAAACAGAAAACATACGGGTAGAAGCTAATTCTCTTGTTGTCTTGTCTAGACGCAGTTCCTCCGCGGTTCCTGCAGACTTTCACAGCGCAGTACCGTGGCATATCTGCGGTGAAACTACATGAAAACACGTTACAGAGACACGCCTGTGGTTAACATATTTTTGAAAACACAAAACACCTACTAAACTGTCTTCCGGGTTGTAGCCCTCCCAGCGAAGACGACGTTTACTTTAGCAAGATAGTTATCGTGACATGTGAGATTACAAACGGCTACAAAAACTAGAACAAACTACGTGGAGGAAATTAAACAAAATAAGATTTCGCGTGTGTCTCCAATAACATAACACATTCACAGAAGTACATATATAAACTAAATATAATTTACTTTGTTGAAAACACGTTTAGGTCTCACGCGCTAATCGATAATTACAAAAATAGCAGAGCAAAGCGAAGCCGGAAGTACAGGCAGTTTATTTTTTGCTTCGCTTATATACCTTTGGCGGTATCTCCATTTTCCACGTGCGCACTATATCCACCAATCACAGCGACCCGAGTCACTGTGTTCAGAAATGGACCAATGGCGTTGCGAGTCGTGGTGTTACAGCTCAGGAATGTAGCTCGTCAACAATTGTTAGCTTTCGTTTCGCGTCAGCTGGAGCTGTCGGCGTCTGATCGAGGTATCCTCAGGCTGTTTGTCACCCCCGTCTCCAGGTACAATGCATTTTCCATTACGCATTAATGTTATCTGTCGTGGGTGGTTTATCTGCAACTGGGAAAAAACAGCAGAGTATCATTTACAAGCTTTTTAAAAGCTAACCTTGATTGAAGTTTCTCTCTTATGCTACCAAAACAGTGAGTTGTCATTTTTCCTGAAGCTAACGCCTCTCTGTTGAAACTAGCTGTCTGGATATAAACGCCATATAACCCGTAGTCTGTCTGTTTTTTCTTATTATAGTTAGTACCCGAAATGTGAATATGGAAACCGTTTTGAAAGCCTTTCGGGGGAGTGTGAAACGTCGTTAACCGAGCTGTCAAACTGCTCTCTTCTTCACAGCCCCAAAGGTGCCAAAAACCACCAGAATGGCCACAGCGCAGTCAGTGTTGCTGCTAGCAGTGCATATTCTGCTCATCTCGGAGTTCATCCTGGCCAAGAGAGACTACTACGACATACTGGGGGTGACCAAAGATGCCACTGAGCGTCAGATCAAGAAGGCCTTCCATAAGCTGGCCCTCAAGTACCATCCTGACCGAAACAAGGGCCCAGACGCTGAGGCCAAGTTCAGAGAAATAGCAGAGGGTAAGTGAGTCACTGTTTTTCCATAATGTGGGCCAATGGGTACATTATTATTATTTTTAATCTTGCCAACTATTAATACCAGATCACTTCTACATTTGGCAGTCAGATGTTTTTGGTAGTTTGTGCCAAGATAAACTTTAAACTTTAATTAGGGCAATTTTAGATTATAAGTATAAGTAAACTAAGAAATGCCAGTGACAGGCTCTTTGGAAATGGCTGTGGTTAGTTAAGATGACATAAACTAAGTGGCTCTTCAAGACGAATGGCTCTCATTTCTACCCTCGAGACATAATAATAATAATAATAATAATAATAATAATAATAGCTTGTCATCTGTTGTGAAGTGACAACACATGATGACGTATTGGTATACTCTCTTTTCTCTATTGGAGCTTAAGGGAGTTAAAAAAAAATGTTTGTTGGGACAGTGTACATTGATGAAACATTTGTGTGAATGTACCAGTCAGCCAAGAGGCTAGATTTCATCTGTTGACTCTGGACAGATGATACAAAGTCACCATAAAAACAGATTTTACAAGCGAGATCACGTACAAGCATGCAGAAGAATAATACAAAGTAGGGATCGACCGATATGGATTTTTCAGGGCCGATACCGATACCGATTATTAATAACCAAGCGAAACCGATAGCCGATATGTGGAACCGATATTTATTTGCAGTAATAAATGTAAAAAATAGCCTTAACACCAGAGTTTTTCACTTATAGTTCCTTATGTATTATTATATTTATTTATTTAGAGAAATGAAGTCATATTCGGAATCTCAGAACATTAAATGTACACTCTTGTGCTTAGAACTGTATGTCATATTACATAAATAAGAATAAGGCACTTGGCAATTGTAAATGCAAACAATAAAGGCTACTTTACACACGTGAGTTGTAGACGCGACGGTAAATGGATTGATTGAAAAAAACTCGACGTGTGCTCGCTGCTTGACTCATTGAAATGGCCCATCATTTCCCTGGACTTTACGAGTGACCGGCAAACAGACGAACATTTAACATCTATTCTGTGTGATCATAGTGTAGTGAGAGCATGAGTGCTGAGGGAGAGGCAACTGAAAACAAACAAGGACACGTTAGCGTGTGGTGTTAAACTTATAGGCTATAATCACCTCGGGTGTTGTTTATTGATAAACCGGGAGCCGCCCCACGGGCTGAGACACGTTAGGAGATTAATTATTCCCACAAAGTAATGATAACCGTAAGGGTCTCCTATTATTATTGTGCGTCTGGCCCCAGCTCTAAAGCGGTCGCGGTAATTATAATGTAGCGGTGGGCCATCATTAAATAGCCTACCCCGTGTTGAAGTTGTGAAAAGTTTAATCTCAAGAGCCAAACTGCAGGTTTTCCTCCCTTATACTTGCTACAGCCTACCTATGTCATATTTTTATTTTATTAAGCAAGGGACTTCAGGTCATCTTCACTTACATCTTTTTTCTTTCTTTCTTTTTTTTTTTTTTTTTGTCGTGAGTGATGCTAGTCCTATATTGCAAAGTCGTATGCTTGATGTGATTAGACAAGTAGGTTGGTGAAATGTCGACTCTGGGCCTGCATGTTATCACTGAAATTGATCATAAGGTTTTGGTATTTTTTAAAACTTCATCCTAAAGGGCTTTGAAACTTCTGCTGGCTCACCGGAGCAGTCCTCTTTTTCTCCTCCGTCTGTGGCACTGTATGTAGAAGCTTCTGTGTTGATTGATTGGCTACTTGGCACAAGTGAGACAGCCAATCAGTGAGGGCTGTGGGCGGGACATTGGTACACAGCCAAGAGAGTGGTGACTTCAGGCAGAGACGGCTGCATCAGAGCCAAAGGAGCGCGTTTTAAAATACATTAATTAATTTTATCGGTTATCGGTGAAAAAAACGGTCGATGCCGATGATCGCAAAAATGCAGAATATCGGCCGATATTATCGGCCAGGCCGATAATTGGTCGATCCCTAATACAAAGTAAATAAAATATTAATGTGAGTAAAAACATCATTCAGGACAGCCTTATACTACACTGACAGGTACTATTTAAATCAGTCAACACAGAGACTCATAATGCTATTGCCCATACAAAACTATAAAATAAGGGATATTAAAGTTAATAAAAATATGGACTGAATAAGACAAAACATTGTTAGACACTAACTGAAACATGCAAAGCAGAAACATGGACAATAAAACAGCACACACAGTATATAAAACACATTCAAAACAACCACAATAAGCACTGTAATAACATGCAATTAAGTTTTAGTGCTGACAAAGCTGAGTACTAATTAACCATTCGTTTAAATAAACTAAATATGCTGCATGTGTCATCTCTAATAGGACATAAATTCAAACATTTCTCCCTTTGTTTACATTAAATAGATAATAAACATATGTTTGAACAAAAAAATCCCATCATAGCAACCAGCACAACAAGTGATGTAACGTGTTTTTGTTTCTACCAGCATATGAGACGCTATCGGACGACAAGAGGAGGCGAGAGTACGACCAGTTTGGGCATGGCCCGTCACCAGGGGAGGGCCATGGAAGTGGAGGAGGAGCAGGGGGAGGAGGCAACTACAACTTCAACCAACACTTCCAGTCCTTCAACTTCAACTTTGACGACATCTTCAAAGACTTTGACCATTTTGGTCAGCAACAGCAACAGCAACACCAGCACCACTTTCACGCCCACCACCACTCCCAGAATCAAGCCCACCAAAAGAGACACTTTGACAGCCACTTCCAGGCCCATCGGGAGACTATGAACAGACAGAGGAGACAGTTTCAGCAGGGGGCCTTTGGCGGAGGACTCTTTGATGACATGTTCGAGGACTTGGAGAAGATGTTCTCCTTTAACACGCACAGCTCCAGGACTGAGAACAAATTCCAGGGCTCGGGAAAGCAGCACTGCAGGACAGTGACCCAGCGTCGGGGGAACATGGTGACCACCTTCACCGACTGCTCCTGAGACATAAGCAGAAAACAGCGCTCTACAGAGTGCAGCCACTTGGGACATTGCTAGGTTTTGAAGTTGTGGTTGTGGAATTGAATGCTAATTTATCACTCGGTGGAATAGAGAATGGTTGTGTGTGTGACTTTTGTAATTTTCTGTATATAATTTCCTCTCTGAACAAATATCTAAGCTGGCCTGATAAACGGCTGCTTCCAAGCAATAACTCCCTCACATTATTACTCATAGCAACATACACATCTCATGTTGATTCAGATACCTCCCCATTATTTAGCTTTCCAGGTTCATTATGTTTACTTGTGTTCATTTCTTATTGTGGTACAATCTGTCAGACTCAGGTATGGCCTAAGGTTAAAAAATCATTTCATTAAAAAAGATGATTTTTTTTTCTTTTTGGTGCAGTGAGGCAATAAGAGTTACTCATTCTGCAGCTCTTTAGGCCATACTGTTATTGTGCTCTCGACAACATAAACCTTTTGCTAATGTCAAACCAGGCTGGGCTCATTTAAGCATAGTGTACTCTGGATTTGTACATTTTCTCTGTTGGTTTTATTATTCATTAGTTTAAAGATTGTCAAAACAGAGCTTCACATCCTGAGATGTGTCTAAATAGGCCATTATCAACTGTTACCTCGTTTTAGTTTCCTCCTACAGAATTGCATCTACCTTCACTCAGTCAGGGTAGGAAAGTAACATCAGTCCCATGACAAATGCTGGTATACTTAGCCACAGGCAAAGTTTGCGTACTCTCTCAGCTGTTTTGTAACCAGTTGTTTTGAAGGTTTAAAAAAACAAAAAAAAACAACCCTGAGGTCAATCTGCCAGTGAAGCTGAATGGTCTGAGAAGTTTCCTGAACTGATCATAATGTGCAATATTTAGCACCTTTGCTCTTCATGTTGCCTATCTTCCACATAGACAGTGCTGTGTTAATGTCATTGTCTAATATCCGCACTTTGTGTGTGTGTGTGTGTGTGTGTGTGTGTGTGTGTGTGTGTGTGCGCGCACGCACTTGTGTGCTGTGAGTTGCCTGAATGTTGATTGGTTGCATAATGTTTAAAGAATGAATAAAAAGTTATAAGAGCTTGTGTCTGTTAATTATAATTTATGTATTAATCATAAATATGACTTATTGTTTCGGTTCATCTCCATATAAACATTGTATATATAATATATACATTTTAGATGTTCATTAGAATTCATTAGTTGTTATGGAATTTTCTATCCTTAGGTTACACCTTGAGGTCCTCGGGCAGTATTAGTTGTTTGGCTTTGATTGGGAACAGTAGGTGCCAGTCTATCTCAACACTGTGGTGGCCAAGGTCGAAGAGACCTATTGCTGCCTTCTTAGACATAATAGATAGCTTGCCGTTGACGTTCCAATTGGCGTAAACAGACAACAGTGTCTCCAGACTAGAATATGCTGACAATAACACCTGCATGGGTAAAAACATTCTCTTTGGCTAACTCAGGGCGTATAGTATTTGTGGTGTTATCTTGGGGTTTAAAGTCTATCCACCAGCATGAGATCGGGAGAATGTGACACCGACTCAGGCACTTCTGATGTACTCTGAGAGTGTCTCTAACTCTCCTTGATCAAGCTTCAATAAATATTACAGCATAAGACATCAGAGCCTCCTGAACATTACAACATAGTAAATTAAGTAAATGGTAATGCTAATTTACTATAAAACAATGAGTAATAATGTGTGCATTACATTTAATTAAGCTTTGTCTATCAAGCTTTTCAGTCTACATTATAGTGAATATTATTTTTCTGATGCTGCAGTTTGTAGGGTTCATTGGAGTGCATTATATAATAAGTAAGTAATGTTTTTAAAGGCACAATTGTTCCTTATAGTATAACCATTGCTGTTGTTCAAGTTGAACTCCAGTAGAGGGCGCGCTCTCATAAAGCAGGAAGGCAGGGTTGAACTAGTGAAGAGAAGAAACCAACTTGACAAAAACAAAAGTTACATTAGGCAGACGATTCTGATAAAAATGAGAATCTAGATGAGTTACATCCACTTGTTGGAATTGGTTAAAAAGAGAAATAAGTTATTAAGCCACTCTGTATGTTTCCTCTTGTATTTAAAAATGACACCTGATCAGATCAAAGACAGAAAAAAATGTGAACTGTTCACATATTTCAGACCTACATTATATTCAACAGAAGGTGCTCTAAAGCAGAGATAGACTAGGTATGGGACTAAGGACACTAAAGGATAATTATTACCTTATAGGTGTCTGATAAAAATCCCAACATCTTCCTGTATTGTATCCTTCATGAAAATGTGTCTAACTGTAGGCAACACTGAATAAAAGGTGGCTGCCATTATAAGAAAAGAGACAAAGGTAGCTGATAGTGAATGTTTTTCAATGTGGAAATGGTGGCCAAATTATGGCAAAATTGCTGATGTCATCTACAGGCTACACCACACCCAGACATGATTCAGCTAATCCAGGTCGGATAAAGCTCACAGTCAAACTTGACGTGACTCATCTATTTGTTCTCATCAGATCACAACTCATAGTTATGCGACCAGCTTTTATCTTTGGGTGCAGTCGGGTGCTTCATCACTCAAACACTTCCTACCTAACCTTTCTACCTGGTTATTTCACGAGAGAGTTATGCATTTGTGTTGTTTTCACTGGTTTTAGGGTGGAAAAACGTGATGTCATGTACCAATCAGAGTTTAACAACATTTTAATCAGAATCTAATGACAGTTGTGCGGTCAACTATTCATTTATGCAGGCCCACTGACAAATGATGACTAGCTGAAAACTACAAAGACTGGACAAAATACATGTACTGTATATGTGTCACTCTTTACTTGTGGTAGAATTTAACTGGTATTTCAACAGGTTTGAATGTCACCCTGTTCCCCCAAGGATAGGGAGGTAACAACAAAAATTAATAACAGAAAAAATAACTGAAGAGAGAATAGCAGCCTACATAGCAAGTTTATATATGAAACAGTTATTTTAATACATTTCTACTAGCACACAGGTTTGCACTACATCAAAGATGCCACAACCATTTTTAAATGGATTGACCAGGAGGTCAGGTGGTATCTATCTTTCGCAGATTGTTGGCGGGTCAGCAGCATTGCACGTCACTGCCCTTTCCCACAGGCCTTCACCTAGTGTCCTCCGTCTTATGCCAGAGCCAAAAGGAAGCTCCTTCCCTCACTTCCCCCAAACTTCAGGCAGCTGTTTTTCTCTTGTTGCCCCTCACTCCTTTTGTCAGCAGATTACATACAAATTAAGCTGGGAAAAACCACAAGATCACATGGCAATGAGCTCTCTGTGCTCTGTAACTGAAGAAAACACAAGCAAATGAAGAGAGCTTGTGATTTCTGTATTTAGGTTTTCGATTCTCTCACTTTTCAGCATTTTTCTATATGCTACACATGTTGTCAAATTCTATAAGATCTATCAAAAAGGAAAGTCTTAAGTCTCAGCCGGCATAAGCCTGTCTGCAAGGCTATAGACTGCTATTATTTACCATTACATACCAGTCATACCAGACCAAATGTGGTTGGAGCTCCAAAATCCCTGAGTGTACTGAATTGAGCAAGAGTGTGTTTCACTGCAAATTAATTCAACTTCTCATGTGTTAGAGGAGGAATGTGTTCTACTTTCAAAAATAATACTCTAAGAATAATAATAATAATATAAGAAAAATGATAAAATACAGAACAAACAAGGAATAAACTTGGATGTAATGAGAACATTTATTCTATAAAAGCTTGTTTCCAGTTCTTCAGAATACTATTCAGAATTAATTAGAAGTTATTTTCCAATTTTATAGCAAGTCTAACAAATTTCATGCTGTTTACCACAAATGCATTTAATCACATTTTGTGCTGATTCATTCTTCCCTCTAGCCTGTCTTTCTGGTTTCATGGTATTTCAAGGCAGACGTAACTAATCAACCCCAGACACTCTCTTTCTACTTATTAACCCCACCTACCTCATATAGCACGCTTCCTTTCTCTGAGTGCAGTTAGAGTCTGCTTGCACGAACGGCTACTTGTTGATTTATCCTGCTAGAACTGCATCAGAAGATCCAATATGATACCTTCAGTGACACTCAACAATGGAGCAAAGATGCCTATTGTGGGTCTGGGAACATGGAGGGTAAGGCTGAACATTTTAAATGTACGATATAATGGTTGCAAAGAAAGATGGATGCATGGACTTTGTCTCGATTACCTTTGTCTTCATACCTATTACATTTCAGGGGTTCTTTGGTCTGTTTTATCGGTATTGCCAATGTTTGATGTTTGATTTAAGTAGTGCAACTGCATTATAGTTAACTGGTTAATGTCTTAGACTGACCTCAACATGAACTCTTCCAGGAGGGTAAATATTAGCCATAATCATTTTACTGCACACTGACCTCTGCTTGAACAGTGATACCTTTGATACCTTTTTTACGTTTATTTCTTACCATTCATATTTTCTAAGAAGGACACAGTCATGCACTGATACAAGACCAGAACAACACACAGAAGACAAACCATACCCACAGCTGCCACTGAGACATGTTTTACAATGTATTGATGCTTATCTGAATCTGCAATTTCCTTGTTTTTGTATCACCCTGCCCCAACAGGCAGACCCAGGGAAGGTCACCGAGGCTGTTAAGGTGGCAATAAGTTCTGGTTACAGGCACATCGATGGCGCTTATGTGTACCAGAATGAAGAAGAAGTTGGGGCTGGAATTCGTGCAATGATTGACCAACAAGTGGTAAAGAGGAAAGACCTATTCATTGTCAGTAAGGTATGGTATACAGGTATAAGTCAACAAGAACAAATATATTTGTCAAGAAGGGAAATGACGCAACTTTTTTTTGACCCAGTTTCGCCTTAAGGCAGTTATCACCTTTTTGACATTTTAATTGTCAGCTGGTCTGGGAGGACGGGCATGACAAGGTTATACAATGGCATGTCTAAATAAGGGAAATCCCATTTTCCTTCATAATTTGTTCCAGTTCCTCCGAATGTGATAATTCACCACATTTTTCTGATGAGCACATATGTTAGTGACTCTAATTTGACACACTAATACTACAGTTCCCCCACTGGATTACCAGTATGCCCTGCTCTCAGCTGATCAGACTGACATAAACACTGACAGTGTGTTCATGTGTAAAAAGTGTGTAAAATTCCTGTTTATTTTTCATAGCTATGGTGCACCTTCCACATTCCATCTTTGGTGAGAGGAGCCTGTGAGAAGACGCTTAGTGACCTAAAACTGGACTATCTGGACCTGTACCTCATGCATTTCCCTATGGGAGCCAAGGTTTGCATAACACTGTCCTGTCAAAGCAACAGCCTGCTGCTGGTAGAGCTATAAGTGATACTACTTAATTTGCATAAAACTGACATGACAATATGATACAGTGACAGGACACCTGCCATTAGTACAAAAGAGTCTTTATGAATGTTTATGACTCTTGACTAAATGTCAATTTTAAAGGGGTTAGGGTTAACGGGCCACATAATAACAGTCATAAACATTCATAAAGACTCCTTCATGTCATAAAGTGTAATGTCAGTCTTGTGTGCACTTCAAATAAAGTTTTACCCAATGAGCTAATAAGTCTTATTATCAGAAATAGGAAAGAAAATCATCTCATCCAACTTTATGTTTTAATTTTAACATTTGTATATTTGTGTCTCCAGCCAGGAGATGAGCTTTTTCCAACAGATGAGCACGGCCAGTTATTATCTGATGGAAGCAACTTCTTGGACACTTGGGAGGTAATTTCAGTAACCGACACACTGATTTTGACACAACTGACTTTCTGGAAGCTTAAATCAAATGAAATACTGACAGATTGCAAAACAGGATGCATTACTAACACCAGTGTGTAATGTGTCTCAAAGGCTATGGAAAAGCTGGTGGATGCTGGGTTGGTCAAGGCTATCGGCATCTCCAACTTCAACAAAGACCAGATTGAAGCTCTCCTTAACAAGCCAGGCCTAAAGTATAAGCCTGCCACCAACCAGGTACAAAACAAGACTGATTCCACAACATGATGTAGAAAGAAGAACACAAAAACTAAAGCACTTGGGTGTTCCTCCAGATTGAGTGCCATCCATACCTGACCCAGGAGAAGCTGATCAACTACTGCCACTCAAAGGGCATCTCAGTGACAGCTTACAGCCCCCTGGGCTCCCCTGACAGACCTTGGTGAGAGGCAGTGTTACCTATCATAAACAGCGCTCCATGCTTTACTACCATTTTAAACCATCACTCATTCTTTTCTGTTCTTATTTCCAAAAGGGCTTCATCTGATGAAGTCTCTTTAATGGAGGAACCTAAGATCAAGGCCATTGCTAGCAAGTACAACAAGACTCCAGCACAGGTAAGAAAGAAACAGATATTGTATTGCAGTGATATTCGTATGAGCTGTGGTCAGGAGGTGCACACTGTGTTAAATGACAAAGGTCGGCAAGGGAAAAAGTCAATGCCATCACATGGTGGAGGAAAAGGTTTGTTAAAAAACTCTAACCATGGTAAATTAAACAGTAGTGTTGGGTAGTCATCAGGAAGAAGTCTGCATAATGCTTAAATAATGCTTTGCACTTATGAACTCTGTTCTCATCAGGTTCTCATCAAGTTCCATGTCCAGAGGAACGTGATTGTTGTTCCGAAGTCAATAACACCCCATCGAATCAAAGAAAATTTCCAGGTACACCAGTCTTAAACCAGATGCTGATTTTTTGCTGCTTTTGTTCTACTGATACAGTGTATTAATGTTGGAACATTTTGGAGGAATTTAGATTTTAGCATTTGGCAAAAATTCTAACTATGCACTTAATAGTTTCATCACAACGGTAGTTATTCGTTGGATTCCATTTATGCAGAACACTGAAGTCAGGTTCTGTGGTTTGTCTCGAGCACTGAGTTGCTTAGCTGTTCTTTCTCTTTTAGCTGTTTGACTTTGAGCTGAGTGAAGACGACATGAAGACCATGCTGAGCTTGAATAATAACTGGAGAGGATTCCCCCTAGAATGGTGAGTAGATAGGAAGACGATGGAAAAAAGAAGAAAAACATGAATTCTTGTAGACTAGATTAGGTTGCTAGATTATTTATCATTACCGATAAACTTTAAGTAATGTGTGTTCCTCTTCTTTTCCCTACAGGGCCTCAAAACACAAAGACTTCCCCCTGAATGCAGAATACTAACTCATCAGACAACATACTGCACACTGTCTAATCACTAGTATTGGACCATTTTTGGATAATGTTTCCTATTGAAAGTATTAACTCAATGAATGTTCTGAACTGAAAGTCTATATACATCCTGTTTTATTAGGATATAAGGGTTGTATGTTGACTTTGCGTCAGTACTTGATGAGGTGTAAACAAAATAATCTCTGGGTTACACTGTTTGAAAGTGATCACCATTAACGCTATCTGTCTAATTAAATAGGCTACCATGTGGCAAAGTAAGTTTACAAAGCAGGTTAAGGACATATGTCGAGAGTGCGTTTTTATTACATGAAAGATTAGGCAGTATAAATATGTTTGGGAACGCAACATTCTATTATATAAGATATATTCTCGTAAACCCGTGTCAGTCACGGAAATTTTACACATCAAGATGACGGCTCCATGCTCGAAAATCAATGTACTCTCTACAGTATCAATGAAAAGCAGCAGTGTTAGCAAGTTAAAATGACTCATGACATAATGGATAGAGTAAATAGACCTTAACTGGTAATTAACCATATATGACTCAATATTTATAATATTGATTTTGTTAATTGCTATTTTTGTTTCCTGATAGGTTTATACTGTCTAACCCCTGTACTTACTTCCTGATGTTTTATTGTGTTTCTGTATGTAAAGTAATTCAAACAGAAATTTGCTAAATAAATGAACTGTGCTTGATTATCTCCTATTTGTCACAGTACAACCAACACTGTACACCACAGCATAACAGTTTGACTTGATAATATTGACATTTCCAGTTAAACTTATCTCCAAGTGAACTTGGTCCCCCTGCCTTCCCAGAATGCATCACATTCTCTAGGTTGTTCAGACCTTTCTGCTGACTCACACCTGAGACTGCTGACTCACACCTGAGATAATATGTCTTTGTTGGCAGCCTCAATTTCCTGCCTTTCAGGAGGGTAATAAAAAACTTGTCACTGTTATATAAGGTTCATGGGGTCAGTGGGACACCTTTGGCATATGAAACTGAAACGTGGACTGTTACTCATGATATATATATATATATATATATATATGTATAGGTGAATACCTTTCTTTCGTGGGTGTGTGTGTAAGCTCCACAGTTCGTTCAGTCATTCATTCATTCATTCTCACACTATTTATTTTTCTGCCCCTAGTGGTCATTAAATAGCACAAACAAGGAAATTTGCACCACTTTTTTTTTTTTTTTTTAACTTTCTCCCACAGGACTTTATTTTAGTGCTTAACAAAACAGCTCACACAGGAAGTGAAAGCAACATTTTCGTAACAGGGTTAATACACATGATCAGAAAGTGCCATATGATTCATAGTCATACACATCCAGGTAATACTGGTTCTGCATTTGACAACAGTACTTTTTAATTTTGCAGACAAATATGTACGCTGAGGCACTAATGCCTCTGCACAAGGAGTATAAATAAACCTGGTCACAAACTGAACAATGAAAGGAAAAACAGGTTTAGTTACATGAGGAGTGCTTTCAAGCATGATACATCTCTCGGTGTATCACATTACTGAGTTTATATTTAAGTTTGGCTCTGAGAATTTAATGTAGGTAATTTTTTTTCCTCTTACGTGATACTAAAAACACAAAACTATAACACTTACTGAGGTGTATGTTTTGTAGATTACTTATTCTGTTCTCAAAACTAACTCAGAACTATACTGAACATTGGTACCGTGTATGGCACACATTTATGTTCTTCAGTAACTTTAAATTCTACACGTACCACAAAAGTAAATTTGATTTAACACTAAGACTATGAATGTAAATAAAGAAATCTTGTTCAAACAAGTTAAAATTACCTTTGGTCAAAAGGTCAGTGTTTCTCTTGAGAAATGTAACAAGAAAATAAAACATGATGCAAGGCTACACAAGCGTTACAAACTGTTCCAGAGAACAGGAAAGTGAGCATCGAGGGTAGAGAAGCAAGCTCCAGCACCCACTGCAAGCCTGTGCTACAACTGCATTTTTCATTTCAGAATTCTGCATTGAACGGATAGTCCTTGTGCTTTGTGCTCCTACAGAAAGAAGAAAAACATGAAAATTAATAAAAAGGTTGCCTCACACACACAAGATCTTCTTAATATTACAAAGATAAAAAAAAGAGCACAACAATGTACAATCTCACCATTGCATGGGACAGACTCTCCAGTTCCTGTTAAATCCTAATATAGTCTTTATTTCCTCCTCAGTCAGTTCAAAGTCAAACACCTGCAAAGATGTCAACAACAATCTTCATGCACGTGCCACGGGTAAGTGAAGCAGACTGAGAGTCCTAATCCTAGAAAATATTTCAACTATTTCTCAGCTAATCACCTGGAAATTCTCCTGAATGCGCAGCGGCGTGATCGACTTTGGGATCACGATCAGGTTCCTCTGGATCTGGAAGCGGATCAGGACCTGGCAGGGAAGTTGAAGGGTATTAACACATGAACGTGATTAGAGGTCATGATGTGTATTAACTGTAAGGGCCACAATTTTCTCTCGTGTTCACGTTCACTTCCACTACACTGAGATCAAGTTTTTCTTCAAGAGACAAGAGGAAGAAGCATTCGTCTTCTTGTGTGCATAATAGTTATTTAAAAACGTTTAGTTCACTTTCATTTTTCATTTGTTCGAGCCCGTGTGAGAGCTGTACCTGAGCGGATGTCTTCTTGTGCTTCTCAGCAATGGCTTTAATGTTGGGGTCCTCCAGCAGTGAGGGGTCTTCAGGTTTAGCCCTTCAGTTACAATACATCATCCAGTATAATTTACATGACTCACACACTTTATTACTTTGACAATCAAAAGTTAGACAAATACTGGAACTACTGCAAAAAAGTGAAATAAAAGTGGACAGACATGAAAACTGTCTAACCATTTTTTTTTAAAAACAAATTCTCGGCACGTTATTGTGATTTAGTGGTCAACAAAACCTGAAAAAAAACTCATATTTAATGTTTAAAATCATGACAAACACAGAGACAAAGAGGAACAACAGTCACAAGTTGAAACTGACCACGCGAATGTGACACACATGACGGGATTGACAAATAATGCATTGGCATGCAACAAAATATGACCCACTTTGTAACAGCGTGGTGTTAAAAAAAAAAAGTCCTTTCTCGTGTTATTGTGATGCAACTCACCAGGGTCTGTCGGGGGAGCCCAGGGGGCTGTAAGCTGTCACTGAGATGCCCTGAGACTGGCAGTAGTTGATCAGCTTCTCCTGGGTCAGGTACGGGTGGCACTCCACCTAGTGGTACAAACACACAACTCTTAGGATGCAATGCAAAGAAACAGAGAGAAAACCAAATGAAATAAATACCAAGTAACAAATTATTCAGGGTATAAGCACATACTCTACATCTTATAGGGCTTTGAAGTCATAGATTTTGTTGCTTTGTACAGTTCAAGGTGAAGTAGTAACTTTGTAACTGTCCAGCCTTTGAAATTTGAGTTTCATACATAAATAGTTTCACAGTGGCTTCCACATGTTTAATTTAGTGTCTTTTCCAAGGACACATCCTCTATATTTAGATTTAAAAAGTGTCTCAAACTACAGCACTTAATTTTCTCTAATATATCACTTCCAAAGGCAAGTTTTGCAAAAAAAAAACATTTAAAAAGTATTCTAGCATGCATTTCTAAGAGAGGCACAAGAGAATATTACTGTGATTGCATTAAGCATAAGCCTATAGAGTCTGCTTTACTTATCTGACAATATTTTAAGGGATAAACCACTCATATTAAATATGAGAGTCTTAGTTCTGTGCTTGCTGTGTATGGTGACAGGAGGCAGGCACAAGGGCAGGAGGAAAATTGTGCTGTAATCGAATATACAAAAAAACAAGACATTGATGTTGACCGATGGTTCGGAAAAAAACAGCAAAAATATAAGGTCACCTCAGCTAATTGGTCTAGCCTGAGGGAGAACTGCTGTGGCCCATTACGAATTAACAAGACATTCATTTCTAGACGAGACAGATACTGCCATTTAAAGCCTCTTGGCCTTTAAGAGCCGCAATCTTGAAACGTATCTGTTCTCTTGATGCTCGGTAGCCCTGGATCAAACGTGCTGCATATGCATGTTAAAAACAGCAGCTGGGTGAAATGTGTTATCCATTTGTTCTACAAATGTGTATTTAGTGTACCTGGTTGATGGCAGGCTTGTATTTGAGGCCTGGCTTGTTAAGAATGGCTTCAATCTGCTCCTTGTTGAAGTTAGAGACACCGATAGCTTTGACCAAACCGGCATCCACCAGCTCTTCCATCGCCTGAGAAAATTGACCAAAATAAATAAATAAATACATAAAATAAAAAAACATACAGTACATCTCAGGCCTTGCACCATCACATTTTTCAACTTGCACTAGTCTTAAACCTGTCTCAAAATACTAAGCTGGCTACGATCTCTCCAACTCCTGCAACTTTCAATACATTTTAAAGCTTCTTTCTAACTTTCCAAGATCCCAGCATGTTTTAGCTGTTTGACTCTTGCGTCACTTGTTCGACACAAGTCAGTTCATATGTTAGTTTGACTCACCTCCCATGTCTCCAGGAAGTGACTATTATCATCGATCGTCTCTCCTGCGCTGTCCAGAGGGAAAAGCTCACTGCCAGCCTGTAACATGACGAAGGGATTAATGTTCTTCAGGTTTGCACCACATGGCTGTGACATTGACAATATGGCGACTAAACAAAAACTTATACAAAAGTAAGAGTGCGAATAGCATGTGTGTGCCTACCTTGAAACCCATGGGCCAGTGCACTAGATAGAGGTTTAGGTAGTCCAGTTTAAGATCACTGAGAGTCTTCTCACAGCCTTGCCTCACCAGGGACTTCTCATGGAAAGTGCACCAAAGCTAGGAAATGAAAGAACAGCGAAGCCAGTGAGCTAACATGCATGTTCAAGAATCCGCTATTAAAACACTGCTTACATAGAATACATACTGTACATGCATATTTCTGAAAGAAAGGTACATTATGCACCCACAGCTCACCTTGCTGACAATGAAAAGATCCTCTCTCTTGACCACGCCGTCCTTGATCATGGTGTGAATGCCCTCTCCCACCTCTACCTCGTTCTGGTAGACATACGCTCCATCAATATGCCTGTAACCCGCTGAGATGGCTGCTTTCACCGCCTCTGTGACTTTGCCAGGGGGAGACTAACAGACAGGGATTGTTAGTTATTGTAGTAAACAAATAGCATTGCCCTGTGTCTGGGGTTTAGTTCTTGGGACTATTTGTTTGAAATAGAGCCAAACAATTAGTTAAGTCACACTTTCATTTTGTCCTCGGGGTAATGTCACCTCTGCAATTGACTATTTGGCTGAATTGAGTTATACCAAATCACATCCTTGGGGTGATGTGTCCTCTGCTTTTGATCCGAACTGTTCAGGAGTAATTGGCATTCACAGAGAAGCGCCCTGCGACCAACTCCAATTATTTTCCACATTATCTAACACCAAACGTGCATCTATTGGCTTACTAGTTGCACATATTATTAGATATTTTCATAGAAGGGAAATCAGATGCATTCCCAGATAGTTAACAGTAAAATACACAAAACCTTGCACTTTCCCGTGTCAACAAGAGGAAACTAGGTGTGTAGGGATTAGGTTTCATAATAGCTGGTGTCTATGTCAACACTTGAACCTGGATAATTGAGACTTTTGTTGGTTACAGTGACACAAAGTGAAGCCTGCATGCAGTGAATGGCGTTAGCTCACAGTGTGTAACATTACAGAGTAACTTGACTCAGCGGATTTGCACACGGCGGTCATGCCTCTTCTAGAAACCTGCTGCTGGAGTTTATTACCCACGGTTTGTATCAGCTCTGGTTGTGCTAAGTAAAAACTAATGTCGACCCACAATTACTTGTACACGAAAATGCACTTAATGGCGAATTAAGATAGATATGAACGCATGTGTGCAGATCTCACTCATGTCTTCAGTCATGCATTCTCTTGACGCGTCTGGCTAGCTCACTTAAAAAGTTAACTCTTAGCTAACTAAACAGGACAACAAAGAAAAACAAAAATAAACCCACCTTCCATGTCCCCAGTCCCAAAATGGGCATTTGTGCACCGGTGTTTAGTTTCACTGTTGTTGCCATTTCTCCGGAGGTCGAGCTGAGGCTTTGTGCGGACGTAACAGTCGGTGAGACGGAGCACAGGCAGTGCACGGTGCTAGCAGAGCGCTAACATCGTCGATCGATTAGTGATGTCTGTAAATCATTGAGGCCACGCACTGTCAGTCTGTTTTCATTTGGCAATCAATCAATGCCTAACATATTCATTTACACTGGAGGGGAACAGAGAACCAGTGTGGTAGTTACACTTAAGTAAATGTATTTAATTCTGCTCAAATTAAGGCTACTTAAAGTCTGTTCAAGACATTTAAAGCTGGTTTAATCAGTAATAATCCTTCAAATTTCATTTGTTATTCATGTTTTGTGTGTAAATCTTAATCTACAAATTAACAACATCTGTCAGCTCAATGTAGAACAGTAAAAAGTGCAATATTCCCACTAAAATGCAGTGTATAATGTCAAGTAAAATGAACATTATTTATATAAAGTGCAATACTTAAGTAAATATACTTACTGGTATTATTTTAAAAACCTTTTTAAGACCTTGATAAAGAAAACTGAATACTCTTTCCAAAGCAGAACTAATGCACATCAGATCTGTGTTTGTTTAAATAGATATTAGATATTTTTCCAGTGTTCTATGTATGTATGTATTTCCATATAGCAAACATACAATGATAATAGCCATGATCAAAATAAGCATTAATGCATCACATACCTGTAAACCTCCTTTTAAGTGGCATTTATATGATTGGGGACCAACTTACAAATGATCCAAGATCATTTCCATTTGCCAAATTAACGCCTGTCTATTGGATTTTAAAAAGGTTCATGTTGGTTCTGTCATTGTGCCACTAGAGGGCACCATTATCACACTTACCAAACATGTGAGACAGCCTCCTCAAATCAACCAACTGAGGCTCCATAGTAAAATAATCACATAATGTCATACATTAAGCTAATATGGGCAGTAATTACAGTGACTGAAATAACCACTACTGTTCATTTCACTTAAGGCTCTCACAAACCTCATGCACACATCCGATCTTTGTCAACTTTATCCATAGGAAAAATGTTCTTGGAACAAGTGTTCACTGCTGTATATATGGCATGTAATGTAGGAGATAATATTTCTTTTAATTAAGCTTTAGTATTTTGATTACAACTTCCTCAAGGCGTAACGCTTACACTCCACCATTGTGACACACACACACACACCAGCCTTAAATCCCAAGAGACAGCTGAAAGAGGGAACAAATACAAGGTGTCTTTTTTTTTTTTTGTCAGAATCAGATAAAACCTCACAGACCTTTAACTGAGCCATTCAACACTCTGAGCAGAAGATAAGAGAGGCAGAAGAGAGCGATATAAAAAAACATACAAAGAGAAAAGTTATAGGAGCCAGCAGCCACTGTGTACCTCACAATGGCTCTCGCTAAAGTTTGTGTCTCTTCTGATCTTCTCCCAGCTGGACGCCTGCTTTTCAGGCCCCTGTCTCCTCTGATCTAACTTCAGACACTGGAGGGCCTTTTGCCAGCGTGCAAACTGTCAAAGTACCCCAGGAATCAAACGCTGTCGCATGCTGTCATGATCAAAGACCCATAGGTAAACCAGACGAACACAGCCACATACAATTGTCATCTAAAAGAGGGGGGAAAGTTTTCATTTCAGAGGCTCTTATTTGGCGTCTGCAGGCAGATGCCTTTCCACTGTAGCGACTTCATCGATTAAAATAAAAGGAAAAGAGAAACGATCGGGCATTTGAAGATACAACAGAGGCCCGGAGTAAAACCAAGTGCCTCTCAAGGAAACTTTCGGACAAAGAGTGTAGACTTTGGTGAGGTTTCAGAGAGTGTTGCTCCAAGAATTTGAAGAGAAAAGTGGGAAATATAAGTGGGATGGATAGAAAAGAGATGGTGGTGTGACAAATAAATATATAGATCACAATGAGCTGCTGTCTCCTTTTCCATTTTGTGTGGCCATAATGAATGCTCAGTGCAGCTGGTGGTGTCCATTCTTTCATAGGCTCTACATCAGATCAGACACTCTACCGGTAAAACCTGACCTGTCCTGGGGAGATCAAACACCTCATTTCATTTCATGGCCTTTGCTTCATTCTCCCTGCCTCTCTCTGTCCAACCTCTTGTCTCTCCCATTGGCCTTGGCTTTGCTTGTCTTTTTCTCTGTGTCTGCCAGAGTGCTCTGGGTCATAATCTCCACCCATAAATCTAATATCGAGTGTCAGCTCCCGCTGAGTTCACTCACACACTCGCATTCCGCACATTCTGTCTGTCGAACAACAACAAGATCAGGGAGAGAAATCCCTACGTCATAAGTAAATCATGGTCATTTGTCAAGTGCATTACATGTTCATGGATACACTGGCGATTATTGTGGCTGATCTGAGACGTAATGGAAAGTAATTCTTTAAAATTAATAATAATCCAATTTATATCTGGATTAGGTAGTCTGTCTAAATTTATATATATATCTGAAACTATATGAAATTAGTCATTTGTTGATTTACTAATCTGCAACCATTTTGACAATTCATCAATCATTTTCTAGGTAAATATGACAAAAGAGTTGACTGGTTCAGCCACTAAAATGTAAATATTTGCTGTTTTTCTTTGTTCTCTATGATAGATAAATTTCATATTTTTGGGATTTGGTCTGTTGGTTGAGCAAAATGAGCAATTTCCACACATCAACTTGGATTCTTTTCCACTAGTTTCTAACATTTTAAAGATTTTTTATTTTTTTTGGTCTTTTTGATTAATCGAGAATACTTACAGCCCTAAATTGATCTATAACTAAAAGTATCAGAACGAACAAAACATGCATACATATTCTTATGTCTTGCCACTATATGCACGTGTTCAAAATTGCACAATTTGTGAGAAAGACCTTCACAGATTTGGCTAATACTGTTAATTTTATAGTATTTTGCGCTGCAGGATTGTGTGTGAAAATGATTCAAATTCTATGGCACTAAATCAGTTGAGGTCATTTGAACATTGCAATATAAGAACTGCTACAATTCCGTACACAGCATATTGTGCAAGGAAAATTGTCACCACTTCAACCAGAGCACTCTGACGTAAAACTCATCTAATCTCAGACAACAGAGGACTTTAGTGCCATTGGTGTTGGTGTGTGAATGGTCACATAGCACTAAAATCGTGTTAAGGCCTTGGTTGTGTGAACAAGAGAAGCTGCTGCCTCTACCAGAATAGTTCAGGCAATTTATTCGGCTAATGTTACGGAATGTCTGTATGAAAGAGCCTCTATACTAACTGAACTCCTCAGCATGTTTGGAGGTTTTTTTCATGTTTTAAACACTTGTCACAGTTGCAGTATTTGCTTTCTTCAGTTGTGATATTTACACGACATGTTGCAGAAATATTTCTAGCTACTCATTTTAATGGAGAGCTACATCTGCATAAAATCAAGCTCTATATTCTTCAAATTCTTCTCGTAACTGGTAAAGGTATCTGGTCTTTGGTTTGTCTGTTGTCTCGTACACCATGTGACAGACAGACTGAGTGTCCTGACATAACCACAGAGAACTTAAAGGTTGGGTCAGTCAAATACTGACGTAAATGGGCACTTATGTTGATATTTGACATCTTGGGAATGAGCCGCAACAATCAATTATCTTTCTCCAGTATGACTTACTTCACCTTTAAGATCTTGGATGCATTTTTTTATTCTGATGAGGACAATGGGAAATTAGAAAAGCAGAAGACACTCTAGTATCTCTTTTGTCTCATTTCAGCTGTTACAGCGCTGCTGAATGCAAGTATGGGCAAGGAATGTGATAGCTTCAAACTTTATCTAAAAAAAGTTGAATACAGTGTCGTCTATTGACATTACATTTTCAAAGGTTTTGAGAATGTTGGGACCACGTACAGATGCCTCTGATATCCTGCAAATTAATGAACGCAGCATGGCTAGTGTTGGTCAGTCAGTTAGTCAGTCCACAATTTTGGTCTAGATTATTGTATGGATTGCCATGTAATTTTGCACGTTCTTGTTTCCCAGAGGATGAATCCTAATGACTTTGGTTTTCCTCCACCATGAGGTTCATATTTGTGTGTTTGAGTGATATGCCTCAGTTGTACATTATAATGTTGATTAGCAAGTTAGCATTCTGTTAGGACTGCAGTTGGAAATTAACCAGCATTCAGAATGGTCGCAAATGGTTACTAGAGTTGCTAGCATGGCTAGAATCTAGTTCCTCTCAAATACCAACTATTGCAACTTTCAACTCCAGTAACAGCTTTTCTCAGCTACAAAAGGTCAATATCCTGCAAGAGAGTTTTGTGATACTAAGAGAGAAAGACAGAGAGGTAGACAAAAAAAACTCAAATTTTATTTGACTTAATTATCTTTTGATCTTTCACTAATGGGTAACTTGACATCAGGTCTTGTTATCTTTTTATTTGCAAAAATGTAATGAAACTTTTAAGCCTCCTGTTCTAGCGTAACCATACTGTGTGAAAATGTATGGTAAAAAAAAAAATCTATCTTTTATCTATCTAGATCCTTCTGATCTGGTATGAATCCAAAACACACATACACACACACTATTGTGTATTTTAACATACATATTATGAACACACATACTCAAAGCCTTGGCCTTGTCTGTGAGCATAGGTGTCTCCTCTCTGGCCCCTCAGACATGGTTTGGTTTTTGGCTTGATTAACCACTTAGTTCAGTCTCTCAGACACAAGATTGCAGGGAAAAAGCAAGTAATGAAGTGCTTTTGAATTTGCATTCCTGAGAGCTTTCACAGACGCCTTGATTTCAGTCTGCCTTTGCTGTTTGTTCTTCGTCAAGAGATGTCTGCTATTTTAACGGTAACACATAACAAGTGTCCATCCAACCTCCTCCATATTGCTCCCTCATCAACCTAACTGCCATGAATAAACACAATCAACATGCATCTGAAGGAGAATTTGGAGGCTTTTTCTCTCAAATCTTCCCTGATGGGTTGTTCATCATTGTTATTATGCAGATTACAGTGTGACCGTGAATGTAATATTGGAGCCCTTTTCCTCTGGAATGAAATGTCATTGTTCCAGAAAGCTGACCAAAAACACTTGTGTGTTTTGTTCTTGCAAGTCGAGCAGCGCTGATCAGTTATGGACAAACTGTCTGAAGAATAAGACATTAACAGCATTCTACACTTGAAAGTCAAGCCTTTATTTTTAGTATCGACCTTGACAACAGTTTCAGAGAGATTATCAGCTGAAGTATCTGTGGTAATTTACCAGGTAAGTACCATGGTTGGTTTGAAAATTTCCAGAAAAACCTCTTAACAAAGTTAGATACACCAAAAAGTATTGTGAGACAAACGCTTATTTTTTGTTTCTTTTTTGTAGTATCTAACTCTCTTTTCGATTCATTTATGGGCAACCACGATTATGTAACACGATGACTTGCCAGAATCTGTGATTATTTCTGTCTCGTTTTTATGGACAGTTTACGTAAAAGCTTCCCTTTGCACCCCGCTCCTGGGTAGAAAAGAGGAAACACAATTTGGTTTAAATCTGGGGCCCTTTCACTAGTCCATGCTTCCAGTAAAGATTAAAACAACAATAGAAGACAGATCAACAGCAGCAGGTTTTTACAAAATTTGGACAATTGGAAGTAGATAGGCAGACATATATACCCAAGTATACCCAAGGGGACCTGTCCTACATAGCCTCCAAACTACAGGTAACTGAGAATTTGAGATTCAAATCTTTAATACCCTAAAATGCAAATAATATGATGATATGATTGATTTGTGCTGTAAAGTGATTTTATGTGTAATTTATAAAAGCTGCCTTCGCTGATATTTATGATAAAGAGATAAAGAAGCCCATCATCTGCACAGGCAACATCCTGTTTAACAGGAAGTTTGTTAATGGCATGTTGGAATGTTATTTTATATAAAGACATTTCTGGCTCTTAAATACATATAGTTTTTGTTTATTTACATTGATATAATACTAAATTTAAGAATTAATATAATTTGTGTAGATGAGGACTGGCAAACTATTAATTGCAGACATTTGCGGAGGACTTAATCACTTAACTTTAATCAGTGAAATCAGAGGGGTTCATCTTCAAATCTTTTCTAATAAAAGTTTTATGTAGACCTATATAAGTGGCAGAAACTTTTCTGGAAACTTTGGAGGTGACAATGAATATTTGTTTGTTCCTGATTATGTTTAAATAGCAAAATGAGGATCTTTTAAAAATGAGGATTATTTATGTACTGTATATATTCTCAGACATCTCAAATCAAAGTTTGTAATTAGTGTACATCACATCACATTATACATTATTATTCTTTCCCAAAATGATTTGTTTCAAACACTTTCCACAATCAGTCAATCAGATGTAAAAACATATAGTTGTTTCTCTATATACTAATAGTATTTCATGAAATTGCCTTTTTGAAATATTACCATGCTGCATTAGTTCTCATAGCATCCTTTGATTCCCGTTGTCGCTTTGATAATAACGTCCTAGCGTGGGCATGTTGTACGTTCGTCTCAGTGCAGCTTTCAGACCAGAATGACACAGCGAGAAAATCTTTAAAGTTCCTCATGGGCTACTTCCTCATTTATAGTCACCTGATTATTATTTACAATATAAGAAAAAAAAAGAAAAAAAAAACCCTGTGAACTTCTCTAATCTTGCATAACGGGAATGTTGTTTTCAGAATTGTGCGTGTGCAGGTTCAGGGCTGGGGAGGGGGAAAACCGTGTGGGTAGAATGACCGACATGGCAAGGAGGGTGGACGTGTGTAAATGCCTCATGGGACGATGAGTCATAACCAAGATGACTAAGTAGTATTTTGAACAAAATGTCTGTCACAAATAATTCTAGCGAGCAAAAAGTATTAATTAACTTTGGGATAAAGGATGTAAAAACTTCAAGCATGGATTTCACTGCTTGGTATGTCTATATCAAAGGCGAGCCGAGGTGAAAGAAATTGTGCCAGTGATGTGTAGCTGTGATGTGTGCAGTGCCACACAAGCTGGTGTACGTTCAGAGGGTGGGGTGCAAACGAGTAGTGTGCAACATGATGGAGGTGTGCAGTGATACTTTGACATTAAGATATTTGCACAGGGTACTCCAAGGGTTTTGCAATTGGAGAACTTGTCGGAGTCATGACTTTTCAGTAATGTCATATAGAAACAGACAATTTATCACACACACACACACACACCTACACACACACACCTTCTCAAATATGTTGGGACTTTTTCTTGTTCTTTTAATCACAGTTTGCGGGGGCATAAGTTGCAGTTTCAAGAAGGAAATACAAGTATGAACAGTGTCTTTTTGTAGAAGTTGAGTGGGTGTGTACAACACCACCTTGTGGTTAATCTAGGAATGACGGCTTTGGACTTGATTTTCCAAGAAGTACATTTATTTATACCCTGTCTCTAACAGTTTTAGCTTTGACTTAAAATTAATTATCTGAGCTGTTCAAGATAATAATAATAATAATAATAATAATGTAGTCAGTATCAGTATTTTAAGGTTTAGCTAGCATTTGAGCAGTGTGATGGGGATGTGTGTGTTTAAGAAGCAGTGGGCTGGAGGGAGTAATGTGCCAGAAGAATGTAAACATTGTCTGCTCTGGGGGCTGACTTCAAAGTGAGGCCGTGGTAACCTCCTCTCAGCAGTGGCGCACACCCTTGACCGATGAAAAGTGAAAGTGAATGTTCATCCACGGTCTACAGCCTTTTCCTGAAACCACTCTTTGAAGTCACAAAATGGATATGATTGACTTGTGAAGTAGACACATAGAAAAGAAAAGAATTGTATTTGACAATGCACATGCACATGCACATGCTGTCTGTGCTTCTCCCACAGTATTAGAATAGTGACATTATATATAAGCTTGTACATAATATCAAAGCTCCCCTATGTTCTGCCTCGCTAAGTTTGGTTTCTCTCTATGCAGTCCATAAAAAACAACAATATATCATCTTTCGTCATGCTAGCTATTGTAGCATTTAACTTAATTTATATGACAGGTGAGTGTGCAAGGTGTTTCTCGAGAGCTTATAACTTCAGTACATGATCCTGCAGACCTGTATCTTACAGTTCCAGGACAGTCAAATTTAAAATTATACATATTGCAGCAAGCAATTGCATGATGTGAGGAAAATTACTGAATTAACGAAGAATATTTTTATTTTTATTATTATTACAGATAATATCTGTTTTTAAAAATATTGTAAATGTCATATAAAAGCAACAAGTTACTCTGTGGAATGCAATTTCATACTTGGTTGCACCGGTAGACTTCATGGATATTCAATAGATATTGCAAGCAACAGATTATAAAATGCTAAGATTGAAAATTTAAGATGTCATGGGAGTATCTACATTAGATCTTAATAAAGTTTAAGGGATCCAAATAAATATGTACATTTATGATATTTGTTTGCGTTAAAAATTGAAGTCAAAATTAACTTTGGAGTTTTACTGAACAATTTGTAACTTAATTTGTAATTTTGTTTGGCGGTTTAGTTCATTTAAGGAATGAAAATCCCCACCAGTTACATATTTAATTAGAAATAAAAGTTGATTATATCATTTTTTTTCCCCCTTTTCCGCATTCAAGTGTCCCTGTGTTAACTTTGCTCTGACCTTTTTGGGTTAGACTGTGACACAGACGTAAGCAGAACATGCTCACATGTGTTTAACCAATTTATCTATCCTCCAGTCTTTAGTATTACATTATATACATGTAAGGGTTCTTTATGGCCCACATTCTTTATGGTCCACTGTACCTGTTTAAGCTGCCCTTGACAGGAGATAAAATACTGTAACATCATTATAACCAGAGAGGCACTCTTGTCAAAAGAGAGGTAATGTTATTGATGAGTTTAAATTACGTTAACTGTAAGTCTAATGTGCTCATAGTTGCTCAAAGAGATGAAAGCTAAAGATGTGACTATGCATTATAGTTAATATATTATGTACAATCATATATTTAGTGATGATAGAACCACCAAATCCTTGCAACTTCCCTGAAGTTTGAATTTGGAGCATATAGTACAGCTTATTACGCTTTTATGGGAGTAAAACTAAAGTCAAACTAAAGTGACATAAGGAAATATAAAATAACTTCTTTTCCAGACATATTTTACACATCTTCTTTAACAAGTTAGGTCATGTCAAACTCTGTTTAAGTGATCGGAATCAGAACAAACAGTCAAGGAACAGTTAAACCACACAGGTTTAAAACACAACCCTAAATGATGACCTCAGCTCTGCACGCAAACTGAATACACTCTGTAATAATGACACTGCGTGAGGGGTGTATGTTAAGAAGACTTTGCCGATGTGATCAGTGATAGAGGCTAGATCTCCTGCGTGTCTGAGCTCTTCATCATTATCTTGGCTCGCTGACTCATGTCTTGAACACAGGGAACAAAACTCTCGCGGCGGCCTTGTTCCAGACGCAACGGGACGCCAGGAGGGACAATGAAAGAGAATTAGCAGTGAGCAAATAAATAGGTGCTTCAATACATGACAGCCTTGCAACAAAGCCCACTGTGGATGAGAGGTAGAGAGAAAGAGAGGTAGAGAGAAAGAAGGCAGAGAGACAGACGGAGAGAGAGAGAGAGAGAGAGAGAGAGAGAGAGAGAGAGAGAGAGACCTTGATGAAAATAAATAGTGGAGCTCAAAGGGAGGCGAGGGTTGCACGGATTGGAGGTGATGATGAGTGGAGAGCTGTACAAAGTAGTACATCTATGGGAAAGGTTTTAATGAGGCAGACGTTGGTGTGTGTGTGTGTGTGTGTGTGTGTGTGTGTGTGTGTTTTGTCATCTGTGACACAGACACTCAGTAAATCCTCAGCAATGATACTCCAAACTTCCTGTCTCCATGTGGGTGGGTGAGGATTTGTTTAAGTGTGTAACATGGAGAGACAGACAGACAGACAGACAGGCAGACAGACAGACAGACAGACAGAGAGAGAGAGAGAGAGAGAAACATTTGGCACATTTTGGAGGCACTATAGTTTCTTCTTCATGCTAGAAAGGTGAGGGGGTTGCAATTTAGCAACTACACCACTAGATGTCACTAAATCTTACACACTGGACCTTAGCTTAGACCTCCGCTGTAAACCACCTTCTCAGGTGGGACAGATGTCCTAGGGATGTGCACATACTTTACAAGCCCAGAGAATCTTTCAATCATCATTCCACTCCAAGAGCGTGGCTCAAAAAGTTTGTGACGGTTGCGTTGATGTTACTGGAAAGTACAGCTTGTCCCCAATGTTAGCACCACGACGTCAGCCTGCAGTGATTGAGCGGCCGCTAGCTAGTTCTATTGAAGCAGGTAGTTTGGCACCAGCATGAGCCTCTGGAAAGGTATCTAAACCAGACAGCCACAAGCAACGCTAGGGTTTTTTCAGAGGATTACTTTATGTTGCAGGAGTCATCAACACATCAGTTGGTTACTCAGTCAGGCTCTCAGCACTGCCACACTGAGCCCAGCAAGGTGTGATCATTTTTCATCATTGGAGTAATGGAAGAGGGGAGCTAATTTATTCAGTGTGTGAAGCACTTACAGGCAGTGAGCACACACACCTGTAACTCCATTTCAGTAAACAAGAAAGTTCATCGTCTTCTACATTGTTGGTTAATATATAATTAAATTTATCGCTGACATACTCAACTCGTACCCAACAGATAAACCTTACTTACATAATAGTTTTTACTGTAATATGTTAGCTATCTAGAGTTTTGGGTACTGATGATAAACAAGTCAAGTCACGGAGAGGCCTCCAGCCAGATGTAAAGAAGCGTGAGCAGCACAGCACTGTTACCTGTTGTCTTCCAATGGCTCCAAGGCTTTCTGAAAAGCCCAGATCAGCAGGAAGCCTTTAGTTCTACTGTCAGCTCTCAGTTGGATTAAAAGGAAGTCAAACAAACTCAGATAAATAACAATATAAAGAACACATGTCGAACAACCAGGGAATCATAAGGTGGTGGTCTCATGAGTTCATGACATCACAGTCACACTGTTTACACAATTACATGGTTATTCAACAGACAATTAATAATGAGCCACGCTAGCTGAGATAAGCTAATTGAGGTGGAGGAGAGGACACCTAAGTCGGGGTCAGCTTCCCGTTCAGGGTTTACACTAAACCAGGTGTAGACCTTGATTGAGGATAGTTAATTATAAAACAGCTCATAAAAAACATCCTAAATTTTGATTTCTTGCCTGGTGTAAGTTAAATGAGATTAATGAGAATTGAAAACAACCTGTGTTAGGCCTTAGAAGTGAGTGTGTGAGAATGCAGCCCTGACCTGAGGGTGTTCATAAAAGATATAGATGACATCATTAGGTGGGAATGGAGAAGTAAAGACAGACAAAACAATTTTAGCAGAAGTATTAAGTATTGTAATGGACAACTGGCCCCCAGACTGAAACCATTATAATCATCAAGGCTGTGATTTAAATTTGGTTTCTGCAAATGGATGACACAAAATGTCTACTGTTGTATTACATTCCTCTCTAATGGATTCCTTTTTTATTCTGCATTTGCAATGATGAGATGATAGAGAAACAATAATTTAATGCAAGGTGAT
This sequence comes from Argyrosomus regius, assembly GCA_946959425.1. NCBI lineage: Eukaryota > Metazoa > Chordata > Actinopteri > Sciaenidae > Argyrosomus > Argyrosomus regius. The sequence continues at coordinate 8,309,023 of OX336904.1, read as the reverse complement.
TAGTGCAAGCATCTATTGCAAATGAACAGCAAAGGCTTAATTAAAATTGATCATATTTATGATATTCAACCAATAAATTACAAAATAATGCAGATTTATTGACTACCATATGAATGTGTGAGGCACAATTTCAAAATCCGCTAATAAATCCTCATTTTTATTTTGAGATTCAGCTTGGCGAGGCACACATCTAGCCACAAAGGATTTTTATTGGCTGAATGACAACTGGAAGGCAGCTGTCTTTTCCAGTGCTGCTAACACACACACACACACACACACACACACACACACATATGACATGAGATAATGAACGCAGGTTCAATTTGAGAGCTGCATTTAATAATTCATACCAGCCTGTTGGTTTCGGGTAAACCAACAGGCTGTTAACGCAAGCAAAGTGCAATGTTTAACATTGGAGATGATGAGCAAGTGGTCAAATCTGTTTATTACAAATCTAGTTATTATAAAAACATGTGTTTCTTATGTAGATCCTAAACTCAGGGTATTAAGTAAGTCCATATATGAAGCTCTATGTCTCTGGAAAATGAGAAACCTTTATTTGAATTTGAGAAATTTGGAGCTACAAAAATGTATTCAGCAATAATCATATTATATGTTGGACTGCAAACAGGCAAATATACCCCTGACTTGATGCATTAAATAAAATAATAATTTTAAAGTTAGTAGTTCAGGGGCAGGCAAATTCAAATGTATGAAATTTAAATATAACCCCTGCAGGTACGTATTTCATCTCTGACCCTGAGCCATTTGACCTAAATACACATATTCTGGGTTAGCACTGGAGCAGGAGTAACTTGGGTGACAAAAGTCTAGTTGAGTGGCATTCTCATTCCCATAAAACACCGTCTGTGTGATGAGCCATTTAATTGCTATTTAAGGAAGACGCCTTGCTCATGGGCTAACAGAGAAGCTCACAAACCACAGACAAAGACTCAGGCTAAACCCACACAAACAAACCAGTTGTTCTAAATGAGCGTTCTTGCAGGAATGCAGCTAGGTGGACAAAACCCTTTCTCTAGGTTTACAAAAACCTGCTTTCTCATGCCCGGTCCGCGTCATCTACACATTTTTACACAGTGCCTAGGACTGGCTGGCAAATTCTTCAGCAAAGGTATTCCGCAGTGTTGGCGACAGAATAAAGGCAATTAAACACTGTTAGCACCATGCCTGGACAGCCTGGCAGCCATATGCCTTGCCAATTAACCTCCCACATAAGAAGAGAGAAGGAGAAGGAAGAGAGAGGCAGAAACTAGACTAGATTAGAATCACACACATTCTTCCACTTTCTTACCTCCTTTGTGTTCAATCAGTTCTGCATTGTAGCAAATGTACGAGTCCCTATTTTGCACGTATCCTCCATTAGTACTCCAGTGGAAGTGACAGCTAATTTGCACTCAGATATTGTAATTTAGATATGAAGTACTTACTTTCATACTTGCGCCCTTGGCCTCCCCCTGGGACCTTCGGCTATTGACGACTTCTGGGCTTGTGTCTCCACTACGTTCTAGCTGTGGCCCATCACCATTATTTTAGCCTTCAACAAAGAAATTAAGTGGTATATTTTAATTTGTTTCATAGCACCAGTGATGCTCAATGCTAGAAATATTTATGGGCTTTTGTAGGCTTAAAAAAAAAAAGAAAAAAAAGAACAAGAGCCTGAATTTTAATATAATGAAAAGCATCAAGCAAAGCACTACATGTGATGCATGCAATAAAAATGATATATCTGTACTATTACATTTTTACTTCTCTTAATCTCAGATTTATGCCTGTTTTTGCCCATTCATTGACAAAATTGAAGATGATGATGTCGCACTAAAACTATATTTTCTGTTTTGCAATTAAGAAAATGCATTTCCCATATTTAGCTGAATGGGTGTTATTAATAATTCATAGAGAAAAGATGGTTGGCAGCAATGTTTTTCCAATCAAATTGCCTTTTGATTGCATGTATCAACTGATTCTGGTTAAGCCACAGCCTCCAAGATTCTTTGATCTGGGGCATGCTGCTTGTCGTTACTTCAGTCACGCCAATAATCAAGTTTGTCCATCCATTCACTCCATGATGGAAAAATTATAAAGTTTATAGAATTAAACTCGCAACAAATCCAATGAGGAGCCGTTTATTCCTTTCACAAATAAATCCCAGCAAGATACTATTGTGCCTGGGCTGAATAAATTTGAGGGAATCCTCTGGAAAGTGGATAATTTCCAGAACAATGATATAGCTTCAAGGAAAATACAGCTATCAGAAAGTTCTCAAATCTGACGGCAGCTTGAGGCTCCCGGGCAGAGAGTTAAAAAAGAATATAGCTCCTGTTCTTTGCGTATTCACTGATGTTTAAAGGCAGAAGTAAAGGATTCTGCTATAGATGGCTACAGAGAACATATGTAAATCGTGTGGACATGACAGATATGCCATGCTGTGACTAATATGTGCTAATTGAAAAGCGGCAAAGTGTTCCTTTAATGTTTTTATAAGAAACTGTCCAGCTTTCAAGATAAGCAACCAGTCAACCATTGTAATCAGGTCTACTCTAAAGCTGTCCAAAGTAACTGGTGGAACATTATTTCTAATACACAAGAACACACACATAACCACATCCACCTGTGCATCCTTCTTCTGCCCTCTCGTTTCCCTCTCCTTAACAAGATGTTCACTGATTAATCCAAGAATAAATCATGATTTAATAAGGATAATATGACAATTTCATTACAGAACTGGTTAATTCACTGGCTAATTGTTATTTACTTTTCGATTTTTTTGTAGATCCAGTTTCGGGTTGCCAGAAATGTTCCAGTCATGCTTCGGCCCTGACGACCAGTGGATGATTAGTCAGGGAGATGATGGACAGGGTTTATATAATTCTGTACCACAGCCGCATAGCTGGCCTCAGTTTTGCCCTCTTCAGCCGAGTGTCACTGCTCATCATTCCCGCTCTCAGTATCCCTACAGTAGAGCCTACACCAGAGCACAAACCCCTGTTTGGCATCAACCCCAAAACACATGGAAGGTAGGTAGCCACAACATGTTATAGTAACAAAGTATAAATCAGAATCAAAGCATTATATGTGACTCAGTTATGCATCAATAAGGCTGTCAGTCTTACAGTCCACAGCTAATGTCAGCATGCTAACATGCTCACAATAACGGTGTGAACATGCTGATGTTTAGCAGGTAATATTTTTTTTTTCGTGTTCAACGTCTTGGGCTTAATGAGTTAGCATGTTAACGTTTGCTAAAAAGCACTAAACAGGAAATACAGCTGAGGTTGATGAGGGCTGTAAATATTGTGCAGGCAGTGTGGTTGGACTGGGGCCCATGGGCTCTCAGGGCACCAATAGAGAGAACAGGCCTTCCAATAATGTGTTGGATGGAGAATGGGCCCTAGCAAACGCTTAACCCGTCTCTGTCATGGTTTTCTTCTTCTTTTTTTGTAAAATACTCAGTAGCAATCTATAACAAAAGTATAGGTAAAGTATAAGCCTATACTTATTCTACACAAACTATAAAAGCTGTTGTCCAATGTCAAGTCTCTATTTGATATATATGGTAGCTAGGGCCCATTGTAATAACGTGTATTTGGGCCCGTTGTAACTATCTTAGACCACTGTGAGAATGCAATTAGTTTTGCAGATATTTGGCCAATAATTAAGTCTAAACCAAAAAAATCCAAGACTTTAAGTACTAGTAACTAATAGCAATTACTGCAATCGGATTCCACTGTTTTAAAGATCAGCATGTACTGTATCCCTACCTTGCTATTCATTATACACCAACTCATCCACAAATAGCTACTTCATTACTCTTATGGCTTTGTGTTTTATTTGCATTACTCTCCCTTTGTTCCTCTTAATCTCCTTACATTACATTTTATGGTGTCCAGACAGAGAACTGTGATCACAAAGCAAACATCTACCACCTCTAGTTTAAAAGATCCACCATCAATGTGAGTTTTTCCTTATCAACACACCTCCCCCTAATAGCCCATATATCACCACAGGTACATAATTACTGAGTTGTCAGGTTAAAACAATTTTGTCACATGTATAATTACAGAGCTGCAGCAAATGCATCAGCTGTCATAAATATGAAACACAACCAGGTCGTAAACACAGCAGGCCTCCTCTGGTGAACCTCCTCCTGCCTGCTATGTATAAACAACATCAGTGACTCATTGATGTTGAGGTCTTTGAAAGAAAATGGTAATGAAACAGGGATGTTACGGTAAAGACCATTGCTCATTTGCATTCTACTGTTCTTATTGACATTAATCCCCTCAAATGCTGCTGTCAGTGGCAGTAAATTGGTGTGGTTACAGTATGCGTGTAACCATCTGCCGCTGATACATACTGGCCTGATTTTGACCATATTGCTGTTGTTCACACACATCGTGAACTATCTGAATGAACTCTGTGTTTTAGGGGTCATTCCTTTCAAATTCGCTCTCTGGGGATTGTAGAACCATTGTCCAGGCAACTAAGAACCCCACACAATGTGCTGACAGATCACTGAGCCATAACTGGCTACTGCAATTACTCTATGCCATTCGATGTATGCATACTGTGTGTATTCATGTGCTCGTGCATATGTGTGCATTTTTTTTTTTTTTTTTTTTTTTTTTTTTTTTTTTTAGCTTGCACAAAGATTGCATGCCTCATTTGGGATTTTCAAAAATTTGATGTATTTTCCTGCTTTGCTTTGATGCAAAAGTGAGGCTGAATTTTGGATGTTTGGGATGCGTTGGGGTTATTGTGAAAGGAGCCAAATGACTCCCAGATCGACTGTAGTTGTCTCTTAGGCTTTATGGGGGGATTTCTGGAAAGGAGATATGAATCAGACTATTAGAAGAGAAGGAACAGAAAACATCCCTACATTAGATGGATGACTGATAGACTTCAAAGCATTGTTGCAGTATGTTTCTAAATTCTGTAGGAGGCCTTTCATGTGATAAAGTTGCTCTGGTGTGTGATGTGTGTGTTTGTGTGCATGTTCAAATGCAAGTGGGTGATTGTGGTTTGACTACTGCCTCAAGGTACAAGTTGATTCCTTCACTACCTGAGAATGAGAGGTTAGGTGGATATAGGTGAAGGTGAGAGGGAATGCATCAGCTTTTGGTTACTGAAACTGTCCACCACCATCCAGTAGTTTGCGTCATAAAAAAAATCACAGATCAGATCACTGGAGCTAATAGCTAATTTAGCACTGTGAGCTTGGGTTATGTTGATCTCCTTTAATCTCAGCCAGTTTGTTTTGTTTTCTACTCTCCCCATGAGAGCCTTTGAGTCACGGTGGAACCAGACACATAACTTTAGTGTGTAGTCGGGTGGTGAATGAAGCCATGTGAAAATTTCCACAAATTCAGCTAGCCAGCTTGTACGCACTGTGGCAATCAAAGACAAATGCAGTGGTTTGTTTTAAACTGTCATTTTGACTGTAACCACCCTCAACTCAACCTTACAACAAATCATTTAGAACCATTAAATGTGAAGACCCATCGTTTTGCACAGTGAATAGTTTGATTGTAGATTTCAAAGCATGATCAAATGACTGATCCGCTTTGGAAAACCCTTTCTCTGTGCTTCCACAAGGTCAGCTACAGCTCCATTACGAGTAAGACATTCAGTGATTTGCTTAAAAAACACTCCAGTAGAGCAGATGTTGGCCAAAAAAAACAGGGACTTGCACCTGAGACCTGAGGTCAGGTTTTAGATTATGTCACCCTGCTGTACCCATGACAGACAGGAAGAGAGGAGAGATGGTGCATAAGGGATTAAAAAGGTGAAAGGTGGAAAAGGAAAGGAAGAAACTGAGATACTAACAAAGAAACAGGAGGAAAAAGCAAACACTTCAGGAGGAAAAGGTGGAGAAGACGTCCTAAGAAAAAAGGAAAGAGCCAAAACTTAGCCAAGATTGGTGCAAAGGAAGAGAGGAGAAAACAATCAGATGTGTGAGGAGGGAGCACAGAAAAAGAGGAGGGTGTCAGGGCAGCAGGGACACTTGCAAGCCAAAGCATGGGAGAGCAGCGGTGATTGGTTTGGACCACCCATCTGGACTGGCTGAGTGCCTAGGCTGGCTGGACTGCTTTGCTGGACTTTGCCCGTAGGACTGAATGCATGGATGAATGAACGGAGGGATAGAGACAGACAGAGGTTCACATAGATGGACTAATGTGCTGGAAACATTAAATATGTCAATGGAAAACACACATGCTATCACCAGAGACTGCACGCAATTAAGGTTAATTCCATGTACGGTATATTGGTTCACGTCCCCTGAAAATCTGTAGGCATGTCAACCACATTTAAACTCAGTGACCCTGAAATGCAGAGTGGCCATAGAGAGTCCCTTATATAATATATAACTTCATAGAAAGAAATTCTATGATGCAATTTCCCCTGTATCTTTTTGTATATGCTATCTACTTTTTTTATAAGTAACTCACGATTACGATTCAGGTTACGATGTGACCATGAACCTCTCACACACACAGCTATTGTAAGACTGTCAGCAAGTTTTTGAGCCTCAACTAGCAGTCCAATTTATACAGTGCAGTGTAAATTAAATTAGCTACTCAAATGAAGACTCAGACTTAAACAGTGTTTTCTATGTGGCCGGAAACAATTATCTGTGACAACAGATTCATTGTTTTTTTCTCAGCTCCCTCCTATAAAAGTAAAGCTATACATAGGTAATGTACTGTAGTAAGGAACCTAATGAATGAGGCTGGCTTTTTTTTAAAAGTTGCTGGCATGAAACTGTCATTCACATGTGTAACGGAAACATTGTTTTCTTACACACACTAACAACTCTCTAATGGGCCACCATTAGCGCTCTAACATCCATGTTTTTGTGGGTATTATTTAGGTAGCGAGAGCTCAGGCAAAAAGCTCATTTTCCAGTTGTCAGTATTAAAAATCAGCAATTAGAGTACGATCTGTGAAAATATGCAGGTTGTGGTCTCAAAAGACAAAATGAAACATACATTTTTATGACAGAAAAGGAAAGCACTCAAAATTCCAAGTCTGGAAAACTGATGCTATCACGACTCTAATGGCTAGATCAACATGAATGGTTTTTATTTCATATTAGGTATGGAGCCTGGCCTAATGCATACTTAAAGATCTTATTTTAGATCAGGAGCAATGAATATATCAATCCTTTTCTCAACAAAATAACATTTACACACTATTAGAACCATCTTTTGATGTTGCCTATGACTGAAATTTCAATCCAGTTCTTATATGTTTGGATGATGAGGTCTTTCCCTCGACCCCTTCTGATATAGCAGGGTTATCTAAGACACTAATAGGATTAGACAGAAAGGCACTCCAAATGTTTCATGTTCAATTCTTTAGTATCTCAGGCTAGACATAACTCCATCCTAACAACATACACATGCACACACACAAGCGCCCCTTCAGCTCACCCTTGACCTCTTCCTACACCGATTGTTCTTACAACAGTAAGGATCAAGCCATTGGACTGTCCAGATAATTGACGCGCAGAACAAAAACACATGCCACTTCTGGATAAAACATATCATAATCCCTCAAGGTGGGGCGGTGGGGGGTTTCAAGGCCACCAAGATAGCTATTCACAGCATCCAGGACATGGAGAGACCTCCGGGAAAGAGATTGTGAAGTGTTGGTATGAGACTTGGAATGACACCCCTGGGAAGAATGGTGATTAGTAACGAAGAGGATTGACTACACTCTAGGGAATTTGCTACTATCGAGTAATACACGTGGAAACATACACATGGCAATGACTAACGCTGGGCAAGTAAAGATGTTGCTTTTAGCAACAAGGGTGTTCCTGCTCTTGTGCCACATAAACATCTCTGCCAATTTACACAGTGATGGGTCAATTCTCAGCAACATATTGTGTGTCCAACAGCTTGATTAGTTGATCCAACTTCCTGTCAGGAGATGGGTTCAAAACTGTCTCTGAATATCACCTTGCATTTTTGCTGTGCAGATGGGTGGATGATGGATGAACACTTTGTAACTAACTTAAAAGATACGCAATTCCACAACTTTCTTGTTTGCCTCTAACAGCCAGTGAACTGATTTATATGTAATGGAAAGGTATAACTAAAATTGCTTTCTACTAGCCAAGACCGTTGCAAAGCAGGAGCCAACTAGCTAACTGTAACCGAAGCTAATCTGGCTATCTTAGCCAGCTGGCTGTGGCATGGTTGGGTGACATAATTTGGTTTGTTTGGTCAGTTGCATCGTAGTGTTGTCTGATGGGGTGATTCGCAAATGACAAGCTAGTTAGTATCGTGGAGATAATGGTCTAAATAAAATATAGGAACATTACAGACTGTAATATTATTCCAAATATGATTGTAAATTATTTTCCAGCATTCAGTCTTGTATATATGACTTGGACGATGCCCAGGATGATGCTTGTGCAAACATGAGCAACAGAATACCCAAAGACACTGTTAACATAATAGGAAATATTTATAATTTCTAATACAGAAAAGTTCAGCAGTGACTTGAGACACAACAAGTCCATTAACCTTCAACCAAAACCATGATCTTTCCTTCACTTTAACCAACACACTTTTGTTACCTGAACCACAAATGGGACTCTGTGAGCCCCCAGTCACTTGAGTTAACATCATGCACCACAACTCCAACCACTTCTATGCAACTTTGGTACGGTGCATAAATGTGGCACTTCCTTAAAAACAGGAAAAAAAGTTGCCCCTGAACATGATCCAGCAAGTGATGATATCTGACGCCACAATATGATCGGGAAAACTATTTAGAACTATATAAAACATGACAGGGTTGTACTTTGAGACAGGATTTTACAACTTACAGTATCAAAACGGCAATCATTACATATTTCTGCACAAAAATGGCAGACATTATAAATATGGTGTTCATGCTACAAAGTGATCTACCATTAATGTATGCTTACACATATTTGATTATGCAGTATCTTGGTGAGCCAATGTGGTGGTCCCATTAAAATTAATGAGGGGGTGCTGTTGTCTGTCTGAACATGACCCTTTTTGACTTAGGGCTAATGATTGTTAACTGAACTCACCTCACCAGTTGATGACAAATGTAGATGTCCCAGCTATTTTAACCTTTAGTGTACAGCGTGTGTCTGGGGCTTCAGACTGGCCCCTAATTGACTTTTACAAGCTTAGATTGATAACCTGATTGTACCTTTGCCCTTACTACATCTAGAGTTTCTAATTGTTTGAGTATCTTTTTTTTTTAAGTTCTTGACCTGCTTTTAAAATGTCACTTCTTCTATGTTGTTGTGTTGTTTAACTTCAATAGTAATTCCTTTTTTTTCTTTTTGTAATACTTTCAGTGATGCTTGAAATTTTCAGTGTTAGTTGCACTTTGATCAGCAAGTTATTTTTGGCAACTCAATTCTTCCTTTCTACATCAATTAACACCTAAAGTTTGTGCTGTATGCACAATCATATTATTCTGCATGATTGCATCATACAAGTTAAAAGCCTAAAATAATATTTTAAAATGTTTTTATGACTCACATAGGGAGGTGGATGGGATAAGTGTTCAAATGATGAGGTTTTGTGTGGATAAGACGAAGCAGTAAAGCGATCATGACGTGGTAAAAGGCCATTGTTCTCTTCCTACTAAGAGACAATGACTGTTAGTAATTATCTTAACAGCATGGGCCTCATCAAGCCTTCTACTCTCTATTGCCACCCTTATCCATCCCCATCTCTTTTACATTGACACCTTCCTTCCCCTTGACCAACTTCCCAAACATCACCAGAATGGCAGTGTTTTTGACCAGTGCTCTTCAGTATGTGACATTATCAAGGCTATAACTGTGTTATAAATCACAGGCAGACACTTGGAAGAACAGGAAAGCTTCCCATTATTCTAAGTTTGGAGCATTCACACATTATTTTAAGATTGTTGCCCACATGTTTTTGTCATGTTACACATCTCAAGTGGCTTGCTGACAAGTAATTATGGTTGTGATTTATGATATGAAGTGAATCTGGCATACCAACACTCAACTTTAGCCTTCGTCCAACAATCTTAATAAACAGTGAGCTGGGGGAACAAATAAAACTGAAAGAGAGTTCTCTGCACATCTTTCAGTAACAAGCAGCTGAAGACAAAGAAGTGTTGAAACTGCCTTAGATGATATACACATATCTTGTATACCTTTAAATCCCTAATTAAATCGTATTACATTACCTTTTCACATTTGCAAGTAACTAAAGACCAAAATAACTCCAACTCCAAGATGTTCAATCAGTTTTTGGCTGAGAAGGTGTAAACACTAGAGTTCTTGGTCTCTCATGACTCTTCACAATTAATAGATACAACCTGAAAATGTGATGAGCAGCGCATTCAATTATCAGCTGCAGCTCTGTGATGCCACAGAGCGATGTGTCTTTTAACTCACAGACAATCAGCTGGAGAGAGCACATTAACCATGTCACACCTTTCTCTCTACCCTTGTTTTCTGTCTGCCTCTTCACGACCGAATGTCTGAAAAAGGTGGAATATTTTTAAAAGAAGAGAGACGAGCAACTTCATATATGTTTTCCATTGCTAATTGCTAATTAACAAAAGTGAGGAAAGACTTCACAAGAGAGTTGTTAGCGTTAGAGCTTTATTGAATCTCCAAAATGGAACCGGTTCATCCGAACCCATCCCTACTGCAATGTAACAAATGATAGATAGATAGATAGATAGATAGATAGATAGATAGATAGATAGATAGATAGATAGATAGATAGATAGATAGATAGATAGATAGATAGATAGATAGATAGATAGATAGATAGATAGATAGATAGATAGACAATCATCAGTACTGATGCTCACTGTATTGAACTGTGTTCAAAACTACTGCATTAAACTTGTGGTTGAGCTTCTGTAGCTACCTACTGTACATGCCCTCACCACTGGGCCACACTTCCTCTGGTACTGATGCCATCAGGGCTGAAGCCCATGCACCTAATACAGCCATTCATCCAACCATTCAACCCTGGGCGTCACCGGGGCCTCTGCATACTCCATAGCCTTTATAAGATTAATGCAATGGATGAAGCAGGTGTCTGCCAAAATTCCATTCCTATTTAAACCTCCAGGCCCATACCGGCAACCTAATCCTATTAGGCCTAATTGAGTGAAGTCGACAGTCTTTTTCAGTTAAACTAAGTTCACGCACTAATAGGATTCAAAAGGGGGCAAAAAAAAAGGTACAATGTGCTGAGAGTGTTAGTGTTAGTGTGTGGCTGGGGAAGTGGTTAGTGTGCATCAGAGAGCAGGAGTAAGCAAGGGACTGTGTTGGGACCAGTAGAAACTTCCTGCTGGGTTTGGGGATCTATGTTTAAAGAAGAAAGAGAGAGAGGTGGGGGTCTCCCCAGAGGATAGATAAGCTCAAGGGGTGTAACAAAAACAACATCATTGGTATTCAAGAACCCCTAAGGGGTATTGCACAAAACTAGAATAAAGAAATCCAGGATAACTGAGCAAGCGCGGCTTGATCTAGCCTGCTCGGCGCATCCTGGCTTAATTGGTTGCACGTTTGCCGAGCCAGGATGAAAAGGCGCGGCTATGTTAAGCCAGGTGAAGATAGCTGGGATAAGTGCGTGTTCACGGCATACTTAAATAGACCTCGCAATCGCTCACAGAATCACTGATGGGAACATGGATAAAAGTCGCGCTTCATACTTCACGGCCGCTGAACAGGTGCTGATGGAGTTCTATGAAGAGGTGAAAGATACCATAAGAAAAAAAGGCAATACCAATGCTATACTTAAAGAACGCGAGAAAGCCTGGCAGACAATAGCGGACTGGCTTAATGCGTACGTAGTCCAAAACGGTACATTTAATAAACAGTGCTCCACTGGAACTGTCATAATTAGGCTACAATTAAAGGAGTTACAGTACTTTTCAAGTCCACTAATCAACTGTTGTACACTTTACTTTAAAAGTGGCAAGTAGGGGCAGCGTTTAGCTCAGTTGGTAGAGCAGCCGCCCCGTGTACAAAGGCTCAGTCCTTGCTGCGGAAGCCCAGGGTTCGAATCCGACCTGTGGCTCTTTCCTGCATGTCAATCCCCATCTCTCTCTCTCCCCACATTCCTGTCACTCTTCAGCTGTCTCTGTCAAAAAATAAAAGCTTGAAAAGGCCAAAAAATTATCTTAAAAAAAAAAAAAAAAAAGTGGCAAGAAGAGGTGCATGTTACATGATTAAGTGCAAACAATTATCCACAATGTGTGTCATTTAATCTATTTTTCTCATGTTACGTTTTTATCTATTTTATCTTTCTATCCTTCAAACAAACTGGAGTCATGCACTGAGCCAGGCCACTTTGTCTCTAAACTGCTGACAAAGCAGTCAGCATCACAGATCATCTGAAATGTTAAGTTGTAACCTATTAAGGTCATTAAATGCACAGAATTAATTTATGTAGGTCATAATAACCACAAATCACTCATTAATTTAAATCTTTACACATACTGGATATTATTTATTTGTGTGTATATATATATATATATATACAGATTTCATTGAAAACATCTTTGCAACTTCATCAGCTGTGTTTTGTAATCTAAATTACTGCAATAAAACACATATTTATGAAACCTCTGACAGCAATTTGACAAGCAGTCTTCATTAGCATAGCAATATAACACTTGGCCTGAGTAATAATACTACCACTTAAATCAATACAAAAAGACTGTTGCAATTACAAACAGCCAACAGATTTAAATTAAATGAGAAATGACTATATATGTAATATTTTACTTAATATTTTATTATTTCTTTAATTTTTATAATTAAAATGATGCAACATACTTAGAAAGACCATGGACATGCTGTAAAACACGTTAATTCCTCACAGGATTGACGGTGGAAATACAGATGAATCACCAGGATTAATCTTAGCCTGGCTGTTAGCCTGGTCTGGAGCAGGCTAGCTGCAGAGAATAAATCACCATAGTAACTTGGCCGGGTTAAGTTTGAGCTGCTTTCATGCAACCGACTTGAGGCTAAATTCAGCCAGGATAACCAACATATCCCGGCTTAATCCCTTATCTTGGTTTTGTGCAATACCCCTCTAGTGTGTTTCTCTGTGTTTCTGTATGTTTGTGTTTATGTTCCACGTGTAACAAAGTGTGTGATGTCCTTGCGTACTTTGGTTTGAAGGGTAAAGTATCGTACTTGAGGGGACATTTATTGTATGCATGAATGCAAATACAACGTCACGTTGCAGTAAATAGTAAAAAAAAAAGAATGTTCTGCAAAGTAGCAGAGGAAATGAAATGAAACAAACGTCTGAATGTTGGCACTTGCAGTGGATTTTGTAGAGTCAAAATAGAGGGACATATATTACACCCCATTAAGAAAATCACAGGGATAATGCATTTATTTTTCAATGAAATAGTTTAGGAATAGGTTTAAACCATGTTTGTAACTGCTTCTAATTTGAAAGTTGGTATTTCTATACAGTAGATCCCTCCAAAAAATACAGACAAAAGCAAATAGAGCAAACTTTCTTTGGCCAAACCAGCACTTTCTTCAATTACTTCCTTTTATTTATACTAGGATACACACTTGCATCAAAAACTTCCTAATAAGAAAGTAACCACAAGATATGATCTACAGCGAAACGTCCTCAGGCCAAAAGACAGTAAGAAGTGCCAGGCTGGGCCTTAAAGAAAATCAAAAAGCTTGTCATCTCATTGTATCCTTCTTGTTTTTGGCTTGTGGCTACAACATGATCTTATCAAGGCCTTTTGTTAACAACTCTCCCCATTTGTTCCCTGCTGAAAGACAAGATGAGCAGCCGTGATAGGCAAAGCTTCACACACACGCTAAATTAAGGAGATCAGAGTGGGACACAGTTTAGCCAGTGGCGTCAGTGACACAGACATGGCCTGAGGACCTAACCTCTCAAGGCTGCCCACGGCCAGAGGTGCAACATGCAGCTCCCTTTGAAGAAAACACATCCAAAAGGACTTGAGAAACAAAAGGTTAGCATAGGCTTTCAGTGATCTTACATGGCCTTCGGGGACAAATAAGCAACAAAGGGACTGAAGAGGTAGTTGACTTCTAACTGGAAGTGATAAAGCAGATGTAATCTAGGTTTTCTGATGCAATAGCAGAGAGTTAACAGATAAATCATTGTTTTATGATAGCATGATACTGATTATTTACAACAGTGTTAATTCTGACACCTGATTTTGTTTTAGTTTTAGCCTCAGGCTTTTGACTAAAATGTAAATTGGTCACATTTTAGCCATTTAACCACAGTGTTGCCAATTTTTGTCAGTGAATTTTAGTTTTATTTTTTTACAAATTTTTTAATGCATTTTTATGTCTAAGTGTTCTGAAGCTACAGCTGTTGCCATATTTGATGTTTACAGTTACCATGGTTACAGATGTTCGACCACAAGGCTTTTTACTTACATATACCCGACTGAAATTCAAACACACAATGACACAATGTGTCATCCTGTAGATGCATGCAGGTTGTTGAAGACTTTGTATTAAGACAGTACTAATTTAATTTCTGTCTGTTCATCTGATGAAAATGAACTACACTTCCCTTTTCATTTTCAAATGTTACTTTTAATTTAATTTTGGTCCTCAACAAATACATGACATTGTAGTTGTCATTGGCGAAAAGAATCGTTCCCAGATACAAAGGAGCGTGCCATACCATACAGCGCACGAGATCACAACAAGCTGCGTCATCTTACAAATTAAATTTGTACAGCATATTACATCTACATGCATCCGATATAAGTCTAGCCTGCTAGTTATCATAATTTAATGATCACAATTTAATTATCATTTGTTTGTATTATTATTTGATTATTATCATCAAGTCTTAACTGGCTGTACACTTATCGTGAAAACCACAGAAATAATAATCAAGACAGAAAAGAATTCTGAGAAATAGAGAAATATGGCCAAATACAGGACAGATACTTCAATTTTTTAAAAATGACCTCTAAATCAAATGTTGCTGATTTAGACCACAAACCAGTGAATTTTAAAAAAACCAAAAAAACAATTCCAGTAGTTTTTTTTCTGGTTTTTACAGTGAGATCAAGAGACCTTTTAAAAACAATATTTTTTTGAAACGACTCTGCATTCATGGTTTGGATGAAGGGAATTATAAACTGCCTGACAGCTAATTAAACCATTATATGCTGTGTATTCTCCTAATCATGTTAAAGATGGGTTGGCTTCATAGACGTTTTCTAATCTGATTACATTTCTCCTTTTCTTCTCATATCACTTGCAGAATGGCACTGCCTTTGTTGCCTGTATTCTCATGGAATCCTGTGTAAATATCTACGTGCAATCTGCACAACCGGTATTTTTCCACATATTATTGAAGTATTGAAACAACAAGAATAATCACAGTATATACCTGAAGTAAAAGGCTGTATGCTGTATGTCCAGCACCTATTCAGATTTAATGATAGACGCAAGATGCTTGTGATGCAACTCGATATAGTTTGTCAATAGTTTGTTTTCATCCTAAACTAAGTAATGCGTTTCCAATGGCCCGTTAAAACTGGCTCAGACTGTGAAAAATCCAGAGGCACAAACTCTTTTCAGCAGTTATGGGAACTTTGGAAACAAGACTTCATTCAGTTTGAAGACCCGTGTGTATTCTTTGAAAAAAAAAAAAAAAATGAAAACACAGTTTTTTTTAGATGTTGTTTGACACTTATTTGCATTCTTGACAAGAATTAAATGAGTTAAAAGCATATGCATCCAACATATAGATCATTTTTACACTGTTTGAAAACTGGCTGAAAAACATAAACTGTTTTTACACCCATGCAACTTCTTAAAAAGTAATGAGTTGTAATGGGTAAATACATTCAAATATAGCCTTTTAACTTAGCTTCATTAAAAAATAAGAGTGTGCTGAGTGGTGCCACATGTCCAAGTGTAGAACTGTTGAGTGAAATAGCATTTCATAATGAAAAGAAGTGGCCAGAGGTCTACAAAGACTTGATCTGCAGTTTAACCTGATAAGACCCTAACTGTCCTGACAGATCCTGGGCAAAATACTACATATTTGTTTGTGTGAGTGTGTGTGTGTGAGAGTGAGAGAGTGAGAGATTCCAGTGATGGAGACTGACTATGAAAAGTCAGGAGGGAGGGGAAAAAGAGACACAGCTTAGTAACCAAAAAAAAAAAAAAATCAAAGAATTGGAATAATTGGCATAATTCAAGGTGGCTGGGCACAGTCAGGGGGAGTGTCAGTGTTGGGCGAATCTTTTGCCATCCTCAAAGAGAGACGGTCTGCACAATTAGCCACACGAACTCTGACCCCGCTCAGAATAATTAATGAATAACAGAGGGGATAAAGACAAAAGGCGCAGAGCGGTCTGGTTGAGTGGCGAGCGACGGTAATACATCAAAGAATGCCGTTAATTGGCCCTGTGGCTTTCATTCTTTGCCCTATTTCTTTCAATTCATTGACTCAAAATAATGGGTTCAGGTTCATTATCAACAGGTCGTAAGCCCTGGGAGTGCCAAAATTCAACAGGAGAGTCAGGAGTGTGTGTGTAAGCTTGCAAGTGCATGTGTACAAAAAATGTGTGTGTGTGTAATGGCTTAGCTTTCGCCTGGCCCTGACGACACCAGTTCCACACAGGGGAAGAGTTGTATAGTTGGGCTGAGAAGAGAGCAACAGGCCACCATAATCAAGATTTTTTTTGTTGTTGTTGTTGTTGTTGTGCAAGAGCATACGAATACAGTTTTTATTGCGGGTGCTTTGCATGCCACAAGTGTCGCCGAGATGCTGGAATATAACTGGTACGGATCGGTAAGTGAAACTGACACACCTACTCCTGCACTGATGCTTTCGTACACAAATGTAGACGATCACAACAAGATGACAATTGTAAGATGTAAAGCATAAAATAATCAAATCATCTTCCGATGTTGCAGACTTCCAACTACATTTTCACGACATCAAATCAAATTTCCAAACAATATGTTTGTGTCATGTGTTTATATGCTTTAGATAAAGAGCGGCCTTGTTTCAGAATGCTGCAAAAGGCACGCTGATGACTCTGTCACATGCGAAAAGAAAATGAAAGAGGCACCCATGTCAAATTTAGGGCAGAATAATGTAAATTTAAAGGGCATTAGACTCAATCAAATTCAGAGTGGTATTAAAATAATTCAACCCCGAAATGTCTTTGAGAATGATAATGCCAAACTAAACAGAATCAAAGCACAGCACTGTACTACAAATCTGACAGGAATACAACTTGATTATAAAGAAGTGGAGGCATTAAGACTGATGACGTAGGAACGGAGAAGTTATTACAGTACTCACAGACTGTCTGTATGGGTACAGACACTTGGATATTAAGCAATAAGTTCCCTTTAATAATGTTAATATTTCTAATGATAATAATGTGATAGTTACCAAAATATTTTTTAAAAATTAGTAATTTTTCTGCATCATTAAAACTTCATTATGTGTATGTCAGATAACATTTTAAAAACAAGAGCATCTCAAATAATATGTTTTTTTTTCAATTATTATGATTATTTTTGGAGACATCCATTCTCACACAGCTCAAAACAGGAAGTTTTCTGAGCTCATGACAAGTTGACATTTTGGAGATACCCTGTTGTCTTTGTGTTTGATTTGATTTGTAGAATTCCTTAAAATTTTTAAACATTAAATAATATCTGAGATAGAAACAAAGAAGACTAATAAAAAGAAGTCGACTTTTCAAAGTACACATTTGGCAAATCTGTTAAACTTTAAAGGAAAAAAGTACGTTACTGTTATTGGTGATACTGACACATTTGAGCTTTCATTTACTTTTAATAAGCAGGAAGCAGAAAATTCCAAAGCACACATTACAATTGAGGTATTCTGTCTTTTAACCCATTGAATCCCACTACTTATGACACCAGATATGATACCAGGTACTGGGATTAAAACTCCCAGATTCTGGCAAAAGCCCGAGGTCAAGTGAAATTACTCCCACTCGCGTACAGAACCAAACACACCATGAAAGCGAGGGGTAGAAAGGGTTGGCTAACTCAATCACTGTAACTTTGTCTGCTAACAGCACGTGATTTTGTGAGAAATACCTCACCGCTTGTTACACACTCAGCCATCTCTTGGCCACAGCACAGTTCTGTCTTTCTACCGGTCCTTTAATTGCCATACGAAAGGTTTCCCATACCTGAGTGAGCCATGTCAAGCAATTAATACCCTGAAATACGCCTTTTAAGTGAGTCTTTTGGTCTCCAGGGCTCCCCATTGTGATGAAACGATCGGTGTCGCCTCACGTTAGCCTCGCACAGGTGCCTTCTCTGCCTGCACATCAGATCATTAACATAACCAGAGATGGAGAGAGAGACTGATATAGATAAAAAGGTAGACAGAGAAGGAGTGAGACAAGGTGTAGATAGAGGGAGAGAGCGAAAGAAAGAAAGGGGAAAAAAGTAGAAGGATAAATCAGGATTATTTGGTTTGGTGGGACTTGTTTTAAGTTATTCCTGAGTACAGAACACACTCATGACCTCTGGATGGTTTCAAAGACACATACACACATAAAAATGAGGGGTGTTAATGTAGGCTATGCTAACTCCACTCACAATTTGCAACAGCTAAAATGCGTTAAGGATCAAAGAACTTTCAGGTTTTAGCCCAGCAAATACAGATCATGTTCACGTTTACTGACAACCATTTTCCAAAATTTGTAACCATTGGTTTCCATACACATCAACAGCCTGCATTTACTTTTCTGTCTGTTTGTTTCATTATAATCATGTTAATGTTAATATATAGATAGAAGGATGGGCCAGTGATATTTTGAAAATTCTTGCTCGTGGTCTTCTTGGTGCTGTGTTTAAGGATGCTTTGCAGTTTCTGCCCACAACCACAATAATCCATAAAGATAAAATAACTTTGACGTAAATGGATACTGACATAGATGACCTGTGTGACAGAATAGTAAACTGATTTCTATAACATGCTGAAATGAACTGAGACCACTGGTTGCCCAGCCTGCAGAAGGTAAGAAATCTAAAAACTTATGATAAGCCGTAATGTAAAGCATGTACGTCATGGGCTAAAACATGCACAACCAACCCTTATTTACGTCTATGTGCACAGTTTGGATTGAGTTGCTCAAATACACTGAAATGAAAGTGATCAACCGTAGTTATGAATTACAGAATTACAACAATTTTTTCTCTGATGACATCTGTCATTGTGAAAACTTCACAGACAGAGAGGGGGGGAAAACAGTAAAGGGACATTCGTTTCAGTTCATGCATGCATTATCAACGCATAAGTAGAATAAATGCAACGCATGCTTGAACATTGACACTGGTGGGAGCAGAGGAGAGTGAGGAGTGTACAGAGAGCTTAAAACATCTACGCTGGACAGATTTAAAAATACACCTTTTCGAAATTATAATTTAGTGATGTGAAAGAACCCTAAATGTTCAAATGTTTGAACTTCACTTGGAGGTGTCGAAAACTAGATGACTTACACAGATGCTTCCACTCTTACTATCAGATGTACAAACAAAATCGACGGGCCTGTTAGATGTGGACGTCATTTTGAATGTGTAGGTGATGTGTCGTTGCTTCACCTTGGTTGGGTGTTTAAACTAAACCGGCAGGTTCAATTCTGGGTTGAACTGACTTTACTGCTGCAGCTGTTTGGCTTTGGTGAACCATATTTGGTGAAAAAGAAGTGGCTGGCATGTGCACCGGAGGAGGCACATGGTTGTCTACAACGGCGAATTAGAAATGATAAGAGAAAACTCTGTAACACACTTGGAACTGGCAGTGACTAAATGATGGAGAAACTAAATTGAACTCAGGCACAGTTAATTACCCAATTTACCCGAGACTGGCAATTGGAGTGATGAGAGAGGATGGCTGGCGGAGTAGCATGATCCAATAAAGGCACCGGAAAATACATTTTGAAAAAAATTCATATTGATTATATTAACAAAGAAGAAAAAAAGGAGATTTATATGCTCAATACTACATAGATTTGGGCAGAGCTGCACTTTGTATTTAGAGAACAGTTATATTTATTAATTTGGAGTTAAGGTTTGGGAAAATACATTACCAAAGAGAGAGCTTCAAGCTAATACATATACAACTATGTTGTAAGGCCATGATCTTGGTGCAGGTCAGTATAAAATCTGCACAGACCTGCATGTGATAAAAGCCTGAGCTCTTCTGGCCTTTACCTCTTACACCCTTCACTTTCATTCTTGTTCCTCCTCTCATACGCGGCTTGGAAGAAGAGCACCACCTCCCTTCGTCACAGAAGCTTACCCGTTCAAACGGCAGGGCCACAAGATAGCCCGACAGAGCAAACAAACAGCTCTTTGTCCGCAGCACAAACCATACATTATTATTTCTGGCAAGGTCAGACTTGATTTAATTTTCTGCTTAGTTCTCATTAAACAGCTATTGCATTATTTAATTTCCCACAATCAAGTTAAGGGGTGGGAGTGGGATCAATATATGTCCCCACCAAAAGCTTTTGAACAGTGGCTTGCCACTTTAGCCCACAGATGGACTTTTTGTTGGTTACGGGGAGTAGCATCCCCTTTTTTGATGCCATGTTAAGCTTCAAAGGTCAGAAGAGGCTGTGCTGAAACATTTCTGATTTTGATCTCCACTGTATTCAGTTGCCAGAGATCAATTAATCAATCAAAATAATTTTATTTGTAGATTTCTGCAAACTAAGATAAGTTCATTCTAAGAAAATATAAACCCTCACTACAAGTTTCTGAAATCGTACACTATTCTCTGTATACGCTAGGATAGTGATTCCCATGATTCCCCAGAAGAATGTGAAATAGCTGAATTAATTTTAAAAAAGTAGAAATTATGATTTAATTATAAAACATTTCCTCATATTAAGTCATCTCATGTTGGAACTGAGCATACATGCCAACTAGTTTGAAGTAATTGGTAAACAGATAAAAAAAATAGTTAGCTGACCTTACTGCCACAGATGTTTTGTTACACAAAACCATCTGGAACGTTGTAGTTAGAAACTGTTTGCGCCTTCAAAAAACACAAGGCCAGGTGATTGGATGAGCTATCCGTCAATCGCTGTCTATCATGGGAAAACTTCAACCAATTAGATCAATGAACTATGTAACGTATTCAAACTCTTCCCAAAGCCGGTTGGGAGAAGAGTGAAACAGTCTTCAAGAAAAGCCTTCAGTGCTGTTCTTTTCAGCTAAAATAAGATGATAATTGGCTAAAAAGCTAAACGTAGTGGATTAAATTGCAAACAGTGAAGGTTAAATGGTTCAAATTGTTAACTAAAAGTAGGCTAGTGGATAAATGGAAATTTTGTAGCTTTGTCCATATCTGTTGCGAGAATGATTATACCGTATACAATTGACCCAACTTAACTCTACACTACAATGCATTACCCATAATGCATTGTAAAACTGTACAATTAACAACTGCTAAGTGCTAAGTACTTCCATGCATTATGCTAAAGGGGCAAAAAGAACAACTTCCACGGATGAAAGCAATGACCGCAGTGTCTGAAATCGCCATCTGATGCACTCTCATCCAGTGTGGTACCATACAGAGAAGCTCCTAGATATCGTGAAGGGAACAGTGAAATAGTGAATTATTCGCTTTCGTAATTCTAAACAGGAGTTATATCAGCTACAATACATTTCTAATAATCTACTTATTTGTTACATAATGTTGTCTTCTATTGAGTTAGAATACTACAGCCTAACTTTATCAGTCTGTAATAGGTATTAGATTAACTTCCTCCAACCTCCAACTATTTTTTTGTATTTCCTGGTTTTGTGTGAGTATCTCTTATGCACATTTACATTATTGAACATTTCTGGCCACTTCATCTCTTTTATTGAGCATGTCTTGTTGATTAATTCTTGTCTACTTCAGTTTGGACAATGCCTTCAGATCATATTTATCTGCTCAAGGAGACAAGTCTATCTGGGCTCACCTCAACACTCAGTTCAACATGTGCATGCAAGATGATTTTGTGACATCAAAACTAGTTTGGAAGCAAAGCACGGTCCAGTATGCGACTAACACAAGTGTGACATGGAAGCTTGAAACCTCCAGCCTCTAGCCAAATGGAGCAAACACACAGCTCTTTGTCTGGGGCACAAACCATATATTATTGGTTCTGGTAAGGTCAAAGTTGATTTAATTTTCTGCTTAGTTCTCATTAAACAGCTCTTGCATTATTTAATTTCCCATTCAAGTTAAGGTAGGAGGGGGAGGGGTAATCAATATATCTGCAATTCATCTCTTTTATTGAGTCTTGACCAATAACTCCTGCCATGTTATCTGCTTGAGTCTGGACTGACGGTTTCTTCTGACATATACATCTACGGGCAAACTTCTCCAGAAATTGTTGTGAGACAATTTCATACTATAAAAGTGCTACAAGAAATAATTGTCTTGATTATAATGATCAAAATGACTTTGCACTTGTTTATTTACGAATAAATAGTCAGACCGAGTTTCTTTTAAGTTTGTCAAAGCACATTATGTCAAAAACAAGCACCCTTTATCATTCCTTTGACTAAAATCTTGTGTCTGACATTGCGTTATTAAAGAATAATGAGAAAAATATTTCATTATACAGCAGAGTTTTTTCTGGCCCAAAGTTTTTGACTGCAAAGGCCTCAATTACTCTGACTGTTAGAACCTACAGCTCATACCGTGTAGTGCTGACCTTTTTTTACTCTTCCAAATGTTTGCAAAGAGTCAAAACACTGTATCTGCTGTTGGCTCATAGTACACCTGGAATCCAAAGGCATGCCCATCTTCATTGTTGTTGGATCTATGACCTTTACGGCCTCACTTTGTCGTCACCACTCATTTTTCTGTCATGCTTTCTCATTCATTTTTCTTTTTTCTTTTAGCTTGATAAAGTTTGATGATGACTAACAAAATTAGGGTTTGGCCTTTTTCCCGTTTATTTTGTATTTCCAATAATTTCAAAATCATTCCAGTGTAGTAGCATTTCCTGTTATTATTCTAGCATATGATATTATTATATATTATTATTATGTTATTTACTATTACTGTGTTTACTGTGATAGATTTACTGTTGTTTGTCAGACATTTTCTTGACAGAAAATTCGAGGAAACATTAAAAGCAAATGAAATTGTGCTCCATTCTTTAAATTATTTCATTATCCCATCACTGAAGTTAGCTGCGAGGATCGGATCAAATTAATTGAATTTCTTTTTAAGGGGGCTTTGTTGTGAAAGGATGAAATTGTTAAGGTACATTGACTCATAAGCTTCTTTTGAGGGTATAGCATGGATTTCTTTCTCTGTGTACTGAGCATTTTGTCTTTAGGCTGTTGCCCAGGCTTGAAAGGCCTTTACTTTGGTGAGCTGGGACTGTCTCGCAATCAATCATGTGCATAATTTTAATAAGACTTCATCTTCATAGTTATAGCCGGAGCCCACCGGGGGCTTCTTTTCACTGTCTGCCAAAGTGAGAGATTAAAGTTGTCTACAGTACAGCTTTCTGACATCATTCAGAGAGGCAACACTAACAACCGGTCTATCCTGTTCTAGCTCACTGGACAGTGAGGGTCAAGGATGAGGTGCCCCTTTCAGGACCACAACCACTACACAGCAGTTTACCCACAATGCTCTGTTCTGTAGTGCTGAGCAGCTTCGTCGCGGTGGCCTTTTCCTTTGTTTGTTTACTTGTGTCTTTTGATCACTGAGCATCCATATTTAGTGATTTAATTTCAGCTGTAAAAACTACATGCACCTTTATGCCTTTATGGTGATGAAAACTATATATTTTAGACTGTCCCAACAAAATATTTAGGCCACAGAAGAGGACAGTAGTATGTAATCAAGTCTTCTTTAATTAGGTGGCAAGTCTCTTTTGTCTTCTTTACTGCAAACAGCCAACGTACTAACTATACAGATGTTTTTTTGCTTTTTTCCCCTTTATTTATTACGGGACACTAGCTAGCGGTGTATGTTAGGATTCTGGCTGATCTCAGGCTCTGCAGTTCATTGTTACTTTACCTCAGTCTCTCCTTTTTCTTCTTGTCTCTGTACATTTATGAAGTTGATTCAGTTAAGCCTTGTAAAAAGTGCACAATTTATGCTTAAGCTGAAACATATTACGGCATGCTAATGTATGATGGTAGTTTATATCTATCTGCTCCCTCTCACATATTTCTACTGACTTTGTTTGAAATTATGTTGCACCTTAAATCAATTTTGCATCCTGTCTGCAGAGATTAGCCTATTAGTGTTGGTCATGACAAATCTTTCATTGTAAAGCTATGGGTCTTTCTGCTAAAAAATACTAAATTGCTACCTGTACCCTCATTTCGCATTGCTCCAAAGCCCTCTCTAAGCTAAAATGTTAACTTTATTAGCTTGGTGTTAGCGTCATGGCATGATTGTATTTGAAAAGCTTGGTCATAAATGATGGTTAGCTACAGAAAAAGCCTTTTTTATTAGTAATCGACTGTGAGTACTCTTTAAATTTTGAACCTTTTTTGGCTGTGGGAGCCTTTACCACTGTTACACGATTACATGCAAGTGGACTAGAGAGGTCAGAGTAGGCCCAATACTGAATGCACGTAAACACACTCACTAGTTTACGAGGCACACTGTACGTACAGTTCCACGAGCTAATCTGACAACAGAAGCTAACCTTTTGTGTTATGTATCTCTGAAAGGACTGTGTGTAAAGGGTCTACAATCTCTCAGGTGTTCCTGTGAACAAGCTCCTTTTGACTGCTCACAGAGAATAATGTGCTCTAACTGACTTAGGAACAAAAATTGTATTATTCCATTTTGACTAATTACATCTCCTCTGCACAGACGGTGAGGACAAGCTGCACTGCATCCACCTCTTCATCTGTCTCCTCCTCCTTCTCTCTCACTCAGCTTTATGCAGTCTTTCAGTCTTTACTCGGTGTTTGTAATGCAATGGAATGTTCGTTATTTGTAAAAGTGGAAGTAAATGAGTCAGTAACAAAGTAAGAATACTTTATAAGTGTACTTTAGTGTGTTATGTAAAGGGATGTGTACTCATGTACATCATCTATCTATCTTTTTGAAAACCTTTACTTCACGACATTTTTTAAAATAAAACCTTAGCACTGATACAATCACTCAGACTACTAACTGCTAAGAAAACCAGCTTGTTTTCTAATTAATAACACACCAATCTGAGTTTTACCCTTTGTCAACATCAACATGTAGCCAAGAAATGAAATAAAATATGACAGAAACAACTGTTTGCTTGCTAGTTTATTAAACTGTTGATGAACTTAGTGTCTTTTTATTTTAAAAATCTATTAATTACCACAATCACAGCTTGGATGCTTGAGAACAGTAATGCAAAACACCACTAGTTAAATAGCTAAATTTTCATTCTGATGTAGGAAATACGCTCTCATACAGTCTGGTAGGCCTTAAGAATATACCAAATGTGTTTTGGTGTCAAAAGTTAAACATAAATCAATGAAATCATGTTTGTTTACAATCAAAACTCCACTGGGTACTACATTTTCCATCTTTACTTTAAGTATGAGTTTTAATTATTTTCGCACCGCTGTTGAGGCAGACCATTTTCATAAATTCAATATTTCATCAAGGTAACAAGCACACACACACATAGTTTCACGTGTAATCCAGTTAAAATGGCTGTAATATTTAATTCATATGAGAATCATTAAAAGTGCAGTGGTGCCGTGTCCATTATGCATTCCTTTTCTAGCAGGATAAAACAGTCCTCAGATGTGGGAGCTGCACTTTGAAGTGTTGTCTCAGAAGCAGGCCAACTCTTACAGGAAGTCCCTGATGTTTTAAACATGCCATGCAGGGGGACTAACAAAGGTGAGCACTTGTGGCCTACCCCAAGATGAGCCAAAAATGGCCAGCCAGGAATTTGGCTAGATCTTATAGAGTGCACACACACACAGAGCGGACATCAAATAAACAAGAAACAGACAAATATACACGTGGGTAATGGTGAAGTTGTAAGAATACGGAATACAGTGATGTGCAACAGACACACGGACACAGGCACTCTCACGAAAACACCGCAGACATGAAGAGTATGTGTCTTGTTGCACTTCAAATAGCAGCAAAGTGATTTAGACACAGCAGCATAAATAATGCTCACTCGTCCAGCTGACTGAGACTGTACAGGCTATTAATCTGCTATAATGAGAACTTCTTTTGTACAGATAGTATCACGTCTGGCATTCTCTGCTTAATGAAATCATCCACCATGGACACGTGTGGGACAAATTGCAATTTAACAGCTGAGAGGAGACATTAGCTTGTTGTGCATTACAGTGTTAAAATGATTCTTTAAAAACATAATCTGGACCGGCTTGATTTAACTGAATCATTGTGATTTGATTTGGCTTATTACATTCAAACTTCTGTGGTGTTTATTATTAAGTGTATCAAAATATACAAAACCCTCAGTTACTGTTTGCAATAATTACTGAGTAATATAAAATTTTGGTTCTGAACTTTTCAGGACACAGGATGACCCTGAATTTCAGTCTAGGCTTACGATCGGGGACCAATTTACATAAAACCAGCAGTATTCTGTGTTGCACTGTTAGCTGTGATGCTAATAGTTTTGCAGGTTAACGTGATGCAAGTAAAACAAAATGAAGAGTGGTCAGAACAGCAGTGATTTGTTTTGCTAATGCTGGAAAGGTTTTTAAAGTTTGGACTCTACTTTCCTGTGTTTAATAAGTTCTTGGCTTCAGATTAAGCAGATTTTTTGTTATCTAAAAGTTGGGGCTACAGGGAGGATTTGCAATGACCTCGTTCAGTTTTGCTGTGTCAAGGAATTCTGGGAAGGCCTGTGTTGGCCTTTGTTGTGGCCTGACAGTGACTGGGACATGATAACAACTTTGTGTGAGTGCACATTTGTGTGTTTTTAGTACATTTGCACACATAGACAGATTACACTTGTGTGTTTCCCTAGTTGAATCCGTGACTGTAGTTTGATGGTTAAAAAGCCTTGCAAGGGAAGTGGGGTGTCGTGAAGATAACCTGGGGGAATGTGCTGAGCTGGGCTGGATGTTCTGCAGGAAGGAAAGTGTGGTGATCCACAAGCAGGAACTCACATTCTGTCAACTTAATACCCCCCCCCTCCACACACACTCAAACCCTGCTAACTGCCATCTGTATTTCTGCCTCTGTCAGGCCTTTGCCTGACCAAAAACACACACACGCACACACACACACATGTACTAACACACACACACACGCACAGGAAACGGCCCGTGCGGCTCCCAAATAAGCTGATGTGTCATGCCTTCCTTTCCGATATTTCTGCAAAAGCTCAGGAAGGAGGCTGCAGCACCTCTCTTCTTCTTCCTCTTCTTCTCCCCTGTCTCGGTGAGACACAGCTGTAGCCGTGACAGCTCTTGTTCTTCGATAAAAATCTGCAGCTCCTGTGGCGGGAGACGCTGCCACTCTGGGAGCCATGAGTCGTTGTTGTGTGGTCAAAGTGATCACCTTGACAGAGATCCAGCTTCTACAGGTAGGGGGGGGGGCGACTCAACTACATGCCAGGGAAATCGGGACGAAATCAGAAATAGAAAAGTGTATGTGTGTAACTGTGTTAATTTGTTTGTGTTTGCATGCAAGATAAATTGTCTGTGCTTTATGAAAGGCATGCACCTACAGCCAGAACAACTGAATAGCCACTGTGGAATGCAAACTTTGTGATCAGCTTGCTATCCTACGCTTATCTTCCCTCACATTACACAATCTAGGTTGTGTGGTTACAGCTATTTACTGGTTCGCAGGCTCAGCAAAAAATACAGTAAGCATGTCTGAGAAGATGTTTTCTTCCACTTTCCTTTAATCTCTTTAAAGTCAAGATGGAAAAAAAGATATTTGACATTCTCCATTCCCTGACTGTGTCAACAAGCTGTAAAAATAGAGGATTTTGGAGAAATGAATCCAAACCTCCAACTGGGTTTTGTCCATAATTTGTACAGCTAAGTCAATGTCACCATCACCCAGTGTTTCATAAGTTGTTGGATTTTTCTGAAGTGAAAGGAGAACTTGGGCAAGACTGAAACTGAGTTAGGCAAGAGCTTTTCATTTAGAAGAAACACCTGTGAGTTTGTCTGTTACAATGGTATTACGAGTGCAGCATTTCAGTGGGACTAAAGAAATACACCGTTTAACTCAGAGGTAAATCACACCACTATTAAATGTAGAAAGAAATCGTGATTTGAAAGAATATATTACACTGGACACTGAAGATTTAGAATTAGTGGCTTTAAAAGTTGTGTTTGTGGAGGATTTGTGTTTTTAATTATAAACATAATTGGGGGAAAAAATGTCCTGTAATGAAGGATTTGGATGTTACTTTTTCTTGAGAGCACGAGAGTTTTTAGAGCCTTGCTGTGACATGCTTTATAGTAGCAGTACTGTGCACTTGCTTGAGTAAATCAGATACATATTCTATATAACTGCTGGAAAAACATGTGTGATGTGACTTCACAGGAGAGGACAGAAGAGCTTTTGTTAGATTTGATTAACTTGCTGCATTCATGTGTAGTTATGATCACTGTAAGTACTCAAATTATGTTAGTGAAAGAGTTTAGGAGAAGTTTGATTGAGAGAGAAAAAAAAAAGGAGAAATAGGCCATGTGTGTGGAATGAAGGCGCTGTCTGGTTCTGAAATCTTTATTTTAGTGGTTTAAATAACTATAATGAACATAATGAAGTTAGGGAGATGCAGCTGATCTCCTAACATCCTTTTAACTGGATGCAGGAAGCACAAATGCAAACCGGATGAATATTATTTTATTATTCAAACGTTATGAAACATTATCGTGCAAACTGTGCTGAAATAAATTGAAGGGATATAGTTCAATTTTGCAAAACTATGTTTTCTGTCCGGAAAGGCAAAAATCTAATGCATTGGTTGATATCATTGCTTTGATGTCAGTAAATTGGGAATTTTAGCCCTACATAACCTGCTGCAGGTTTGCATGTCAGGAATAACTGTGCAAATGTGCGTAAATGGAAAGTGAACCTGTGACCCCTTCTCTACCAGTAACCACAAACACTGCCTCAATTGTTGTAGCAAGTGCTAGTAGCGGCATTGAGAAAAAATGAAGTGTCTCAAACATCAGAATAGTCACTACAATCCCAAAGTTGAGCCTTGATTGATAAGATTCTTATCTCATTCCTGATCCATGTGTATGGTGGGCATTGATAATTTTCAGCATGTCCTCTTCACACATGCACAGGCCTGCAATTGTTAAGGTTGGCCTTGGTGACTGAAGCACCATTACCTCTAAAATCTAATCAGATTCCCTTAAGTGGATAACAAGCGTGTCTCCGGCATTTACAGTAGTGAGAAAGCTGAAGTGAAACCGGGACAAACTGTTGTCACACAAAGCAGCTGTGCTGTGTAGCAGTCCTGGCATCCCTCCTGCTATCCGTAGTGGAAAAAAATGTTGATTAGCTAACAACTGGCATCTTGTTTGGTCTGAAGAAGTCAGATAAGAGCTCTCAGTCACTACTGACAAGTTGAGTATTGTGATGAGCCTGTTCTTAGTTGGGTGAATAAGGACAGCTAGTCTAGCTGACGAAGAGAATTTATTGCTGAGTTTTAGTATAAAGTTCTTCTCCACTGTTACCATAGCTATAGCTAAAAGTCCCTATGGTTTAGCAGTGTTGAGCTACTTGACTTTTAACCCAGAAAAACCTTCCTTTTCACTAAAATATGCTACTTACTGGCGATTTACCCATTTAATGACTTCTAGCTAATCTTTCTGTGAGACACTTTGGAGAGAAGAAAAGACACATTCTTCCTTCTAAAAACTAAAAGTTGAAATCACAAGCAATAAAACCTCAACTGAATTCATTCAAGGGTTTTGTTGCTAGTTGCTTATGTGGTCTGGTATGGCCAGTAGCTATTGGTGGCTAATGTGAGCTAATTTCAGCCACCTAAGGTAAATATAGCTGTATAACAGACATGAGTGTGTTAGCTTATTTTATGACTCTTCTACACGTGCTACCATTACTGTAGCATAGCATCTTAGGTAATGCTAGTGTTTAGCATTATTCCATGATTGTCCTTTGCAAATGTTACATAGTCTCGCTTTAACTATCTGTGATTTTACTTGATGGATGACACTTGTTTCTGAGAATATGGTAATGACATTATTTATATTAGAGCATAGATGGCTATGGCACTATATAATACTTTTTTTTAAATCTTTTTTTTAGTATAACATTAGGTTTTACCAATCAGTTAGAGATATAAAGTTCAGCCACATGAAATACTTTACTAAATCTACTAAAGTACTACACTGGCATTGTTGTTGACGTATTTTACATTGGTATTGTTGATTAGCTGAGCTCATGGAAAAAGTATTAATGTGGTCATAAAAACAAGTCCATACAGCACGCTATTTTGACCAGTGAATGGAATACTATTATGAGGAAGTACAAAAAAGTCTGGGTAAAAGACAGACAAGATGACAATTGACAAATGACAAGACTAATATTATAATACTGGTGCTAACAGTACATGTATTATTATTAAGTGCTCCCAGAGATTCTCTACAGGCCATGAACCCATAAAATTACAACAGTGAGCTTCTTTATAAGCTCTAGACCAGTAAGTAAACTAGACGTTTTTAGAAGAGATGCTCCCTCTAAAAATAGCTCTCAAACCAGTAATAAATAGCTTTATTGCCATTATTGTTTGAAAAACTGATAACATAAAACTGCCTACATTTAAATCAGTGAATGAATGAAAAGGCTTGGTTAAAAATGGCATTAAAGGAGTTATTTAAAACCCCCATTGGGGAACAAGGGTCAATTGTGCTGCCACAACCCCTGGAGCAGGCAGCAGAGGACTTTGGGAGCTGACCACTGATTGGTCAGTCAGACAGAAAAGGGCGGTCCGAATGAATTAGTGATAGACGCTAAAGGCAGATATCCTGCAGTGATCAAACCCTGGGTGATCTGACAGTCTAGTGTTTGAAGTGATTATCATGCTACGCAACATAAAGGCTTACACCCAGCTTTGCGCCTAATTAGCTCACTTAGGGCCCTTTATAAGACATTGGTAGGGGACTGGAAAATACAGACACTCACTCAGAAGTCAGCAGAACAACAGGAAGGATAACAGCAGCAGACCTGGATCCCTAAAGTTGACCTGCTGCTAAACAAACCAATCTGAAGATTTTCTGCTTTTCTGAGAATGCCACACTTAACTGACTGCAGTTACTACACGATGCGGGACGCAACCAGAGCTTCAAATGTAAGGATACTGAAATTTAGACAAATTCTGAATTTCTTGGTACAATGTTTTGTTGAACAGATTCATAGTGTTTTTAAAGTAACATATTTGTAAAGGTTTTATTACTAGTTTAGTTATTTTGACTGTCTGTATGTACAATTGCAGATTAATAGAACATGAACGTAACCAAAAATTCAGCATTTTGTTTGTCAACTTCGGTTCAGTTCTTGGAAAAAGCTCTTACTATTGACGCATTTTCTGGAAAGCGGTACTAAATTTACAGAAAATGACATTTCTTTACTAGAGGAAAAGCCTTAGGAGTTTGTCCTTCACATGACATGACTCACTTTAGTGCGAGGGTTACAAAAAGTGTTCTACAAAATACAGTACTGCTGTAAGTCTGTATGTTTGCTCTGTGACTAATAATGGGGAAATTCTGACTCGTAACTATTTCTGTGTGTTGAATCAGAACATCTTTTCGTAAAGATGACAGCTGCTGTGGACACTTCTTGTTCAAATGTTGTTAGTCGGTGATGTTTCAGTGGTGTGAGAAACAATGGCCAACCTCACTAGCAGATTTTCTACTCAGTCAACTAACTGAACTTGTGCATGAATTGTTTTTGCTGCAGGTACACAGCCACCTGGAGAACTCCAAGTTCCACCTCCACCAGACCCAGAACCAGCAGGTCAAGCAGTACCTAACGCTGGGCTCCAAGCTAGCCTCTTCAGCCAGCCAGGGCCACGCTGTTCAGCATCCACACACCCCTGGCCAGCCGCTGGCCACCATGCCGATCATGAGGAATGGACACATGGCCTCTGTCAGTGACAGCAGCAACCCCAACAGCCCTGTTACCCTGCTCACTATGGCCAATCACGACAGTGAGGTGAGTGAAAAAGAAAATGCCTGATTGTGAATTATGATATTGTGAATACATGGAACTGAAATTGAGGGAACTCAATGACTAGTGATGACTGGAAAAGAGTGAAATTGCAACCAGTCATTTGAACCACAGACTGAGTTACATATGGATGAACTGTGTGCCGTAATTTTTGTACATTTCGCAACATTCTTGAGGCGTCTTCCTGTCAACACTTCACACTCTTCTGTGAAATGATCTGTTCTGTGCCTCCTTAATTCATTTGTAAAAGTTTTGTCTTAGTCCCTCTAAATTCTGTCATGAGGAGATAAATCATGGCTGACACTTTATTTGGACAGACAATCAACATTTCGTAGAATTTAAAAATTAATTCTATCTAGATTGGGTTTGAATCTCAGAGAGTATCTCCAACTAATCATCTAAACAAAGTGATGCCATTATTGATCTCCCTCTCTCTCTCTGATGTGCTCATCAATAACTTCAGACATACAGTCTCTGATGAGAGAACCCTTTCAAAGTAGGAAACTAGTTTGATAACAAAATCATGTTTCTCCTGCCAACACTGCTAACTAACTTACGAATGCCATGGCAGTGGAGAACTTGTCTGTTATTGGATTAGTCTCCGGACAGTCCCTCCCCTTTTTCATGTCTATTTTGGTTTGAATGTTGAGATTTCAAAAGATCAGACTTGGACAGTATTGAACCCCTGGTACAAACATCATCAGTCTGTCCATGAGTACACTGAAATTACTGTTTTCTTTTAGTTTCCAATGGATGAAGTTATTGATGACCTAATTAGTCTTGAATCCGGTTTCAATGATGGAGGCTTGGATTGCATGGAGCCTAACATCATAATGCAAAACAATGTAAGTATAAATCACATTAACTACAGCTATATACTAACACTGTTTCAAATGTGACAGATTATCAACAGTTTGAAGGTCTTTTTTATTGATTTCTGCAACATTTTCTTTGTTTGTTACCTGCTCAAGTTATTGTACTTAGGTTCATGTCAAGTTAAGGTCCTCAACTAATCACTTCTTTCTTTTAAAGTTTAATGGGGACTTGAAAGTGGGGTTCCTCCACTCAAACATTTAGGGACAGGCTTGACTTGCTTGGGAAACAGGGGACCTGCCTTAGTTTGAGGTCAGCTTAAGTCCAGAGAGGAGTCAAAGTTCATCAGAGCTTAGCAAAATTTCTCACATTACTCAAGAAGACCAACAACGCAGATTAAGTTAAAAAAGAAGGAAGTCTTTGGATAGAGGTATATACTTGTATATACTATACAGTCAAGTAGAAATGGAACCACAGACATTGGTAGACAAGAAGGAATTCAAAAACTCTGAGCAAAAATCTGGGACAAGAGGTCCATTTGGCTGGAGAACACAGCGACACCTGAACCAAAGACAGAGAGAATTTGTGGGATGGGAGCACTGGGAATCTGGCCTAACTCCTTAAATACAGAGAGAGTCAGATTGGCAGACAAAGAATCATAGACACAGATAATGAAGCAAAACACTACAGATACTGTGACAGAGAAGGAATGAGAGGGAAGGGGGGTTAGGAAAAGATAAGGCGTGAGGGGGGAGAGGAAAAGGAATGGGAGAACCAGTAGGTTTCAAATGAGGACCGAAGCGCGACAGAGGAGCGAGGAGTTAGAGATTTTGTTGGAGAGAGTTACTGAGCCATTGGATTGGGCTAATGCATACACTCCCCATGGGCTTGTTCAGAAATGATACCATGCTTAAATGGATCAATTCATCCTAATTAGTCATACAGTACGATGCATCACGCCGTTTCGCCATGTCAACACATCCAGGAACACAGACGGGAGAGGGATTGAAGTGATTACAATAGGAGTAGTAGGGGAATTGTTGCAATCTTTCATTTTGATAAGCACTTTTGTCCCCTCCTCCACCTCCTCCTCCTCCTCTTCTCCCATCTTGTTGAGATAATGAGAAAAAAATGCACATGCAAACCAAACCGGCTGCAGATATCTGAAATGTCTGCAGTTTCTTCTGTTTTGTTTCTTCTCTCTTTTTTTTCTCTCTTGCTTTCCATTCCCCCCCCCCATCTCTTGACTTGACATGCAGCCTTATCACATTCACCAGTCTTGTAGTTAGATTTGACACACTTGTCGTGGGCAAAATTGGCTGTGCGCATCTTGGAATGCATGGTGGCTTCTGTAGCATTTTCCCATAAATGCACAAATGCGAATTAGACACACATGTGTGTCAGCACGCCATATCTTGACATCTCCGCAGTCCGTGAAAAGACGTCTTATCGCAGAACTGATGCATGCTTTCCCAGACAAGAAGAGACCCATAGGAAAACAGTTTTGCCTCTGTTCAAGCAGTTGACCTAGCTAGCCTTTTCATCTAATGGGATGCTATTTCCAACACAGAGCACATCTCTGTGTTAGGGGCACTTTCAAGTGGAGGGGTTTTGAAAATGGTGGCATTAGCAGATCAAGGCACTGTGTCTAGACCAAACCAAACCTCAGAGGGCTGCAAGCCTGGGGTGGAGGTCAGGGTTAGATGGAATAAGGCTGGGCAACCCTTTATTGACCTGGTTTTAGAAAGAATGAGCTCTCGTTCAGTTGTTTTTACTCTTTGTGATACAAGATGAGAAGGCAATCTTAACATGGCAGAAATTCATGACCACAGCACTGTGTTTGCCCTGCCCTGCTGGGGGAGACTTGTAGATACTACAGCTCCCTGCTGAGAAGTCTAAAGCCAGAAGCCTTCGGGGCTGACAACCATCTCTGCAAGGCTCTGATCACTTCACTCGCATCTTGTCATTTTTGACAATGCTAAACAAAGCCACACAGCAGCTAAAAACAACTATTTGTGTTGCAGCTTTTGTTAAAGTGTGAAAGGCACATGTGTTTATATGCGTGTGAAATGCTAATGTGCTTCCCATTTGACTGACCCTTTCTCTTTCTTTCTCTTCCCCCTTCTCTATCTCTTCCTAGGTGTCCCTCAGCGGCAGCATGCTTGACGTCTATGGGGGTGAACAAGGTATGAACGCCCCTAATGGTGGAATGAGTCCCACATCTAACCCCACAAAGCTCACTGTAAAAAGGGAATACACAGGTATGCACTCATACCATAGCACTGATCAAACAACTAACCATTGCTGTAAAAGTAAAGTAAAAAAAAAAAAAATTCACACACATTCTGGTTGTTAGCAAAAGGCATTTTAGGGAATTGAAACAAAAACAGAAGTCACATTTCTCCTCAACAATTCCTTCTAATTTGAAGCTCTGGGTGGGTGCTAAAGAGAACATAGTGTACCTGTATTAGCTAAAAAAGGCAATGCGTTGTGTGTGTCTGCTCCTGCTAAAATTGAGTCCAATTACGTGTAAGCTGATTTGTGCGCAGTGTTTGACAAACACTGTCCTGCTTGTCATCTGTTCCGTTAATAGTCCGTAGAAACGTGTAGACTTTTTGTCACAGTGCAAAAAAAAAAACAAAAAAAACCCCCAAAACAAACAAAGGGCCCTTTAAGACATTTCTTATTAATGTCATGCATCAAGCAAAGAAGCCTAATTGATTTAGGAAATAGAAAGTATGCCTGAAGAACCCTTCACTCTCAACGGGCAAATAAGTAAATTGCCATCTGTTTCATTTGAGTGTGGGTGGAGAGGACAATGGGCTGTTACACAGAGTTTAAATTGTCTTGATTGAATCAACAGGGACAAATTGGGAAATCCAATCTCAGGTCCCCAATTATGTAATTTGGAAGAATGTGAGTACAAATATGGATGCACTGGCATTTTTGTCCCTCTCCCGGACAGATTAGTGAATTTGCTAAACTGTCTTAATTAGGGAGTAAGTAGTTTAAAAGTGTTTTCTCCACAATGAGGTTCAGACAAGCTAGAGGGGGATAAATTGGGCTCTTGTTTGTGTGCGTGTGTGTGTGTGTTAGGAGGTCAGACTTGTGTCTGTGCTGTGGGGTGATGCATGGAAACGCCACATTCAGACTGACCCCGACACTGAACTCCCTCAAAATAACTTATTATGTGTGTCCTCACTGGACCTTTTGTGGCATTTTGTGTCCGTTGTCTTTCAGTTCCCAAATATAGTGTGCGTTGCTAATCAATCCGTTCCCCTCTTTTTTGACAGAACACGACACAAGAGTGATGGCCAAAGAGAGGCAGAAAAAAGACAACCATAATTTGAGTAAGTGTTTCACATTGCCTTTCAACTCCCTCACGATTTATCAGCTGTAAATGAGTTATTGCTAGCCTTTAGCACAGCAGCTGACCATGCCCTAATCATCTTCTGCTTTTTTTTTTTTTTTTTTCTTGCTTAGTTGAAAGAAGAAGAAGATATAACATCAACTACAGGATTAAAGAGCTGGGGACACTCATACCAAAGTCGAATGACCCGTAAGTTGCAAAATCTAAATGTATTTATTGAAACAATGCTCCTGCTTCACTTCACTTTATGTCACTGAAACAACTCCAAGACCTTGTCTGGCTCAGAAAGCATATTAAATTCGAAGCACAAAGGCACTCTAAACGTTGTTCATTGAATTCAAATGAGTACTCAAGCACATTTCAGTCATATTTCAAGGGTGCACTTGAACCTCCATTGTTGTCTACGCTCCAAGAGCTGTACATCCTCTCGCTGGGTCCCAGCAGTTCAACTCAAAGCATGAATGATGAGGAAAGGGTCAAATGCAAAGAAGCAGGCCACACCATTTGAATCAAAGTTTGAAGCACAATTGGAACATAGAGATGGAGCATGGAGCTGAATTGAAATCCACCGGCCATCTTTCGCAATTGAACTTTGCTTCAAATTTAAATGGAAGGTTAGCGTAGTCGTCGTGCCATTAACACGGGATAAAAGAGATTATTAGCGCTGATCGGACCAACGTCTCACTCGTATGGAAAAGGACAATTTTACTTCAGCTCTCCTTTCCCTTTTAAAAAAGCAATAATATCTGCAAAAGAATGACTTGCACTCTAGCACCTCGAGTCCAGTGCTCCATTTTCCCCCGTCCTCCTACTTAGCTCATTTTCCCTCACCTATTTTTACTCGAGGATTAATTTTACCGAACAAGGAGGTACGAGAATGGACTTTCCACATAGCTACTTAACTATTCTATTAAAATTCCCATTCAGTATCCCCATGTAATGTCCAAGGATGAATAATTGCCCCATGTAAATCTCCATTTCTTATTCATATCATAAAAGGGGGAAAAAAACCTCTGTGTTAAAACTTTTCCCCCCGTTTTCTTTTTTATTGCGGAGGATATTCTGCAGACATCAGGGGGTTCTGTGTAAAAGGTTATCTTTAACATTTCTTCCTTCTGCAGTGACATGCGCTGGAACAAAGGCACTATCCTGAAGGCCTCGGTGGAGTACATAAGGTGGCTGCAGAAGGAGCAGCAGCACGCTCGAGAGCTGGAAAGCCGTCAGAAGAAGCTGGAGCAAGCGAACAGGAGACTGATGCTGAGGATCCAGGTAATAAAATATGACAGACTAAATGTGCTGGGTCTGTTTTTGTAATATACACAGTAATAAAATAGACGATAATACTGGGACAAAAAAAAAAGGGGGACAAAAGCAGATTTTATGAGGAGTTCCTCAACTCATAAATGTGAGTCTTCTCATGTTCTTCTAACACAAACTCAGTGTTACTCCCCATACATTTTAGTTTACTCCTTAACACAAGGGGTTGGTTGGCTAATCATCTCACTAATGTCCCACTAATGTCTTTGAACTTAGTCCCAGTGCAGGCTCTAAGTAAACTCCCATTTTCACATTATTGGTTTATTTAAAACAACCTCCTTCAGGCTTCTAAGAAGCCAGTTTCATTATGTCAAATATCAGTCTATCAGCCCCACCTGACTCAGTCATTCAGTACTTCACACCTCTGCTAATTTCCACCTCCAAAGCTTTACGACTCTACATTGTAAACTAATTTCTACCTCCAAAGCTTTACGAGCCGAAAACCAAAACTAATCCCCCCCACCCCCCCACCTCTGATGATCTCATCTCAAAGCTCAGTGTTAGTTACCCGATGAATGCAGACAATGAGCCAGGTTCTTTCAGTGGGAAACAAGTAGGTCAGAAATAGATGATTAGCATTATCTAATGAAACATGCATGCACACCTGCATACCTTTATACACACACTCACTTGTGGTTTATCTGACTTAACTCCAATGATGGGAAGAACACAAACTTTTTAAAAGATGACAAAACTATCCAGGAATCACTGACCACCACTAACGGAAAGAACACTCAACCAAGTAGTGATTAGTAATTAGCACTGATCATATTCTCTGTGAGTGTGTGTGTGGGAGAGGAGTGTGTGTTAACACCCAAACTGCGAAAGTGTGGCTCACTCTAACCTGACCTCAGAATGTGGAGGAGATGTCGAGAAGGTGTGGCGGTGATTGTCCCAGTGGTACTCCACATTATGTTGTCATTGCAGGTCTGCTTATGTTTGAGGGAATTACTTTTTACGGCATTCACACACTTTTCAGTATTTATTCAGGTCTTATCTAGACTTACGTCAAATGGGTGTGGAGGTAATTTTCCTAACAACATTTTAGAAATAGATATTTAACTCAAATTTTCTTTTGTTTTCCAGGAGCTTGAGATCCAGGCACGAGCACATGGCCTCCCAAACATGGCTACAGCCTTGGGGACAGTTGAACTATCCTCCCATCTGCTCAAACAACAACAGCAGCAACAACAGCAGCAGCAGCAGCAGCAGCAGCAGCAGCAGCAGCAGCAACAGTCATCTCCTCAGACCCAGCAACCCCAGCAGCCACCCCTCTATCAGGAGGACCCCAACAGCGACTACCTCCAGAGGATAGTGGTGGCTGGCGTGCCATCCATCCCCGCTGCTACCGGGCCGCAGGATCACATCCCCGGCGCCGACGGCTGCACCACGTTCTCCGACCCGCTGTCCCACTTCACAGACTTCTTCAGTGCTACGCTCAAGGAGGAGCATCGGCTGGACGAGATCCTGATGGATGACCCGCTCTCGCCCTTTGGCGCCGACCCGCTCCTCTCGGCAGGCTCGCCCGGAGCCGCATCCAAGGACAGCAGCCGCAGGAGCAGCTTCAGCTCTGCAGATGGTGATGACCTATAAGGGTGCCCTCTCCAGATACGCACTCTTATATCCTCATGACAATACGGTTGTAATCCCCAGTGATAAAGGGCATAAAGAGAGCCTTTAAATGACTGACTGATGGCTCTGGGCATACAATAATGACCACTCAAAGGGTTGTAAGTGAATGACAGCTAACACACCTGACAGTGCCCCTAAAAGTGCCACCTGTATATAAATTGTAGTTCTTGTTGACCTTGCATTCTCCAAAGCTCAGCGGGATCAGGAACAGCTCATGGACCCCCTGCTCCTCCACCTGCTCTTTTTAAATTTACTATAGACAGTCGATGTGTTTCTCTGCCTCCCGGACAGAGCAGAAACAGACTCACAAGAAAAAAGGGAGACATTTATCAGCCTTCAAAGTACATAATGTAAATAACTATGTCTACTGTTTGTTTTTTTGGTAAACACTGTGGTAGCTGTACACTGTAACATATGCAAAATAATCACTGAAAACCTTTTTTTAAATGCAAAAACTACTGCTTCACAAAAGGATTTTTAATAGTTGCAGTCAGGATTGTGATTGTGTCATGTGCCTTATTCAAACTCCCAGTTTTGTCTTAAACATGTAACTGATGTACTCGCCGCAATGCCTAACATGTCTTTGGTCTTGTCTGTCTTTTATGTGTTTTTGTTAAAGAAGTGTTTGTGTATTTATATATGTTTTAATCCATGTATTCATAAAAAAGATATATATTATTATCTAACATGTTACCTTTTTTATTCTTAGTAGGGGTGGGAAAAATATAATAAACCCCTTTTTTGATATAACTGATTTTGGCTTCTTGTTGTCAGCTCACAGAAGACATTTACTCAGGTCTGCATTCATGCACATTAAAACAATGCGAAAAAATGAACTTTAACTACAGCTTTATTCCCAAAAGCTACATAAACTAGATAAAAATTTGACTTTTAATGGTTTTATGCTTAAGTACAAATCAGCGATATCGCACATCCAAGCTCTCACTCATAGCTCCGTTCTATTGGTGACTATATAAGAAGCTCACACATCAGGGGCATGATGGTAGAGTGTGTACAGAGGTAAACAAAGTGTAAAAATTGCTGTTCGACCACGGGGGTAAAAGAGTGAACGAAGCCTGAAAAGTTTCATAGTGGAAGGTGAAGGGCTGGCTTACAAGGTGGCTGATTGGCAATGAGTGGCAGAAAGGAAGAGAGAGGAGGGAAATTGGATAATAAAGACAAGTAGAGGAGGAGTAATAATTCTGATGAGCCTACTGTGAGCTGATGAGCCCTTGAGGATGAATAATGGCAAGGGATAAAGAGTTGCTATGAGAGCTGTTCACTAAGAGCTAAGAAAGTTTCCTTTGAGGTAAGCAGGATGACGAGATGCAGCCTTTATACTGTAGGAATGATTCACTGTTTGTGTCATTGATAAAGTTTGCTGAGGAAAGTTTGTTTGTGACAGTGATCAGCAACTTTGAGCTCATTATCTAAAAAAAACTTACTGTTTTGTGTAGTTGTAATCCTTAAAAAAAAAAATCATTTACATGTAGTCTTTTTAATCTTGAGGTCATGCATTAATAATACAGCAAACAGACCAGTCTAAAAAAAAAACACGCCAATACACTTCCCAAATGGATTTCTCATCAAAGCCTCCCTGAATTAATGTTTTAGAGTGTTATTAGTGCGTGTTTCTCTGTAATGAAATCGAAACATTCCTCACTTGCATCTCCTCTTTAGCCGCAAACAAGACTGAACCAATCAATCATTACGGAGTCACTCCAACTACAAAGTGGTGAGTTATGTTTGAGGGTAATTGGCCAAAGCAGTTATGGAAGGTAAATATAGATTTTCACTATGCTAAAAAAAACATGAAGAGTATCTAAGAAAAAGCCAGCATGACTGTAATTTCAAAAGACTCAATTTTTATTTTGATATTCAATGATTTTTCCTCTTTTCTCGTCTCACCAAACTTGGGAAAAAATACACAAATCTAATTAGTACAGCACAGGAATTGATGAACGTCCAAATCAGAGGTAGAATAATACAAATTAACATCCTTTACCTTAATAGAAGTATTGACAGAATATAAGAAAAGAAAAAATAATACCTTTACATATTCACATAACAGTCTTAAGACTACTTCAAGAGACAAAGCACTCTACCCTAAAAAAGAAAGTCAGATTAAACTTCCTAATTAATTCATTTCTCTCCATATCAAAGGCTATCATGGACAGAGTTCAAGGCCGGTTATGCGCAGGCTTCAAAAGGAAATGTGGTCGGATGAGGCAACGGTGACATCAGAACAAGCGACTTTTTATTTGGAATCTCACAGTTCATCAACCCACGGTTTGGAAACTCACAGGAACTGATGTGAAAGTGTCTACAGTGGACTGAGAAAACAGCACAGGCGTCCGATAACGCTGCCATGTTAGAGACATTAGCTGCGTATGTTAAGAGGGGAACATAAATTTGAACATGTAAAACTAATTTGAGAAAGTTTGTAATCCCAGAAACCTTCCCATCTCTGCCTCACTTCCTCTGCTCTTTACCTAATCTCCTTCATGAGAAGCAGATTGGTTTCTAGCTTGTTACAATATCTGCCAAAAACTGTACACCTTGTAAAATAATTTTTCCATTCCTTTTTTTGGTGTGTGTTACTACTGCGTGCACAGCGAAATGGTCTCCCTCAAAGAATTACCTCACTTCCAGGATAAAAGGGCTGCTGCTGTGCCATATTTCCGACAGCAGGTGGCAGCAATGGGCTGCGTTTTGTCATCACACTGTGCAGTGTGTTAATAAAAAAGAAACCCAAGGCAGGAGTGTGGTACAACAGAGGACATTTGTGGCGGATTATTTTAAAAACCCAATAAAGTAAAATTCATTTTAGTGTTTTACCATAGTTGGTAAACACTACTTTCACATATGGAATAGTG
Organism: Argyrosomus regius; assembly: GCA_946959425.1. Classification (NCBI taxonomy): domain Eukaryota; kingdom Metazoa; phylum Chordata; class Actinopteri; family Sciaenidae; genus Argyrosomus; species Argyrosomus regius. The sequence continues at coordinate 8,266,781 of OX336904.1, read as the reverse complement.
CCTTGGCAGTATATGCTTAAGTCCATGGTACTACCTATACTTCCCAGTATAAACTGACAAATCTAAAGAAGGCAAGTGATGTCGTGAACCTCACAGCGGAGTCGTTCTGTCACCAAAACAACGTTGTCAGACCTCCTGCCACCCACCAACACTGACACCACCACTGAGCAGGAGAAGCTGTCACCTGTGCAGATGCCACAGCTGCCAGCGTGCTACAATGCACTCACCTGTCGAGCCTGCCATTGGCAACTCTTAATCACCTCCCGCTGAGGTGACTCACTTTGGAGCATGGCAAACACACACACACACACACACACACACACACACACACACACACACACACGTGCGCAGGGCCGCACACACTCTCGCTCACAAACAAGCCTAATCAAATGTGCTTGTGTGCAAACACAAATGTGCACACGCAAGCACAAACACACACACACACACACACACACACACACACACTCACAGATATGCATACTACACACACACGCGCGCGCACGCACAGGTGTGTATCTCATTGCACCTCGTTGCCACACATACGAGGAAGCTAAGGGGAAAAAAATAACCACCTAAAAGCCCTCATCAGGATCTGGACTGTGACAAGACTTGTGCACAAATTAGGTGAAATTTGAGTGGGAATAACAATATGACAGCCGGCAGTGAGGCACCAAACATCAAGTGTCATATCTATTTTCAGCCATGACTCAGAGCCGTGTGACAAACAATACCATGCTGCTTCTCAATCAGTCAGCCCGTCTACTGGAAATGTGGCAAACTAGGCCCTGGATGAGTTTTTCCCTTCAGGAAAAATAAGAAATGATCTGAGGTTAAGGTCAAAGTTAAAGGTGAAATTATACAACTTAGCCAAAATTCGAGCATTACATTTAATGATTAGGAACTCAAGCAATCAATATTGTCTCTCCAGTGCACCGCAGTAATTCATCCCATGATTCTTTAGGGCATTAGCCACCATGCTGCTTTTATTAAGGACCACACCCTGACCAGTGCTCGACAAACTCCCACGTCACTAGACTAGCAAGGCCCCACGTGCATTAACGATGGAACACAAGAGAGATGAAATGAAAAAAAAAAGTGGCTGGGCCTTCTCGAGATGCTATAAAATTAATGCGATTTCCAGAGTTTTTATGAATCGAGCCAGATGCCAAATACATAACTTCAAACAAATTGACTTCCAATTATTGGTGCGGCGCACTACTTCCAGATGTGCAACAGATGGGGCCGGGGCGACCAAAGGTGTCTCAACCCGTGCTTTGTGTTATTCTGCAGTAAAACGGCAGTACAGTTGTATGTGTTTTAAATCACCGTGGGCTGTGGGCTGGAGGTGAAGGGAAGGACAGGGGGGATAGCGGAGGAAAAATGAAAGCACATCATTAGGAAAATGTAAATCTGCACAGCACCAGACAGTGGAGCTCCATATGTAGCATTAATACAGCCTGATATTATGTAAAGGCAGATGAGATGCTGGGGCTGAAAGCCGGAGCTGTATCAAGGAGGTGGGGGATTCAGAAATGTAAATGTTAATGTGATCTCTGCTGTATCTTCCAGTGCTGGGATTAAATGGTAAAAAGGAACAATTATGGGGCTCGCTTTTTTTTGTGCATATGTTAATAGCTTACAATATCTGTGCATGCATAAAGTACATTAGATATGATTAGAAGATATCCACAACACATAGCTTTATATACTAGAAGGTTTTACAATAGTCATAAGGAGCACTGCACTCTGTTCAATTGTTAATGAAGTCTCTTCCTGGAAACTTTAAATAATTTGATTAGTCACTGTTAAAGATACATAAAAGTAAAACAAATGTGATTCTGAGTGAGAAAAGTAGCTGAGCACAGACTTCTTTTCACTGCAGAGGAAACTAATAGAATATCCTATAGTGGTACGGTGTCCTGGGAGGGTCATGGCTCTGATCCCATTATTACCAGAGACTTGGGCCCTGAGGGAGCCAAAATGGCTGTGTATTTTTCCCAGAGCCCATACTGAAGCAGTCTACTGAGGGCCTATCTACTTAACTAGCAGTCTGCCAGAGAACCACAGGTCCCCCCCCCTCTGATCCGGAGGGCCAAAGAGCTTCTCCTCACTGGCTTTCTGTTTTCACGTATCTTAGGCTGCCTATTCAAATAAAGCAGAGAGCGGGGACCATTTTGCTTGGCCATCGTACCTCTGTGCTGCCTTTAATTCCCTCGCTCTGTCAGAGTTGTATGCTAATCCAACTAGCGACAGTCCCGCAGCCCACCCCCTCCCTCACCGCCACCCCAGGTCTCTTTGCATGCACACACACTCGAACACACACTTTAACCTTGTGTAATCTGGGTGACCTTGGACTGAATGGAAGCTGCTGGAGAGAGAGGTCCCTGATTGATTTGTAATTCATAAGAAAAGCGATGGCCACTGTGCCCCCGCCATCCTACCACCAGGAAACCCCTCTGCCTCCCCCCCCCCGCCAAAATAAAATAAAATAAAATACAAGATGACTCTTCTTTCCTCTGTTTTTGCGAGTTAGGGAGCAGGATGCATTGGTGAAGTGCAGGGGCAGCTGGGTAAATGTCAGATTCAGGCATGGGGGTGCAGGGTGGCGGGATGATGGGGGTAAGGAGGGTGTTGGGGGAGAGCATCAAGATGATCATCATTAGCAGGGGAAGATAATTGGCGCTGGGTGGGCCCCCGCGTTTGGGCGCTCTGATGGGCATCTTGTCTGCATTATTCATTCATCTTTCCGCTCTCTCTCTCTTATTCTCTCCCTCCTGTTCCCTCTCTCGACCCAGACCAGGCGCTGGGCCTTAGGAGCCGGACTCATCTATTATAGATGGGTAATTGTTTATTAAATGCAGGCCTGACCCTATTATGCCTATTACCCATGTGCTGCACACCAGTGAGGCTGGCAAGCGTCTGTGTTTTTCCATATTCTAGAAGATCTGACAATCCCTTGCCGAGGACGTGAGGCCGCTTTGGCATGAGCAAGTGTCAGCATCCACGGCTGAGGAAGGGAGAAAAGGAGGGAAAAAACAGGGTCCGATAGGAAAAGAAGAGCAAGCCGGCAGGGAGGAGAGAAGAGCAGGATGATGAAAAATAAAACCAATGCCTGTGTGGCTGCCACTGGCCAGAGAAGTATCTCTCTCCTTCTCCTCCAAGGCTTGGTGGATGGAGGCAAAGACAAAGGGTGAGCTAAAGAGATGCTTTGCCTCTCATTACACTGACTCCTAATCTACCTCTGCCCTATCCTGGGCAATCCCCGCTCCAGGCGTTTGGAGGCTAAAGCTTCAAACCAGGCAGTTTGTCCAAAGCGGATTCATTACCTTAGATAGGACTACCAATGAGCCTGCTAAAATGTCACATTTAAAACTCACACAGCAGCCAGAATCGGGCCAAACAGACACTAGAGGTCAGTATTGTAACAGAGTTCACATGCCCCTCTCTTTCACTACCAGACAACGGTGAGCTTAAAGCAGACACAGACATTACAGGAGATAGGGGAGACTGGCAAAAATAATTCAGGTAATGGAAATGAATTGAAATGAAATGATTAAGTTCAGTTAATTACTCGGTAGCTTAGGCAAATCAGCTTAACTTATATCAAAATCATTATTTCAGCCAGAACGGCAGATTTACTGGGAAGATATTTCACCAACATGTACTTAAACCAGTGTATGTAAAGCAGGATCAGGCTAATGGATTAGATCTAATACACGTGGCACCCGGTATGGTGACAAAAATAAATGTGCCATTAGAAATTATAGTGATGGGGGAAACATACAGGGTCAATTTGAAGCCACAGATGGTTCGGAGAGGAAGAAGGTGGTGGTGGCGACATGTTTCTTTGTCACTGTTCAAGTATTAATATCACCTCAGTATCATTTTGTGAATGACAGTCCTGCTAAATACCAACTTCCTGTTCAGGAAAACAGTTCAAACTGTTCTCTCTCTTACTGTCAAATAAGTCAAAATACTCACTGAGATGTCTCTACAACACAACACTGAGGAGAAAAGGAAAAATATCGCTTGGCTTTGGATGTACTGCTGTGCTGTGGTATGATGTAGTGATCTGCATGATGGCATGTCACTGGTTATTGGCTGGGTTGAGAGTGATTAACATGGGGTGTTAATTAGTGGGTCGTCAGGAGTGGGTGTGTGGCAAACGACACGGCTCCGAACAGCTCGGTCACACATAAACACACAGCGCAGCCTAGGCCTTCTTTTACAATTAACATGAATTTTACAATTAGTGCTGAGGAAAATAATTTAAATTACATCTCTTAATATGTTCGGTTTAATCAAAGGCATAAAAAAAAAAAAAAAAAAGTAGACACTGAAAATGTAATAATTCATACAGAAACACAGATCAGGGAATATGTTTAAGAAAATTCAAAGAACATTATAGAAATAAAATCTAAATTATTACTTTTATTAATTGATAGGAACTACACATAAAAAATAAAAAAAAACGTTATTTCTTTTTAGAATTATGTCTTTTAAGTGGCTAGCAGTGAAGAAGGATTGTGAAACAATGAATATTTTTTAGCTTCTATTAAGTGTTTTATTTACTATATTTACTGAATAATTTAACACCAGGCGAGAGCGCGCTCATTTTAAATTACTGGCTAAAATAAGCAAGACATGTTAATGCAATTTTGTATTGAGTGGATGACAAAAAACAACCAAACATCTTAAAAAACAAGATATAAAATAATGATAATAATTTGATAAAGAAAATAATAGATAGTGTTTGAGAATGAAGTGCAAATCAGTGACGCATTATTTACAACCTTTTCTAATTTCATACCACTCGTACAGAAATAGAGGCAGCCAGCAGGAATTCCAGTAGCAGATTTGCCGTAATGCTGTTGAGTTGATTAGAAGAGTGAGAGGAGAGTGACTGAGAGAGTGAGTGAGTGAGTAAGAGGAGAGGAGGGAGTGAGTGAGCGAGTCAAGCCGCCCCTCTTCCCAAAGCTTATTTATTCCTCCAGCATCCAGCCCACTGATTAGGCAGCTACAGACACTCTTAATGCCTCCCCACAATGAATGAGCTGCTGCAATTTCAATGGGCTTATCTGTTGTGCTGTGTTCAGTAAATAATGCTGCAGCTATCAGTGGCCTCGAACGCATCATCCATGTACCAGACGCTACGTTTGGATTAGCCGTGTGCTGAATGAAGTCTTGTCGCAGAACACGGGGAAGCTGTGCCGAGCTCTAAACAGTTTACAGGACCCTCCGCCCCGAGTGGAACAAATAGAATGTAATTAAGGAGAGATGAGAGCATGGAGGAGGTGTAGTTCGACAGGGATGCACACACGCTAACATATGCACACACAAACACATACTCTCACATTTACTCCTGCAAATGCAAATGCCTCTTTGTTGGTTGTCGTGCCTTTTAATACCCAGAGAGAGTAAAATACCTTTTTTTTTCCACATTATGGAATTTGTCATGTTCAGTTGGAGCTGTCATAGCTAGAACAGTGTGCACTAATGTGTGTAATCTGCTTTGCAACACATCAATTATGATGGATATTGCTCCACCGCCATGCTTCCAGGGTTTTTATACAAGCCTGCAGGGGAATCAGTCTTTTCTTGTTAGGCAACCTGTTTAGTAAATAATGATCCACTTTGAGCCCGGGCTGATGCCGTATAATGTGATGTGTGTGCCTGTGTGTACACATGTGTGCATGCTACAGTATGCCGTGTGTGTGGTTTGCGCTTTGGTGTGCAAGGATCAAGCCAACTAGATCAAAAAACACTTACGTGCAAGGCTGGAATTCAATCATGCCTGCACTGTGTGAAAACCTACGTCATGGAGAAACAGAAACCGCTTCTGAATGTGCTGCGAGTCCATATGTAAAAAATATAAATATTATCAGTGACTTGTAAAAGTATTTCCAAAGCTGTCTGAGCTAACAAAGAGACAGAAAGATAAATATTTAGATCTTACACTGTGTCAAACAGGATTGATTTTTTTCCAAATCAGCTTTTACCAGTCTCTCTCTCTGTTTTTTTCTTGCAGGGGTGCTCTGGGGTGCACGTACACCACCTCTCCTCCTCCCGTCCTCTCCCCTCTCCCCAACAATACTCCCACTATTTGTCTGTTTTGCTCCCTCTGTTTGACTTTGTCCCTAACTTTCCACTCCTTTCTGAACTCTTTCTTTCTTTTTTCTTCGTGGCTTGTGGATGAGCCCCAGCTCTCTATTTTTGCACCGTCTCTCGTTCTCAAGCAAGATCGGTTCATGAACTCCCTTCGCTCGCATTATGAATTATGTTTCTCCACCTTGCGCTCTCTACCTTGCTGTCTGCAGGATAGAATAGTAGAAAACATGGAGAGTGGCACAGATTTAATCTTGCGCTTGCTCTGAAACCGTTGGGTGCACTCGATTCCCTCCATCTCTAACAAAGTATGATTCTTTCAGTCGACCGCTGATTTGAAGAAGGCTGGGCCTCTTCAAACAATCCCTAACTTTTGCTTTGAATCATTCACCTCTTGGTTTGCTGCCCTGCACAGACGCAGAGGAGAGGGCAGCAACACTTAGTTAACTTACCCAGAGAAACCTCCAGTGACCGAAACAGTAGGAGAAATGGTTTTTCCTTTATCCAAGCACATTTTGACAAAACACACACATTCTTTGGACTTTTCAGTTAAGGGGCAAAGCTCTCTAAACTCGGGGCCCACCCTGCAAGCCGGGCTTTAGCTTCGGGCCCTTTGGGAGCTGCAGCGGATCACATGGAGATCCCTGTCAGATCCCCACTACACTACACTTCAGTCAGTCAGTCAGTCAGCAACTCAGTCCTTCTGCAAGGCAGAGAGGCAGGTAACAGACAGGGAGAGGGAGGCCCTTCACTCCTAGATGAACACATTCTTTAGTGTCAGCATAAAACCCTTAGCTGCACTGGGACCCACTCACAGACACTGCTCTGTGTATGTTATTTTTTTTTTCCCCCATGTGTTGAAAGTGTGTGGTGGAAGTGTATGTATGCATTCATGTGTCTTCACACGCCTCTGTCAGAGTGAAAAACCGCTGAGATTTTGGTGGCTTAATCTGAGATTGGGACAGACACCACTGGATATTCTATTTACTCCATGCAAGCTGCTCCCCAATGTCCCATAAAGCCCCTCGCCTCTGAACTAAGCTGGTCAGGGTTAAAGCTCCCCAGCGACGGGAGACTGAGTACCTGCCCAGAGTGTGTGTGCGTCAGCGTGTTTATGTGTGTCTGTCTATGTGAACACATAGCGCTTGTCCTCCCGCCTCTCTCCGGTGTAATGGCTTTATTTATGATGTGGCACCGGCAGTAACAGGCAGGCGATAAAGGAGGAGATAGTGCAGCAGAGGCGCATGCCATGCCGTGGCCTGCAGCCATGCTATCCTTCTGGCTTTTAAAAGACTGATACCATTTGACGTTGTGAGTGAGGAGCAGAAGGGATGAGGTAAATACTGCTGCTAGAGAGGACAGGAGGTGATAATTCACTCACTGCAGGAATTTGTTTACCATGACGATTGTGAGTTGCCGATTTAGAGAAATTCTTACATGACGTTCATTAGCCAATTAAAGGAAAAGGGAGCTGCTAATAACTTTTTAATCATCTTACTAATTATTCTCAACTTAAATCATGTTGTGCTCATTTTCATTCTTTTAGCTTATTTGTCTTATTTTTTATAACGGAGAAAGAATCTCATCTGGTGTTAGCACGCTGCTCTAACTGCTGCAACATACGGCGAAATACATTTGTTTGAGCTAATCAGCCATAAGGTATTTTTTCCCAACCAAAATATGACAGGGTGTATAATTTGAACAGACACGCGAGCACTTTTCACCGCGGTAATAAGTGCGTGCTTAGTTCATGAAGGCATCATCTTCAACGTATTTAAGGAATTATTGTTTTGACACGACTGACTAGCGAAGAGAGAACTAGACAAGTCATTATGTCGTAATTATGTTTACTAGAAAACAAGTTGATAAATGTTAGACGACATAAAAATCACCAATGTTATCACTTAATCACTTATCAAATATTGTTGTTCCTATTTTGTCAAGACAATCAAGCGTGGGCTTTTTTTCATGAATGAGTGATTTTCTAGAAACCCCACCTGCACCTGGGGTACACACACGCAGACATACTCTAAAAACAGAAAATGAGGACATTTCCTCAGTATTCCCCAAGGCAGCGGCCTGCTGGCCAATGAGACCAGCAGGTTTCCTCGAGATTCAGAAACCTGTTGGAACACACAGAACTCATTCAAACTCTTCTGCCTGTCCTCTTCCTCTCTTCCTCCCTCTTTCCAAACTCTCTGCCGCTCGCTGTACTTAAAGTTTGTGCGAGTGACTGAGAGCATTAACCTCCTTACCGCAACCTCTGCCTCAACGCACCTGTGCACTGGGTAAACCCATCATTAAAATTAACATATGACTTGCCATTAAATGAGCACATTCGCTGTGTTTTTCTTTCTCGTGGTGCCATTGCAAGCAAACTGCTGAGTGAACTCAACAGTTCTCCTGGGTGCCATTCCTGCGTTGTTTACCTGAATAACTAATGTGATTTACTATTTCTTACAGAGCCAATGACACCGAATTGATGGCGTCTGACCGCGACCGGCGGTGCATGACAGCAAAAACAGCGATGCATTCACATGCACAATGAAAGCATGGTTTTAATGTAAACCAAATGCCTACACACAAGCGTTGTTCCTGGACAAAATTTCTCCCTGCAAAGTAGATTTGTGAGGCAAGCAAGGCTGCTGTCATCACAACCACCTAGTATGTGTATCAGAAAAGACAGACAGAGAGTAAAGAGAAGACGAGGTGAAGACACTTTCTCTCTGCTCATGACTCCCCAAGACTAAATATAGCGTCTGGCTTTTGTAGCCTCCATATTTCAGTCTGACCCTGATCTGAAGACAAAGCAGAAGCTCACTGTTTCTCCTCTTGTCTCTTTTTTTAACTCTGTGACCCCCCCGTTACCGACTGAACTGTGCCTAAATTTACAGCTAAGACAACAGAGCGTGGGCCTTTCAGATGTGTCATCTCAGTAAACTGCTCATTTGTTAGTGGAGATGTTACACTCGCTGTCACGCCGAGGTCCCATCTTGTTTTGCCAGGTGGACGAGGGCCCTTCCCACCGCCCCCCGATCTGGCTGACTGTTTTGATCCAAAGCAGCTGGTAGGACACGATACCCGTTTAGTCTGAGAAATCAGCTTGTACAAACAAACACCTCGCTTTCTCCGTAACCAGGCACAGGCCAGTGCATCTGCCAACCATTATAACCCAAAATATCTGCCTCATATCAGCCCTCTTGCAAAAGACGCCAGATCCTGTTTCCAGGCCAGCAAATAAACAAAACAGGCCTCAGGCATCATTATTCATTATTAAAGATGATATGGCTGAGACAGGGGCAGTTTACAAAGTACACCTGCAATGCCCACAGTGAACCAAGTCCTCATACCCCATCTCCCAAGGGAGATGAAAAGTGCTATTCACAGGTGTGGTGAGTTATGTTTGCCACAACTGACAAGGAGGTTAGGTGAAATGTCTTTAAGATATGCGATTACCTCATATGGAATTCATTCATTTTTATTCATTATTCATCTTGTCATCAAACACAAAAGGCAAAGTTAGTCTAAGAAGAGCACAACCTGTGAAAACTCAAACTTATGGAAAACTCTTGTAGTCTCCCTGACACATACAACGTACAAACATGCAGCCGATGGGTGTATGTTGTCAGTCATTCCAACATTAAACTGCCAGGCTGATGAAATAAAGTGCTGCGTTAAGCAACTCTGGAGTGTCACAGTGGTTGAAGTTAACTTGTAGGCCTACTGAGCACTTCTCCCCGGAGTACAAACTTGTTACAAAGTAAGGAAGCACTTTTGTGTTGATGGAGGGAAACTGAAAGCCACTATAGTTGGTTACAAGGACTTGAAGCTTGAAGACGCCCCGCTGCACTGTGAGGGAGACGGGAAGAAAGCGAGAACAAGAAAGTGAGAATAAGGGCAGATTGGAAGGTAAAGAACGAAGGAAAAATGGGGGTAAGAGGCGCAACATAGGAGATGGAACGAGAGAGTAGTGTGTGTGTGTGTGTGTGTGTGTGTGTGTGTGCAAATTAGTGTGGATGTGTTTGAAAGGGTGAAAGGCAGGGCGGGTAGGTTTGGCTTGTTTTCCTTGGCGCACCTGCCCGGAGAAGCAGCCACGAACAGGAAGGTCTAAAAGTTAATTACATCAGCTGTCCGAGCCAAAATAAATGTCAGCCCCTGATGGACGCTGCAACACCTCCTCGCCTTTCGCTTACCTCTCAGCAGGCACTTCACCTGCTTTAAGTTACATATCTGAGCACCAATGACCTGGATAGAAATCTATGCAAAATACACTATCTCTGAGATTAACCGTATATGTTGCTTGCTTATGTTCTACCCATGATGTCTTGGATTAGAGTTATTTCTGGAGGTCTTTTTAGGGTGGTAACCTCAAGTGGAACCCATTTTGACTGTGCAGGCGTCTACATTCCTGACTCTATGTTTTTGTCCACCTCTCTGCTAATTTGTCTGCATCTGTTTCTCTGAATGTCTCCCTGCTTCTGAGTTTCCAGCATGCTCCTTTTCCCCTTAGCTATGTTCATTAAGCAAACCCTGCACCAAAGCATTGCTCCTGGTCTTTCTTGCTTCTTAATCATTCTTAATTTCACATAGCACCGAAGGGTGCCCTTTCCTTGCCCAGTGCTTCTACCAATCCAGCCCCTCTGGCCACCCCTCCAACATCGTCGAGCCTCAGCTACTCACACACCCTGAAAGACCGCTGGTACCAATCCAAACCCAGAGCCTCCACACCAATTCAACCTCTAAGCTATGTGGACTTTAAAACATGTTATCTCCCAGTACACTCTGATGATCCCTGCAACATTAGCATAACCCAGCACCTCTGGTCAGCTTTTATAAGTCACTACAGAGAGAGAGAATGCCTTGACACTTGGAAGAATATAATGCACTCGACTATGGGGTCGTGACTTAGATAACCCTAACATGAAAAATGCTTCGAGAAAAACATTAACTTAATATGAACTCGATGTGCTTGTATTGTGTGTCATCCTCTACTGGTACATACTGATCTCAACAGTTGACCATATACTCATTTAACCGCCTTAACCAGCATCCGGCTGTGTGTTGAAATGAGCCAAGGAAGGACGTTTTGGTAATTACTTAAATGTCCTTTGCAACAGTCATCGCAGTGTGTGTTCTTGTCAAAATCTACCAGAAACGTGTGCTTGCATGTGTTTCATTTGCCAACACACTGACTTTACATTAAGTTTTGGCGAATGACCAGGTTGAGCTTTCTCTCCAGAGTCCTCTGTTGCTGTAGGTCCATATGCAGTGGGATCCGGCAAAAAAGCTCCTTTAACTTTATTTCTTCTTCTTACATGTGCCTGTAGCAACAAGGACATACCAGCCCAACCCTAGTGCCCTATTTTTGGTTTGAACACCTGCTACGACATGTAAAATATACCAGCAGTTCCCAAGCTGTTGTTTGCACTTATGGGTGGTTTTGATTTAAAATCGAATTTCGCTCCCCTTCTTCTCTCTTTGAGCTTCAACCACAAGGTTTTAGCGTACTAGCACATTAGCAAACATGAAAACCAATGACAAGATACAATTAATATTACTGTAGCTTCAATTTGATACACTAGCTAGTGTGCTAATCAGAAGAGCTTACAACGAGATAGAAAATCAGTTATTACACCGGAAAGCCTTTGAATGCTTAGGATAGATTTTTCTCTGTGATGAAATACAGTATTGTCTGAGCATCTGTCTTTACGACATAGTGAAGGGAGAGTGGGTGGGCAGATGGAGGAAGGCGGCACACCTCGCATCTTCCTCACGCTGTCACTTCTAGCATCCTCTCCTGTCTTCTTCTCTCCTCTCCTCTCTAGTCTCCTCTCCTTTCCTCTCCACTCATGGCGGGAGCAGTGCGTGGGAGTTGCTCAGGAGACATCATCATGAGCCACTTCACTCGAGTGCTGCCTTCAATCAGCCCTCAAATTAATATTAATCATCCCTCCCTCATCCCCCACACAACAACCCTTCCGTCCCCACGCTGCTGCTGATAAATACTGATGCGAAGACAAGCAGCAAAGACAGCATTCGGAGACGTATATGGACATATGTCAATGACCACACCTTAACAACGGGCGAAACCTCATTTCTTTCTCTCCATCTACATCTTTTCTGTCCCAGTGGATTCATGGTTCAAACTGCCGTTCACGACTTAATTGTCCCTAATCACTGCTGAAGGTCATGGCTACTCAGCAATACATCTCCCTTCCTCTGCCCTGTCCTCATCTCTACTCTTTTCTCTTTCCCAGCCCACCCCCTCCTTTCTTCAGCAACAACTACATTACCTTCACAGAAGACACTGAAACGAACTGTCCAGTAGAAATCTTCAAAAGAAAAAGGAGTGAAAGTGTAATTAGGACTTTTGTTCCACAAGAACGTATAAGAGAGAAAGAGTTATCAGCTTGGAAACATCTACTGCCTTGCTATTACCAGCACGCTGCCTCCAAAAAATAATAACTGAGAAAGAGTAAGAGATGGGAAGGAAATATGAGCCCTAAAATCAGAAGTGATCATCCAGAGGAATGTTTGTGAGTGTGTGTGTGTGGGTGAGAGAGAGAACGCTGAAGATGGCTGAAGGTCAGGGAGACATTGGGGCAATCACACTAATGAAAACAAACGAGGGATACAGTTGGAGGGAGAGATGGAAAGAGAGGAAGGGACGCAGGCAGAGAGACAAAAAAAAGAGAACGGTGGTGTGTGTGTGTGTGTGTGTGTGTGTGTGTGTGTGTGTGAGGAGAGATAGTCTGCCTTGCCTCAGACTAATCAAACACAACACGGTGCTATAAAAGGCTGGTGAGAATGTACAGATACTGTACATGAGCGAACTCTCACAGCCTGTCATGTACTGTTCTTTTATTTACTTGCCCTCCTAACCTTTAGTGAGACATGAGGACGCGCGCTCACACACATAGCGCACCGTTCGTACACACACAAACACACACACGTACACATGGCAGTAGCAATATGTGAAGGTTATTCCTGCAGAGGGATGACAGTGTTTATTCAGGGCTAGCAGGCAGACTCTCTGACATTCAGCTTGGAGAAAATGATTAATGCTACAATATACATAGGCACTAGGAAAAAGAAGAAGAAAAGAAAGTGTTGCTGTGTTCTTTCATAGAGAGCAGAGGGTCTTTGTAGCCACATATACATCTCATTGAATGTCTTTAGCTGGCTGTGCTACATTTGCGTGTCTGCAAGAACAAGTTGAAATTACAGTGATTATGCATGTGATATCTGATGCTTTGTCAGTTTTCATATCAAAAACCTCTAATTCAATCTAACATGTTTTAATATAAAGAAAGGAGAGAGACTGAGAGAAATAAGGAAGGGAAAAAAGTTTGATTCTGAAGAAAAGAGAGGGTGGGCGGGAAGGAGAGACGTACATGAGATGTAAGTGAATAAAACCTCCATTACCAGACTGAATGTAAAGGAAGTGGGTTTTTAATTAACATCGCTGCTAATTAACGAGTGGTTATAGATCAAAAAGAGAGAGATATGGAGGCACATGGAGATTTACAGTACGCACACACTTACACACATCCACACAAATTGCCTCGTATGCACACACACACACGCACACGTGCGCACACACACAATCACGCTGTAATCACGCTCTCCACCTAATCAGGCGCCATCTGACCAATCAGTAAGCACGCGGACCCAACGGCTTCGCAGCAATAACATGAGGTGGAGATCATTGAGACATTAGGAGTGATCAATAAGCAACGGGCCAAAAACTGCATATAAACCTTCCCAGAGGAGAGGCACTGCCTCGGGCAGAGTCAGGAGCTGTGTCTGGGAAAACATATCGAGGCCTCAAATCATAATTTTCTTGTGGGAAAAATGGGGGGGGGGGGGGGGAAATTCTACTATGTAAAGTCAGTGTAGGATTCTGCTGAAAATAGAAGTCACAACACTGACGCAACTAAATTTATCTCATTACGAGAGCATCTTTTAGAAATAATTTTCAGATTAAATGGTTGATTCAGAATTTGAATAATGTTTGATTAGCCACCCACTGTTTGTATGACACTAACATTATGTACTTTCACAGGCTGCTGCTGCTAATGTGAAAAGTTACATTAATATGAACATTTTATTTTTACACCACTCTCTTGTAAAAAGAATCCGGGTACAATGCATGGCAGGATTTGCAAACGAAATATGGCTTGAAAAATGTGGCAGGTGAGTGTAAGAGGTTAAATTAGGTTATTAGGTGGGTTATTTTTGCAGTAAAAGATAGAGGTGGTTTGTTATAAATGGGGTTGAAAGGGTCAAAAAGTGAGAGCAAGATAAACCGGGAGGAGAGAGGTGTTAGTGCAGGAGTTGTCAGTCAAAGGTTCCCTGTGGAGTTCCAGACCTCTCTATGAAGCGGTTTTTCTATGAGCGGGTCCCCATTTTGTTTATCTCATGCTTCATGTCGTGTTTTATACTATTCCACTGATCGACAGGTGGTGGTAACACCTCGAGATATTTTGCAATGCACCAGCAAAGACAGGGAAGAAGAAGACAAGCTAGTAAACCTTATGTGTTCAACCTTCATTATAGGAAACCAACCGCCTTGATCAGCCTGCCATGTCATTAGATAGACTGTAAAAAGAGTCTATTATAGGTCATTTTTACTGTCTATCTCAGAGAAAGTGAAAGGCAGTTTCACTCGATTTTGGGAAATTACACAAAACTAGTGCCAATAGCCAAATCATGACAAATAATCGTAACATTACTGCACCAGCCAGGAGGCAGCCTCTCTCCAATCTAAAAAAGTTGTGAAACTTTTAATTGGAAACAGACAGTTTTCACTTGTTCTCGGAAAACTAAAAATTTAAGGCTCTAAATTAATCATTTATGCAAGACTTATTTGGCTGATCGACCCATTCAACTAACCCGCCAGTCAGTCAGCCAGCCTAGCCAGTCAATCCGGCAGTCAGCAAACCGTTAAATCATCCAACGAGCCAGTCACCCGAGCAGCCAAACAAACTGACTCAGCAGCTCTCAGACAGCATCCTGGCTGAGCTGAGCTGCTCTGTGCCGGCCTATTCCACTTCAGAAGAAGCCCTGTAGTTTATTTTTCATTGGAAAGGGGATTTGGCTGCTATCAAGTGGTAGCAGCCCAGTATCAAACGCACGTCTGGCTTGTAAACAGGCAGCTGGCAGCTTTCCAAGCTCCCCACAGTGTGCGGTGCGGCCGAGCTGAGCGGAGTGGAGTGGAGTTGTGACACTGATCCCACCCCTATCACTCCCCGACAGCCTGCGCTAATAGACCCTTCAAACACTCTCACCTCTATCTATATTTTATTTGAGACATGCCAAGTCTGTTGTGTGTACATGTGTTTATGTGTGTGTTTGCGTGCAACGACTCTGGATGTGCATCATGTTGTGCGTGTCTCTCTGGATGAGGCATCTTCTTTATTGCTTGTTGTTGACATGGATCCCTTTAGCCCTTAACAGGAGTCAGCAGGAGGGCTAAGCTGCTAACCAGCCACACACACACACACAGACACACACAAACACGCATTGCACTGCTTCACCAGTCGAAAAGCATTATTCAGCAGGTCAACAGCCACTTTCACTGCTTGGGAGTGTGTGTGTGTGTGTGTGTGTGTGTGTGTGTGTGTGCCTGTGTATACAGTACGTACGTGTCTGCTGGATGTGTATGTGTGTGCAGGCGCTCAGCGCTTCAGGCTAAGGCACTCAGAGTGAAATTATGTTCTCAGACTGACTCCGTGTTGCCCTCTTTATCCTGACAGGCGAGGAAACAGCCACAAATAAATAAGCAGAGAGCTCTCTCTCCCCAGACGTGACCGCCATGGCATACTAGCACTCCAGAAGACGGCGTGAAGAAAAACAGAATTGTATTTTATTGTAGGGGTGGCAGGGGACTGTGACTCGATAAGCATGGTGTATTTGTTGTATTTGTGCCACTTAAAGAGAAGCTGCTTCTGTGGGAATAGATGTTAAAGGGGCGTGTGAGGACACAACTAGCAAGGAGCAATTTGTTTCTGGGGCATGAGCCATTTACAGTTTCAGGCATTTTTTTTGTGACTGTGTACAGTATATATACATTATATATCTATATATCATTAAAAAATTTAATATAATTTGCTTCTATAGCAGATATTACTCATTAAAGACAATGTTTTTTAAGTGATATATTGCGCTTGTAATATACCTGGAACATTAACTGTTGCTAAAGACACTCTCCACATTGCTAAATATTAAAGGATGTCCACACCCACACATGCCTTTTCACTTATTCAGGCTAATTACACCTCTGCCGGGGTTGAAGTTGGTTGGAGTTATGTTCAAACTTCAAAGAAAGAATGCACAAAAGTTCAAGTTCAAAAATTCAAAAACTTCAATAATAGGTGCTGCAAACTAAAAGGAGGGTCACAAAGCTGGCAATCAATAATTATCAAAATGAATAATTAGTTATCGATGAAAGAAAACATCTGTGTGGGTGAAGGGGTGTTTAGGGCTTTTAAACCCTGACAGTCCAACAAGAACATGAGCTACTGTAGACAAATAAGCTATGAGCTATTGATATTAGATATAAACTATTGATTTCAGGAATTGTATGATGAAATGTGCAAATTAAAACAAAATCTAGCTGTGATCTATTCGTAAGAATTAGAGTGTAGTGTCTCATAAAGAGGCTGATACCAATAAATATTTGAAATTTTATAAAAATGTTATGATAAATTGTCTGGCATTAATTTATCACAAATATAACACAAACAAAGAAACATTTTATATCCTAATATTTTTTACATTAGTCGAAGAATGAACTTCGATCAGCATCTTGAAATCTTGAAAAATGCATCTTAAGAGTCTCTAATCTCTAATGTGTTCAGTCATCATATGTCAAAACAAAAGCTTGTTTCAATATTTTATGCAATTGCTTCCTATCATGAACCTCCACAGCACAGTAAATTCTGACCCAAACACAGCCTTTAAAATATGACATTAAAGACAAACCTTCATCTTAACCCAAAGGTTTCCAAACTCATCACCACTTTAAACAGAAATAAGCTAATGTGATGGCTGACCTTTGTGGTTATTCAGTTCATACAAACAAGGTCTTGTTGGAGAGACTTATTGAGCACACAAAGGCACAGGCCAGGGTTGTGCAGTTTCATAATGAGCAGCCATTTTGTTTTTGCTTTTCTAGCCAGAGGGAATCTAATCGATTTTTTGTGTTGACAGCGGTTTTATTTAAATGTCCACAGCCATAGACAAAAAAAAAAAAAAAGGGAAAAACTGAGTGTTCAAATGGTGGCTGATGATAATGAAAAGAAAACCCCTCCCCAGCTGGCCTATAAAAGACTTGCAGAGAGACATCTTTGAAGGTTCTCCTTCAAAGCCCCGGCTTGCCTCCACAGCCGCATCAGGGGATTTCTGTTATTAATTGAAGTTAATTTTCTGGGATATCAGTTTGCTGGGCACGTGGGAAAGATTGATAGCCCCCACGCGTCTCCCGAGTGTTGGGATGTGGAGGGGGACGGGGGAGAGGACAGAGAAATGACACTGTTCCCTCACCATCCCAGAACCCGGCTTTCACTTTTATCATCCCCAAATCAAATTACAAACATCGGAGGCCAACCTTGGCTGGAGGAGATTTCCATAAGATTAATTAGGCCGGCTAGCCAAAGACAGAGTGGGCAGGGAAAATATAAAATAATAAATATGGGAGGGGGTGGTGGGTTCGTGATGGGGATGGGGGTTGGTAGAGGGATAAGGGATGAAATGTGTGTGTCTGTGTGTTGAATGTGTGTGAGAATGGGCAAGTCAAATGGACAATGGGTAATTAGTGCAAGCAGCAGATTCTCAAAGGCACGGGGAGGACAGCCGGGCGGGGGCTCTCCGTTGGCCCCGTGATGTGGAGGGCCGTACGGCGGGGCCCACATTTAATTAGCGCCACTTTGATACCCACAGGAGTGCCAGGGGCCCCGGGGCAACCTAAACAGTGACTGACAACCCCACACCTCCGGACGCTCCCTGCTCTCCAATTATAGATGCACCAAGCTGAGAGGACCCAGTGTAAACCCTCATAGAAGAGGAACTCACGTGTGCACGCACGCACACACACATGCAAAAGGGATACACACCTTTGTACTGTATGTGCACAAAATGCCCAAACAAGCCAGCCAACCAGGCAGCTGGCTCCAGCCTCTTCCTATTTGTGTGCTACAAATTGGCATTTGGATTAAATGGAGCTTGAGATGCCCTGAAGGCGGGAAGAGAAGACAATCTCTCACCTGGCCTGATCTGCTACCAGAGTAGACGTTTAAAATGAGGATTAATTTTGGGGTGGGGGGGGTGGAGGGAAAGAAGCAGCAGAGAAATCCTCTGCCTCTGTTTTCTGAGACAAGGCGCATTAGCAAACAGGGGGTAAAAACAGGCACGTGCAAGCGTGCAAGCACACACAAACACACATAAAAAGCCTTGCCGTGCCAGTGCACAATCTGCAATATTAATGTGTGGAAGTGAGTATGAATAAGTGACTGCAAAGCACAGGCTTTTGCTGTGTTGCGCTAGTCTATTTTTAATGTGGAGGGATGTGCCTGACACCACAACATTTTAGAGCGCTTGAGTTACGTGAACAAACAATGCCTGGCTCCATGAATTATGCAACTGCACTGTTTTCATCCAACCCAAAACACATATTTAGTAAACAAACTGCTTACTCCTTAGCTAACAAGATGTTTGTGTAAATAATAGATATTCAAATCCGTTCTCTCGACACAGAGGAAGAAAGTTGCCATGTAATTTGTTGTATTATTTAGCACGTTGTCTTTTCTTTCTCGCTCTCTGACTCCCTCGTTGGCAATTCGCGGCGCCTCGTTGACAAACACATAAATGAAAACATCAACAGCAACATGGTTGTTGTTCTTTCTCAATATGCCTTGTGAAAACAGTTTCTTTTCTTTTTTTTTTTTCCCCCCCTTGGCAACAACCGCCGCCTGTCATAAATGAATTACCAGACTTTGAAATATTAATCCACATGACACACATCCCTCACAAAGGAGGGGAAATGTGAAGATTTTCACAGTGACAAGCCAACGCTGACTGCTTAGATTTTTAATCAAAAGAAATCAATAGGATAAATATTGTATGTAAAAGACGGCAACGCTAACAATATGTTCTGTATGCATCTAATCACATGTCTTTGCTTGTGCTGTCAAAGATAATTCCTCTACAGGTCTCTTATGGGAAACCGCAGCAGCGTGTTCAGTCGTGACGAAACGTGGAGACTTTTTAACAGCAGATTGACGCCGTTGCCCCTGACAACAACATCGTACACAACGAGGCATGTTGCGTTTATCCAGGACCAGGAAGGTGGTGTTGTTTCATCAATAAAGCTTGTTTGATTGGGGATTGCCTTTAATCGATAGAGGAAATCAAACAGAGACTGCTAATGGCTGGATAATCTGTGACAGAGATCTGAAATCCACTAAAAGCCCAGGGGTTTGATCCACCTCAGACCCCTGGTAAGGGGAGGGGGGTGTTAGTACTGCACATACGCATTCCTACACATTAGGACATAACACAAACATGCAAATGTATGTAGGTGATACCCAGACAGGTAAACACACAGTACCTCATATAGGTCTAAATTATATAATATAAATTGCGTTTAAGTGAGGAAACTCTGAAAGTACTCTACGGTGCTACAATGCTAACATTTTCAAGTGTTGTCCATTAGTTGAGGTTGGACTGGTTTTAGTCAACTTTAATTTAACCATGAATGATTCTGTTTTCAAACCTTACTCAGTGTCTTTGAAAACAGAAAGTGAGAGAGAACAATACATAACCCTAACCTTTACAGACGAACAACATGCACGCTTCTGTCGTCGCTGCCCTCTGTTGTAAGCAGACGTTTTGACATGTCGTAGCAGGAAAAGCACAGGTGCAATTAATAACACTAATTACGGCTGCATTCGATTCAGGTGTGGCACTTAAAGGGGCCTGGTATTGTGTGTCGTTATTATTATTAGTTACACCTGCGCTTTTCCTGCTATTACAAAACGCTAACCCTAACCCTTGGTAACACACTGATGTTTGATGACTTTACAGTATCATTTGATAGGATTCACTGTACAGCATTTAGGTTTTAATGACAAATCTTAAACACCACCTCCTAAAATTGTGTTGCCACTAAATGGTATTTCCTGATAAGCGTTGGAGGAATCAGTAGTCAGGGTGGATGGACGGCGTACAAAGTGCAGGACTTTGACACTAAAAACTGGGGTTTGTGTACCATGTTCTGGATTCTGCCTGTGGTTAGCTATAGAATACTAACCCTAACCGTAAGGCGAGGTGGAGATTGTTAAATGTACAGAAAGTAAACACATTAAAATATTCAGTGTGTTTAAGTTGGCTGAAAATAAAGCAATAAATCAATGTTGTGTAAATTATTATTAGTATTTTTCCAGATTTATCTCATAATATATTGGATGTTAACATGCATTTTCAGACATATTTTAATTTGGAGGCCGCCTGCAGTAACTCTGAGGACGCCCTAGGGGTCATGGACTCCCTGTTGACGACCCAGGATTTAAAGGTTACTTATGCTTGAGTGGATACTGTAAGAAGCACTGATGTAATATGTTGAATGCTTTGCAGATATGTTTATTATAATCCTGACGAAATAAAAACATATTTGCTGTTGCAATTTTGTAATCATAATTTTTCGGAAACAGGGTTGGAATCCCTTCACTTACGGGATATGAGTGTTCAGGCATTGCACAAGAGTAAATAAATGCAGCATTACAGCAGTTAGTATCACACTGGGTCTTAGCCTGTGATGCACACATATAAAAAGAGACCAATAGACTCTGTCTAAACATCATAAAAAAGGTAGTTAAACCGGAGGACGACTAACACAATGATAACACCCCTACTTTCCACCTTTCCTCCAGTAAACAGGCTTTCTTGATATAGTATTTTCATATTAAGGAAAAACATTTTTCAGGGCCTCATGCTCAGACCAGGCTACCCCCCCCCACACACATACAGTATATATATTCACTAAACCCATCCTACAGGGCTAATGTCATGCCCACCCATCTCCACCACTACTACATTAGCCCATTTGTCACAATCCAGGCCCCCGAGGTAGTCTATAGAGTCGACCCTCTTGACCCAGACACTCTCTCACCCAACTGCCTCCAGAGCCTGGGGTGTCCCTTCTGTAACCACCAACACCCCCCACCTACCCTACCCTACACTACCCTCCAACCTCACATACTACCCCCGACACCCTCCCTTCGCCAACCTCCTCTCTGTCTACACATGGAGCCTGGGGAACCTAAAGCAGCGCCAGATGGGGCCTCTTGTTACCACAACAGGCAGTCATGCATTTGTTGTAAAGCAGCCCCTCTTGCTCTCGCTCTCCTTTGCCCTCTCGGCCCCTCTGTTCGCCTTATACATATTGATGTACAGAAACTTGGCATGACACGTAGAAGTTGACTCAATTCGCGTAGACCCCCGACAGCTGTCACACATTACAGCCAATCAGTTTGGCTCTAACCAGCTATTGGGCAATGAGCCCAGACTGTTGAGCACCAATGGCCTTTATTGGAGACGACAAATTGGACCCTCTCAAAAACTCGGCCATTTGCCCTGTGTTGTAATTTGTCACCGCTTCGCCTACGTTTTTTGGTGGTCACCGACAGTATATCACCTTTCCCAGAGGACACGTTTCCATATACTGCATTAGAGGAGCTGTCACAATTCCCTCCCTTTCCTAATCTCCTCTTTTCTGTTGCAGTCTTTGCTCTCCATCCAAGCACCTCTCATCCAACTTGTGTCCCTTTCAGGAACGAGTTTGCTATTGATTGACAGAGGAAGTTGCCTGCATGTCCTATTTATCCCCCCTTTACATTCAGATATCTCGCCTTCTTCGAGGTGACAAGAGATGAGAAGGAGCTGTCACATTTTGATGAACATATGTACCCATCTGTTGTGATTTTCTGTTAAAAACAATATGCATAAATATCAATGATTAGCACGTATTGTAAGTAAGGTGAAGGCAGTCTTCTAAGAAATGCGCCGCTATTGTTTTTGATGTAATTCAGTCACACGCTGCTAGCTATAATCAAGGCTCTGGGCCTTTCAAAATCAACAAAATCAATCTCTCTGTCCATGGATATGCAAGATAAAATCAATAAGATGACAGTAGGAAACAAGCTAAAAGGGACTGTGTGCTTCAATGTGACATTGCGTTCTTCATTAGGTAGCGGGATTGAATAATTTCTTCCAGATCTCCTTTCTTACATATTTTTCCAAGACATAGTTTAAATCACTTATCATCAATTTTAACATCAGCAGTGGGTTGATTGGACTTTACAGTTCTTGATTTGAGCAAAACTCACTACTAAGCTTTTTTGAGCTCCTTCAAATTCAAAACTGTAGCCCCCCCAACCCTTCTCTCGATCCATCTGCAAGCTTACCCTAACTGGACAGAATAAAGAAGTCATAAACTTCACATTAAGACAGGTATTGCTGGGCGGAGAGCAACATTAGAACTGGGCACACAGCTCATGTTGAAGCCATCAAGCTATCGACCCGACACCACGCCTCATCCATCCCACAGCTGCAAACCATTATCATTTGTTAGAGATTCTGTATATCAACAAGGAAAACATTACATAAAGGGTTCCATATGGTCAAGAAATGCCATTTTGTACGTTGGACACTAAACGGTTTGGAGCAATTTAACATGATCCTTTTGGAGAAAGAATCTCGCCCCCTCCCAGCGAAATTTCTAACAAAAGACACAGAAAACATGTGGTGTTGATGCATGCGAGTGCAATAACATTTACTCTGCAAATCACTACCACATTGGGCTGTGTTGTATCAGGTAAGCTGCCTTAACAATAACCGTACATACAGTAAATTGTACCTTATGTTTCCATTAATGAAGGAATAGCTTGAAAATGAATGATTTGTTGAAGCAAAACTGAGCAATTAATAAAAAACAGGCTGCAGACATTTCCTGTTAGAACACATTTTGTCAATAATAAATCTATATCAATGCCACTTTGACATTTAAGGAGTCAAATTTAAGGAGTCATCGCTTGTGGCAAAAATTGCACTTGTTGAATGAATTTGTCTGCATGTATTTGTTTGTTGGCAGGACTGAGGGTCTCAGACCTGTTGTATCTTGGCTGCTGGTGTTGGCTGCGACCCAGGACTCCCAATTAAGGCGAAATGCCAACAACACGCACGGCTGCTGGCTGATGTACCATCATGTGTGCCAGACAAAACAGTCGAGTCTTTGCTCTGTGGGCACTGTGCTACATTAAGGCTTTAATGGTTGTCAGTTCATCACTTAACTGTTGTAAACACCCCCATCAGTGAACTGTGAGCGGTCGGCGGCAATCTGTTGGTAAATTAACGAGGAGGGGGGTGGGTGAGAGCGTTCCCACCCAGCGCTGGCACCTTGCCAGTGCCAGGCTACAGAGGCAACAGGCTGGTATATAAATGTAAGGATGGAGGTAACAGGTAGGGCACAGCGAGGGGTTGAGTGTGGGAAAGGAGATGGGGAAGTAGGAGAAACGGATGAAAAGAGAATGGAGAAAAAAAGTTACATTAAAGCGAAGACGGAAGGGGGATCAGTGTGAAAGGATGTAAATGGAAACTTCCTCTACCTCAAAAAAGTTAAGTCGACAGCCAATACTCAATAATTCTGTAAGTTGTCGTTGTTCCTGCTCAAAAAATGTACAAGCAAGTAAACAAGAAGCAACATTTTACAAGAATTATTCTTATTCTATGTCAAGGATCAACAAAGCTGTATGAAGGTGGTTCAGATTTCACATTGAACAGAGTTTCAGCCTTCACCAGCGACACTTCAGCTGAGCTAATTCACTAAATAGTCTGTGTGAACAACCCCTGGCCCCACTCCACCCTTTTTCCTCACTTCAAAGTAACTTTATTAGGGGAGAGATTAGACTGCACTTAACCTCTAATGATGCCATATGAGAGGCTGAAGAAAGAGGTTTCTGCACGACGCTGTTTTATTTGATAGTTTCAATATGAAGAAAGGAAGGAGAGCAGCAGGGGGAGAGGAGGGAGTGTGAAGCATGACAGCTCCATATCTGAAAGCAACGTTCTGTCGCGAGCAGCCCACCGCCGCTCCTACCCCACCCTTCTCTGACGATGTACAGCTGTTCTCCCCTCCTTCTTTCCTTCCCCTTCACCCTTTTCTTTCTCTCTAACCTCCCGCAATCCCTTTTTCCTCCTTTAGTCAAACCCCCTTCCCCTCCCCCTTGTTTTTTTCCCCCCGCAAAAAAATAGGCCAAGGTAACTTGCCAGCACCTCCCCCCCGCCACCCCTCCCCGGGGGTTTGTGTGATATTTAACTACGGCTACAGTGGCATTTACTAATTTTATATGTGCAGAATTTATGTCAGATTCTTATTCAGCGAGAACAGGGGAGAGGAGCAAAGGTGGCTGGCTCCGTGTCCACTGTGTATACACTGGTATTATGTGAACTATTCACAACACGTCCACTGACACGAGCGTTGCTATTTTGTCTATAACGCTGCTGCTTTCCAACCCAGGTGCCACAATTAAAGCCTAACCTTAGCATTTGGAGAGGAAGACATGAAAGAGCCAATTTGTTGTCCACCATGCACCCCGACTTCGATACAGAGTGGCCGACCAAGGTAGTCTTATTCTTTTTTTTTTTTTTTTTTTTTTCTGAGGGAGCTCACAGCCCAGGGGCTACATCTTGTTGACAGGGGCGCGAGGTCAATCAGATACTACCGATACAGCGACACAGAGAAAAGACAAAGACATGCAGGCACATACACATACACAAACACACAAAGGCATGCACATGCACGTCTGTGCACACGTACAGTAGGTGCAGGCCTGCATGTGAATACATACATACACGCAGACACACATTATAGGCAGACTTGCATGCTCTTTACCTTACTGAATTAATCATCAACGATTAAACGAGACATATGGAAATACTGTTATTGCATATGGTTACATAATGTTGAAGTTAGACATACTTTTGGCGTATGGTGAGTACGCTTTTACTCTGGTTCAAATGTTCAAGTGTTGAGATATTTATTGCAAGAGGGTCAAATGATACAGGGGAAGTGTTGACAGGATAGGATCATTTCCAATATTACAAATCAAGTCCTGTCAACAACATACTACACACAAGTCCATGATTTTATGGATGTTTTTTAATGAAATGTTTATTTGCGGGCAGGAAATTTCAATCCAACTGGAATAAAAAATAATAATTTGCAAGTTTGCAAGGATACTAACTTTACAAATGAATTAGTAATCAGAGTTCCAGTTCCAGTACACAAATGTTCTTTCCTGTTTCCAGGGTGAAACAGGAAAGAAATGTCATTGTGACATTCCCATTCTGAACTTGCGACTGCTGCAAATTTTGCTTTAATCACAAATCTCCAAAGACAGGCCATTCCGAAGAGAATCAAATCACAATAACAGAGCAAAAAAAGTGCAAAAGAATAGGAGAGACAGTGAGTTGGAGAGAGCAAAAGAGAGAGTTGAAGTATGGGGAAAAAAGAATGATAAAAGGAACTGCCTGAAAAGGGGGTTCAGGAGATTGACCTGTGGGGCTTAAAATCAAATTGCAACGGTATTGTATTCCCTCCCATTTCCAGTACGGCTAGTAAGCTCCTTATTGATAGACGAGAGATGAGACCACCCATACCTGAGGCTCATCCTGCTGTCACCGTACAGGACGGGCACCAGGAGGAGGGAGAAATCACACATCACATGGGGCCCTCTATTTTGCAGCCAAAGCCAAAGCCAAATCCCCAGGGTGGGATCCCGCCTCGTCCCCCAACTCAATAAAATAATTAGCTTTTGGACGGCCTGGCCGTTAATCAAGCTGCTCTAACATATGCAAAGGCGAAAAGAAGAAGAGGAAAAAACTGATATATTCATTTTTTTTTTATCCGCCTTTTCACTTTGGCGAGCCGTGGCACTTTTATCTGTAAAAGTCGCTGATGTGAGTTCTTTTTTTTTTTTCTTTCAGATTTCTATAAAACATACGGCACAGCCAGATTGCTTTTTAATTTTATGTTTAGTCTACAGGAAGCCAGATTATTGCTCCCCGGACTGAGGGGGTTGAGAAGTAAATGAGAGAATCAGCACAAACTGTTTCGTTTCAAATAAATCTGCTAGGTGCTGGAGAGAGGGCACGTCATGTGAAGATTTTGTTTAAATAAACTTGTGATTTCCCCCCCCCCCCCTCTCCACAAGATTCCTCTGTGTGTAATTGTTAGCTGTAAATGAAACATCTGTTTGGCTGTGGCGTCGCACACAAAGAATGCCCCAACAATTACAGCAGCTCTCAGACAAATAAGCAACCACGAATGGGAAGCATTAAAAAGCCAAAAAACAGATTTTCTAGTAGCGTATGTACAAATGCTTTGTCAAGAATCCAATAGCTACACAAACACTGGCACTAAGTTGATACTTTAAGATTACTTTTACACACTATTGACTTGTAAATCTACAAAAAGATGCAACCTCAAAACAAAAGAAAAATGAGGGGAAATATCCCAATTCTAAACGCAATGGCTCCCACAGAAACAGGAAACTTATGCAAATGCATGAAAAGTGATGCAGAGGTGATAGGAGGCTGTCTGACAACAAGTGAGATGCCTCTTGTCTGTGGAGGCCTTTGCAATATGCCACTGTTGGAAATGGCACTAAAATATGGGGCGCTAATTTAAGGCCTGACACATTTCACTGTCTAATTTTGCTATTGCTACACATTACAATCAGGAGGTTGCAGATATGTGTTTTACACTCACCCCTTTGGGGGATTAATCAGTATTTTCACACCTACTGTATATGAAGGGCAATTGGGCTTAACCTTAGATATGCAAATAGACCCTTTTCTATAAGTGTTATACCAAAGTATGTATTTCAGTTTAAAGCAGAAGGTCACAAAGATGACTCATAATGTCAGCAGTCACCAATACTGCACAGGTAAGTTTTTATTATACTGGACTAAAAATGTCATAACAAGTTAATGCAACAGTTTGGATCAGAGAGGTGGAGAGCAAAATCAACTGTCAGACTCTCTCAATTCCTGGTGGTCAGATACCTCACACTGATTCAAGGAATACTTTGAAAAAAACAATATTAGAGATACACTTGCTGATAGAAGAAAACAAGTCAATGTGCAACAGTCAGATACACCGAGGATAAGAGCACTCATAGAGCTCTTATCCTTGAGAGAGAATCTGTGAGAGCACTCATAGATTTTTTTTTTTCTTTGCAGCAAGCATGAACTAATACTGAAATGCTAAATAACAACGACTTCTATACAGTCCACCAAAACAGAGAGAAACAGGCGCCGGCCCCCCTCATCTTTTATATTTTCTTTCCATCCTCCTCCGGCCCCCGTACCAAAGCTTACATCTCTAATGCATGAGCCCATCGCCAGGCATTGTGGAGGAATCCAGCATCAACCAACAACGTGTTCAATAAAATATGGAGGCATGGCGTTCAAAGCCATGCTAAACGCACCTGACATGGGGGAGAGAGAGAGCAGGACGTGCAGCTTTTGTCAGAAAGGGGGGGAAGCGAGCGAGGAGCACATGAGAGAGGAGAGGCTGAGAGGAACTGTTGGGAGGAATATTGTAACTTTCAGATCATAACACTTCCACTGTGGCACGGGAGCAATGATGGTAGACTGGTGGCTTACACAGATCTCGCCTGTGTGTGTGTGTGTGTGTGAGTGTCTGAGTGAGTGTATGTGTGTGTTCAGGTTGTTGATTTTTTGGATAGCGTGTGGTGTGATTTAATGCACCAGTTACATTCCACTCTGATTAGTTTCAACATCAATAAACTGCGCTACAGATTTGACTACAGTTTAGTTAAATAAAATTTGATACTTTAGAATGAAGAACTACAAGATGTGCAGTTTAAACTGCAAAAGGAACTGAACATTTTGGGAAAGAGTTAGATGAGAGGATTGACACCAATTTCACATCTACAGTAAATATGAAGCTGGGGCTAGCTTAGACTAGCATCAAGACTGGAAACAGAGGGAAAAAGCTAGCTTAGCTCGGTCCAAAGACAATAAAAATCTGCCTCCCAACACCTCTAAAGGTTACAGAGTAACTTGTTATATCATGTTTGTTTAATTTTCACATATGGAAGAGTAAAAATGACGATATTAAGGGGGATTAGTGACTTCCAGGAGTCTCTGCTGGTTGCAAACAGTGAATTGTCATTTGTTTTTTTGTACAAAATAAAC
Source organism: Argyrosomus regius (assembly GCA_946959425.1). Taxonomy (NCBI): domain Eukaryota; kingdom Metazoa; phylum Chordata; class Actinopteri; family Sciaenidae; genus Argyrosomus; species Argyrosomus regius. The sequence continues at coordinate 8,238,395 of OX336904.1, read as the reverse complement.
AAGTAACAGATCGCGTATATAATTTATCTTAAGTAGAGAGCTTTAGAGGTGCCGGTGGGTGGATTTTGTCTTTAGACAGAGCCAGGCTAGCTATTTTCCCGTTTCCAGTCTTAATGCTAAGCTAAGCTAAGTGCCTGCTGGCTCCAGCTACATATTTACAATAGATATGGGAGTGGTGTATATTTTCTAAGTCTCAGTTAGAAAGCAAATGAGTTTATCTCCCACAATGTTGAGCTATTACTTTCCTCTAAAGCAAACGATATAGCATTTGCTTCCCCACTAGCTCATTCTTTTGCATTTGCGAAGGAAGTGTTCACTATGATGCCATGACAAAAGCTAAAACATAACAGAAACAGATCCTGAGATAAGTTGGTCAGTTGCAAGTCTATTTGTACACCTGAATACTTAAATTTCTATTTATTTATCCTTCTTATTTCTCGGTGGCCCTGGGTTAGGCAGCCAGGCTTCTCTGTACTCTGGACCAAAAGTGAGTGATTAAAAAAATAAATGAGTTCACCGAAGAACAAACTGCAATAAAATAGAAATTATAGCTGTTTCCCATATTTTATTGCTGAATTATGACGCCTCGCTGCTTTTTGACGCCACTAGTTGGTATGGAAGTGTGTGTCTGCCTGTGTGTGTGTGTGTATGTGTGTGTGCGTGAGTTACTGAGGTAGACAGAGAGAGAGAGAGACAGCTACAGCAGGAGAGATTGAGAACAGCGGACTGTGTGGCCAATGATGTCTGCAGATCATCATGTATCATAATTACCCACAGCAGAAATTAGAGTGGGGATGTTGAAATTTCCATCATGTCTGTTTTCTTTGGGCCTCGCGCACCTAATCACCTCCAACGGAATGCGGCTGTCAATCATCTCATGACTCCTGTCCTCAATCCATAATTCCAGAGTCCCCCGAGTGGCGCTGCCTGCTGGACCAAGCTGCCTCGCACATATATAGAGACACACACACAGACACACACACACACACACACACACACACACACACACACACTATATGCACATAAAGGTATGCACATTTTCTAGAATTTACACACACATGTACAGTACACACGCTCAGCAAGATTAGCTAAGAACAAGAGGCAGAACGCGAGCAGCCAAATGAAATAAATAAATAAATAAATAGATAAATAAATAAAATACAAGCTGGTGTTCTCATAAATTTTAGATGACAGGCTCATATTGATTGGGGTGTGTTTGAAACTAAACAAGTTATATCCATGGCCCAGAGCACTGAACATGCACTCTGTAATAATTATTTATGATATATTTGGAGAAGGGCCCAGTGATGTTTTGGCATAATAAGCTGAAGCAGACTGCAGACTGTAATCACCTGGGCTATCTCTCAGTTCTGAACACCAAGACTGGATAGAAACCTCGCTTTATGAGAAACTTTTAGTTTTTCTTAGGAGCTGACTGAAATAATCAAAATTGTCTTCCCTTGTGAGTCGTTTTTAGGGTCAAGTCAAACCATTTTCAGCGAGGACAAGATGAAAAATGCACTTACTGATGATAGAGCGTAATCACTTGATTCAAATGACTTGACATGAATTTTAATCAATAGAAGAGATCTCGACTCGTGTTTCTTCACCAGCTCTTAGAGGAATATAACAACCAGACACCACCCATACATAACCATGCTCCATTAAAATGAAAATAAAACTGCCGCTACATCTATCAGAGGGCCTGGAGAAGAATGGCAGGTGCATGATCACCCTATTTAGTCTGTTCTGTGTCACCCACCAATCTTGTGTTCAAGCCATAACAGTGTGTTATCATAGATTGGACTGTGATAAAACCAGCCTTGTCAGAGAACACTGCACTGAAGTCTGATTTGCAAAATGGCTAGATTCCATTCTGTGTGTGTGTGTGTGTGTGTGTGTGTGTGTGTGTATGCGTGTGTTTATGTGCTGATAAGCCCCAGGAAGATGAGACTGGGACCCACGAGTGACAGGTGATGCACTTCACATTTAACAAGCTTACACTCCAGTGTGTCCGTACATACAAACAGGCCGTAAGTAGCTTGGAAATCAATGGCCTCTAAGGGGAAATGCAGTGCCCCCCCCCCACACTTTCTCTTTCACTCCTTCATGTCTGGCCAATGGGGGCTTCAACATTGCTAATCCATGTTTAATATCAAGGAACTGTGGCAAAAAAACACAGCACCGTCAGGTTTCCAATTTGGAACAAATAAAAAATTGAACAGTAATGTAACACTAATCAGGAGCTGTTGTTTACATAGCCATGACCTCTGACTCGATGTGTGATGATGTTTTCCCATGGGGCCTCGGTGTGTGCGCGTCAATGCTTTTGTACACGTGTGTCTCCGTGTGTGTAGATTACACTGGGAAGTTTTGCCCTGTTTGTTGACCTGTTTCCTCCATCCAAACACTGTCACCACCGATCACTCTCACATGGCGCTCTTAACTCGTCTGGCAACGCAATGTAATTTCCTGGGTCATCCGCATTATTTGAGATGTCCCAATTACTTTGAACAACTTTTGGATTACTCTGCCACAGAAATCACACACGGCAGACAATGTTTTCCACATGTGGATAGCCTTATTAGGCTGATCATCATCTCCAACATCTGAAAATATGATCAGTCATTATCGTAAGCCGTAAAACATGTGTGCCGTCCGTCAAATGCTTCCTGAAGTAATCCTGAAACTAGTTTCTGATCTTAAAGAATAAGACAGGCAATGTTAAAAAAAAGAAGAAGTAGAAGATATAAATAAATATATTCTTTCATTCTCAAAAAAAGGCTAAATTATTTCTGAAAACACTCTCTGTAGGTTTTAACAAATGCAACCAAAACAGAGTAAATGTGCATTTGTTGGGGACTATTTTCTGCTGCGGATGTAAGTAAACTACAGTGTCCATGTTTGTAATGAAGGACCAGCAGCGTTGCAGTTCACTAGTATGTTAATAACCACACCAACTTTAATGTTATCTTTCAACCTGTAAATTTGGACTCACCTGCACCAACACACACACCAGTTATGCCAGGCCACACACACATATACACACCCTCAAACCCACAAGAGAGCTGGGGGAGGATCCTGCAGAGGTCAGTATAGCAACACCAAAGATCAAAGACTTCTTTGACTTCACAAGTGTGTGTGTGAGACTGTGCGACCGTGTTCAAATCCGTGTGTGCACTTGCCTGTATGTGATCTGTGTGTGTGTGTGTGTGTGTGTGCATGATGGTGGACAAGACTTCTGTGTTGCCCACCGCAGTAAAACAACTCCTCTGAACAGACGCGCTGTCTGCAAGAGTTAAATCAGTTGGGCAGCGGATGAGAACGGTCTCGTAGCTTCTCGAGTTGGCACAACAAATCTCACTTTTCGTGCCTTTTTTTATTATTGTGTTCGCCACATCCGCCTCCACCTGCTATCATGGGAGCAGAAACTAAAAAGCCGAAATTATCTACCTCAACTGAAAGACGTGGTGAGATTTCCTTTGTTAATTAATTCCATGCCTGCCATTCTCGTAAACTCTGGATTTCTAACACGTACCATGTACATGTGTATCGCACGTATGAGGAGGAAAAAAAAAAAAAGATAAAAAAGGAATCCTGAAAGGTTATGTTGCAGATAGGAGAGCGGTGGCTGCTGGAGGAGGAGGTGGAGGAGGAGGAGGGGTTGAAAAGTATAAGAGTATTCTTTTCCTCCGCCTCTCCTCTGGTTTTAATTGCAAGGTGCAAAAGTGAAATGGCTGTGCTACATGATAGTGTTAGAGGAAACAGGGGTGTCAATGGGTGAGGGAGGTGGCGTAGGGGTGGGAGAAGGGATGATGGGCAGACAGCAGAGGGGTTGAGAGTGGTGTTGAGAGGTAGGGGCGGTGGTGGTGGTGGTGGGGGGGGGGGGGGTTTGGACCTGTGGTGCGTGTGTGTGCACGAGTGTGTGTGTGTATGTATGGAGGTGACAGACAGGAGAGCGAGTCCCCAAGGTGCACTCCGAGGAGCAATAGATAAAGATTCTCTGGGGAAATTTCTCTCATTAGTCCTCAGACACAGTTCAGTAATTCAGCCGTGTCGGGTTACCGTTTGTCATGAGACCAAAATAAAAAAAAGAAAAAGAAAAAGAAAGTGTAAATAAATAAATAAATCAGTGTAAGAAATCATTTGAAAAGCACCGCTCTGCTTCCTTCATTTGGATATGTCACCTCAAAAGCAAAAAATCAGATTTTAAACCCCTGTCATCAATCGTATTCAGCACTTCCGTTGGAGGCCATTATGAGAGTGGCAAACTGTGCGCGATACTTATCGTCCCACTCCCCTGATAAGTCAGCCTTTAATGATTAAATGAGGTTACTCTCTCACAGTGAAGTATTTTAAACCTGATGGCAGCAGTATCATTTGGCACCAAAGTAAGCTAAAGCAAGATAAATATGTTATCTGTCGGCACACTGTACTGTTTACCGGTGCAGTAGAATGGGTACAATCAAGACCTGAATTCAAAGTGAGGAAAATACAAAGGAAGAGCTATGATGTTGACACCAGAGATATAGCCGGTGTAAGAAAACACACTGGTCTAACTGGGTAACATATTAATCTTGCCACCAACACAGCCTGCAGTTATCTCCTCCATACAAGAGCTACTCCAGGAACAAAAGAAGCTCTTCCTCAAACAGCGTTGCAAGTTTTGGACGTTTTTATTACACTGTTAGCGGCATCAATTTTGAGCAACAAAAGGAGCCCCCCGCTTGTGTGTCACCTACGAGACAAAGCCAAACCAAGACAAATGAATTCCTCGGCATGTGATTGTTTAAAATGTGGTGGCGGTGGTGGTGAGGCACGGGGGGGGGGGGGGTGGCTATTCTTTTCACTTCTTGACACAACAGCACAGATACAACGAATGTGCCCTTTCGGAAGACAGAGACACCGGGTGAGACAGACACACAGTTGTGACAGTCGGGTAGAGAGAGAAGGGGGGAGTTGGCCACCAAATGTATGAGGAAAACTCAATCCTCGTATCTAGTTCATTATATTTTCAGCATCGTAATCAATAGTCACAGACGCCTGCCTGCCTCTTCCTCCCTCTTTCTCTCCTCGAATTAATGAATAATAGAAACGTCATGAAATTCATTTTCAAGATCATATTTTTAAACCTGTGAGGACCATTAGTCTGAGAATAGATGCTGGTTTCTGTTGGCCTTTGTCACCCTCTCCAGCTTCCTGTAACTCTGTGGCCGTCTGCATGCCTAAGCAAGGAGGCCAAGGCCTTTTACTCCATTGTCAGATGGAAATGGAAGTCGGTTTCCGTCCGTAATTGCTCCTCTGTGTCTGCATCATCTTTACTAAAAGAGAAAAAAAAAGAGACAGAAAGCGGAGAAGAGAGAGAGCATGAGAGGCCTGCTTGCCCTCTGCTATACTATCAACCTCGACAGTCTATTATACCTGACGCTCCTCATCTCACTCATTATCCTCGTAGGTTAAAGGTCAGACCGCGCGCATCCCAAGTGGTCATTTAACTCTTCTTAACACAACAAAGAATGCAGATGACATCGCTGTTGCATAAAAAGGTTATGTGCAGCACAACCCAGAGAAATCTCTGATGGCTCACTCGTTGCATATGTAAAAAAAATAAAAAAATAAAAAAATAAGCGCTTCAGTTATGGCGTTCACCTCTGTCTGCTGGAATGACCGGTGGTTCGCTTCTCACCATGCGCCAGGGAGAATAACAGTTCAGCCTTGTGGCGACCTTGGATATATCCTGGGCCAGAGCTGTTTTAATACAAGCACAGCTCCCACTTTATGGATGCCTTTGTATTATTAATACTGTGAGAAATGAGAGGCGAGAGGTGAGAGACTGCGGGCTGAGTTTATGGATACTGTAGCGCCCAGCAGCGTGGTCCGGCCATGGGAGCAGGAGAAGGCTGAGTAGTGAAATAATTCCAAAAACCACATAAACTTTACCGTTAGTGAATACAGAATAACAGAGGGACTATTCTGCGCTCAGGGCCACACACCAACAACATCAAAATTAACAAGGGTTCATTTTTAATATATTTTATCGCTCTTTTGGGATTAACATACTGCTAATATATCACATCCTTCCTTTCCAGATTCCTGTGCCAACATCAAGTGTAATGAAACTGGAGTCGCCTGTAAATGTAATTCCTCGAGCAGGCAAAAACACAGATCTTCTTCAAGCATTGTGCCTAACCTCTGGTCTCCAAAAACCCACAAAATAGAATTATTACACCCCAAGTAGTCGGGTTGGAGTCAGTCATGCGCTGCCGTTAGCCCTGCCTCTGTCTGTGATGGCACATTGATCAACTGTATGTCCTCAGGTTTAGCCGCGCTAGCCAAGCAGAAGCAGCAAGAGCTTATAAAACACTTTTAACCAAACTTCAGGGCAAACGGGGGGCCGAGGAGGGGGTTGTGTGTGATTTTTGTCCGTGTTTGCTCGACAGTGTGTGGATGTGCTGGAGAGGGAGGCTGTGTCGCAGCAACTCGAGGCCAATCTCAGAAACAAAAGCAAAAGTGCTTGAAAGTGGGGCAACCCCCTGCCTAACCGTCTACACAACAACTTCATTTAGAGAACTACAAAGTCGGCAGAAAGTCATCTGCGTTGCGAGATGGGGCTTGGCAAGCGGACAACAAATTAATCTTCCCATTGGCTGGCATGCACACATTCATGAAGAAATGGGTGATTTTGACCTGCATAACAAACCCGATACAAAACACACAAAGAGTGGATATTGTGAGCTTTTAGTGTGTGTGGAAATACACGACAAGAGAGCTATGAGGGAGAGACAAAGATACAACATTGTAAGAGATTATGACTTCTCCCTTCATTTGAATCTGCGCTCAAGTTGAATAAAGCTATTTATAGAAGTGGCTTTGGAGCTGCTCTGAGAATTATGTAAATTCAAATAACATATTCTTTATATCAGAGCGAAAATAATGAAGGCCCTATAATGTGTTCCTTGTAACAATGAACGGGTTTGAGGAAATTTTCTCCAGACCCTGATCTTGCAGAACAATGCCTTGTTCACGGACAATTAAAACAAAGAGCAATGGGGTTCTGCTGGGACGCAGCAATGAGCATAAATGTCCTTTATGGCGCGTGCAAATTGTCCCTTTTTTACGACGGTTGAGCAGGCTCGACCTTAAGGAAGAAAAATCATACAAACGGCCCTCTTCATCTCTCTTAGTTTCTGTCTTTTCACGTACAGTGTCTTTCTCTCTCCGGGTCTTCTCTCGCTCTCTGATTTTCTCGTTCTGTCTTTCGCTCCAACTTTTTACTCACATCTTTTTCGCTCCTACCTTTTTTCAACTGTACATGATAGCTGATGGAATAAAACACCATCATGGTCTTTCATCTTCTGCCCGCTTCCCCGTCTCACTTTGCACTTCTCCCTCAGTCTTTACTGGCTTGTAACGAGCCACGATTCATAGCACATTTATTTTAGATGCTATCCAGCGAATCAACAGAAAAATCGATAGGGCTTGTAAAATTTTAGTTTCTTTTTCAGAATTTGTTGTGAAAAGTAGCACACAATCCGGCATCTTCCTATGAGTACTTACAGAGTATAAGAGTGAACCGACACATAAATTGGTGCCTATTTTCAGTCACAGAGCTATGAACCCACTCACATTAATAAGATTGTATGCACGATAACCATTCAAAAATTGCACAATATCACAGCAGGAGAAAAGTCAGCTTCAGACGTAATATTACTTGAATTGTGCACCATCTGGTCAGGAAGTTTTGAAGTGAATGAATTTTGGACCAATTTGATTGAGCGGGATGCAGAATGATGAGTGGCCAACATGTGGAGGGGGCCAAAGAGATAAAGTCAAGGACTTCTATCCAACAAACACCTCATTTGTTCACCTGCCAAATGAGTAAAAGTAAATGGAAACAGCTGTTTGCTGAGTTGACTATCAGGACAAGAATCACTAAACAAAAACCTTGGCAGACCAGTCTAGTCCATCAATTGTAGTTACACAGTTCACCCCACAGTTATGTTGCTCAGCTCTTACGAATGAAAATGAAGCTGGGCCGACCCCTTTACTTGTCTATCACACAAGGGGTCAACATCACAACTGTTGCCACAGTAATGTGTCCATTAATGGGTTGTTTTGACCCTCATATGGGCTGCCCACTATGCCCAAAATGACTCCAGGACACGCACACATATAAAAACCTTAAAAGATCCCTAGGACTTCTGTTTCTAAACTAAGCCAAACAGGCAATAGCAACAGGTGAACAAAAGCATACTTTCAAGTCCAGTTAATTACATTCTAGTTAAATAGCCCCAAATCACCACTTTGTCTCAGATGGTTTTACAGCTAGTACAACATACTACACCCACTCTCCTTAGACCTATAATTTGAATAAGGAACAACCTTTTAATGGGAAAGAAAAAAAGAGAACCTCAGGACGAACAAGAGAATAAGGATCATTTCAGACATGCAGTAGGTGTATATACAGAGTAAACAGAAGTAGTAGTAGTTAAATTACAGCAAGGAGAAATGGAATTACAATCTTAAATCAATACAATATAGCAACATATTTAATATACTTAATATGCTATTAAGAGATTCAGGTAATATCGTTTATGATGAGTGTGAAATCTGAATTGCTGGTATACTGCACTGTGTATTTGAAGAGTCTTCTGTGATATAGCATTACTCCTATTATACTGTCAGACTCACTATGGATTTTTTTTATTCCACAAATGGCACTGCATTACCCACAATGCAACTCGAGCAGGGGCAGTCTGGTCAGAGATTCGGGTGCTTGCAGCAGCTAATTTAGCCTTGAGCAACAAGCCTCAAGCAGAGATGAGGAACAGGCTGCAGAGGTCTGGTGAGCTCACTTCTTCAACTCCACATGGTCAGATTTTCAAAGTTGTAGTCTCTGTCTCCGACTGACGCTGACTCAAGTGACATCACAGGAGGCAATTTATCAAAATTCGGAGCCACAAGAGACTTTTTAAAAACTTTTTAAATATATGTAATAGTACTCCCCTAAACCTATAAGCGGAGTTTGATGTATAGGAATTCATCTTTAAGATTAGTTCAAATACACATTTTTCTAGGACATTCTACATGTCCTAGACTTTACACTGGTATCTAAAGGTGTTTGGTGAAAGGTCATTGTTTAATCACCCTCTCCTTGACTGTTAATGAACCTTTTCTTTTATTATAGAAGTTCAGGTCACAGCAGCTTTTAACTGTATCACCATAACCGCATAAATGAAGCTATGTAAATTGCTAATCTAATTCTTTCTTTGACGTATTACTGTACCCACAAATAGAAAAAACAAGTGACAGCAGTGGCATTTCTCTCTGCCTCACCTGAACTTAACATTTGTAGCAACAATTTATGTGTTGGACACATCTAAAACCTCCAGGGGTGTTGAAAACTAAAACACAATAGTGCAAAACTCCTCTTTAATGCCCACAGACTTCATTTACAGTAATCACGATTTGCATTCATTATACAAAAACACATTCATTATACACATACAATAGACACTAATTACAAATGGTCTAATGAGAACACCTTTTGACATTTAAGATAAGGGAAACAGTATGAAGGAAGGTTTTTCTTAATGAGTGTTTACTGTGTGCATGTACGTCCGTGCATCTAGGCATGCATCTGTGTATTTAGAGAAGAGATTAAAAGGTTAATACAGATGTGCAAGCAGGGATGACAATGCCAGGGGCTTGGTGCATATCTGAGAGGTAGGAGAAAACAAGGGGCCCTGAGATTTCTCCTCCTGTCGTATATATATATATATCTCGCTCTTTTTTTCCCTGAGTTTTCAACCCCAAATCCTCTTCCCCCGGTTTTCTGAGGGAGCCATGTGACCTCCGAAGGCCCTCGCAGTCATCCATCCCGTTCGAAATGCTGGTTAATTAACGACAGCACAGTTTAGGCTTTTTGCTAAATAGCCAGATACTGTAATCAAACCGCAGCATCTGACAGGCTCGCGATACAAGCTGCTAAGCAAAGAAAAACACTTGCTCGCTTCAGAACTGGAGTAGAGGGGGAAAAAAAAATTATAATTTCGTTCAGCCTGGCCAATCCAGTGTGTGTGTATGTGCAAGTGTTGTGTGTGATAAAGAGGAGGGCCGTGGAAGAGAAACACTATTAGGGTCAAATCAATTGCGAGAGAGAGAGACGCACAGAGAGAGACATAAAAAGAGAGAAAGTCAGACTGACCAACAACCGAAGAGACAAAAAGCAAGGACGGTGTGTGACCTTTCCCTCCGACCCCTCCGTAGACATCTCTGAATTGTTCCTATTGATAATCAACAGCCTGAAAAGGTTACAGGAGGCGTTCAAAATCATTCTTTCATAAGCTTCACAGCTCAACACCTTTCTTTTTCTTTTTTTTTTACCCTGCTTTTATATCACTCACGAGGAAGAATGAAAAAGGAAAAGAAGTGGCGAAAAATATAATATGGCAATTTAGCTAAGTAATTACAGCATTTTACTCTCAACTACCAACCACCTACCCGCGGCTCTGTTGGCAGAGAAAGCTAATAATTCAATTTCTCGGTGACAGTAATTGTCAGCCGGTGTACCTAAAGGTCATATCAGTCACCCAAGAGAAAGGGAAGGGAGAGCCCGATGACACAATCACACAAGAGCAATTTAACATCAGAGCTAATGGGAGGAGTGCAGCTGTGATAGACAGAGAGAATAGTAGAGACGTGGAGAGCAGAGGAGCTTGATCTCATGACAGAACGCTCACGTGATGTTTGGATGGTCAGAAGACAAAACGTCCAAGTCTGAAAAACTTTAAAAGGTTTTTTTTTTTTTTCCCTGTTTCGTGAAATGTTTCTTTTTGATTTTCTATTTTAATTTGCTGTGTCTGGATTAGGGTGTTAATGGCTTATTATTTTTTACTAGACATAACCATGTAAGAATCGAACTTAGCTCACATTTTCATATGAATCAGTGAGGAATTTCCCATTTAATGTATGTGGAGGTTTGCTTTGCTTGCTTTACAGATCAAAGGATTAATGAAATCTTTGCTTATCAAATGAATAACACATTTACAGGCTGCAATAAAGCATGATTATTTTTCTGGTCAAAATGGATATACAGTATTGCATGAATGTAACTCTTAAAAACACATTTCTAGGGTCTCTTTTTCTCTCTTTCAGAGACATATCCTGTATAAATAAAGGCAAATCAATAATAGATGCAATAAAAAGTCGATGCTTCAGAAGGTATGGAGTGAGGACTGTGGGAGAGGTAACGAGAGGGCAGCCTAGCCTTTGAAGTAATTGACTAATACAGTAGCGGGTATTAAAGTCATTGAGTGCCAAAAGGGAGCAGGCAGCCGCTTGACCCTGAGCCACTTTGGACTAATCTAGCATTCAATCCAGCGTGTAATGACTGCTAGAGCTGTCAATCCTCTGGGCTCTCTTTCTGTCTCACACACGCCGACACACACAAGCGCATGAGCACACCCACTCCTAAACACACGTGCACGCGAGTGTGCACACACACATACATATATATAAGCAACCCTCTCTCATCTCTCTGCGCCTTGAACAACATAGGGAGAGTCTGCTGGACAGCTTGGTTGAAATGTCCCGGGGTTTCAGAGGATAAAACCAGGCATCACAGGTTATCCAGGCCATCTAGAGACATCATACTATTGGGAAATTGTAGGGTTTTTTTTTTTGGAAAGCTCTTTTGTGACTTCACTTATGAGCGTTTAATACAAAATGTCTGCAGGAAGCACAAGGTCTGGGAAGGAAGTTTATCTGAGGAAGGAGACTCGTTATCGAGTGGCACGGGATGAGCAATTTGCTTAACCTCTCCACCCGGCTAGGTGTAGTTGATCAATATGTTTAATCCACACTGTGAAGTGTCCACGAGGACTGGGAAGCATGATGGGAGAATGGGAGAGGAGAGAAGAGAGGACTTCAAAATTAAAGTCATCACTTATGTCTCTTAATTTCTTTGCTTATTGTGCTACATTGATTGCAGAGTAGGGCTTGGGTATCAATGGTATCATTGATATTTTTCATTTGCTTTACGAAGGCAGTCTATTATGCTGCGGAGCGAAATATTTTTAGTCATACATTCATCACATTCCAGCTGCTTTTCCTATTTTAGAATTAATATTACGCAGGCTGTCCACTTTTGAGTTCAATTGTCTCTCAAACGCCACTTTCATCTTCAGCTCTTGCGGTACATAATTTGACAATCCAGATTCACCATCTTTCTTATTCGACATTTTCACTTGTTTTACCTGCAGCTCATTGAATTATGTTTACCAAATAATTACTGAAATTATCAAACGCTAAATCCACCAGCAACCTCGCACAGCACCTTCTTCTGTGTATACAATATGCTGATTGTTATAAACAGAAAGTCTATAAATGCATCAATATTGCACATATTGCTGACAGGGTGCATTATGCGTAATAACTACTACTACTTTTGATACTTTACATATAATTTGTTGCCAATACTTTTGCACTTTTACTTAAATAAGATTTGATTTTGACTTTGTGGTTTACTCGAGTCAGGATGTGGGTACTTCTTCCACCACCATCAATACAAAATCAATACAGTCCAGACTGCTTGTTCACTGACAGTCATGGTGAGAAACTGCTTCCATTGTTTAGTCATTGACTCTAAAACTATGGAATACAACGGTTTATTCAACGCACTGTACAATACTTAAAAATAGCTATTTTTAAATCATTTTGTTGGAAGTTTTCAGTCACTTTTAGCCACCATGTCAGATATTTTAGGCAGAATGGATGAACACACAATACAAACAAATCATTCAGCGTGTGGTCTGGTGCACATCAGTGAAGGCGCATGCGATAAGACGTTTAATGAACACTCCTGCTACACTATGGGTGTCTATAAGGAGTCCGTCAACCATCCACTGACTCACTGCAGTGTCTGCAGTCCTATCACCACACAAAACGACACCTGTCACACTGCCTGAGCAGCAGCTAAAAAAAGAGAGAAAAGAAAGCGAAAGAAACAGAGGCACTTCACAACACTGTCATTGCCATTCATAATACGCATTGGCGTATAAAGAGGGCCATTAGGGGCCCCAACCTGGGAGCCATTAAATCATTTTAAATCGTTGTAACATCCCATTAGTGTCAGTGGTGGGACCACATAATAGTCTGTATTAGAGGGATAACCACAAGACGCTCCATTTGGACTGAGTCACACGGGTCCTCTCCCCCTCTTCTCCTCTGCTCTCCTGTCCCCGTCCCCAGATCCTCACCTCCGTCCTGAGGAAGTGAAGGGTCACTAGTGGATGGAAGTGCCAGTCCAGACATAGAGGACTCAAGTGGGGGTTTTTCCCCTGTTGGCTGCTGCTGCTGCTGCTTCGAATCACAAGGACGAGGAGGCTGCTGAATAAGGAACACAGCGAAACCACCTCGATGAATTAGGCATGATGCAGGTAGCCTGTAATAGGCCCATTATGCTGCCTTTAACTGTGTCAATAGGAAACAGCAGAATTAAATCTCAGGTTGTTTTGTCTGGGGGGAAGGATGCCTGTGCCTGTTTCTGCTGTGTGTGCTATTGTATGTGTGCTATAAAATTCATGCACGGAAATAACTGTTCCACAAATAAATAAGCTGGGGGAGGCAACAATTTTACAACAGTGCTGTACAAGCAGAACACATAGCCAGTAAAATGATACAAAAATACTGTCAGAAACATCACATGAATACTGTACATAGGGACAAGTTTAATCTATACACCAAAAACTACCAAAAACTTAAACCTATGTCCGAGAAATAGTTTGACATTTGGGGGAATATGCTTATTTCCTGCAGAGTTTAACATGGAAAGATCAATGCCATTCTCGTGTCAGTGTGCTAAATATGAAGCAAGAGCCAGGAGATGGTTAACTTTGCATAAAGACTGAGGTAGGGGAAAACTATTAGCCTCAGAGGCTGTGTCCAAAGCTAAAACATCCACCTACCAGCATCTCCAAAGCTCAGTAACTAACAGATTATATGTGGTTTTGTTTGATGCATACAAAAAACAAAGTATAGAAACAACAGTGACTGGCTCAGCCAAGAAATAATCCAGCAGATAACCCCCTCATGTACCACAACTTGTCGCTTCAGCATTTTCGTTTTTGTTGTTACAGAACCAGGCTAGCTGTTTCCCCCTGCTTCCAGTCTTTATGCTAAGCTAAATGAATCAGCTGCTGGTTTTCGCTACATAGTTAGCATACAGACATGAGATTGATCCTCTTATCTAAATCTCATTAAGAAAGCAAGAAAGAAAGTAAGTCAATATAATGACGAGCAGATCCACAGACAGCACTACATCTCACAGCGTAAACCTGAAATGTGTTTTATATATCATCAGCAGAGTTTCTTCATTACACCCAGTGATCAAACAGGTAAGGCTTCCTTGCAGTTCACCATAATTACTGTCCGTATAAATCACACAGGTGACAGGGACCCCTGTAACAATACCAGCCAAACCTGAAAATATGTCAGGCTATTGTGAGCTTTGAGAAAAACTCTGTGTAAAATATGCATCTCTTCACTTCTTTCTCTATTTTTCTCTGCTGGATGATAAATAGCTCATTCGGCAGACCCTTGGTGTGCCCTCAGAGTTCTTAAAGGAACAAAGCCATGATGAATGGATCAATGCCAGCGGTCCAGGAAAACAGCTCTTCCGGCCGATAAAAAAGATTTGCCAATGACAATTGGGGGACAGCGGTGACCCGGAGAGTGGGTCTTTGGGGTACGGCCCCCCCAGAGGGGCCCTGGTGATGGAGCTAGGATCACCATTAGGGGGAAGATTAAGTGGCCCCGGCTTCCTCTCTCACTTAATTATACATGCAAGCCCCCTCTGTACCGCCCGCTGCAGCACCTCAGAAAAAGGCAGAGTGCTCCTTTGTCTCAGCCACTGGCCGCCACTTTGATTGCTTATTGGCTGTCTCTCCTGACAACCGCCGGGCACAGAAACAACTCCCATTGGCCAAGGTGTCAGGAAAGCAGAGAGGGAAGGATAAAAAAAGGAGAGAGAGTAAAGAGAAGAGAAAGAGAGAGTTGGATAAGAGACAGACAGCAAGGGAAGATGTGCGTATTTAGTTTTCATTACACTGGGAGCTTGAAGAGGATGGGGGAGGAAAAAAATGTCCTTGTCAGAATGGGAGTCTCTGGAGGTGCTGGGAGGCGTGCTGGTGCCATCCACCGACACTCAGCTGACAAATATGGAACCCCTCAAAATAGAGCAGTTCATGCTTGAAAACAATGGCTTATGAATAAACAACAGGACCCAAGAATCCTGCTAATAAACAAAATGATACCACTAGGGGCTGAGAGGGACAGGAGGGGAATGAGACAGGCTGAGAAAAGCCTGTTATATGCTAACAACATGCAGGAACACATGACGATCATTGTGTTAGCCCCCAATGGCCCAGTTGGAATGGACTCATACTCAATTTCACTGGTCAAATCTCGCCTCAACCCATTCTCGCTACAAAAAAAAAAGGACCAATTGCTACAAACTGGGGCCTAATCTCTTTGCCAGACTGTTGCACACACATTAAAGGCGCTGATCAGAGGCAAGGCGAGGGTACAATGTAGATGTTGAAGCGCCTAAGTGAATCTCAATGATGATGACTTCCATCCATAGCTTTCTGCGGTTTCAAATCTCAATCCATACCACATGCATCCAAGCCAAAGTGTTCCAACATGTTGACAAGAAAAAAAAACTGCTTTCCGAAGTAACAGAAGAAACATATTTTTATATAAGAGGACATTTAAAAAATGGAGCAGCTAACACACTTTTAAGATCGGGTTGCGCAAAGGACAGTGTCAATAATTAATCCTGCAGGCAACTCAGCTTCAGTGTACTCATCATGTTTTAAGAACATAACTGGAGATGCCGTTAATATGTAATGGGACTGCAGAGATGCTTCCCACCCCTCGAGTTTTCACGGCGAAAACGGAGAAATCAAAGTTTATGTCCTGAGGCAACCTCAAATCAAACAAAGACTCCGCCGCCGCCAAATCTGGGAACATTTTAAATGGATTATTTGGTGTTAGTGGGTTAATAGCTAATCAATACACGGTCCAATGACGTCCCAATGGTCTAATCCAGCTAATCACATACAGTACAAGACAGCTGGGGATAGAAATACGGATTTCAAAAGACAGATCCCCCGTGAAGGCGGTAAGGTGTAAAAGAATCAATACATTGGGGATTTACAGCTTTTTAAGAGCTTAATAACTATCTTTAATTAAGAAACCATCATGTCAGCTAAATTCGACAAAAATGGACTTCCAAACCTTCTAGTGAATGTCATATCAAATGAACACCTATCACCACATAATAAGCTTTGACATGGAAAACCTACCGTTGACTTTTCCTTTTTGGAAATGGCATGAATCATAACGTCAACTTTGAATCAATGCTGACATGTTATCTTAGGCACATTAGCTAAAATTGCTTTTAGGGGTAAAATCAATAATCAACCTGGCTGTTTACTATTCAAGCAGACCCAGTCAAAGCTCGGGGCAGAACGAAGGGAATGTTTGGTTTAGACTAAGAGGAAAGTTTGCAGAGAAAGTTATGAGCCTGCATTCACTTATTAGGATTTTTTTGGCATCTGCATGGAAGTGGAGTAGCTCTCTAAATATTGAGAGGTTAACTAAGGCATGTCATTTTCAGAACATAAAATTCTATGCAATTCTGCATTAACATTTATGCCCAAAAGCTATCTATTATTAAATATAATTTGAGAATGATGAGCTGAAAGTGACATTAATGGCAGTGGCAAGATTGATATACTTGGACTCAAACTTAGACACTGGCGGGCAGGCACATGTACGCACTCGTGCACATGCATGCGCGCACACGCATACACAGCAATACTGGAGTTATTCCTTACCTGTATAATCAGTGCTACAATGTAAAGCAGAGACTTTATGCATTAGAACACATTCAAATTTAAGGGGAAGCACAAAGAATGGCATTTAAATAACTACTTTCAGATGAAATAAGAAATGTGATTTATGGGCATAATTGTTTACATAATTCATAAGATGATTATCACATTACAGCACATAAATTATACTACTTTCATGATAAATCAAAGCCAGCACACTGTTGTCTAAGGTTTATTTAATATGCATTATAATCATAAATCAAAGTAAGCAACACTAATTTTGACACACTGGAAGACTAATCACTGTCTGAATTCTATCATCAAATACAAATACATGTTCCCATCTTAACCAGAGCCGCAGAGGCACAAGTGAAATCAATAGGAGAAAATCAATTAGAATGTGTTTGCATGTATGGATTGACACCTTGAATCATCAGTCCTATTGATCCTCTCCGCTGTGATCTTCATAAAACCCATTTGTTCCATCTAAAGTTTGCACATGCAGCCAATACGTTGTTCTTTCCCCCTCTGGTTTGCATAAACAATGGCAGAAGGGTCATAAAGAATACATCATAAGAGTTAGTGAAACATATTTTCATTTCCTTACAGAATGCATATTCTGCGGAGAAAAACAAAAATGACAGGCAAGAAAGGAAAAAAAAGAAGCTCCTAGGATTGGAGTAGAAAAACAGGACAGATTTGCCGACAAAATGGCACAAATGTCTACAAAGTGAAGCGTGTAACTTTCAGACAAATTGAATGATGATCCAGTTTTAAACTGCTAACCACCCCACCCTAAAACAAAAAGCCCTGATGAACATCCTTGTGACTGAACTGATTGCAGTTAATTATAAATTATGCAGTCATTGTGGGCCCACAAAAGAAGACATCCCCACTCTGCAGTCAGATGTAATTACCAAAGTCAGGCGCACTCCACTGTGTGTGATCCAACCCTGACAGCCAACGCTGACTGATGACCTTCCCCGGTAAAGACTCCCTCAGTTGGGTCGATGAACACATGAGACACACCCACCCACCATCCACTCCCCCCCACCCCCTTTCTAAACTTCCTCACTCCAACTAGATATTAAACATCTCTATACCTGCTCAGACACCCATGTGACCTGTCGTTCAGGTACAAACCTATTGACAATTTGAATCATCAAGCTGCCGTGGCTAGTCTTGCCTATCATTCACAATCAAGGGTTTATCACTCCGCGTTCCTATGTAGGGCAAAGAAATATGACTCCCCCGTCAGCGGGTGGCAGAAAGGGTTGGGCTTTGGAGTAAGGAGGAAGGGGAGGAGAGGGCTAATTTGACACAGCTCGCTTGGCTTGCCATAATTGCTCCGTCACTGTCAGTCCTTGAGAGGCCTTCTCGTCGTACAATTTGGACACAATTACCAGCCGTTTACCGGTGGCCGTTATGCCCGTCGTTCCATCCCAACCCCCCCCTTAAAACCCCGCCTGTTCTCCCGTTTGGCCGGTGGCTAGGATGTGCCATGCCTCATCAAACGCGGATGCGGCCCATTAATGAACACTGTTAGCATTTCTCTTAAACTTCTCCTGCCTCTAATAAACATGCAGTGTTCCATGAAGGAGCATTGCCATCCTCGTGACATGATATTTATTGTCTGCGCTGGTGGGAGGGAGCGAGGATGGGAGGACAGAGGTGAGGGGAGGGGTGGTTAGAAGTGAAGAGAGATATATCAGCGATGAGTAGGGGAAAAAAAGGGGAGGGGAGGTGAACAAAGACAGATGAAGAGGAAGAGAAACAGACTGGAACATCTCTTTCTGCCATCGCACCAGTCAGCGGCTACCGCTGCATGTGCATATGAATTTACCTCAGGGCTGTATCGTAACTTTGAGATTTGAATTTCCACAGTAAACACATCACGGAGGCCTGTGAGTTTGTCAGAGCTGATTAAGTCCTTGTGTGCAATGTTTAAAACTGATCCGTCAATAAAAGAAAAAAAAGGAAAATGTATGAAAAGAGATTTAAATCAACATTTGATATTCAGGGCTAATGCAAACATTTGCAGTTCACTGCAGCTGCTTCACAGTAAAAACTCTCCAACTGTACCAGGGCAAGAAGGAAAGAAACATGTTTATACAGTGAAACAGATGCAGAGAAGTGACATACACAGGAAAGTAACCTCACTTTTTCAGCAAGTCAGCAAGAGTGTTAGAGATGGCATATTGCTCAAGTGGGATATTAAAGTTTTAAACAGTGCTAAGTTTAAATACATTCAAAATAATTTACATTTGATTATATGAAAAACAGAATTACTCATTTTCAGGTTCTATACTTGTGGATCACACTGCATATTTCCTCATGCATAGCCTCACACAAAGACACACGCGCAGGTTCCTGCTCAACACAACAAAGTCACACTCAGCACGAGCGTGATATGATTCCTCTGCACTTTGACACCTGTTTTGTCGCCAATGCCAAACAGAAGCATGGAGAGAAAGCAAAAAAGAAGAGTGAGAGGCTGAACAAGAATGTGAGATAAACAGCAGGCAGCCGGGACACTTGTGGTGACCTAATGGTGTCTGTGTCCTCTAAAAAGCCTATCATTTCCTCGATTTGGCCCCAGGGTGGCCCCGTGTGTCGCGGCGAGGGCCGTCGTTACTGAACAAGGGGTGGTCATCATCTATCATTGTGCACCTGCCTCTGTTTAATATTCTGAAGTAATTACACGGCCAATATATAGGGAGAGGGTGGTCACTATGGCCCTATATACACAGACAAACAAAGGCCAAAACACACAGTTCGTCAGAATGAATGAGGATTTGGTGCAGGAAAAAAGAAGTGATGATCAAGCATTCACAGTCAATTGTGTTGTGTCTCCGGGGACGGTGGCTTCCACAATCACACACACTCTCCCTCTCTCCTCACCTCTCAGACCTGTAGAAATTAATGAAGCCCAGTGCAACTGCAGTCAAAGGCACAAAATGGCCGCTCATTAATAGCCTGCTGTCACAGGGGCCATTATGACACAGCTAGATATTAGAAATGAGGGATGTATTATTCCCGAGGCCACTGATGATAAACAAATGAGTGAGGAAAATAGAGAGTTTACTGTGAATCTACTTGCAGCATATTTGATGTTAAAAAAAACGGTATTGTCTTTGTACTGTGTATCTAACTCTATTTGCATAGCTTTAAAATGGGCACGAAAACAGCACAATGCTTTCTGCGCGGCCGGCTAATGCAAAGGACTTTAAAAATGAACAAAAAAAAACAAAACAAAGGGACGCTAACTCAGGCAGACTCCCATACAGTAACACATCCACATGTGTGCACGCACAAACAACCCCGGCAACAAAGTAAGACTTTTCATGTCTCTGTGGAGATAGGAGCTGGCATCGTACTAAGTGTTTGGTTGCTCACCGAATAAACTCATTAATTTGCTTAATTATGAAACTCCCTATCAATTTCCCCCTCGCTGGGAAATGCTCAGTGAAGCTATGCAACAACATAACACATTTAGAGGCTATGTTCTCACTATCACATAATAAACAAACAGAAAATACACCAGGGCCTGATTAAAGGCCTTTTACACTACAGAGGAGGAGAGAGAGAGAGGAGACAGTGTTTGTTTCTCTGCTCACAGATGAAATTGTTTCAGCTTGTTTTTGACAGCTACAGCTACAGACATGCTGGCTATTATTGAGGAAGTGGGGGGGTGGAGAAAGGCTGGTTGTAATAATTAAAGCACACCACTAACCTGAATAAATTAATGCTTCCTCTCCGTGTGTGCGCAAATGTGTGTGTGTGAAAGCTAATGTGCAACTGCACGTTCAGACAGGCTTTGTTCGTCCTGATTAATTTTTTGTTTCTTGTGCTGTTTGTATGCATGTGCGTGCATGCACGTGTATTTGTGCTAGTGCGTGTGTGTGAGTGTATGATAAAAGTGATGCATGCTGTATTGTGATGGGGTAGCTGTTTGCTTCCTTCTCATGGCTCACAATTCTTATCTCATGAATGCAAATTAAAAGTTTTTAAGCAAGGGTTAAGTAAGGGTGTCACTGCAAATACAGTGTAGCCTAGGCTTGTGTTTAACATTTTCTGGACACTGCAGAAATACTGCATCAGTATATAATACCATGGGCACCAAAAACAGCAACAAAACACCTGCTGGCATAACAGTAAAACTTCTTGAATATTAATATTTATGAGCGTTTTGAAGTCCTTTACCCAAAATTGTCTAACTTTGTAGATGATATATGCATTTCAGCTTTTAAACACATGCACAACAAGCATTTTTCTATTTGAAAACCAGTTCTGTAGCGCATTGAAATTACATCCCTCACGTGTTCCACAAAATCTATCTGCCCTATAAAGCCATTTACTCTAAAGAAGTCCATTTAGAACGAGCCCATCCCTTCAACAGACAGTGGTGGAGTGGTAGACACATTTGGCCCTGATGTTGACAATGACAGCTGAACTAGCAGTGATAAAAGGAACACACATATGCACACACATATGCATCTAATGCACTGTATACATGCATGCACACAGCATAGCATTAAGTACACCCGTAGTTTGTTGTATGTATGAGATATCCACTTTCACACACACACACACACACACACACACACACACACACACACACACACACACACACACACTCAAACCCAAAAAAAAAGGGGGGGAAGGTGGGAGGCTCTCGTCAGACAGGGTAAATCCCATTATTTGGCCCTCATCCCAGAGAGTGAATTGAGAGTCAAGTAGGATGCATGTGGTAACCACAATGAAATTACAGCTGCTGTGAGGCCGAGCGCTGCTAATGCACCCCCATTGTGTCCTCGAGTGCATCTAAATAAGCAGGGGTAAAAGGCAGCCTGTGCTAGGGCTGCCAGGGTTACAGTGTGTGTGTGTGTGTGTGTGTGTGTGTAGAGGTAAATGGAGGCCTGCCTGTGATAGAGGGCTGTATTTAGGCTTGATGATGGGTAACCTGTGGGGACCACCTGATGCGGCTTTGTTGTATGTGGGTTTATGAGGTCGAGTGTAAGTGCAGGTGTTTATGTGTGCGCAGGTCCACGATATTTTCCCTGTCCCACTTAAAAAGGATATGATCCACTGTCACCGTCTACCTGTAACTCACAGCCTGCACGTACTACAACATGACAGTGATGCTAGACAAATGGAACAAAAACCCTTTTGCGATATTTTTACCTGTAATAAACCTGTAGGTTTGTTATGTCCTGCACTCGTACAGAACTAGGCCGTAGATCACGGGCCTTTGCTCTAAGACAGAGACAAATTCCTCTGGATTACAAACAGCCATACTCTCCCACAGCACAGTAACCAGGACATCAGCCAGAGGGTGGACGAAAAAGTGAAGAAAAAGAAGTGAGGGGGGGGGGGGAGGAAAACACTAAAACTGTCAGTTGAAGATGCAAAACAGAGATCCGGATCTATCCATTATGAATGAGATATATTTGAAAGGTGGAGGCTGAATGTGAACAGTGAGAAGGAGGAGGAGGACACTCACTTACCCCACCATACCCAGCAACGCTTAACCCTCTCACAACCCCGAAACCCCCGCACACCTCCGTCCCCCCCTTTCCCCTTAGCGCAAGCTCCGGTTCATCAACAAAAGCCTTTGTACAGTCAACAGTGCTGTTTTTATTCATGTTACATTCATCCTCCGAGCTGTCCATCAGGCGCGGCTGGGACGGCTGATCTAAAACAGAGCCTCAAACTCATGACAGGAGGATAGAGCCGTAACTCCGGAATGCTAACCTCTACTGTTATTTGGCCCGTGGAGAGAATGGGAGAAAGGTAGATAGAGGGAAAAGAGAGAGCGATACACAGCCTAATGACAACTACAAACACAGACGTAGCTTTGTTCCAGCTCTACAAAACAGCAGACTTCAGTGGGATTGCTTTCGCTTCCATGGGCCTAATCAGACTTGTGTTATTTAGACTTCAAACATGGCCTCCAAAGAGAGACAGGGAGCGAGCTAGGTGTGTGTCTCTTGCTAATAGCTGCTAGCATGATTCGGTTAAGCTGCTTATTTCCGACATAAATAATGCATCCAGGCAGATACGCTTGACTTTAGTTGAATATGAATCGCTTGCATGATTGACACCGAGGTTTGTTGAGCGCCGAGTTGATTCTACAGTCTCACCTTTGGAAATAGGCCTGTCTCATTTAATATCCCCGATGTTAACATAATTATGACAACCAGCACTGATTCATGCATGTGTCTGTGTAATATCCATGACAAAATTAGGCTACTATTTTTTTTGAGGGGGGTGGGGAGCAGGCAGGATAGATTTTAGTAGGGTATCAAAGGCAACTAGATTGTCTGCATGTTTAACAGCTAAGCCAAATCAAATCAGAAATAAGAGGACTATCTTCAGTTTAATTCTGGATACTTTCACAAGACACCCTACTTACCCACCCACAAACCCTGCCCCCTCTTAGCCCCCTTTTTTTTTTTTACAGTCATTGATTCCAATCAATCAACGCTAATTAAGCAGGCACCTATACACATATATGTCATATGCTAATAGGGTAATGATATGGGCATTTAGTTGGTGCTTTAATCTTATGCTACTTGCAGCTAACACATAATGACACTCTCTACCCAGCCATGGGAATATTTATAAGAGACCACTGAGAGCTTGTGGACACGCACACACACACACACACACACACACACACACACACTGGCTGGTACTTCACACCGGCTCACTGTATTAAACCTTATTTACAAGCTAACAGCTATAACCATTACAGATACGGTGGCGGAGAAACCGCATTAGGTTCAATGGGCCAACAGCGTGTAATCCAAAACAATAAAATGTAAATTTGAGTCAGTCAAGCACACTAAAAAAAAAAAGCAAAAAAAACCCACACATGGCTCATCTGCAAACAGATGAACATCTCTGTGATACAAGATGTTTTTCACCCCATTCAGTCTCTTTTAAGACCTTGGCGCATCAAGGAAGGAATGTTTCTCATTTCATGTTTAATCCCCCTCTCAGTGTTAAGGTGCTGTGGATAAATATATTGCAGACTCCTTCCCTCGCCTAAACCCACGGCCCTCCCCATCCGTGCAAAAATTAGCACAGTGAAATAGCTCACAGGGAGCTACAAGCCAGTATTGAAGAGACAGTGAATAAATAAATATCCACAACTGTCCAATAGTGTTAATGTTTTTGAATATTATTGGTTTATTTTGTGCATACTTTTATAGTAATCTACTCATGCTGTGCATATATATGTATATACTGTCATATTCAGCTAACTCATGTACATAACACAAACTGGTTGTAGAAACCATATTTATTCCATCATCTTTTACACTCTGCACCATTGCACTATCAGCAGTCCTTCATACAGTGTTCAAATGTTATCGTTGTTTTTATATATATATACAGATATTTATGCACATATATACCTTTTTAATATGTATATAGTTATTTTATCTTTATGTTTACCTGTCAAGTCTCTTATCTTTTAACTGTACTTATGTTTATACCTGTACTGTATGTACAACTGAGATTCCTCGTGTGTGTACACACACCTGGCCAATAAAGTGATTCTGATTCTGACACAGTATTTGTTTAACCATTTTATTTTTTTCATGTGCATCTCAGTCTATGACACTGAAGTGGAGTAGCAAAATAAAAGCACACATGCGCGCTGTACGTTCTCAAATAAACATTACTGCTAATCGCTGCAGTTTTCATTTAGTTGCTTTTATTGCATTTCATTTTTATTAGTGCAGAGAGTCAAAAGAGTTGGATTCAAACTCATGACGTCACAAATACACTGTATGCTCATTCCCCTGGTGAGCCAGCAGGATGCCTCAGGCCGGTGTACTTTTTCCATGACAATACTGTGGAGAGGTTGAGGAGGGAAGGGAGACTGAATCTGTTCCAGCAGGAAGCACTTCACTGACTACGCTGAGTTGTTATGACTGACTGGGGCCGTGTATGGAAGACAATTTGACGTACACGAGTTCAGATTTACTTCAATTAAAGTGAATAGTTCAATTCAAATATTCACTGTGATGACATGCGATGTTCTAAATTGTCGAGAAAGCCCTATTTTCTTATCATGGCTAAAAGATTCACTACCATTTGTTCCTTCACGTCTGGTCAGCCTCATTTTAGCCAAGGACCCTTTTTTAGTTTCTTTTGTATTATTCTTCTGTGTGCGTCTTAATCTTGTGGGTTGAAATTGCTTTCAAAACCTACGTTACAACAGTAAACTCTGAACTCACCTTGACATTAGGCGTTAAGGGGTCCAGATTCTTTGTGAATTCTTCGGCTTCTTCTGAA
Source organism: Argyrosomus regius (assembly GCA_946959425.1). Lineage (NCBI taxonomy): Eukaryota > Metazoa > Chordata > Actinopteri > Sciaenidae > Argyrosomus > Argyrosomus regius. Next base: position 8,213,190 of record OX336904.1, on the reverse strand, counting down.
AGATAATCAAGGTTAAGAAAGAGAAAGATCATCATTGGACGAGCAATATCATAATTAAAAGAGACATGCAGAAGTTTTCTGACTTCACAAACATTAAAAACTAATCAGAAGCTCTGTCCTTGCAAGCCCTTACGCGGGTCTTTGTTGCTGATAATAACCTGCCTCCGTGCAGCTCATCTCCTGCGCCACTCTGTTGTGTGATATGCAGAAATAACCTAAGGTAAACTCAGTGGTGTTTGTAAGGGAGTTCTCTCTCATACTCCCAAGTGATCATTATTTGATCTTGTTTAGTTCATTATTCATCTTGAGGGAGCTGGTTGTGACTTGTGGATAAATGCCATATGAAAGGCATTGTGCGCTGAGGATGCATCCTCACTTTTATCCTGGCTCCCAAAACAGATCAATTAGTAAAACTAAACAGTAAATTATTAATCACATTGCTTTGTGTCCCCGTTCCATCACCGGAAGAAAACAGTTCATTAGAGAGGGAGAGAGAAGCAGGAGGTGTGGGGGGAGAGAGAGAGAGAGAGGCAGCAGCGTGATTGAGAGGGGCTTTAAACCGAGCTGATGCTGTGTGAACATTTGAAGAAAAAAGAGGGAAGAATTATCAAGCATGTCCATCATTCCAGGTAACTTCCAAGCCACCCCCACTGTCCCCTGGCCCCTCCTAAAATGACGTGCACTCATAAAATGGGGTCAAGCAGTGGAGGAGTTCAATGTCACAGCCATCATATACGTTGCCCGTTGGGGTGCGTGTGATTAAAATAACACACAGGGATGTTTCATGTCATGGTGAGCAATCAGACCATATTTGCAAAAATATTCAGATCAGATGAATTTTAATGAGGTGTACACTCGAGGGGGATACCGCTGCCAGAGCGCTGGGGATAGAAGGTGGAAGCAAGCCCGTCCCCTTATTTGCCAGAAGACAGCAAGGTACATAAACTTTTTTTTCCCCCCACCATCTCTCTCTCTCTACCCTTATATGAAAAAAAAAAAAAAGAGACAGATCCAAATTCAGGGGTCCACTCGGTGTTCAGATTGCTCTGCTGTTCTGAGTTGGGCAATTTGAATAAATTATTCCAAATAAGAAGAAAAAAAAAAATCGCTCAGTGGGGTTCATTTTGTGAGAAATTATATTTTCGCAGGAAAGGTTAATTTTGAAGGGAGCTTGAATGACTGAGAACTGGGGGGCTGCAGAGGGAGTGAAGGTAGGAAAGAGAGACAGAGAGAGAGAGAGAGAGAGAGAGAGGGAGAGAAAGGAAGGGGAAGAGAGGAACAGGCAGGGAGAGAAAGAGAAATAGAGGAGGGGTGTGTGGGGGGGGGGGGGGGGGCAGAAATGCCGTGCCGCACGAGGAGCATTGGGCGTCGAGGAGGAGAAGGGGGCGAGAGAGGGATGGAGGGAGGGAGCAAAGGAGGGAGGCAGTTATTAAAAGCGATTGCATTGCCTCCCGGATGTCTCAGGAGAGCGGAATCAGTGGAGATGTTAAACCTTGCTTGACACCCCAGTTGGATAATTGTGGGTGTGGGAGCTAATCAGCGGAAGATGTCTCCTCAATTTAAATCTTGTCAGTTAGTGAAGATTAGGCCCTCCTGTCCCGGCCACCATTAGCTTTGTTGCATGTCAATGCGCCGGTGAGGGTGTCCGCCTGGTCCGGCTGCAAGGGTAAAAAAGGCGAGCGTGATGGAAACCAGCAGATTTATTCCAGCTAAAACCAGTATGGCATTTTCGAGAAAACCCATATGAGGGGGAAAAGGGAATTTATGCAGCCTTTTTGAAAATGCATTTGTTACTACTGACCTAACAGGGGGACTCTGTGGAATAAGAAATGTAGTGCGGGGATGTGCTCCAGATTTTTCTGCAAGAAAAACATCGGTGCGGTAGTTAAATATAATGTCGTACACAAACTAGAGGCCAGGGAAGCAAATTAGTGTGTGTTTGCTGAAAATACATAAAATTAAGGGGAATTATAATTTCAGTAATGCGCAGACCAACCGAAGTCATTAAGTGTATAACCACGCTGTCCCTGCACACATGCTGCATGCTCTGTTAAAATGTTACACTATGGGATACATTTGGGTTGAAGGAAATCATAGAATTCTGATGTGAAGGCTATTACATGACTAATAACCTGTGACAGTGTGATCTCATTAACAAAAATGCGGGGGTATAATTTTAACCCTGGTTAAAAAGATGATGGGTGGAGGTGGCTAATTCAAAAATGCACTGTAGTGAATTTTACAGCTCGAGTCTGGCTGGCTGCAGGCCACAGGCTTTGCATCCCCCCCCCCCCACTCCATGGTAAATATTTGTAACAGATTTTTCCTGTAGGACAATGGCTCCTTTCACTAAGCAGGTCCCGTAACCTCAGAGCGAATGCGAGGTCAGGGCAAATAAACAAGACGGCCGTGCCAAGCTGAGCGGCTCCACTGATTCCTGGGCCGGGCCTGCTGCATACCAGGGCCCTCTGCTCTCATACTCCGCCACCGGAGTCTGAGTGCTGACAGATGTTTCAAGTCCGGCTATGAAGGAAAGGGGACGCCGAGAGAAAGAAAACGAGGGAGCTTTACTCTCTCTGGCTCACTTTTTCTCCACATTTCCAAATCTTTTCTTTCTAATCTTCCCTCGATCCGAGTGTGTCCGGGTTTCCCAACACAGCCTCCGACAACTTCAGACACCTACAGCCCAAATCATGAAAAAGAAAGAAGAAAATGATTAGTATAGCACCAGTATGATCCATTTTGAGCATGTGTGTAACCTGTGGACTAGGTTATAATTAACTGCTGCATAGCCCTGCAGTCTGAGGTCAAGAACCCTAGAGTGTGTGTGTGTGTGTGTGTGTGCGTGTGTGTGTGTGTGTGTGTGCAAGAGAAAGAAAAGAGACAATGACATTACACTCTACAATTAGTGGGCTTGTCTACAGGTATGTGTGTGTGTGTGTGTGTGTCTATAAATGCACACACACACACACACACACACACACACACACACCAGCAGGGTTTTCCTTTCCTAAGTCAAAAATCCTGATGTTTCAATAGCACCGGCCCTTACTACCCCCCGTCACCCCCAGACCACTTCTGTTCTGTCGAAGAGGTTAATATTAGCAGCCTCAAAGAGCGAGCTGCCGGCGGCTACCGCAAGGTGTAACGAGTTCAAGGCCCCCGCTCAGGCCTGAGGCAGCAGACGGTAAACAGTTGTTACCGGCTGTTTTTTGTGGAGCCCAGACAAAGCCTCTCTGTGTGAGAAACAACAGCTACAGCTGGGCCGAGCAGAGTGAGACATCGATCCATAAGCTCGTTCCTTTACACCCCTCCGAGCACTCGTCTGGCAGTCAGCAGGAGCAGCAGCGCATGCCAGAGCTGGGCACTGCACTGCAAAAAAAATATCCCTCTTAACCAGTCGTTTAATCTAGTGCTCAGTCTTAAAACCTTATATTTCTATATTTCAAAAAAAAAAATAAAAAAGAAAAGAAAAAAGGGGTAAAAAAAATAAAAAAGATTTGCAGGTGGAAACAACTAAAATAATTAACTTAGCAGCACTAACTTGTTTAAAGAAAAACATATCAGCTATATTTTGTTTGCTTGACATTTATATTTCAAATTTCTCACCTAGTGCACTTGACAAAATATGTTTTACAGTGAAAGAAAATGTATCTTTTAAAAAAAGATAAAAACAAATAAAAACATAACACTGTTCATCTTTATCTAAACAGCGATCGCTGACAAATACACATATCTTTAAAAATGCATTTATACATTGAGTATTCTCTTGAAATCACATTGGCCATGAAGGGCCCAGTTAAAAGTATCAAAGAGGAGAGACAAGAGACTGGCGTTTAATCTAATCTACGTTCTAATAGTTGGGGAGACATTAATTATTGATAAGGCCGGCAATTGATTGGTTAATAAGATAATGTAATTGAGAAATGAAAATCATCAGAGTTGAGTGTGTGTCGGCTCCAATCTGAGCCACATGGGGGGGTTGTGGTGGTGGCGGTGGTGGTGGTGGTGGTGGTGGATGTGGTGGGGGGGTCTTAGGGGATTGCCCCTACATAGGCTTCCATCATTACTGCCACACTATAAAAGCAGAGTGGTGATTAAAAGGACTTGATTGATTTGACTCTCATTGGGATAAGCTGTCCTCGTTCCGTCACTGGGCTCCGCCTGCAAAAAAGGAAAAAGTGTGTGTGTGTGTGTGTGTGTGTGTGTGTGTGTGTATAAATGTACTCAGTGTGTGTTGATGCATAAAATCAAATAAAATAATTAAGTCAATGTGTATGTAAATTTGAGAGTATTTATATGTTGCACGTGTGTTTCTGGGTGTGTGAACTATCCACAAATGCGAACAAATAAGTAAAAACTTGTATACCTTTGTTACTTAATTTAAATTCTAAATATACATGCTTGTGTGTATAGGCATGTGTATTTAATATATAAACGTATTTGAGTGTGTGTCTGGACTTGCAGCCCAGCTAGAAGAGGTGTGTGTGTGTGTGTGACTGTGTATCCATGTCGTCAAGAGGTGGCCCCACTCCCCCAGTTTTCGCTCGCCTTTTGTCTGCACTCTGTACTGTACTCTGCTGCTCAAACACACACGCAGACACACACACACACACACACACACACACACACACACTCTCATCTCCAACCCACCCTGAGAGACGGAGACAGACCCTGCCGCCTGACACAAAAGCTATTGATTTTACTATCTGCTGCAATGAATGATCTTCCTTAGCCAATTTCTGAATTTAGAAATGAGTTCAATACTAATAATGATAGTGGAAGGATTCTTTAAACTGTTCGAGTTGAGAAGGGGGAAACTGAGAGGGGGAAAAGAAGGAGAGAGAGAGAGAGAGAGAGAGAGAGAGAGAGAGAGAGAGAGAGAGAGCAGGAGAACAAGAGGAAGGAAGCGAAGATTTGTGTGTGTTTGGCTTTGGAAAGAGAGAGGATATGATTTCTCGCCATGGGTGAGATTAAATAAAGATGACACCAATGGTTTTAACAGTCTAAATTACTACGTTCTACCCTCAAATACAATTACTCGTATTTGGCTTTCCTCACTGGGCTGAGAATGGAACAAGTCGGTGGTGGGATTTGTCTTTTTTTTTTTTTTTTTTTTTTTAATACTTTTAACAACTCCCAACTTTTATATGAACAGTTTTCATCCACCTATTTTCACGCGCCGCTCATCTGCTTTTTATGATGCAATTTTCAATGTACAGCATTCTTGCGAGCTTGCTCCTTAATCCATTCATATATTTCATGCGCCATAAAGACACAACTGGTGCAGTTTCTATTTTGCGTCGCACAAATCTTCCATAAAATAAAAAAACAGGCACATAAATATTTAACACAGCCTCTGTTTAGACGGGGGGAAACTATTTATGTCAAATTAAACAACAGACATGCCGAGCTGCTCAACAGGAGAACTCGGCAGACTGGGACATTTCTTCTAATATTTCATTTCTGGGTGCACATTATTTTCCTGGTTATTCAGAAAACTGCCATAAAACATGTAGAACGGCCATGTTAAACCTTGCATGTGGTGGTCGTGCTGTAAAAAGTGTGTGTGTGTGTGTGTGTGTGTTCTAGAAATACAGACAGAGTAGTGTGTTTGCATGTACAGTTTGTACATGTGACTTTACATGTGTGTTTGGCATGTGTCTCTTGTCTCTCTCTGTCTTTTATTTGGGCAGGCAGGCAGGCGGCAGGCTTGGTGGGGTGACGTGTGTTAATCAGAAGCCCTCGTGCCCCGTTGAGGTGTTAATTCAACCCCCCTGTTACAGAGAGGTGTAGATTAATAGATAAGGGAGGTCTGAGTGAGGGTCAGCGCGATACGGCCCTGGCTGTGTTCGCCTGCTTGTCAGACACCTGCCTGGATTAAGCCGCCGGCTTCTCTCTCCGTTGTGCGCAGGTGAGAGGTCAACCATTTACCCAGTTCATTGGTCTTCTCGTTCAGTTTTCAAGGTGGGGTGGATCTGCATAAAGGCTCTGGCATCTGTATGCTTTGCAGGGTTCGTCTGCACGGGGGGTCCTGCACCGTGAGGTAGGGAAGCGGACAGGCGATGCTGGATCTGCCGCAGAGGATTACTGTAAATATACTTTGAGACTCTGGAGGAGATGAGGAGTGGTTACAATGCCGGATTTTTTTTTTTTTTTTTTTTAAATTTAATTTATTTCTTGTTTAAATCTGATTCCAGCTGTACGGCAGCGTCAACCTTAACACGGGAGAGTGTTTCCATCTTCTCAGGAATATTCCTTGGGAGTAAGGACAAGAAGATCCTCGGCAAACAGAAAAAAAATAAAAAAGGGGGGGGGGGGGGGAAGGGGATAAAACGGGCTGGGGGGGAAAGGAGAAAAACGCATGAAACATGAAACTCTGCAAATTTGACTTATAACAAGCAAAATTACACCCTGCTGTCATTTAAATTATGGCTGCCCTCTATAAAGGTGTCTTTTAGGTGCATTAATTGAATTCGGCACTATTTCCCAATAATAATCTGTAAAGTTCAGCCGTCCATCCTTCATGAGATCCCTGCCGCGTACCAGAGGAGTATCTATTTCAGTGGCTTAATTTATTTTCATGATTCGCCGATAATGACGGCCATGCAGGCTGTACATCAGAATTAACCTTCATTTCACTGAGGTATATTACGATGACAGTCCCCGACACATTTCACCTACACAAAGGGCATTCTCTCCCTCTCTCTCTCCCTCTCTCTCTTACTCTCACTTTCTCCCCCTGCCTCCTCTGTCGCTGCCCCTGCTGTATAATCATCCTCGGCAGACCAAGATTGTTTGATAGCCGATTAATTTTCATAGGAAATCAAGTGGCCAGCTCTTTCTCTCTATCGCTCTTTCTTTATTTCTCCCTCTTACGCCCCCCTCCACCACCTCCCCTACCAAACACATGCACACGCTTCTTCTCCAACAATGGTGTACAGCGCTTGTGCTTGGTGACTTTTCCTGTCAATTAGGTGTTTTATTTAATCTCATCTAACTTTTTTTTTTTCTCTCTCTCTCTCTCTCTCTCTAATAAATTGCATCCCCCACCCTCGCCACCACTCCGTTTCTGATATCTCCAGCGTGGTTAATTTATTTTGGACGATGCCGATGTAACAAAAGTGCTGTAAATTAATCAGGGGACATCAAGCGAAAGGGGGTCCTTTCGCCCGCTCTCCAGCTCTAATTTCTATGCAAACCATTAAGTGTCAGATATAGATTCCACCATTTGCTATGGTCTCAGTCAAAAGATTTCATTAGGGACCTGACGTCACATTTTGAAGGCAGCGCCGGATCATTTCTGTCCTATTTTCTCCCTCATGAGCTCTTTGTTCTTCGCCCCTCTGTAGGATCCTGCCACTAAAAAGGCCCCTATGCAAATGACAATAATAGATTTCGCTAAGCGCCGCCGCAACGGCATGATAGCCTATTTAGAGAGAAACCAAAGAAACATTCAATTTGCGGCATTAACCACGGCACATGCAAAGGTTGCCAAAAAAGTGATTAAGAAATTACAGAATTGGTCCTCTCTGCTTGAAGTTCTCTTTCTCTCTCTCTTTTTTTTCTACTTCTCTCATTGACATGACATCTGTAATGAGGAGGGCTGGTAATTAGAATATTCTGGAGAGGTGAGCCCTGCTGGTGCTGGCAGCCAGAAGACTGATCTCTCTCTCTTTCTCTCCCTCTGTCTTCTCTGTATTATTTCTTTCCTCTGTCATAAGGGCCTGGACGTAGAACAGACAGAAAAACAGCTGTCTGATGACCAGACTCTCTATGGATGTCTCTCATTCTTCTTTGTGTGTGTGAGTGTGTGTGTGCGTGTCTCACAGACGAGCTGTTCGGAGCCCCTCTGCCAGCAAATAAATATAATCAATCTCCCATTTACATACAAATAGGCTTCTCCCCTTCATCCTAATAATCTGCCCAGCATCCTTAGAGAGGGAAAATAATATTCACTCCACATGGCAATTTCGTATTTATCATTAGATGGCTTTATTGATTGTTTTTTTTTTCTTCTCTCACTCGGATAAAAAATTTTCCCACTTCATTTTATTAGAGGATATTGAAGGCATGTAGGGCTGACATGGCACATACGCTTCATTATTTCCTGCCTAGGGATGATTATGGTTATTGACACTGTCACGTCTTCCCCCTCGTCATCAGTTATCAGTGCTTACCACGCCGAGCTCCAGGAAGCTGCGATACGTGGGGTGTTGGATGATTGGGATTGGTGTGTGTGTCGGGGGGGGGGGGGGGGGGGCAGCACAGGCGTTCAGAACATTATCATGGGCGTTTAATGGGTGTAAACTGCAGGGGCGCTGCACGTGTGTGCGGCTACGTGTCGCTAATGTGCCTCATTCCACTTTGTGTCATGTCGATGATAGGGGGTGACCGTCGGGGCCCTGACTGAGTGTCAATCCCACTTTGGACAAACAACCCTTCTGTCAGTGTGATCACTAGCGCCAGGGGCATCCTACACATCCATCATACGTACAGAGAGCGGAGAAGGCGAAACAGATGAGGAGCCAGTGAAACTTATTAAATACTAATTACTTATTGTTATCTAATTAAAACTTATCTAAGAGGAAACCTAGATAGAAACAGAAAGGAGAGTGGTGACATGATTATAATCTTATCAATCTACTGTAGGTCTCCGTTTAAAAAAAAAAAAGATCTTAATGGGACACTTTGACTTTTTTTTTTCCTCTTTAACATAGATTTTTTTCCCCCCTCAAGTCCTTTAGACATTGTTAGTTCCTCACTTTACTTCAGAAACAAACATTTGCACACATTTGATTGGCTGTCAAAGAATCCCTTAGGCGTCTAAATGTATAAACAAGAGAGACGCAGTACTCTCCATGCAATATATGATAAATTGTTGAACTGCCATCTGTGGAATAGTGACAAACATCACCGCATCATCTACTGTACAATAAAACAACTGCTGCTAACCTGCTGTGTAATAAGCAAATTAGCTGCCACGGCTATTCTCGGGGACCGCCATCAATAACAACATCTGTTAGCCAAGTTGATCCTCGGGAACACAACTTGTCACGTAATTAACATGTCATTCGTTAGCGTGATTACTTTCACAAATAGGCCTCCTACACTTGGCTGGATCATGTAATCTCTTATTTTCCCAAGCATTACAAGAAACGGCGGCAGTATCGCTCGAGTTACACTTTCCGCAATCCCCACTCTGCCATGTTAATTAGGTCTTAATGACCATTATTGACTCATTAACAGACATTTGGGGATCGTTTGGAGCCGCACTGACCTCAAACAACTCAAATGCCATTCTATCAATGATGTTCAACCATCTGACTGTAACCTATTCAAATTAGCTTCTGCTAGGTTCAAAAACCTTTCCGAATAATTACCCCGCATGCCTTTGGCTTAAAACCACTCACTGCATCAACCCACATGCTTCTTCCAAATATTGTTCAGTTGAGGTATTGTTTTTAGTGAGCTCTGACAGTTTGGCTGAGCAAAGATCCTGTGTTTTGCATCAGAACATTCGCACAAGGAAGTTTGTTCACACAAGTAAACAATAAAAACATTTTTTTGGGGGGTGGGTTTGGGTTTTTCTCCTTTCTAAGAATGGGCTCAGCTTCAAAACTGATTGTGTAATCATGAGTTCCCTCCGAGATGAAAAGCGGTTTGATCAGTATCTAAGTCATTCCAGCGTGCCGTGACGTTGAAAACAAAGAGACAGCAGTGGAACAGTGAGTGAAGGGTACGGTAAAAGCTCATCAACAAGCGCTGACAAAGTGGTGCAATTAAGATGAATCGGGATCTGACTAAATGTTTGTCTGAGGTGTAAACACACAAGTCAACAGTGCCGGAGATGTAACGGAGGGAAAACGGCAGAAAATAGATCACAGCGTTTAACAGCTTGTCACAATCAAACGATCATTAAAAATGTAGAAATTCCACAGGAGATTAGACTCCTGTTTCTCGGAAGGGAAAATTGGACGTTTGTGTTGATGAGAACAAACAAGCTGTTTCTTTTTGCGGTTTGACGTCGTTTCCTCGGCGGTGAAACGGAGGACAAAAACACGTCGAACGCTTCAAACCGAAGGCCAATTCTAGGCAGCGAATAAATACTAACACTGCTACAGCCTGATGCTCTTTGACAAACACTACAGATAAAAAGTGAAGACAACACTTGAAGACAACAAAATCACAGAGACGTACAATTAGAGCGGAAGAAAAGAGCGACGTTGCTGTGCTAAGCGTCTACAAGTATGTGTGTGTGTGTGTAGACATGGGCCACAACATCCCACCTGGCAGGCAAAAAAATTAACGAAACTGTCATTTAGGAATTATGATGGGACACTGCGCTGCAAAAATACGTATGTTCTTTGAAGTCCTTATTTCAGCAAAATTATATGTACACACTATATATATTTAAAAAAAAAAACTTTATATCTAATTAAAATGATAACTGCATTCTCATTTTTCAAACTCTCATATCCTGAGGGCCAATTGGGATGAGTGCTTTTTCCCCCCATGCAGCTGCAGCTTCCCTCTCTCTCTCTCCCTCTCTCCCTCTACCAGTCTCTCTCTATCAGTCTGTCTCTCTCTCCATCTCTCCCTCTCTCTCTGTCTTTCCCCTCACTCCACTGTGGCTCAGTGAACTGCTCCTACAGCAATATCCCATCATTACCATCTCCCCAGCTGAGCTTCAGCCAGCCATTATCATGCGGCATTATTAATCTTCTTGTCTTATCAACTTGCAAATCACAAACCATTGAGCCTTATGGCGCGGTTTGGGGTGCGCCGTTATTCATTTTGTAGGTCTACCTAGCCTCCGAGTCTTTCTAATCACCTGACGATTGTCACTCTCTTACTGTTGCCCTGCCCTTCTCCTGGCCCCGGTGCTCTGTAGCACTGGAAAGGATCCAAGTGTTTCACTCCATCTTCTTACTCACATGCTCTCTCTCACCTACTACGTCTCTCTCTCTCTTTTTCCCCCCCATTCACCCACACAGACACTGCCTCTTACGCATCTCTCCGTCTTGGACATACGTACATGCACAAACCTGAATACTATTTTGGGACTGGCTCAAATTTATTACCCTCTTCACTTATTCTTTGACCAGCCATTTTATGATCTAAATGATAAAGTTTGCAATTTTCTGACCATATTTTAGTTCCTGTATGGCTGCTTGTGTTTAGGCAACATTTTGCACCTGAGTTTGGCTTCTTTTAGTTCATGAGAAAAAGGGGTTAGTAGAAAATAGATAGTGTTTTGCGTCAGTTGTGAAACTCGAGTATTCATAAGCATTAGTATGATACGCAGTGGTGGAATGTAACTAAAAAAACGCCAAATTTTTAGGAACACTTTACCTGATTATTCCCATTTTATGCTACTCCTTCTTCCACTCTTTCATGCTACATTTATCTGTAGTTTCTATACAAATCTACAGTCTACATATTATCAAAAAGATTCAGTAAAGAGACACAGATTAAATGTCAGAAAGTTAAAATTAGCTCCACCTGCAGCAGGTGCAACATTAATATGCAGCATACATTTTAACACATCAGTAATAATAATAATCCAAGTTCCATCTATCCATTTATCTAATGTGTAACAGCACTGAAAGGTGCCATTTTGCATAATGAATTCTTTTGAGAGTTTAGGTACATTTGCTGACAACACTTTCTTTAACTTAACATTTTTAATGCAGGAACTTTACTTGTAATTGAGTCATTTCAAACTGCAGTATTGCGACTTTTACTCAAGTAAAGGATAATACTTCTTCCACCTCTGACAACACACAGCCCTACTCCAGATCCCTCCAGTCATAGAAGAGGGTAGCTCTTCTGTTTCGATCTATATTTTCACATATTCCCCAATTAATTTTATTCTCCGTCTGTGCGCTAACTCTTTTCTCTTATATCAAAAAGGAAAATAACGAAAAAAAAAACAAAAAGCATTTACATAAAATACACTTTAGACCCTGCTGCTGAAAAGAGTCGACAGCAAGGAGGATAAATTTTATTAATGGGCGAGCATTAACATGCGTCTGCCCAGAGCTGACCCCTCTCCCTGACACATACGTCCACAGTGTTTCTGTCATCTCTCCCTCTCTCGCCCTCCCTGCTGATATTAGTATTCCAGGGAGGAACAGAGCTGAGTAGAGAGGCGAAGAGAGGGAAAGTTTCTTTAAAGACACACCATTGACCCCTGATTCTTGCTCTCACTTGAGTTTGCTTTTCTTCAGGGCTAAAATATTCACCCTAGAAAATGCGGTGTAGCTATGCTACTCGAGGAGGAATGTGTATAAGGAAATCCTGTGTGTGTGTGTATCTGAATTAGCATTTCCTTTGAAAACTTTACATGATAAATCACCTTTTTTCCCCCCATAGCTCATTAAGCACCATACAACAGGTACCACGCATGAAATATTTAGCAGAAGACAAAGTGTTTCATGTGCTCCTATGGACCCAGCTATTACCCAAGCCTTTCGCATAACATCCGCTAAAAACAGCCCACCCTTTGATCTTCATTAATATCGTTTGGTTAAATATTTCAAATATGCTTTCGTATGTTTGATTAACATCTTTCAGAATTATTCAGTAAAACAGAGATTAGCTCTCAATGTCTCAACTGCTAATGATGAAATTGCGATTACCCACCCATCATTATGAATCCAATGAAGTTCAGGAAGGAGGGGTAATATTTTATTTGATCAGTAATATATGGCAATGTATGCTGGACAGTTCATGAAACTTCATGGACAAACTTCCCCCGTGCATTCAAATATATGCTTATAAGCCCTGGGTATTAATATTCGCGTTGGGGTGTATTTTAGAGCACATTTCAGAGCACTGCGTGCTCAACATTGTAATTTCCAAGCTTATCTAATCAATTCTGCAAGCTCCATCGGCCTCATATCAGGCCTCGTGAAAGAAATCAGCTCAGTAGCACCTTCAGAACACTTATAAATAATGAAAAACAGCTTTTAAAAAGAAAGAAGCGCTTAAGGAAAAAAAAAAATGTTGATTAGAAAAGTGCCTTTTATCCGTGCTTTCAAATCTTTCACATTCCGAAGATGCGGAGGACTCCGGGCAAACCACGACGAATAAAGTACCCCTATCTGACCAGGGAAAAAAAAAGAAGTATTAATTTTTTGAGATAAAAAGTGCTGACAGCACAGAATGAGCCAGGTGGTATTTGGATATGAGCGGTGAAGATGAGATGAGAGCCAAGAAGATCACTTTCATCTTGTGTATAGATTTGTCCTTGAAAACTTCTCTGAACTCTGCGCTGTCTGGAGAGCACCATGTTGCTTGTCTTGGCATTGCAGTCATTTATCTTTCTCTGCGTGCTGATTTTGTCTGTGAAACTCTGACATGTCAAAACCAGAGTTTGACCCAGGTGGTATGGGTCAGTCGATTCGCCAGATGAATACCTTAGTCGTCATTTACAAGCAGAGGACGTATGTGTAGCCCTATTGTCTGACGGGGGAGAGAATGTTGAAACATGGGAGCAAAGGAAATACAGGGAAAAGGATAAAAAAGAAAACTTTTACATGGTTAACAGCATGTGTCCTATTTTGTCATGCTGGTGCTATGCAGGGGTGGGCGGAAGGTGGGCAGGGTGAGTGAAAATACAGAGTTTTTATGCCCATCTATAAATTAGGAGTGGTGGGTTGATGAGCAGTGAAGGAGAGTCGTGTCTTAGCTCAGAGACAGAGAGAGGGGGAGAGAGAAAGAGACTGTGCTACTATAGCAGCCAGATGATACATTACACACACACACACACACACACACACACAATGATACACTGAGGTCTTGATGACAGTTATCCTGTTAGGCTGTTATAGAAAAGACTGCTGGGCAACACGCACACATACACACACACAGCTGGCAGGCACTGAGGCCCTTGTGCATCTCCTCCGGTGAGGATTTGCATTCTGCTCCTGGCAGGTCGACCGACAAATTGCCCAGGCAGCCGCGGGAGACGGAGGCTCTGGCTGAGGGGAGAGACGCTGCTCAGAAAGCGCCTCATCCGTCTGATACTCTCTGTGGAACCGCTCCTGCATCACACCTCAATTCCAGAGGCAGGGCTGATAGGGGCGGACAGGCAAGGACTGTCTTTTGGAAACCGGAAGGCCTGGCGGCCATGGCCGGACCTTCCCTCCCTGGGGCCAGGAGGGGCTCGGAGGCCAGTGTCCCCCCTCGAGCTCGCCCTAGGCCAGCAGCCCTGGGGCTATCGTTCACAAATCAGCCCCCGTTTTCCCAATCAAAGATGCCGACTGGGGGGAACTGGCCCAAAGTGCTGCTTAGCTCCTTGAATAATTCACCAACTGAAATGTCGTCACACAAATGGACCATCCACAGAAATTAGAGGAAAAAAGACACCAGGGGACCAGCGCAAACCTTGCCCTGACCACACTAATTTCAGAAACACTTATTTAAAAGCAAATTTCAATCTTTAATCAAATGATAAAATGAATGGCAAATAGGAAAAGTTGCAAGCACGCTGTAACGCATCAGGATCAAAGAGATTTTTTTTTCGACTAATTCTTATATTTTTACATGATTAATGATTGAGGGCAGTTCTGCAGCCCTATTAACAAGCTCGAGTTAAGTAAGGGTGATGTAAAAGGACTAATGTTGAAACTGCTAGTAATAGACTGAACTCTGTTCTAAGATTCTTGCAGCGCTGCATTTAGTAGCTACTTCCCATCAAAGAGTGAACTTGAGAAAAGACGTGCTCGGCCCACAAAACAGGAGCAAAATTAGGACTCAGAATGATTAAAAACTAGATAGTCAGCATTTAGACAAACTCAGTGCAGTTCCCATTGGGTGTATGTGCACAAAAAATGTGCATTCAGAAACACACACACTCGTACATTAACACTTCGACACAAAGTCCCAGGTGTTTAGGCTAATTAGGTGTTCTAATTGTTGCCGTGTTCGCCCTGGTCCGAGTGCCGTGGTGTGCCCCATGTGTTGCGGGCCAAATTACCGGTTGATGTCTTCGCCTGTATGCCCAGAACGCCAATGTCAACAATTATCACGCCCAGGTGCCCATGGCCTAACATGCCTGCCTGCCAGACCGAGCCAACCTCACCTATGGGCCCTCAGTCAGGGAGACAAGAGAGCCGGAGCGAGTTGGAGCCGCAGGGATGAGGACAAAATGCAATAGATCCTGGAGAGAAAGTAGTACAGGTAGTTGATTTGAAGAGAAACAGGGAGAGGGGAATAAGAGGGAGAGAGCAGGAAGGGGAGATGGGGGCGAGGAATAACGGGACAAAGGAATGGGGAAGAGAAAGAAAATGGGCAGGCACCCTCCAAAGTGTCAATGTTACCTACATAAGTGCCAGTCTCTGAGGCACGGCACAGTGGTTTAATAGATGTGTGTGTGTTTGTGTTCAGTAGGTACAGTATGTATATTCCCGGCTTCCCCCTTGTGTTTGTTGCCATGCTGCCCTCTCTCCCTTTCCTTAATGAGGCTGGACGCGTGGCTGCCTCAGCACCTGCCGTGGGTGGCCACAGGGTTAATCCCGCCTGGCTTCCTCTCTCACTTCGTCTTCCGTCTCTCTCTCTCTGCTATGCCTCTGGGCTGCTGACGGCAGCAGGCACTGTACGAGAGGGCGACGAGGAGGGAGGGGAGGTGACAGGAGGCGCAGATACCCCGGGGTTCCCCCCTCCAGCACAGCAGAATGAGTTGTACCAGACGCCGCTGGATACCTGACAAGCGGACGCCTTCATAAATTACCAAATGAAGATTGATCGTGCGCACCCCTCACCTCTTTTTGTGTCACCATACAGGCAGATGCACGCATAGGCAGGGAGATGCATGCAGCCAAAGAGACAGGCATTGACACATGAAGATACACAAGCAACACAAACACAGGTATTGGTACACACTGTATATACACACACACACACACAGACACATAGTTTCATCTGGAGCTGCCCTTGCTTGTTGTCAGGCTTCAGGTAAAAGTGATCCTGGCTGTTTCATGCTCTACCAGTTAGATAAAACAGTCAGTCAGGTGGGCAGTCGGTTGGTCAGTCAGTCAGACTGGCGATGCAGACTCCATTACAGGTCCTGTCAGCAAAGCCAAAGGAGGCTGTTTTATTTATGGAGGGCCGAAACATCAAGGAAACCGTGAGAATGTGTGCGCGTGCTAAAATCAAGAAGGCCGTGTGGAAAACGCTTCTCTCTCGCACATATGCATACACAAACACACTACGGCAAATGTTAAAATGTATAGTCTCTGCATGACTAACCCTAACGTCAGTGTATGCTGTGCTGAATGTACAACGAATCTACCCTTCTTACCCAAGTGGATAAAGGGGTGGATTTGAGCAGAGGAACCAGGGCCATTCACCTGAGATTGATGCCTCTCCATCTGATGCGTAAAGATCATCTACATCAACCCGCCCCGCCCGTCACTGTCCTACGCTCTCTTAAAACCATCCGCATCAGCAGAACGGCCACAACACACACACACACACACACGGCACTCAGAGAAGTTAATCGACTTGTGAAATCACAATCAGAACATTGTCTCTCACTCTCTCACACACACACTCACGCTCTCTCTTTCGTTCCCTCCTATTTCTCTCCTCCATTTTTCCAGGGACAGTAACCTTGCCTTGCAAGTTGCTTACTCAACAGACCTTGTTACGGTGTGGGCGCTTTACCACTCCTGCCTCCGCCGAAAGGTCAGCACTGTCGCAGCCGATCTCATTTCAATGGGGGCCTGCTCCGTTATGATCGGGCCATTATCATAAGCTGATTCACAAATTGGTGCGGTAAGGGATGATGGGATGGAGGCCATGAGGTGCTTGGTGGGTGAAAGCTAGATAGAAGGTAGCGCTTAGGAATGTGCAAATGGTTATGCAGCATACATAGACAACAAACCAGCCGTGGTCAGAGGGGTGAGTGTCTGTCTCTGACACTGCCTGTCTCCCATCTCCTGTCTGCGCCCCTCGTCATGGACTGTGCTGGCAAATTGGCAGCGCTCCAATGAGAGGCAGAGACAGAGAAAATGAGCGAGAGCGGGGCGGAAAAAAAGAGAAGAGCGTAACCTCCTAACTCCCTCCTTAAAGGAGGCTCTTACATGTGTAGACACACTAGAATGACTTGAGGGCCTGTCAGCGAGCTGAGAAAAGAGCTGAGGAGAGGAGGAAGAGAGGAAAGAAAAGTCAAATAAATCTGACTGATACTCTCCTCCGTCGGTTGGCCAAAATGCCAGATGCAATGTAAATCATGATGCGCTGACTGTCCATCCCGGGCCGAGCTGACATTACCCCACCAGCTGTCTCCGCTTTATGATTTGGCCAATCATCTCATCCAGAGGCACAGGCGCAGAGATTGATGTTTATTCAGAACCGGTCGACATATTTCAGTTACACAACCAGCGAAAGAGACACTTTAACATTAGTCAAGCCCCTCTAACTGAATCCAGGATAATTTAATATGCCATATACGGGACACGAGGAGAGCGAAAAAAGGTTTCCAGCATATCCATTTATCTCTATCCTATCTACAACAGTGGCCAGGAAAGTTTAGAGAGGGTCAAGTTCATGGTTCCTAATGGTTTGACATGCCTTAATATTCCTCTTAAATATTAATACTGTGCACGTTTGATTTCCACACAGTTGCTCTAATGTGCCATAAAGGGCGCCCATTCAGACCTTATAGACTGCATGTGTGGGGTCCAACTCTTGAGGTGTGCAGTAATGACAGTTATGAAAATCTAACAAATGTGCCGGTGGTGTTTCTGGCAGAAAGTCAATACTGCCTAAACCTCCGTCCAGGTGGAACTGCGTACGTTGTTCCTAGAGCTTGCAACCCGCAGAAAGAAGAAAAAAAAAACACAGCTTTTCTGAGAGCAATGGAGGGAAATGGTGGAATGTATAATGTCATGGCCATAATAAGCAGTATTATTACAACTATTAAACTGAAGTCATAAGTCAGGTTCAAATGGACAAAATGGGAGGAACAAGGCAGCCAAGGGAAATGGCAAAAAAAAAAAAAGACAAATTCCTCTGGCTTTCTTCCCAAGTAGCATACATTAGCGACAGTGTAAGTACTGTTTTGTGCCCCGGTTTTGACCCTTGGGAGTGCACTGACTTCACCCAGCCGTCAAGACTACGCAACCTCATGTATATTTCCACAGGTGAGCAGTTAAAAATGTTCCAAAAAGCTAGGCTCTGTCTGTAATGAATTACTGGCTGCTGTCATTTCCCCAAAACATCCTCCATCTCTACATAATCAAACCTCTGAGTAAAGAGACACAAAGACAAGAAAGATATATATAAATAAACCCCGCAAAGTCAGAGTGTCTCCCTGCTCAACACAGAAATAACGGCAAGTTTAAATAATTCTGGAGAGCGGCTGGCCAATAAATTTCCGAGCAGAGGTTAATTTAGTGAGGGGAAACCTCGCCGCAATTACCTTGTTCGATGCCTCCCCTCCGAATGCCCTCAGGGCCCCGTCTGAAATGTCACCCAGGAGGAGGGATGGAGGGCTGGAGGTTTGGCGGGATGGAGACCCACCTCAGGATGCAGCCATGAAAAACAAGGTAATCAGGACAGGCTAAATGCTAACAACAATGGAGCCCTATTAGTGTCTATCACCGGAGTGGGTGAAATTACTCTCCTTCAATAATCATCCTCTCCCTTATAATTTTCATCAGATTTTCTATATAAATTAACTTTAAGGCACAAAGAGAGAGGGAGGACTGGCGAAGAAAGATGCAAATAAAGACAGAGAAAAAAAGATATATATTATATATATTTTTTTCCAACTGGCTCAGATAATATGATTTTAATAACAGCAGCAAAAAAGCTAATACTGGAAATCATAATCACATTAGCAATGCATCCAGAACAAGCGCTTTCTTCTGTTTCAAATGGCATACATTTATTTTGGTAGCATGTCAGGAGATGTCACACAGTTAGTGACTTACCCTGGGTCCTATTTTATGTGATTTTGTGGATCAGTGACAGAATGACTCCCCACTCCCTTCATCATCTACCACGCTTGCCTGCCAATACACAGGACTCTATCTTTATCACACTCCCATAAGCTCTGGGCCTGGCTTGCTATATCTACTGCTGAGATCTGGGATGCCTGTAATTACCGCACTATCTACTCAAATCAGCCCGATCCAAATCTTTATTTCCCCGAGGCCTCGGCCAGGCTCCTAGCTAGCTCTTACCTCCCAGGAAGACATAGCGAAACGTCTGTGCTTTTTAATCAGGCCTCGACTCAAGCTGTTCCAGCAGAGAGGAAAAAGACGGTCAAGCTGTGCCAGTGGCTTTTAGAAGGTGAAAGGTTCCAAAATATAAACACTGACAGGCTGTTAATTCAAACGTTGCACATTGTGTTAGTCAGTCGGGCAACTGGGAGTAATATTTTTTTTTAGACTCGTCTCATGACACAGTTGTCTGACTTTTCCATCTGGACTTTGTTGTTTGAGTTTTCAAGCCATTAGTTAGCTGTGGTGCCCTGTGATATTATACAGTACTAATGGCACAACAAGGAATTAGCAGAACTGAGATCTAATTTAATTAAGCACCTCGGCTTTATAGGGAGAAATCTTTTTATTAACTATAGCTCTGACAAGAATGCTAATATTAGCTGAAATAAACACGTTTTCCATGTCCCATGTTTCAATGTCAGTGAGTTATAAAAAAACATCATCTAGAACCAAGAGAGGAAGAAGCTCATTTGCACTTCAGAGCTCGATTTAGCAATCTCTGCAGGCCTTTGCTTATTTGCCCATCGCTTCCCCACCCTTCTGCCTTAAATGCTAACAAACCCAAACTGCAGGAGTCCAAAGGCCCCGCATTAGAATTCATAAACAGTTTAAAAGAGACATAAGCAACGGCATTTACACAAACACCATCAATATTTCACAATTTGTAACATTTCCCCCTCTCGTGTACGGTTAAATCCTCATCTGGAAATAAACGATGCTTTACGCCTGATCCGGTTAGCTAATTGATTGTGACTGTTTGTAAAAATTGCACTAGCGGGATGTGAAGCCCCCCCCTCCTTCCTCCTTCAAAAGAGAAAACATCTCCGCTGAGGCTTTTAATGGTGTATGTACAAATAAAATCGGCCTATTTGATCAGTCTTCAGTGTATTGGGGGGTACGTTCAATGAACGTGTCAGTCTGAAGCCTTTTCACTGTCAAAGAAATTACTCGTAAAAGTCAGAATAGATGTGATATATTGTCGAAGCTGTAGCTTGTCTGGTGTTTCAGGAGATAACTTGTCTTCGTTTTGTGCTACGCGGAGTTAAAACAGAAATTTCAAAGGAAGAGCGAGCTGATTTTAGCTACAGGTATAGGCAAAACAACTGCCTTCATCTCATGGTATAATCTCGTCCCTAAGCCTCCAAGAAATGCATAAAAAAAACCCCTCACCTTGTTAATAAAAACAGCCCAGCATTTATTTGACAGAGAGCGAGGACAAAAAGTGCATGTTCCTTAGTGAATGCGTGCCAAATAAATTAGACAAGCAGCTTGAGCAAACCCAAAGGTCTAATTAGGTACACAAATTCAAAGGACATAATGTATGAGGAGGATGAGGGAAATGGTAGGTTAATGCCGCGCAAAGCAGGAACTCACCCACTGATTTGGGCCCAGAGTGCGGGTGAGTGTGAGAGTGTGCAGCATCCTGAAGGAGCTTTTGAAGTGAGCATTGTATTAGAGGCCCCTGCTACAAATCACCTCCTCGCTGCTCAGACTGAGCGCTGCCCAAAAACACCCACACCCTCGACACACACACACACACACACACACACAGACACACATGCACTCAAGTACATGCTCGTAGCCAGACACACACATGCTCGGAGTAATATTAAGGAGTGAGAAGTGAAAATAACGAGAGGAGAGCAGAGGAGATGAGAGAGAATAATGGAAAGAGTGGGTAGTCTCTCTCCTAGGTAGCATGCTATGGAGGACACCCATTTGTTTCTTGGTATGGAAAATGGTAAATAGACAGCTCGTGTGTGCTGTGAGGACAGTCTCCTGTGTGTGCGGGGGCATGTTTGGATGTGTGCCTCCTCCTGCTAATGCATCGCTTATTTTTTTTTTGTGTGTGTGTGTGTGTCTGCGGTGTGATTGCAATGCTAATCAAAGCCAAACGCGGGCTTCCGCAGAGGGACGGCGCTTTACATCTCTTAACACGGCACAGGTGGCACCGCCGAAAAAAAACATAGAGACCCGTGAAATCCTTCTCCTCCTCCTGCTCCTCATTCCTCCTCTCTCAGGTGGATCGCTCATTAAAAGATTGCTGTACAGCAGGTGTTCGGTCACAGAGCATTGAAGGAGAGGGTGCTTGAAGTGGCAGAAATCACAAAGTGGATCGGGTTGAATAGGGGAATGCAAACACACGCACACACACACACACAAATATGCATTCAGCGTGAATACACACACTTTTTGTGGCAGGGAAACAGAGAAATACTGGATGTAAGTGCGCACAAACACACTGGGGGGGGGTGTAGAGAACATCTGCTTGGAGCAGGTCCCCGTAGATCTGACGAGCAGAGACTGAGTCCTCTCTGGCCTGCTTGCGTGGGCCTATGCTGCTGATTCTCACACACCACATACAGAAACACATGCTGGCAATAAGGAAACAGCGAGAAAGAATCATATAAAGACTCAAAGAAAGAAAGCTATGAATGAGAAACAGGGAGACAGATGGATAAGACAAAAAGAAAAGTCACAGTTGAAGGCCCACGCAGAGACACCAAAGACTCTCCTTCACACCACAGATGTCAGCTGACGCCACAGCCATCATGCTCTCTCACCACATTATGATAATGCAATAAACCCTGCAGAAAGGAAAGTCACAATACTTGTAATTTCTCCTCTCCTGCTCAGCCTTCATGTAAATGCTGCCGTCTGGCTCCATAGGGGGGCCGGAGTGCAGCCTGCGCTACTTCGCGCTGCACCAACGAGATAATAGCAAATGTGTTTGCAGGGGATGCTATTTTTACGCAGGGATGCCAGATTCCATTCCTTCAGCACATTTCTTTTCTCTCTCTCGTTTTTTTTTTTTTCCCTTTTAGACCCCCGATTATTTCCTTGCCTGTCCTTCCCTCCTATCCCATCCTGCCCGCCCGATTCAATTAATATTCAGCCAAAGTAAGTATGAAAGTACAAAAATCAATTTATCATGCTTCAGAATCAAGTCTGCTGTTCTTTTGTGACGGGGTAACGGTGGTTTACATACGCCGGTTGTATCGCTGATGCCCCTGTCTTGCACTGTAGTCTTGCTTTTGTCTTCCTTCATTCCCAGGGAGGATGTTGTCTTGTCTTTGCTGTCAGGGCCCTGACTGTGTATGTGTTTGTGCAGGCATCCCCACATGTGTGTGTGCACGCTTGTATGTGGGGACCACTTGTTATTCCCAGGGTTGGAGCTCACTGAGGCCTGTGTCTCTGTGTGTTTACAGCTCCGGGGGCTTGTTGCCTCCTGACTACAAGAAAGACTGATGAATAAATAACATCCAACTCTCTCTAGCTCTCTCACACACACTCTCTGAGGCCTTGAAGTTTGTGTGTGTGTGTGTGTCTGCGTACGTGTGTGTGTGTGTGTATACGTGCCCGCACCTGTACGTGTGTGTTTGCGCGCACGGTGTGTATGTGTACAAGCATTTTCTGTTTGTGACCGTACGTGTCACAATGTGTGTGTGTTTGTGTCTTCTGCATCTCTCGGCGGACCGGGCTCTCCTTCATCTAGCTGATTCCTGGCCCCTCTTGGCAGGAAGCCGTCAGAGAGCATTCCCTCTCTGATGGAGCTGGGGACAAACACGCGGATGGAGGGAAAAACATCCTCTTTATCCTAGGCATCAGTAGGAATATGCAGAGGTGTATGTGTGCGCACGGTAGCATACGTGTGTGTGTGTGTGTGTGTGTGTGTCTGTTTCCATGTTAGTCGAAGTGAAACACTCCAAGAGATTGAGAGGATAGAGAGACATCTCGAGAAAAATGCATTAAACAGTGTGTGTATTCTCCTGAGCGACACTACCACACTCTCCCAGGAGAGGCCTTCATTAACCCTTCACCTGCTAATTAAACTCCCCAAGAACTGCAGCACGCTAACTAAATGCCATTTATTTATCCAAGCTGGACACATGCACTTGCACAGCCTGAACGTTATTGCCTTGGTGAAGGAAATCACATGAAGGCAATGAGAGTTAATGCCCCCGACCAACAAATAAAGGCCTCTTTCCAAGTAATCTTTAAATGATTTCTGCAATGGCCATAAAAGAGTCTCTTGTTAGCACTACAGCAGCTAGATATTCATTTGTCTCTTGCGGCTGCTTATGAAACGTGAGCAGGAGGGGGAAGTGGTTTTATTTACACGGCATTATGTTACATCAAGTGGTTGTGCTCAATTAGGGAAGCCGTCACAGTGGTTTTAAGTCTCTAATACAGTCTGCTGAAAGGGACCATGACTTGCTAATAGGGTGTAATTCCTTTTGTATCTGTATCCATGTGCAGTGGTAGGGAGGGAAAGAGAAGAGGAGGAGAGAGAAGGGGGGGGCAAATCCGTATCATCAGTAAAAACAATGCATCAATTAAGCAATTAGCGAGGAACAAACTGGGCAGCTTTCCAAACCCTCCCAATAAGGCACTGTGCCAAGGGGGCTTGTAACGTTCATTATACCCACATCACAGAGATGGAAAGAGAGGGAGAGAGGAACGGGCAGAGAGGGAGAGAGAGAGAGAGAGAGAGAGAGTGAAAGAGAGAGGAAGAGAGAGGCTTGCCTTTCATTTGTAAAGTGGAGGCATTTGTCTGCCAGCATGGAGACGTTTTGTTCCGCCAGATGTGCTTTTTAGCGAGGCCACATGGTCGGTCAAGGCTGGGGAGAAGGTGTGTGTGAGTGCCAGGCGTGCGAGTGTGTAAATGTGTGTGTGTGTGGGGGGGGGGGGGGGGACCAAACGGCCTCTTCGCTGCCATCTGATTAATTAAGACTTGAAAGGGGCCCAGTGGCAGCAGGGTTTTAATTGTGGTAATTGGGGTTAATAAGGTGCCATTACATGCGCTGATCACAAGTATTGTTTCATCCAGACGGGCAAATTGAGCGGGGTTAAACACTGATGGTAGAAGGGATGGGAGGAAAAGGGGAAAGAGGTGGTGAGGGGGGGAGAGGGGAGGGGAGGGAGACTTGGCAGTCATACATGCCACTTGTTTCTGCATGTTAACACCATGTAGCCCCTGTCGGGAGCTGAAAGGCTAATATACTGGGAACTGCCGGCGAAGGTTTTAGCTAATCAGCAAACCTGTCGGTGGTGTTCGGTTTGGAATTGCAGTTTCTGTGTTTCAGAGTTTGACCCAACGCTTATTTAGAGTATAAATATGCAGATTAATTACGATTCAGAAGGAAGTAAAACATCTTCGCCAGCATTATCTGAGCTGCAACAACAACAGCAGCATTAGGGTCATTTGTTTAAATGCTCCCAATGTAATGCAGTGTTCACCGTTGTGTAGAACAAGCCACCAATTAGAAAATATATTATGTATTACCAACACTAATGCTTTATTATTAAGTAGCTCTGGTTTGTTCACACTGAACTAAAATGTTAGTTCAAAACTTTTGAACCTGGAGACAATAATTAAGTTTCATGAACTTTAAGCCCTTGGAACTGGCACCCTTCTTTCCCAAACCTTCTATGGCTTAATGGCTCCAACCAAGAACCGCAGCGTCTCCAGTTGCATCTGGTCACGGCCCTTTGTGCATGTTGTTCCCAGTCTCTCTCTCTCTCATTTAATTTCCATTCATTTCTCTCTACTGCCACTGTCCAACAAAGCAATAAAATGCCTCAAAATTCTTTGAAACTCTTTCCAGTTGGACCAGCGTTGTTTTTTTTTTGTTTTTTTTTTACCAAGTACTGTTTCTGACAACTCCAAACTTGGCAACGTGAGCAGCAGCAGCCCTCACCTGACCATCAAATTTAAATAAAGTCCCCACAGAGTGCACCTGTTTGCTGAAGGAGCGAAATTATGTGCGCTGGATAGACAGTTTTCTCTACTTTTCACACTGTCTAGAGGCCACGATAGCAAGCCACACTTCAAGATGTGGAGTAGATCCATGCTACTCTTCTTTCAACAGGTGTGTATGTCTGCCTCTGATTTAAGGTGTTAACAGTTGGGCCGTTTTGAGATTTTCTGAGACAGGAGAGCAAAAAAACTTTTTGTCTCCGGTTGGCCATCAATTTGCAGCAGACTTTTTCCTGTAGGTCCACTTAAGAACTGTATCATGATCTGTTAATAATTTGTAACACAGGCGTAAAAAAGGACAAAGTTCAGTTGTTCAGTAGTGCACACTAATCCTAAATTATGTGTTTTAGACATATGCTTTAAAATAAAATGCTCGTAAGATTAATCATCCCCAGAATTTGATGAGATCTTAACTTAACTGGATTTCATTTATTTGTTTTTTCTCCTGCTGGAAAGTTGTGTACATCCTGAACCTCTTCATGAAAACAATGAACTGCATTATACCCCCCCCTCCTGCCAAGGCAAGTCATTTTGGGTGTGCCTGAGTGATTTGAGCTAACTTGGCAAAGCTCTGTGGAGTGTGTCTTCTTTACCTGCTGACAGCTAGCAAAGAGAGACAGGGGGAGAGAGAGAGAGGGAGAGAGAGAGAGAGAGAGAGAGGGAGAAGACAGATCATCCCTTGTGGTGCTGTCCTGTGGTCTACCTTTCTGTCAGGTTGCCCAGTGGAGAGACAGAAGAACGCCAGGCCAATTAATCAAAGTCAGATGTGGCTGGATGCCTGGAGTCACTCATGATCCCAGTTCTGCCCCCCCACACACACAACACACACACGCGCACACACACACACACACACACACACACACACACACACACACACAAACACACACAAAAACACAGCCACACATCAGAGACTCTTTCTCTCTTTCTTCCTGTCGCGTGCCATTTCTTTACCTGTCTGCGTCTGGCTCAAAGATTCATGCATGCACACACCCTTGTAAACGCAGACACATGCACACCCATCACCAGCTTCTACCCTCCTGCACACACACACACACACACACACACACTCTGCATGACACACTATTTTGTATTACTATGCTTTTGGGGACCGTCAGTGCTGACCATAAACTCAAGCATGAGCTTTGAAATAGCCCCAGATTTGACTCATCTTTGCACTGTGGTAACTGTAGTAGACATCGGGCCTTTATATGTACAGAAGTTCAAGAAGAGACGTATACACGCTCGCCCCACCTCATCAACTAAAAGTGAAGTCATCTCAGCAGGTGAGACTTGAGTCTAATCTTTTCGACGGAATGTAAAAACAGTGAGAACCTCCTTCCCCCGTGACCTCAAAACGCACAGATCATCTCCCTCGCTTCTCCCTAAATTTGTCAAAGTGGCACTTTTGCTTTGAAAAGGGAGTTTAAGAAGCAGCAGATTTAGAGGCACCTCGTTGTCTCTTGATACTCGCCTCCACACTTTTTTTTTTTTTTTTTTTTTTTAATCTCCATTTGACTCATTTACACTACGGCAGAAAGACTGTGAGTCTTCACGCAAAAAACACTCGTACAATCGAAAAAAGAATGATGTTTCTTTTGTGGAATGAGATGCATTCGGGGAATTGCGATATTATCAGCCAGAAAGACCTAAAACTGCAGCGCTCACACCAACACAAATACACTACCCAATACCTGCCTGTTGTCACTTTTTATTCAAAATTCAAACTACAGTTTTAAAAAATATTTGATCCAGAGCAGGGGGGCATTCCTTGAATGTACCATCTACCTATGGTTTAAGCTGTGCTCAACGAAAAACAACATCTACGACAGCAGAACATCTAAGAAGTAATATGTGAAAGCATTCTGGATTTAAACACAATAGATGGAAAAACTGTGGATACAAGTATGGCTGGTTGACTCTTAGGATGAGGTTTGCATGTTGAGACTGAATAACTATCCAACTTTTGTTTCTTAAAGATGAAACACACGCAGCGGTAAGGTACCATAAAACCAGCATCTACGGTTTGATCGTGTGCAGGGACATCTGTTGCATGTCATACGTGTATTTCTTTCTCCTCATTTCCTTTTTGCCTCTCTACGATCGACTGCGCAATAAAAGGCAAAAATGCCAGTAATAGGAGAAACACATCAACGATAATATGGATTTACTTAAAAAATTAAATTCATACCACATTGCTTTAATGCATGGCATTCATAGTCCTAGTGGGACGGTACAAGCAATTACACTCTTACATAATTTATGTCGCCATAACCTGTATGTGCTGTTAGAGTCCACTGTAAATGTACTATCTTAAAGTAATGTTAGATTTAAGTGAGGCTTTAGGTCATTGTTGCTTCCAGGCCAAGAAACAACAGCACTCAAAGTTCTACCAAAGTTCAAGAATACTTCTATATTTATATTTATATATATATAATATATTTATCAGGACATGTACAGTACATGTATGTATATGTCTGATCACAGGTATGACAGTTCATTTACTTAATTGTGTTGGAAAAGTTGGTGACTTTCGACACAAAGGAAACAGATCACAGTGGCAATTTGCAATTCAGGAGGAAGAAAGCTCTGCAAGGTGACATTCAATGCAATTATATGGATTTAATATATATACCAGCTTTCCTCTTTTGTCTTCCCTCTCTTCTCTCCTTCTTCTTTTTCTTACACCTGCTTTTCCTCCTTCCTTTTTTTCCTCTCCTTTCCTCACTCCTCCCCCCCCTTGACGTGGGAGCCAGATGAAGCTCTAATGGAGTCTACAGGGAGCCAGCATTTACCACATCTGAAGCGAACAGGCAGGTCTCTTCTGCTTTCTGTCCCACTGAGGGCCTTTCTCTCTCTTTTCTTTCCCTCCATGCTTCCCTCTATTACCGCCATTTCCAACAGCTTCTTCCGCAGAAAGCCCTCAATGCGCCATCGTCTGCCCCGGCGTACCACGCTAGCCAAGCCCGAGTTTTCTTCTGCCTCCCTTTGATGTGTGGCGATGTTCGACAACCTCCCTTCTTTTGTCAAGGCACTTCCAAGGCAACCGATTTGGACGGAGATAACAGCTACATTCCTATGTGGAAAAAGCCGGCGTGTGTATGTGCTTTTTCCACATCCTCTGTATCAACACAGTCAACTCCTGTTGCAGTCCGCAGGGGGTGAAAAGCACACAACTTTTCTGGATCCTCCCCTTACCCCTCCCTCAACCAGCAAGTGGTGCGGAACAATAGCAAGTGAATCTGACGGCGACCTACTCTAGATAGAGTGGGGCCGTGCAAAACAGACAATGACCTTTAAAAGACAATATGCTAATAAATAGCCGTGGCGAGGGCCTCGGCACTCTACACAAAGGGACCTTGGGAAACCGGCAGAGTTTTAATCAGGTGCGGCTCTTTTAAAAAGAGCCCGTGGCCACATAATTGATCCCAAAAGGTAGGTCCCCACGCGGAACCTTGGGATGCCGTTCCGTTACTATAAAGAACTAATAGCACTCTTTGTTTTGCTCTCCGGGAGGATGGGGAGATTTAAATCTACTGTATATTCTTGTGCTACAAAGGCCACAAATGGTAAGCATTTTAATGATGAAAATGTTTTGATGTCTTACACCTACTGAATATGGAAGAAGGACGTGTGTGTGTTTTGCCCCTCCAGTGACGATGCATAGGCAAACAGCCTGGCCAAGATAAAAAGGCAAAGCGGAGAACAAAAAAAAGTCACTGAATCAGTGTTATTACGGATTCGGTTGGGAAGAATCGCGTGTGTGTGTGTGTGTCTGGGAGGGAGGAGGGGGTTGTTAACTTTTACGCCAAAAGTGCCCTCCTTGGCTAAATCTGCTGCTATTGCTGCTGCAGCCATTTTGCCCGGAGTTGTGAGAATAAGCCACCGTATTAGAATTCCATCAGCATTTCTGTCAAATGCACACATGCACACTTGCACACACACACACAGACAATGTCTTAACTGACTCCAACGCTAGGATACAATGTTGTTCCACAGGTTACGGACAAAAGCGAATGATTTGCCATCACTCCTACGTTACACATCAACATAAAAAAGCCTTGAGAAAGGAGACGAATTATCCCTAAAACAATTAATCTCCTCCTTCCCCTATGAGTGCTGCCATTGATTTAGCGATAAAGATGAGATAAATGAGTATGGAGCCTGCCAGTGGTTTCAGTGGCTGCCAAAATGCTGTTCCTGACTACAGTTAGTCAAAGCTTTTGTCTGCCACCGCAATGTAAACACATGTGAACCCTTGGCAGGGGAAAACACATTTTAGCTAAACTGTGGTTTACACTGATTACAGGCTTGCAGATGCTGCAGATTCTGTCAGAGAAAAACATCACATGAGGAGGGATCCTCCGACTTCCAGTTGTCAGGTGAAACCGCAGCGGCCTGCTCCTGGCACTGCTGGCTCTGGTTATATTGGCTCTGGTGTAAAGCGAGCTCAAACGTAAAAAGCTTGGATCTGTTGTTTATGAAGGAGTACCGCCACAGTTTCTATGCTCAGTTTAACGGTTTTTGAGATGTAACTCTAAACAAAGGTGGTTCTCAAGTTTTGATACTGTCTGCTTTAGTGGAAAAGGACAAAAACTCGCTTGTCAAACTGTCGTATGGGGGGAAAAAAAAAGATTACGGACTGTGGTTTTAAATGTCTGCCCTCTTTGTAACTGAGGGAGTGATCTCTGGAAAAATGAATCAGGTAATTGCATTACGCTTTCCAGTGCCGTAAAGAGATCATCTTTCCCAGCTGGGTAAACGCATCACACGCAGCACAAACATCAACTTAAATGTGAAATATTACACCGATCAAAGCACGATACCCCAATTTATTCCTTGCAAGAACGGCATAAACACTGAGAAAAGAGCAGAGCAAGAAATCAAAAATATTTTGCTGTGGCGCACTCTGAAAAGCGAGAGCCAAGCCAGCGCTGGAAGAAGGACTCAAAACATAACTTTTGGATTTTGGAATAACAGTTGAATCAAATCAAATTACCTTCTCCAGGAAAAGCGAAGACTGAAGCATGCTTTCAGCCTAATTCATCACACTTGAATAAGTGATGCAAAGCTTAATAAATATCACATACCAAACATTTTGTACCAGGTCGACAACTAAACGTTCCCTTAATTGTCACAGGATTAATGGACAATATAGTCACTCTTGCAATTTTCAAATTACTAACGTTCCCTTTAATTGTCAGATTGAAAATCCAAGGACAGAGCCCTTTTACAATGCCTCCATCATGCTAACATAGCGCCTTGCCTCCAAACCATCCCATAAAATCCCATCGCTGCACTTAATTGTTCAATATGAAGCCAAAGCATCTGAGGTAATTCAAATGTCTTTCTCCGATGAATATGTGCAATTGTCCTCTTTCCCTATTCTAATTTAATGCCATCTGGGGAAGGTGATTGGCTCTGTGTTGCCATTGCTGCCAACCGGGGTCAGCCTAACCATCAAGCGCTGTAATTGAGTAGTTAGTGGCAATTTTCTCCCCTAATTTCCATCTGCGAAATCCGGGCCTGGCATGGCAAATAGCACATTACACAGGCGTGATTGTGGCAAAGTGTAATAACATCGTTTCCACAGTTTGAAAACTTCCCCTGAACAAATGAGAATCACTGCCGTACATGTCATTTCCAAAACTCCTTCCTTCTTCCCCCTGCACTCATCCTTGATCACACACACACACACACACAAAAACATGTAAGGAAACACACACACACACTGGGTCGAGACACCGCGCAGAATAAAGAATGTAGTGACGTCCCATTAACATATAGATAATTAGCTGCTCCAACCGCCACCCTCCCTTCAACACCCTAATCCCCTGACAAAGCCTTTGACTACCACTATCACAAACACCATGTTGACGCCGACGCAGCTCTTAGGAGGCCATCTTGTTTGGCTTATTCACCATGACACGCTTCTATCAGAGGAAGATGAAAGACGTGGTGATTTATGAGGGCGTAATCCATAACCAATGCCATTCCTTGTGTATTTTCTGGGAGAAAAAGCCGGGGTGGAGTTGTAAACTAATGGACCGGCAGGTTTGAACACTGCGACTTGATAACTTTGGCTGGGAGATTTATGGTGATCGTAAAGCCGCGTCAGGGACAAAGAAGAGTGGAAATGTGAGTCGGACTACTAATGGCTAGGTTATCACACAGAATTTCACTCAATGCCGAACACATGCAAGCACACACAAAGGGGTTTATATTCCCATTTCATCATGTAGATGTGAATGCTTTATTCAAACTGTAATGATCTTTATTCAGAAATGTGAAAGGGATGATTTTAAGAAAATGTTATTTGGAGTAATACATTAAGCACTGTCGACTTGAGACACGATTTTCCCAGTAACATAAATTCGATTTTATAACTCTAGAAGGAAAGACTCCCTGCTTTTCCCTCATCTCTTCTCTTCCCTCTCTCTCTTTTTTTTTAAACATTTTGTAATTACTTTGACGCACTACATCAAAAGCGAAGTAATAATAGTTGTAATTTAATCTATTCACACAAGTCATTTTCATAAACTCCTGCCTCTCCCTGCTTAATGTGCGTTTCATTCATTATTGATCACGCGCTGATGATGTGGTAATGACAACGGCATTGTTTTCCCCCCCTCTTTTTTTTTTTTTTTTCCTTTTCTTTAAATGTAGACCTTGTGATTCAGGGTTTTCATTACAGGAGGCACACCGGGCCACTGGATTATCAAGGGCAAACAAAAGATAATTAACATGGAGAGGAATGCGGGACAGTCACCCCCCCCCCCCCCATCCTGAGTACCACCCCCACTGCCGCCGCCATCCCCACCTCCCCCAGTTTGACACCATCCTACCACGGAGTGTTCTCAAGGTTCACTACATCCTGGTTCTTTGCACATGCGTTCTTTGAAGCTGCCCTTCAGTCAAACAGCATAATTACTGAGGACTCTGGACTCATTTCATCCTATCTCTCCATCGCCTCCCTTCCCTCCGCCTCCACCTATTCTTTCTGAATGGAGACGGTGATAGTAAGGTTGTGGACAGGACACCCTCGTCGGGTCAAAGAGGTCTGAAACGGAACACTGGGATTTCATTGCACTTTGTTGCACAAAGTAAAAGAAGTAAAAGCGTCCTCACTACAGTTACAATTTAAGCATTTAGTTAGCTTTACTACATATACAGTTTACAGTGAGTGTGTAGATCACAAACAGAAACAACAAGGAAAAAGACTAAAAGCAGGAATTTCATTATAAAAGAAAAGGGATATAACTTTTGATAAAAATGAGCAAGAAAAGGGAAAAGAGTGAAGGGGATGGGTAATGTTTTACTTTTCTCATACCTTGCAAACTGATTGGCCTTTGCTAAGTACTGTATCTCACATTGTGTACCTCCATTTACTGGCTGCAGATGTGAACGTGGAAGGAAAGAAGCATAAAAAGGCGGTTTGCGTGTCTGTTTTCGCCCGTTTCTAGCTCCTCTGTCAGGGACGTCCTAACAGAGTACTGCATGAACATTTTATGGACTTCCAGCAGATACCTCTCTGAGATAGCTCTATGTTAGCAGAAAGTCACAGTTGCAGTCCAGTCCATCCATCCATCTATCCACCGGTTGGTCTATCGACCTGTCTTCCTGTCTGCTCACCTCACTCGCTCCCTCCTGCCACACAACCAAAGACCACAGTAGTCTGTGACTGACTACTCCGAGTGAAAGCCAAGGATTTTTATTAAGAAGTAGGGACAGCATTCATTTTTTAAAACCTCCTCAATAAAATATCATACGGTCGCTCCACATTCCTCAGAATTATAATGACATGAATATTTAAATTTAAATGCATTCCGAGCACGCCGGTTTTCTCTTCTTCACGACGGCATCAGATCTCATTTTCTACTTAAGCTCCTCCATCATGTTTATGCATATCCACATGCATGATACATATCTAGTTTTTTTTTTAAAGCCCCTTAATGCAGGCCTGATAATTTTGCTTGACTTTAATGGGGAATGACTCCTCATTGGCAAGCTTTTCTCTTTAAGACAAAAATAAAAAAATATGATCAAATGCCCCTTTCATGTCGAACAGAGGCTGTTTTTGAAACTTCTTACTCCCTCTCTCCCTCTGTTGCCACGGCTGCGAGTAAATAGATCAAAAAAGGAGGCGCAACTTTATATTCTAGTTTTGAAGCATTCTGTAATTGGACACATTTAATTGATATCCCTCAAGCCCATAATTATAATGTAAAAAGAAAGCGAAGGAAACACAGTCTTCTATCATAGAAATTCTATTTTACTTTTTTTTTTTTTTTTTTTTAATGAATGAATACTTGATGGAAAATATGTCAGGAAAGGAAGAGAAATAAAGTTTATGATGCATTTTAACACAGGAATAGCAACTATTGATTGATAATTTTGGGATGTATCATTATGTTCGATAACAGGAGTCCTTGAGGCGGGAATGGACCCTTGTGAGTTTCGCTCTCTGGGAGCTCGTACTCTCTGATCTCTCCTCCTCCCTGACAAGGAGCTATCACTTCCTTCCCTGATGGAGAGGGAATGGTGCGCAGATAAGACTTTGTCATCTGCAGTATGTCTCTTCTGACACACTGCAGATGACTCAGTTGGACTCCAGGAGATGGTTAATTGAAGGAGACATTAAAAACTCTCTACTGTCAATCTGTATCTCCGGTTTCTACAGATAGGAACGGTTCCGCGATCTTACGATGGGCGCTGATGATCATGTGACTTGATCCAAAGAGACAAAGTGAGTTCTTAACTGAGACTGTATTAATCCAGGATATCTTAAAGTAAATAATAGACATATAAAAACAAATCTAGTTGCTCTCATCCACTCTGTGGTTGGTAGAACGGATCAGTACACTGTCAGAAAGAGGAACGGATATAAATATTAAAAAGTATTTGCCCTCTGCCTCGCAACCTGTTGAGCGAAAGACTTCCTAGGCACAAAAGATCACCTTTTCATTCGCCAATCCGTGTGGTCCGATCTCACTCGGGTGTCAGAGTTGTGGCACTTGACATAAGGAGAGACGGTGAGGCTAAAATTAAGGACACAGCACCTAGGGCTTCAGCCATCGGAGCTGTCACACATATGCAAGAGCCAAAAATGACTAAATGTGCCAATATGAACAAATGTGTCAGGACTTAATTTACTCTATTCTCCTGAATGGTGACTTATTTCTTTCCCTCTCCATTTGGCCAAAAAGAGCTGATGCTACACAATGACAAGTGACCATGGTGAAATACTGAGAAGCGGACAGTCAACTCCATAATCACACCACTATGCTCTTTATCTGTCAGTGTGTCATGAACAAGAGGGAGAATTTTTCATCTGGGCAGACAGGGAGACAGAAATGACACTTGTTTTTTTTTTTCGTTTTTTTTCTGAAGTCCTCTGCAGGTGCCGCGATACCGGGCATCTGTAGGGAGCTTAGCATGATGACAAGAGGCTAAAGAGGGCTGAGCAGGACCAAAGAGACGAGATCAATTTCAGTCCTCTTGATCCCGTGACCCCGGAGCCCAGAGAGAGTCTCTCAGGGAGTCCCAGCCCAGTGCGCAAAGGCTGGGTGACTTTGAAGTCGGGTCAGGGAGGCTGGGAGGTTGGTACTGTAGATCGGCTGAGGACTGGAAAATAACTGCCACTGTGTGTGTGTGTGTGTGTGTGTGTATGTGTGTGTGTGTGCCCCCTGGTGTGTGTTTGTGCCTGTGGAGAGGAATGGGAGGGTTGGAGCTAAATGACAGTAACATGGTCACATCCTTGGATGAAATGGGGAGACGGAGGCAGATGGGGGTACTTGGCATTTCCTGCGCCGACAAGGCCAGCTTGTTTGTTGGTGCCTAATGAGCTCTCGGACTACTTTAATGAGAGGACTGAATCCATTATCATCATCATTTCAAAAGGAGGCCCCGGCTCTAAACAGCTCCCCACATTAGCAGGACTTACCCTTGTTGCACCATTTGATCAGCAAAGGCAGCAGGGGTTTTGACGAGCACACACACACACACACACACACACACACACACACACACACACACACAAACCCTTGCTTGTTAACACTGCACAGCCTTTACGCGGCCTTGACGCGAACACATGCGCGCAGATGCACATAAATTACCTAAATGGCAGATAGAACGAGAACATAAATACGCACGCAAACCTTCATGATGACCGTTCATCTGTTGTCTTTGGAGAAGGAGAAGAGAGGGGACTTTGAAGTAGAACTGCGATACAAACTAACAGCAGGATGACATGTGGAATAAAGGACAGAGAGAGAGCGAGAGAGAGAGAGGGATGGAGAGACAAAGTGAATGAGAGAGAATAAGAGTTATAGAGTAAGAGCAAAATAGGGCATCCTTGAGGAGCACACAGGGAGAGAGAGAAAGGGGGAGCGAGAAAAAAAAGGTTGTGATTCATAAATAAACACAGAGTGCATAGTGATATAATGGCATGCCAGCAAAGAGGGACAGATTCCATTTTCATCGCCTTCACCACCTTTTCCAGCGACATCAAAGGACCAATTAAGGTCCCAGTGAAGCTGGCCGTCAAGGCTGCAGTGGAGGTCCTGTCAGCGTTAGCCTGCCCTCAGTGCTTGCTGTCTCTGTCTCAACCTCACACTGCTGACACTAGTGACAAGGACCCCTTACTGAACCTGCCTGCCTGCCTGCCTGTCTGCCTCAATTCTGGTTACCCAATATATGCATTTCCCACTCTCTCTCTCTCTGTAGCTTTGTTTCTTTTGCTCTCGTGCTTGTCTCACTCTTGCTTTCTTTTCAACAACCCCCCCCCCCCCCCCACACACACACACACTTAAAAGTTTTCTCCCCGTGTCGTGTTTTATCTTCCTGTATCTATTCCTCTCTGTTAAAAGCTTTTAATTTGACTGTTGCACAGCGCCACCCCTCAACTGTGCAGTACAAGGGTTGGCAAATAGCTTTCTCAGAACTGAACGTCGATGTAACAGAAGAAGAAACACTCCCTCCCCTCTCTCTTGCTCTCTCAGTTTGATAACTTCTTCGTTGCACCATTCACCCTCCCATGTCCTCCTCATGTATCTTTGGAATTACTGAAATGTTAACGTGCCTTTGCTGCCTTTGATATTTAAGACAAAAGGGTACAGATGTGCAGGCTGCACGCACACAGACACAGGGCCAACTGGAAATGGGAAAGGAGCTTTAATCTCACTCTTTGTCATGCTCCAAAGAGTTCCTCCTCCCTGTGTATTTTTCTGAATCTCTTTGGTTCATCCTTCGCCTACCTCTCTGCCCTTTTACCACTCGCAATTCCCGCATTCATAATGGCACAGCGCAGTGCAGCAGCCGAGGGGTGGGCAACAATTAATGAGTGGCTGTTTTCGATCCACTGCTCACATTGTGGTTGCTACAATTGATTGCATCTCTGAAACAAAACCATACCAGGAGGTGTTATATTTCTGTGACAGAAGGGGAAGCACAAAAGAATGACTTGCGAGGAAAGATTAACGATTTTAACACTCGTAGATTAAACAACAGACCTACAGCGTAAGAGATATGGCTGTGGGATTGATGCCTTTGGCCTTCCTCGTGTGACAATTAAACGTACAGATTTGTATTTGTTAAAGAAGCTGTCAAAGTCTTAACCTCCTTCAAGAGGCACAGCCAAACTAGCAGGACGGTTCTGACATATATCCACCAGCCTAATACTGATACACCAGTATCTGACATCATTGTATCATTGTCAATTGCCTGGCATAGTTCCACCCTGAGGACAACAATGATACCATGGCACAAAGGCGGCTGTGCTAGTCTCTCTCTCTCACTTCCTATCTCTTCCAGTGATTCACCCCATTCCTCATCTCCCTCCCTCCCTTTGGTATCTTTCTAGTGCAGTGGCCCCCGTTTACCACCATAACCCAAATTAGCTGGGCAGGCGTTATCCTCTCCATCGCTCTGCGCCGTTAGGAGAGGAGGAGGAAGGAGGGTGGTGGTGGTGGTGGGGGTGGGTTGTGTGTGGCAGAATTTCCTTTCTGCCTCTGTGACAGCGCTATCTGACAGCGTTTTACATCTCCCCTGCTCTCCCCTCACTACACTCCACTGTCAGACAAAGAAATTAATACCCCCAGTGACTGTGTTTTAATTAAGCAATTTCATGCAAATTACACATTTTAGATTGTCAAATAATATACTGCGCAAAATTGTAGGCAGGCTGATCTGATATGCATGGAGTGTTATTCTTCCAGGCACTGTGCATACATGGAAAATGAACAAAAATGCTAATTTCTAATCTATTATGCAAACAGTGGAGATACTTACATAGATTTGCACGCCTTTCTCGGATAAATACCGCTCTTGAATTCTATGTATAGAATGACTGGGTTTCTTAAGCAGTCTGCCATTGTTATTTATCTTATTTTGTCTTTATTTTAATCATATATATTTTTGCTTTCCAAGCAATGTATCCTAATATTCTCGATCCTTACAAGCTGTGGTCCGCACAGCAGGATAACATAAATAAGTAGATATGGAATAATCTGCCAAGTTTATGATTAAACACTGTTTCGAGATCTCATTGACAATGAATAATGAGGAGAGGACTGCCTGACAATCAAAGAACAACTTGACATACAGGAGAAAAAATCATATTTGAATATTCTCTGTCCTAATACAGTCTAATGAAACATGGAGCCCTAACTAATATTAGTAATCCACACTACTCTCCCTTCTTTTCACATTAGCACATTGAACTTATTTGGAATTCATTATAATCCACAAGCCTTTTAGTACACTGGAATCAGTAATGATGACAAAATGAATATAACATTATACTTTATTGTAGCCGACTTCATTTAATCTGGGGTTGCCGCCATATGAGAGTCCTCAGAAATACCCCTCTTGAAAACCACGGGTGTCAAAAGTCAGCATGCGCAGGTACCGAGTGAAAAAGCATTATTAACTGAAAGCTTGAGGAGGGGTCTTGCTGTTTCTTTGTGATTCAAATTCATTTAATCAAAGGTTTGTTTCTATATGCTGCCACTTAATAGTGTATATTACTGCATACAATGAGACTCCAATGAATTGCAATCCATCCAGTGCGCCGTTCCATTTTCTTCTGAAGAGAAAAAATAGCAGGATAAGAGCAGGAGAAGGCGAGAGTAATGGTAGGGTATGCGAGAGTTGTTGACGTGCTTTCTGCATATTCAGAACAGCGTGCCTTTCAATGGTCGCAGATTCATACAATAACCAAGATTTTTTTTTTTTCACCCTGTGGTATAATAAAATGTGGATGAACAATAGGGAAACATGTTCACCACACATTCTAAAACATTGTGGGGCAATTACAGGAGCTCTGAATATTCCAGCTCAACAGGACGCTGCTCACAGGTCCCTTGACTGTGCGCTCCTGCTGTGAGGCCCTTTTTACATTATACCTCTCATCTCACTGAAGTCAACTCCAGGTCCAGGCCAACCGGAAGACGGCGGTCACAAAACGGCTTCTTGAACTGCTGCGAGTTTCATCTAATGCGCAGTATGGCGGCTTAAGGCTCGGCGTGTGTTGGTGGAGGCGAGAGAGAGAGAGAGGGAGAGGGTGAAGGGGGTAGAGTGGGGTGAGGGAGGTGGGGGGCAGAGGACAGGAAAGGATGGAGGGCATAGAAAGAAATGGAGATGAATAGAAAAAATGAGAAGGAAAGAAAAACTACACAAGTAGAAACTATACTGACTGATGTGACTATTTACTTCTAGGATGAGCGTGACAAAGTCTAAAGACGCTAAATTGAATGAATATTTTACATTATTTTCTGTTACGTAATCAAGTTAATAGAGGCATCTTCCTCTTCTTTTTAGCACGAAGGAAATGGCTTGCAATCTGTATCTGACAATCAAGCTACTTACTAAATAATTAAAGCACCAAGCTGCATAATATGCTGTCTTGTGTCTTTTTGACCACCTTTTTAACCTCGCTCCCCTCTTTGTCTGTCTAGTCTCATATTTCCTCGTCCTTCTTTTCTTTTTCTTTTTTTGCCATTCCAAAGCATCCCCTTCTCCCCCGCCACACTGAGGCGCTACCCTCCCATTCCCTCCAAACTAAACGGTAACCTGATAGAAATTCAAAACTCCCCATCATCATCATCCCCTCTGTGACTCCTGGGTGAACCTACGGAATCACTCGAGGCCAGCGATGCAGCAGGGGAGGCCGCGTCCTGCAGTCAGGTCCCGTGGATGTAAACAGAGACTCTGGCGACGGGGGCAGCCGACGAGACAGGGGAGGGGGAGTTGGGAACTGGCGGGAACCATCAGCTGCACACTCCCGACCTCCTCGCCGGG
Organism: Argyrosomus regius; assembly: GCA_946959425.1. NCBI lineage: Eukaryota > Metazoa > Chordata > Actinopteri > Sciaenidae > Argyrosomus > Argyrosomus regius. Next base: position 8,173,893 of record OX336904.1, on the reverse strand, counting down.
TATTAGACGGTGATTAGAAGATTCGCTGTGCCATCTGATTACCACATGGCAACAGCCTTTATTGATCCCAGGTGGGCAGAGGGTAAATGTTTATAGTATATCGCCTGGGTGAAAGGCAGGGGGAAAGTGATTCAAACACAGCAGTCAAACAGTGAAGCTCAGGCCAGGGACGGAGTGAGATTAGAGTTGAAATTCAAGTCAAATGGCAGTGACAACAACTTGGAAAGGAAATAGGAATGATGTAATAGGATAAACAAAAGGGTAATGGAGTGTTGGTAGGCATCACAAGGCTTCACCATGACATTAAATCCCTGTAGTGTAATTACTGCAATGATATTTCATAGATAAGGTGCCATGCAAGAGTTGTCCCATTCAAATGCCAAAAAAGGTTTTTAAGACGGCTTTACAAAGTGAGTAATGAGGTATGCTTATTGAGTACCAGATTACTCAGAAGGTCATTAGTCACACGGATTGTTGGACAAAAAATATCACAGATGTTGTCGTCACGCAAACGCGAGAAAGAAAAAATAAATCACGTTTGGTTACAGGACCATCTCTCGCCTGAGCTTTGCTCAAAAGTGTCAGGAAGGGGCGGCAAAACTGGAAATTATTCTTCATCTTCATCTTCAACTATGAAGCAAGAGGCAGACAACAACAGGAACAGGCCCCTCGATGTTGTGCTATGCTCATTAAGTCTGCCCAGAGGTAAGCCAATTGATCTGCAATTCATTCTCACAAGCGTTAAATCGATGCAGAGAGACATGAAAAGCCCCAGATTTTTACGACTTCAGTCAAAGATTCCTGAAACGCTTTGTAACAGCAGATAATGGTAATCTGCCTTGTTTGTGACTCAGAACTGAGCGATCAATATGGTAAAAAGGGAGAGGGGGGAAAAAAAGCCATGTACCCTGAGAGGAAGTTGATTTGAATGAAAACAATAGAGCGCTTTTTTTTTTTTTTTTTTTCAGAGACTATGTTGTCTATACTTCCAGATAGATCATTATATATGCATGCACTGTGCTCCCTCTGTCTTCCTCAATGCTTTTATGCGGCACAAATCCAAAATCAACCCACTTCAAGATAAATGATGGTGCTCACAAACCTTATCCACTTAAATATACCACGCCAAAGTAACCCGCTAATTATATTCCTTCTGAGACCTCCATCGCATATGCAAACACACAAACAACGGAACTCTAAGTACAGTATGTGACACCTGAGCGATCCATTACAGCTCGCTCCATATTGATTGACAAAGCAGCAACATAAAGTAATTATAATTGATTCCAGATGAGGCTTAGCCTGCCATACACAGATCCTCCTCCTCCTCCTCCTCCTTTTCTCTCTCTCCATCTCACTTACTGCTTGGAATCTGAATAGGGAGCTCGGGTAATTAGGTCACGCTGTTAAATTTTTAATGATCTCTGAAATCATATTCATGCTCACAGTGTGTCAGGTACACGTACAGCCAGCCTGGAGTGATACATCACCATTCTATGACATGAACAGAAGGCCTTAGCCATTTAATTGTGTGACCTTTTCGACCGAGCACCGGGTGAAGCCATCGGGAGAGAGAGGTATTTAGTGGGAAAATGAGTGATTGGGTATTGGTGAGATGTACAATGCACAAGCTCGTCATAATAAAACAGACTTGGACATTTTGTGTGCCCGCGTGTGTGTGTGTGTGTGTGTGTGTATTCATTCTTAGTGAAGGAGGAGTCTGCGTTGAGGTAGTTTGATCGTGGTTTTCATGCTGCATTTTTATGAAGGTGGTGGCTCAGTCAGGGTCAAGGTTGAGGCCATAGGTTATAAAGGTCAGATGCAGAGACAAAGGCTGGCAGCTATCCCATAATTTGTAATGACAGATGATCATCATCTGTCTGATGGAACATGTGCTAGGAAAGCAGGAAGAAAAAAAAAAAATCTACTGAACACAACCTGGAAGAATATGTCTCTCCACTTGTAGTGCTATTTTATTGTGTACGCTATTATTTCTGGTTAAATAAACTGTCTACACCGATATTCACTGGTTACTAACAAGTTGTGACACCCTGTTAAAAAATAGTTGCATAGTTAACTTAACCTGACTGAGATAGCTCCAGCACTCAGCTGCCCCCCCCCCAAAAAAAAAAAAAAAAAAAATCCCCAGGGTGCACTGCTGTTTTTAGCACCAGTTAGCGACAGAAAAAGCCACTCTCAGCATGTGGCTTGTTTAAGGTGGAGTTTTTGAAAGTGGTCATAGTTTTATGATGTAATTTACTAGTTTATTATTTTTAAAAAAACAAATAAATAAAAAGTAGTAACTAATAAAATCAAAAGTTTTTTATGTATTTATTCTTTAAAAATATTGCCTTGGAATTCCACACATACCGATTATGAGCTACTGTCAATGCAATATTCCCAATGATATACCAAGTATATATGTCAAAATGTATGGATGGATTTTTTAAAATGAAAGTACAGTCAATAATCAGGTAAATCCAGGATGATACTGCTGATAGTGCTAATAATAATTCAGCAAAGTCAGATTTAAGCACAATTTTGCTTTTATTGTGGACACACCACTTCACCTGGATCACCAGGGGCATTGCAATCCCTGCCCAAAGGCTGCGTCCAGATTAAAATGTATGAGAAATACTGCTTTTGCACCAACAAACAGATAAACCAATGTGAAAAATAAAATGAAAAAAATCTCTTTTATTTCACTTTAATCTATGCAGATTGTCCAAACTGTAATTTTACTGCATCTGTGTGTCTTTAGCACCCAGCAAAAGGTCAACAGTGTTTGACCTGGTACTTAATCTATTTTGGGGCCTATTTTTACCTTAAATCTGAGTTAGGTACGTCAGCAGTTCAACTCTGGATGCTTTCTTGATACAGCAGCGGGTCAAAAGACCTACGTTAAACAACATGTTAGAGATGGACTCAGTGAGGAACAGACAGAGAGCGCACAAGAGTTGAGAAGGAGTACCTTGCTCACCTCATACATGTAAAATCCTTCATTAGTGAGTGATTGTCTCATCCCGCGCCATGCATCTGACAGTAACGTGGTCTTGATCCACTATAATTACCCTTCCCATGGAAATGATTGCATCTTGAGTTTCCAAACTGACAACTCTATTTGGACACAAGTAATCCGCTTTCTTGGCTGCGGCTGATACCTGAGCATAATCTGCCCAGTCAAGCGGCAAAGGAATGGCAGCACGCTCTCTCGCAGCCACGGCATGAAACACAAACGATGAAGCTTCTCCCCCTGTTGCACTCCGGTAATTTAGCCCATCCTGGGTTTGTGGGTTTTTTGAAGCATGTATTTTTTTTTTTCCCTTTTCTTCATCATTGTAAGTGCTTGCATGGCTGGAAGGAAATGGAGATGTAACTGGGGATAGGTTGCCAGCCTATGTACAGCGCGATCTGATCCGTAGATTAGCTTGCTCCAGTATGGTGCAATCCAGAGATCAGATTAAGCCATATTCGTCCACTAAAAAGTGGTGGGTATTGACTGGATTTTAGACTTTCAACAAGAGATAAATTGCTCTATGGAGCAATGTTTAATGCTACTGTATTTCGCCCTATACTAACCCCCTCTGCCATTTATCATAAAATCCTACGTATTTCTGTTTTTTTTCTTGTGAGAAAACATGAAAAACGCCTTAAACAAACTTCTGCCGGCTACATTTTCAAACCCTTTTACAGTAGAAACAAACGCATGACACGAAACTTGAGCATGTTCACGAGCTGGTGTATCAAGCAGTGTATCGGACAGATGTGGGTGAGATTTTTGTTGACTTGAGATATCCCGTGGGAGTTCACTATGTATCAGTCACAGTGAGACTCTTGTCTATTCATAGCGATAATTTGACACAAATCGCAACACATTCTCGCACATACAGAGGTGTTAAAGCCACGCCAGATTGTGAAAATAAATTGTGGATGTGGAAAAAAAAAAAGACAAAGACCAGGAAGAAAGAAAAAAAAAATAAATCAACAGAGCCTAGCAAAGAGCAAATTAATAGAAATGGCACCTTAAAACAGACTTAACAACTTGGTGCTTTCCATTCATTAGTGTGCCCTGCCGTTAATACATCATTGTGTGAGAGGCATGAAGGACAGGCAGTGACGGGATTACACCCCCTTCTAATAGCACGTTGCTGAAATTAAAATTCACAGGGAGACGATGCATCAGGGAAAAGTGTACAGAGGTAGTTGCATGATGGAGTTGGGGGTGGGGGGGAGAGTGGAGGCTGTCAAGGCAGGGAGGGGGGGATAAATAACAGAGGATGAAATGACTCCCATAAATAGCGGTGGAGTCTAGAAGGCCATTAGGCGACGTAGCCAACATGACAAGGCAATGATGCTGGGTAAATACTCGCTATTTATTCATTTAAATATCGTTCAGCTGGCTGAAATAATCATGACGAACAGCCGCTGCCAGAGCAGCAAGATTAAGGGGGCCAAATAACATGCAACAATATAAAAAACAATTTTGTGTAGCTCATTTACAGTGGGGAAAATATCATTGGACACGGACAGAGCAAGCATAACTGATTTCACTTTCAGCTGCGGATTCCTCTAAATCAGGAGGGACTAACGCGATCAGCCTTTCACAGCCTGTTTATGTATTTATGTATTTATCTATTTACATTACCAAGGGAGCTGTGGTGAATGCGTGGTTGTCATGTTTGCGGAATCCCCATTTCTTAATAAGGCTAAGCCTCTTCTTATGAGCCTGGAGCAACAGAGCTAAGCTCTCCCACTCTCTCTGGTTGAATATCTAGAGTCAAAAGGAAATCAATGGACTAATAAGATAACTAATAAAAGGGTGTCACAGTGTCAATATCTGCTTTTTGTCGGATGAAGACATGGACGTTGCAACGCATGTGCTTGAAAAGCCACAAGTCCACAAAAAGTGTGACCTCGATCGGAAGTTTGAGCACAATTTGCCAGCCCACTGAAGTCCGTCAGCGCTCGACAAATCACGACTCACAAGGTGAAAGGTGAGAGACAACTTCTCTGATACGAGATCAGCTACTGCAGATATTCACAGAAGAATATCACAACAAGAGCGTCTAGTCCTTTCAACTCTACTCTCAAAGGGATGAGTCCCCAGAAGTTCTGGTGCTGAGGCCAGGGCTGGAAAAAAACAGAGGAGCTTTTTCCATATGCAGCTGTGGCTCTGTGTGTGCATGTGTCTGTCTGCACACACACACACACACACACACACACACAGGCAACATTCTGGAGAGAGTTGTGCGTTGTAACTTTATGATTTGATGTCTCAGGGCATCTGAGGTCACTAATAAGAATGTGTTTATGCAGAGTGCGAGTATCTTTGACGTTTTCTATCCTCCCTCTCTCCCTCTTCTCTCTGTTTTTAATTATTTACAGTTTTTGAGGAAAAAAAGAGAGAAATAAGTAGTCAAGCTTTTGGACATTCCTGATGCTGTGCTGCACTTTCCCTCTGAAACTTCATGCATATTTAAAGTTAATAAAGCATATTCCTTACCTTTTATCCAGGGCTTTTTAATGCAGGGCATAAAGCGGGAGACAAGTGTGTGCGTGCGTGTGTGTGTGTGTGTGTCCAATCAGTTATCTACTCTCCTCAATAAGCCTCAGAAAGACAAATCTAATCCAAGATCAGCACCATCACAGATTATAGCCAAATCTTCAATGGTTACATGACCTCAGATCTGACCTCTTGGACAGTAAGGTCATGTAAAGCTACAAATACTGACAAACCTCCATCAATCACCTGTCACATGCAAGAGTCCATTGAAAAATCATGAATAAATGAAGCAGTTGTGCCATGGGGCGGTGCTATGATGAACATCTGGATGATGTTTTTAGCTGTGAGAAGCTAAAATAAGATCGTGACGAGAAGGTGCATGTTCAATATTTATGCCCAACTGTGTCGTTTTTTGTTTTTTTTTATGTTTTATTATGTTTGAAGAACTAGTATAGAGCTGAACTCTAGTGCTTAATGTATTTATTTACCAGTTTATTTCACAGGGGCAGTGCACATTAACAGCCAAGAGCATATTTTTCTTTTGTACCCTGGACAGACATCACAAAATCACCCTAAAAACATCATATAAAACACACTGTGCTGCATTATTAGATATGAACTGAAACATGCCAAACAGACAAATAGACATAAAACCACACATACAGTACATAAAGTACATAAATCACTCTGGCACCACAAAAGCAAAGCCACAATAACAGACACATAGGGAAATGAGGACAGACTGGTGATAGCAAGATAGCGATAGGCTGACAGCAGACAGCAAAGTACACAGCACAGACAGCGTGAGGACAGCAAGGTGGAAGTGATTATTAATGCTGACAGAGCTGAGTGCTAATTAACCATTTCTTCAAGGGAGCTCTCAATAAAATGTATGTGTCCAATTCTTTAATGCGTGCAGGCACAGAGTTACATTCTTGTGCAGCTTCAGCCCTGTAGTTTCAAAGTGGAGGGGTGAAACTAACCTATTAGCCGATTAGTTGATCAACAGAAAACGAAAACGAATTTAATTTTTATAGAGCAAAAATGCTAATGCTTGTTGGTTGCTGGTTCGAGCTTCTTACATTTGAGGATTTACTACTTTTCTCTCAATAAAAACTGCATATTTTTGTGGATTTTTAGTTGGAGAAACAAACAAATTGAATATGTTCAAATAATAAATAATTAATCAGTTAATCAAAAAATAACTGACAAATTGATCGATAAAGAAAATAACACATGCATGTCAAACGGCTGTGTTCTTTGTATGGCCGGACCAACGTGGGCATAGCCGATATTTTGAGCCCGTTTTAGCCTGTTTTTTGGTTTGTCAACCAGAGAGCAACTTTATGACAACTTTATCTCTAATATCAGTCTCAAAAATCCAGTATCGGTCTGGCTCCAGTGCCTGAACGGGTACATGTGCATGTCTGAGTGGTCTGGTGAAACCAAGGTATGTGCGCGTGTAGGAGGATGGCGTCTCCGCTGTGAACAAAAGGCTGCTGGATGGAGGATTTGGAGCGAAGTCTTGACTGGGGATCCTCATAAATCACTGGCCTAGCGGCTGGATTCTGACAAGCCTGTATAGCTTTATCTGCTGCTGCTGTTCGCTCTCGTGCCCGCCTGCCTGTTCGTCTCCTGTTTATGCATATCCAGTGGATATCCCACCTCTTCTCTCTCCCCTCCTCTCTTTGGATAGCCCTCCTCCCTCTTCCTCTCTCTCTCTCTCTCTCTCTTTCACTCTCTTCCCTCCTCTTTCCTCATCCCTTCTGTTGTCTACTTCTCTCCCTCTGATTCCCCTCCAGTAGGCCTGGTCTTCTCAAGGCCTGGCCAAGCCTAGAGCCTCCCAAAGACCCTCTTTTCCTCCTCTGCCCGCTTAATTGATTCTGCTGGGGCAAAAAAAAAGAAGAGATATATAACTCATAACTTATTTATGCTGCCCTTTGATATGTGTGATATTTAAGAAGGGTTAATATGTATAGGGTTAATCCTTAAGGGGTGCGATGTGTGAAATTTTCATGAAGTACTGACCAATAAGATGAGATAAAATGAAATAAAATGGTGGTTAGAAGTTGCGGCACAGGCCTCTCTCTGTGGGACGTTGCTACGTTCGCATACCAAAAAACGAATCGGGGAATGAAATCAACTTTTGAGGAATTTATTTTTGCCATAAAATCTTAAATCCAACTTTCCACAGACCACCTGGGAGAGCTTGCACATTTTTTCTGCTTTTTTTTTTTTTTTTTATGGAGGAGAATATAAAGTTAGGCAAAAGACAGTTTCCACTTATGGCAATTCTAAAGCCAAAAATGCATTTCATATACATATGCCATTTACTTTCTGGTGAATGTGTAGGCACTGTATGTGTGCGAACGCCCACGCACATGTATGTATAGTCTGTGGGTGCTGACAGAGGGAGGGGAGACCATGCTCAGAGGCTGGTGCGCAGAGGCTTGTGGGGCTACGGTCCCAGCATATTCATAAATCAGGCCTTTCAGGGAGCTGTCAGAGGCTCCATAATGAGGGTCATTACTCAGGCAGGGTGTCAAAGCTACTATCACAGGGACCCGTCCCTGGAAATCACACTCACTCTGCTCCTTGTTAAATAAACAGTGCAGTATACAAAATGGCAAACAAGCTGAGGGTCAATCTGATGCAGTGCGGGGCCAGGCAGGCCTCCAGAGTAATTTACCCTCGGGGAATACCTCTCGGCTGGGGAGATGGATTATAGAAGGCCCTCGAAAAAGATTAATGGAAGTAAAAACACAAAAAGAGGAACAGAGGAAGAGAAAAAAGAAAGAAAGATAGGGAGAGAAAGGAGGGATGAGGAATTTGGAGGGTGGAGATGGACTGACAGATGGATAAACGTGGTTGTGTGAAAGAGAGAAAATTCTCCTGTCACTCTCAAGAAAGCAAACAAATGTCCAACGGATGTGATTCTACATGCGTCTTCACACAAACTGGGAAACTACAATTCGAGTTTAAACAAAACAAAAAAAATAAAACAATATTGTCAGAGCTTGTTTTTGCTGACATGAGGAAGTGGCACCTATATTTGGTCTGAGCTCGCAGTGCTGATGCAACGGCCCAGTAATAACAGTGTCGGAATATCTGTTATCAAATATTCATTCTTTTATTGCCTTGCTAATATCTAACACATGGCTTTATTAATTCGGGGTGGTGGAGGTGGTGTGGCTTGGCAGGTAATGGCAGATCAGAGAGTTGAGATAAAGAAGACAGAGGTCTGAAATGTCTCTGTAGTGTGGAAGTAGATTCCCCCGTGGAATACAACTACCTCTGTGTCTTCTATCAGACCCAGTCTTTATTTTTAGTTAATTATTGTTAATTAATCACATTTTACTTCAGATGTCACGTCGCCACGTATCTTTTTTGCTCAGAGTAACTATTATGCAGTAATTTTACTCATGTCAAAACAAGCTCATCTCAATACACCGGGAAGAGAGCAATGAGCAGTTAATATTTATACTTTTAATCTTGGTTGTAATATACTATATCATATCTCTGTGGGAAAGGGCATGCACCCCCCCCACACACACACACACACACACACACATCCACACATCCACCCACACACACATGCACACACACGCACAATAATCAGTATGCTGTGCAAAACCCGGTTTCATCTAAAATAACCATTTACAGACTAAAAACTTCTCTAATCTCCTCCGCTAAAGAACATGTAAATTATCAATAATGTTTAATATTCCAGTCACTTCCTTGTTCTGCGATACAAAAACAGTGCAACTGTCACATGGGGTGTGTTCAAGGACAAAATATTGAATACTTCCTACAGTAGCACGGATGTGCCCTCTTCTCTGTTCTCCCCGCTAACCAAACAGCTAGAAGTGCTGCTTTTTTTTTTTTGCTTTTTTTTTTTCACCCACTGATTTTCAGCTCACCTACCTGAAGGCAAAAAGATTAATCTTTTACATCTGTGAGTTTTAGACAGGCGCTCATGCTGTGCGAGACACTGCTAAAGCAGCCAGCCCTTACGCAATGCCAATTAATGATTTTGTCATTTCAGTGACGGGGAGGGTGGTGGTGGTGGTGGCGGAGGGTGCTGCTGTGAGTTTGTCAGAGTACTTTTAAGGCACAACTGCCATTGTAATTTGCGGCCATCTGTTTCGGCGCTGCAGTTGAGAAGGGGGAGAGCGAGGGAGAAACGAAGGGGAGTGAAGCTGAAGACAGTAGCCGTGTGATGATGCGTTTGTGCGACTAGCTAGCGTAGAGTGCACGCTGGCTGCCATGTCTTGGGGACATGCGGGGAACATATGTTGTCTTGGAGCCCCAGGGCTGACATTGAAGATGAGGAAAGACAGTACTTCAAGGCAAATGTTTTCCCTGAAGTGAGGCTGCCACAGCCTATACGGCTCCGAGTATTGACAAGTCTCCCGTGGACCGCCAAACGTTGAGATTTACACACAAACGTAAAGGGCGACTAACAAAGTGCTACCAGCTGAGATTCCCCAGACTGCGAACGGAACGGGACAGATGCCTCCCCAAAAAACCAGATCATTTCATCAGATTAGCCTGGAGGAGATGCATAATCACACATGTTACTCCACACGCACCTGCGGCTGCGCTTGTAGCTGTAACTGTACTCTGTGGTAGCACAGCTGAGCTGAGGCCAGGGGACTCTAAAGACTATACATTACAGTGCAAATAACATGCTACGATCGCTGTGCTTGGTACTGTGTAATTACTGCAAAGAAGGCCTTGATGCTTCTATAATAATTCGTAATAATCTGAGATAATGCTGTGCAGCAAATATGTACTTCTACCATTTAAAACACTGACGTTTTCTTCACTGTCTTCCACTTTCCTTACAGCGGTAAATGTACCCCATAATGACTCTCTCCTTAGAATAAATCTACCGACCACATGGCTCATTATGTTTAATAAAACTTAGTATCCATGTTTTATATACTGCTTTCTGAGTGCACTTAAACTGAACTAATCAAACCTACTATACTGTATTGTAAGAGCAAAGTTAGCATGCTGATATGTGGCGTAGCTACCAGAAAAATATAGCACAATTTGACACCAGACTGCCTAATCTTTAGATACAACCTGATGCAATAGGCAGCTAAATGCACAAAAGTTCAGTGCCGACTTTTAAAAGCACTGGAGGAATTTATTTAAAGCACTAGTGTTTAAGTTCTGTCTAATGCATATCCTATTCCTCGGTGAGTTTGACTTAAAACACTTCACGTTCAAATGTAGGGCCCCGCACCTTGATGGCTGGCTGAGAGCGACACGATAATTGACCCAGCTTAATATCGCTGAGGTGTTTGTATGAGAGCAGAGCGAGGGCCTTCATTAGGGCCTCGCTAGCGGAGGGCCTAAGTGTCTCGCTCCCTTCTCCCTCTCAGCTGCATTCAGGCCTATGATGAATGGCTGCAGAGATGGACTGCTGCCGAGGGAGAGTGCCTGACGGGCCCGGGCAAAGCCTTGGATGATGAATAATGACTCTGTAGCCATTTCCCCACAGGAAGCCCTCAGACTCCGGTCGGCTTCTACAAAGGAAATCCGGTTGACAAGCTCCCCTTAACCAGGGACCGAACCCTATCACGGTTAGGTGTGGCTGGGGATTGCTGAGATAGTGTGAGACATCACCTGCTCGAGACAGGATTCATCATCTCATCAAAAGCTTGTGCAGCTTGAAGCAAGCGGAACAGGAAGAAAGTCCTCTCTCTTTCGGAATGAGGAAGAAGAACTCTCAGCAAAAAAGACAAACTGTCTGAGAGGACTTCTCAAAAGTGGTGGGCAAAAAATAAAAAAAGAGGAAGAGGCAGCTAAAGGAAGAGACAAAGAGGGAAAGGAGAAAAAAATCAAAGAGCACGTTTGCAAATTAACTTTGACTGCTCAACAAGGAGCGTGTGTTGACAGGGGAGAGAGATGATCTGATTTACTGACACAGGCAAAGGATAGAAAGAGAGCAAGCGGAGAGGCACGTGAGACAAAACAAATTCAATCATCTTTTCCATCAAGAGGAAAACCTTAGCCTTTCCTCCACAAAAGACCCCCCCGGCTTAAATCAATTGCAAACAAACCTGATTCTGCGACGAGACACAGGGGGAATAAACAGTAGCTTTCAATTTAATTCAGCCCCGCGCCCTGGGAGAGGAAAACTTTCATCCATCACTTTCATGTGCCTCGCAAGGCAGTCGTAACTCTGCGTCTCTGAGTGCGTGGTGGAATTGGTGACAGCGAGGAACGGTAAATATGTCTCAACAAGCAGCTCCGCTGACACAGTCAACGTGTTTACAGCAGTATACGCATGACAGACAGCGGCACTGAACGGCACTACATACATGTTATGATCAAGCCTCTCTCTGCTTCTTTGTCAAGGTACAGTAGGGAGGTGCCCTGCAGGAGGTTAAGGATTTACATCAGCCCTCTTTAAAGTCTTTCACGTACATCTGAGAGACAGCCGCGTAAAGTGCTTCTGCCGCTGTAGCTAAAGTTAGAATGATGGAGGGTATTTAATGCTGATATTTACAGACGCTTGACGGCATTCGGTGTTTTTATGGTGCAAGAAAGGCGTTGGTAACGTGTACCGCAGCACTGACTGAGTTTAAGAATTTAACATTTGATCGCTTAAATAAAGTTAAACAATTCATTTGTTGGCCTTCAAAAAAAGTTTTGCCAGTTTTGACAGCGCGTGTACAAAACCATCAAGCAGTGCTCTCTTCTTATATTTTTCTCCCTCCAACTTTTTACCTCCAATTTTTTAACCCTCACCGTCGTGTCCGCCCTTGCCGTTGCTAAAAAAAAAAAAAACACAAAAACAAACAAAGACAAAGATGTTCTGGTTTCACTTTTGCTCACACCACCTGCCTTGCTGTTCCCGGATAGAGCCTCAAAACTATTTCTTAAAGCCTCCCGAGCTGGAGAGGCGGCTCCGCAGCCCCCTATCCAGGATCCTGTCTCCATGCATTGTGTCTGAACGAGTAGGTGGTCTACGCAGTACCTGTATCTGCCTACCCTGCCTAGCTGAGAGCTGGGTCATTAATCTGCCCTGACTGATGATGAGCATTAGCATACGGCACGTAGCCGGTATGTGTAAGTGGTGTATGTGTGTGCGAGAGCGAGAGAAAGGTGAAAGCAAGTGTGTTTAAGTGGGTTACCGGTGTTAAAGCGCATGCAGTTTTGAACACGCGTGTGAACGTTTGCGCAGGCTGTGTCTGTGCGTGCATGCGTGTGCATGAGTACAACTTCTAGCGCCCCCCCCCCTCGCAATCCCCCACCCTCCCCTCTTCATGACTCCGTCCGAACACTTCCCCTCCACTTCCTGTCATTAAGACACACTCAGCCTTCCCTTCCTCCCTTCAAAAATATTCTCAGCAGTTTTTTGTCAATCCAGTAATAATTCAATTTAGCAGGACTGGCCGGGTTGGGACTGCCATTAGTTTGGAGGAGGTGATTTAAGATTGATGACTTGTGTCCCCTGGGAGTCGATTCCTCATCTTTTGGGGAAGGGGTGGGGGTGGCTGGGGGGCGGGGGGTTTGAGGAGAGGCAGGAGGGTGGTGGGGGAGCCCGCCGGTGGCCGGGGCTCTTCGGCTGCACCGGGCGTGGGAGTCGTCGAGCGAATTAAGGTTCCGAATTGATTTCCTCCAAATTTGAGCTGACTAATGTGACAAGTGGCAGCTGTGAGCGCCTCACCGCCGCGGCCTCGGCTGTCTCCTCCGGGCTCCTCACTGTGACACTGTGCCGATGCAGGCAACGGAGGGAAAGAGCTGCACCGCTGTTCATGCTCACAGGTACACACACACACACACACACACACACACACACCGTAGCAGGTTCACATGGCCACATCTCAGGATGGAGACAGACAAAGACATGCAGAGGCGCCGCGAAAATACGCGCACACAGCAAGTGCGTACACATTTACACACGCACACACACCGCCACTCCACCCCTGTGACACAGTGTTGTGCGGAGCTGCTCACCCATCAAACTCAAGTCAGTGACACAAATTACAGCCGAGGACTGGATGAGGAGAGCGTTGCTTGGCCCTGACACAGACACACACGGATGCACCCACACAGCTGCAGCGCTGATGTACACACACAGACACACACACACACACACACACACACAGCTACAGCACTGACAAGGAACAGGTCAACATGATGACACTGGTGAATAATTCAAGAGAAAACTGAGAGTGAAAGAGAGAGCGTAGTGAACAGAAAGAATTGAGAGAGATGGTTGATATATACAGTAAATAAAAAAAGAGTGGAGGGAAGGCATCACTCTGAATGCATACTGTACATACTGTATTCCTTTATAAATCATACACCTTGTCACAGATCTGTATACCATCATGAGAATGTTTTATTCAGAGGCCACCACAGAAGGTAAAGATCCATTAATCCACGACTGTACTTACGTTCACCATGTATTAGGACAACCTTTGTATTACAAATGCGCTTTCTTCAAAAAGCGGGGAGAAATTCGCTGAAGGCGAACCACGTTTTCCTCCCACTGCAACAAACTAACGGGCAGCTGACGTATTTGTTTTTAGCAGCTCCTCGTCTCGCCACTTCGAAAGTCACCAGGGGTCTGTCTCAGCCCGTGTGACAGGTTATAGACGGCTTAGAGGAACAGTAAGCAAACAGTGTCTCTCTGTCTCTCTCTTTTTTTTTTTTTTTTTTTTTTTTTTTTTGAAAGAAACAAAAAAAAATGTGCAGCCCTTGACGAGTCAACGTTGGAATTGGTTTCACGCATGAATGCAGCCTTTAAGACAAAAGCACCTCAGGAGATAATTACAGTGTCAAGCATACCCTGCCAAGTGCCTGACGATTGCCCAATATTTAGCTTTAATTAAATCAAAGCAGAAATGTAATTTCTCCTGAGTGAACTCCACACAGAGTGGATTCCCAGAAACACACAACATGGCTGACTAATGCATTTCCTTTGTCCCTGTCACATTGCGCCTATCGCTTGTTATGGCCCCAAACTCTCCGTGTCCTGGAGGTAAACTAACTCTCTGCAGGAAGAAAAAAAAAAAGAAGAAGAAGAAGAAGAAGAAAAAAGGCCTCTTGGCGTGACATGCCGCAGCTTTCTCAGCTGGTGTGTTTACATGTGTGGAAAACAGCCGCAAATTAGCCGTAAACAATTGGAAATTGTGTCCGGGAGCGTTTTCAGCGCCGTTCTTCAGGGGAACAGTGTCGAGGGGCCACGCGCTGGGATGTGTCTGTTGCTGTTTTTTCAACCAAAGTAATTTGCTTTGTTCGAAGTCTTTTACGCTCCTGACACTCGCTTTGTAAAGTGCGCTTTAACATATCTGACTACTTTTTTTTTTCCTTTCAACTTTCTTAACGGTAGCTGCTTTGTCATTTGTGAAGCCATTACAATGTGCCTACATGCTGAGGTCAGAACAATTATGGCCTAATAGCTGCAACGCTTTATATAAATGGATAATATACATCTTTTTTCATCAACATTTGAATATGAATACAAACACGGAGGTATATGCCTTAATGTCACATGCTGAATGAAGTGAACAAATGTGGAATAAATACCACAGTGAGAGCTTACGTCAGTCTCAATGATTGTTAGTCAATCAATGTGATAAAGTTAAGCCGAGGCTCCACTGAGTGCCATAATATGTTGTGCAGCAGGCAGCTCAGAGCTCTGGATTTTTTTTTTTTTTTTTTTTTCATTAATGTGGGCATGCAAGTGTATGTTTTTCTCTCCGTTACACCAGGGAGTTAAAAACAGCTCCTGTCTGTTTGGACTGCAGTACAGAGCCCGCGGATGGCAAAAGGTCAACACAAAATTAATATGGGCATTAATATTCCTAATGCAAACTCACAGCGCTCTGTGTGTCAAAGTTTTGAGTGAGGTCTGCACAAAGTTTAATAAGACCTCTCTGTGTGTGATCTGTGCTCAGCACCTGGCAAAGTTCAATACACAAGCGCGAGTAAATGCACACACACACACACATAGGAGGTGTAAGCGATGACACACGCACATATGCACATTGTGAAATTGTAAAGTATGCCGCGCGCGTGGATATTATGAATGTCTTTGAAGCTACTGATCAGCACAGAGTGCAGCGGTGCAGAGGGGGCTGTGGGGTCTAATTGATTGTAAAACAGTTTAAAAAGTGCTTGGAAGTGCAAAAAGACTGGAAGGTTGTGTCGCGTGCTAAGGGATGTAATTACTGTTATGATGTGAGGAGGGATTTGACTCTACAAATTCCTTTAAACTGCCGAACACTGTATGTAAACACCGTGGTGCGGCTGCTGAAAATACCAAAAGCAAAGAGAGTCAAATGGAGTAAAAGTGCTACCGCGTAAGACGCTAATTTCTGCCGTTGCAATGTTCTGTATATCAGATGTTCGACTAGAGGAGCTGTATACTCTAACTGCAGGGTATTCATAACGACAACATTAAATCACAAGTGACATACATGTGAAATAAAAAGATTTTAAGTAAAAAAATTATGTTTATGGGTGAAATTTCAGTTTCTGTTTGTGTTGATTTGCGCTGAGCTAACACAGGGGGCTCGAGTGTTCCCATCTGTTGGGCTCTACCTGGTGTTATTTATGTGGGTCCTTGTTTAGGGATGCACAACTGCACATGTGCCTAATTAATCCAGTCGACAATTAGGTATTGTTTCAATTGCAGCTGAGGGCAATTAGCACGTGGCGGTACGCATATGCCAGCGACGGCGCAGATTAGGAAGAGATGCAGGCGCTTGTTAAAATCTCTTACCTAAGGCCACTTGTGCAGAACTCCTCCTAATGATCCTCTAAATGTTGTTGATGGAGAAATAATCCATTTTCCTGTTGTTAAGCAGTGCCTTTGGAGTTTGGAAACCCGGTTAACTCAATAATAAGCCACTTCATTAGCATTCCCTGATTACCTGGTGCACTTGTGCATAAAAAAAACAGGGCAGGTTTTGGGAAGATGTGGATAAGGAACTGCTTCAAGATTGATGAAGATCCTCAATGTCAGCAAGGCAAGGCTTAACTTTTTCCTCAATGTACTCATAATCCTACAAGAGCCACCTCAAAGTTACGCATTTAACTTTTGTACCAAGTGTGATCTGTAAAAAAAAAAAAAAGAACAAAAGGACACAGTGAAGCAGTCTTATCCAATATGCGTCTCACTGACTCTCATGATATTCTATGGGCACAAAAAAAAAAAAATCCCATTATTTTCTCCTCACCAAGAGGTTTCTACTATCGTCCTGTGACATATGTTGGAGGCCCCATTTGTGAGGCCTCAAGAAGAAATACAGAAAAAAGTAAAAGCGAGAGAGAGGACAGAAACAGAAAGAGCTAAGCAGCGAAGCCTCACACCCCGATCAGGCATGGCTGGACTGTGTTTTTTTTTGCCACAGCAGTTGCCTGGGTGACGCTTCACAGACCGCGCTGACCTTCCACAATTTCCAACCGTCAATCTAAATGGGAGCCCCTTATCTCATCTTCTCCCCCCGCTCACACCCCCTTCTTTGTAGATGTGCACATCTTTTTATTCTAAATCCAGTCATTATTGTTCCTCTCCACTGGCCAGCAGGAAAAGCCCTGCTGAAGTTGGAGAGTTAATTGAGCATGTCTCTCTCACTGCCGGCTCTGAGGGCTGTAGCGACTGGCTCCACTGTCTGGCTGCTTGGCTTGCTGGCTAGCCCCTTTCTGCTCGATGTATTTGCCTAGATTGCCAATGCAGGGCCTGGCTGAGGATGTCTTGTCCACCGGACTTCACTTGAGCATTCATGTCTCGACTGCGGCAGCATCCGCTCATTACGGAGAGAGAAGTGTCAGAACCGGAGAAACCAGACGGCTAAGACTCCTCTAATGTAATCTGGACATAGAACTTTTTCCTCCTTAATGATATGATAGCCTGACTTTATTTGAACTGGTGCCTTGTCAGGCCTAACAGCTTGAAGTTACAGGAACACAGAGCTCCCTGCATTGCAAGATGGAAGACAGAACTTAGCCCAAAGTGCTTCACTATGCAAGTCTTTTGTGCTTTCATGATGTAAAACTCACATAATCTAAGCACAGACAATCTTAGAACTGGTACAATGTTACCAAGGCAACAATTAAACACACACACTGAACAATCTGATATATCTCAGGAAGATTTAAAGCCTAATCTGAAATGTTTTTCCCTCCTTGGGGGAACTAAAGGTGAAGTCAGTTATCTGCCATTATTTGGTTTAAAACATTCCCAGCAGTATCCAACATCTCTGCCTATTTGATTCACTTTGAGCATGTCTCTCTCCTGGATGCATTCATCCTCCCTAAACTCCTGAGTTGGAGTGGTTCGCCTCAGGCAGAGGAAGCAATAATGTGAACCCTGGAGAGCTATTCAGAGTGAAGAGGAGAGTGGAGAGGAGCCTCCTCCACTGTTCTCCTCCAGCGGGCCGTTTGGGAGGCTAAACGGCGCCGATATCCCTTATTAAACCATCTGGCTGATGCTAATTAGATTATCAGAGATAAAGAGAAGGAGTTTTCTTTGTACATTTTAATGAGATAATGTGTCAGGCAATTTCGAGGAGAAGCGTTATTTTCCGAGTGCAAAGACTTTTCAGGTGAAAGTGTACAAGAATGAACAGATGCAGGGAATGATTAATAGTGCTTATCTGGAAACATCTTGCCTACATAAGAGGGAAAAAAAGATCAGGAGAGTAAAAGTCTAGGTGTTTCAGTGGCTTCCTTCTTGCATGAGCAAAAAAAGTGCCTTCGTTGGCTTCAAAGAAAATTTGGACAATTATAAAACCTAGCCTTAAATACCTTCCTCGCTGGCAGTTGCTTCGTCAGACCAAAAACAATCTGATATCAGAAGCGCATTTGCTGAATTAGACCATCAAGCGGTCCTAGGGCCGTCCATGAAGATACGCGGACTTCCCGGCTAAAGATAGTCTTGGAAGATCTTGCCTCTAATGAGAGTGAGGAGGGGGCACTATTGATTAGGCTTGTCACCAGAGAAGAACATAAAAGTACACATTCAATAAGGGACTTCATATCCCGTCCGGCTAGTGTAAAGGTTAAGTGCTAGAGAATATCGCCAGGATCGATAATTGTCTGCAACTTCACGTATGGTCCACTATCACTGCCTACCCCTGCTGCTGTTCAGCCTTCACAACACTGACTCAAGTCACATATGAAATGCCACAGGAGGCTTATGGGACTTTGTAGCTTCTGTTTGACGAGACCTATTTAAAATAAATACAAATTTTACATGCTGCAGCCCCCTTGCTGTATATGAGTAACTCTCTGAGGGTACTGGAATGAAGATGCCATCATTGCAAGCCATCAACACATTGTAACAGTTTAGATTGGAGCTTATTAAGATTTAATAGCCTACGTACATAACTGCTGCATATTCTCCTCTTACAATAAATAAACTCAATTTCCCTATGGTAATGGAAAGAGAGAGGCTCCTTAAAGCAAGACAAATGAAGGGTTTGCAGCACTGAGTAACAACATTAGCTGGCTAATTAAACAACAATGGAGGATGCAGCTGACGCGCCATAATTATGCAATGCGGTTTAATGAAAAAGGTTAACTGCGCAGAAGAAATAGAACCTCAGAGTGTCTCAATGCCGGCCCGAGGATGGCTCCCGACAAACAATCCTTCCTATTTGTCTCGCTCTTATCAAGGCAAAGTGATGTGTATTCCTGCAACTGCATTGTCTCTTCCTAATGGCAACTCTATCCACTTCACAGATGAATGCACGATGAAATGGAGAGAGCGGCGGCATTATGTGGCCTACAGTACTGCTGGGGTGACTGCAGTGTTCACAGAGGCACAGCTAGCTGTCAGTCTGAAAGGAGAGAGGAGACGAACGCACATATAGAAGTTATCGTTCAGTGATCGAGATCAGCGTTCAATGAGTGCGTCATTGCCTTGTGTGTTTTGTAGACACTGTTTGCGTCCTTTGTTTTAAATCGTTTTCTTGGACTGTAAAGACTGAGAAAGTGGAAAAGGAACAACCCAAAAAGAAACTACAGCCCATTAGTCATCTTCACCGATCTTAAACAGAATGTTCTTCAATGTGATTCCAAATGTCATTTCAAGCTGATGAGATCTGACTCTGTTTGCAGTAATAGGATGTGAAGGGCATGGTTTGTTCTAAGCAGAGGCCTCTCCCGCTTCCTCTCAAAATGCAATTAATTGTGGTACCATGCTGTGAGGTGTTCATGGCTATTCCATGTGGACCCATCTTTATACAGACACTTAAATATTCTATTAATTGATAATGTAAATACCCTTTGGGTTTAGAGGATCTCTAATGCATTGCCACAGAGCCTTGCTGGAGATTCCAGCATGTGGTGGTTTATAAGTGACAAAAACAACTATTAGAGCCCTTAAAAGAAAAACAAAAACAAAAAAGAAACCCTGCTTTACTCCTCCTTCGTGAACTGTGTGACCTCCAGAAATATGGGTGTGAACTGTTTTTTTTGGATCACACTGAGACTGTTTTCTACATTGCGGGCCATGTGCCCATTAGACATGCTTGTGAATGTGTTTTTATTGGGATAGAGGTTGCACTTCCAACTGTTGGGTTATGTGCTCACCATGAACCCTTTTCCTCATAAAAACCTGGGGAATGTTGGGAACGAGACGCAGGTGGGCGCAGACGATGAGACGGAAAAAGACGGAGAGGGGTAAGAGAAGTGACGTAGGGAGGTCAATATATTTGGCCATATGAGGGAAAACCAAAGCTGTGTGCTGGCTGGCTGTGCTCACACGTTTATCCTCTATGATAAACAAAAAAAAAGTTAAAATTATAGTGTTATGACTGTCACAATATGTCCACACCAAGCTGAGGAAATCATGTTTTGATTTTCTACTATGTTTATCACCACTCCAGTACATGTGTTAATTACCCCTAAATTGTTTATCATCGCTTAGTGAAAGCACTCACAGGGTCATGGCACTCCATTAAGTAACTAATTAGATAAGAAACAGTAAAACGTGTGTAAAAAAAAAAGTGTAGACGTCTAAATATCTTTAAGACGCCTGTGAAAATGCTGCATTTGGTTGATTTCTACATAAAATATAACATCTTTTTTTTTCTGCAATGACCTTCAAGCTCCCAACAAGCAACACTCATTACTGTGCATCAACAAATGTTTTGCATGTATACTAATTTCTCTGGCTTTTCAAAATTGGCCCAAGCACGAGGATTAATTGTGCACAGACACAGACAACTCAAATGAAGATATCACCAGGGCCGTGTTTTATAGATATTTTGTAAACATTACGTCGTCTGACAAGGGCGTAATCCAGCGGGTATTTGGCTTTTCGTTGGAGCACGTGCTAAGAAAAGCACGTATTCAACTCGTGCCTCGGATGAAGTAAGGTAGGCAAGTTGCCTCTCGTGCGTGTCGACAGCTCTAAAAGCGCTCGTTAAACAGAGCCGGCGTACTGCATGCAATTGCCCGCTGAGGCAGCCTGTTATTTATTCACAGCAAGCTGCTGCCGAAGACGGATTTGGAAAAACAACTGTTAACGATCAATAATACAATTCTTTGATTGTACATATTGTATAAGTGTTAATTATTCACTAAACAAAGTGACATAAAAGTCCATTAGCGCTGCTCTTCTACAAAACAAGAAATTACTCAGAGCACAAGCCCGATCTTATGAATTATGTTTTATTGGTGTGATGTTTAAAAATGCATGATACAAAATATTTATCTTTATTTTTCAAAGGCTTGCGATGCAAATCTCCGATGATGAGCTCTAAATGGATGCTGTCTTTTCAAAAATGTATGCAGTGCACAAAGCCCTCTCCCAGCATGCAGTTTGAGAGGCTTTTTTCATGAATTTGTTATGAAATGTGGGTTGACAAATACGAAAACATGAATATTGAAAGCATTCACAGCATTTTACTTTATGAGTTGACACATTTAATATGCTGATTAAAAGCCTACAGTTCTAAATTACTGTGCGTGACTGTGTGCGTCCGCGTTAGCGTGTTTGTGTGTCTCGGGCACTTAAGATGCATTCTGCAGAGAGAAGCTCACTTAGAGAACATTCTTGTACCTCAAGGCTTCATAAACATACTTGCATTACATAGATAAGATGCTGCTGTGCATATTGTACAACTTCAAAACATTCATTGCATTCATCAAAACCCCCATGTCTTATTAAAATGGAAGTGCATTAAGCTTTAATACAGACGCCTGAGAAGCCTAAACACAAGTGAACAGCTGAGTCTACCGCACAAGCACGCACGCAGCAGCAATGTGGACACAAAAGGCAGTCGAAGATTACCATTTAAATGCTTTAATATAACCACACATATTTGATTCTGGAAAATTATAACAAAGCAACGAGGCAGATGTTGAAAGAACACATTGATAAGCAAATTTGCGGTGATGTTCTTTTGTGTTTGTGATAGAATGAGCCACAGTGCAAGCTGCAGTTTGACTATTTGACAGAAAAATACAGAACAAAAGATGCTAACGGATACAGTGAGCTGCAGATGACATTTCAGGGAGAGAAAAAAAAATATATATATATATATAACAGAATTATTTTCTAATAGAGTACATCTGCAGTAATTTAGAATTCTCACTCCCCCTCATCCTTTTGCGGGTAACACACCTCACTGCAGGGAATTCCACTTTTTACTTTTGACTCTTTTAATATTCAGTGTTTGACAAAAAGAAAAAAAAGAAGAAGAAGAAGAAGAAGAAGCCCACTTCTTTGCTCAGGAAGAAAACCGGTAGATTGTCAGAGAAGAAAAAACGATAAATAGCACTACAACTAGTGTGATTGAACCTTGTTGTGTGAAGATCAGAGTCCCCAAATCACACCTGACAATTCAAACACCAAAAGTTATACACACACACACACACACACACACACACACACACTCACACACACTTCCCCTGTCCCCTGTCTCGTTCTCCGGGGTGTTGCTTTATTAATGAGTTCGACACATAAAAAGCATCCGGAGGACGGGAAGTGTCACTCATCAAAAAAGGCTGTTTTTGAACAGTCTTGGCGCATGTTAAAGAATTATTCCCTTTCATAAGGACAAGAGACAATCAGTGATTGCCAGGATTTTTTTTTTTTTTTTTTTTTTTTTTTTTGAGATGACCAGACCGTGAATCCTCATTCTCAGACATGGCATGAATATTGTATGTAAAGTGTGCAAAGTTGGGTTGCCTGGTGGGAGAGAGGGAGGACTGAAGGCTGTAGACATTTGGTGCTGTTCATTATGACTGTTTGCGATGGGAAAGAGTGTGTGGTTTGTCAGCGTGTGTGTGTGAGGTTGTGCGAGGAAGAGACAACATGAGAGAGTGATTAATTTCATTGATTTAATGCAATGTTTTGGGTAAATACAGATAGGTGTAAACCACAAATGAGTTGAACAGATCAATGGAATTGATTTTTTGTGAATAAACTTTCAGTCTGGCTCAATAAAAGCCGCTTTCTCAAGACTAACCTGCCAAGGCCAGTAATAACAAACTGCAATATGACAGGTGAGTGAAAGCCTCACCATACACACAATGTACACCATCGAATCAACCTGCAATCATTTGGCCCCCTTCACCTACCTAAAGAAACACACACACAAACATGCACAACACACTATAGCTCAACAAATGTGTGCCAGCTAATGCAAAGAGCGCGTGTGTGCATCACAATCTCACACACAGACACCGCAGTACAAATGCCAAGCAATGACACACACTCAAGTGCACAAAAACACACACACACACACACACACACACACACACACACACACAGCTCTATTCCTGTGTGATCTTGCCTGTGCCTTCCTGGACTGGAACAAATAATGGGGGGGAAGTCGACTGTGGGATTTTGAAGCTCTCCCTGTCAGTGACACTGTGTCAGCCCGGCATCTCCCTCTACCAAAACACACACCTTTGCTCCCCCCCCCCCTTACTAAAACAGCATAGGGAACAAGGCCTTTGAATAATAAATACTCCCAAGTTTCCACACAACTCCGGCCAGAGATGCCCGTCCAGCAAACAATGTTGATGTGTAGAGGAGGAGAGCCATGGAAGGAGCCCGGATGAATACAAGATACATGTTCAGACACAACACAGGGACTGAACAGGGGCTTCTAGGAAGCGAGTTGGGCCTGCAGAGCAAGAGAGCTAGTGGCCTGAAACTTCAAAATCCCTGTGTACACGCAGACAACTGACATCCCTGCAGAAGGTGGTACAACTGCAACATAAGCAAAAAAAAAAAAAAAGAAGAAGAAGTTGAGTCTATTTTTCTTGGGAAATTTGAAGAGAAATTGTTGGAAGGGAATATTCCTAATGAAAGAAACAATGCAGAAAGTGTGGCCAAACTGCCACATTTTGAAGGGGGTTCACACAGTTGTTGTATCAAGTAGAACTTGGCTTGTAATTTAGTCACTTGATGCATATGTTTTCCCAACTTTTCTCTCCCAAAATAAGTTTTGAGAGAAAGTATCTTGCGATTTCCCCAGTAAATATTAAGATTCTTGAGAACTTGGCAAAGTTTCCCCACAGGCGATGAAGCGTACTGTACAGCAGACAGAGGGATGATAACAAAGTGGCCCTCCATGAGCGGCACAAGGTGGCCCCATACTTCACTTTCCTTCAGGGGAGGGTGAGGCTTGGCTGATGAACAGGGGCCATTGTAGTGGTTGATGTGTCCATCGTCGGCCGATATTTAATCCTCCGGTTCCGCAGCGTGGCCCGAACATGACAGAAAATCATTAGCCACCCTGGGCCGTTAACTGTCACATGAGTGATTGAATAGGCAGTGAGCCATGGAGTTTTGTATGGCAGTTAAACGTCTGTCCTGAAGACACGCGGTGTCGGTCCATTGAGGTCAATGATGAGGCAGATTTGGCGGACAGCCACTCCCACTTTCTGAGGGATGGGGTTACTTCTAGCAACTGAGGTGGGAGCAAGTCGCGGTCAAGTCAGCGTAGTGTACATCAGTGGTAGAAAGTGGCTCCAGAAATGAAAAGCACATTTACTTAAATACCGTACAATTTTGAGGTACTTTGCTTGAATAGTTCCATTTTCTTCTACTTTATACTTCAGTCATTTTTACTCCACTTCATTTATTTGATCACTTGTTATCACTTGTTGTTTGTTACTAGTTACTTTTCTCAGAATCAGATTCATAACACAAAACCTAATCAACAAATTAATTATGATATATTATTATATTTCCCAGAAATTCACATGCTACCCAGCAGTATACACAGAGTAATTAAAATTAGCACCACCTTCACCAGCTGTAACTTTAAACTGATGTAGACATTAATGTATTCGTAATTATAATCCAATAATATAATAATTAGTAATTATTCTGAAAATAGCCCATTCTGCATGAGAAGCACTTCAACTTTTGGTACTTTGAGCACATTTTGATACTGAACGTATGACTGTAATTTGCAACAGTATTTCAACCATGTGCTAGATTTACTATATTGATATATTACCTACATTTTGTTTATACGTAAGGGGAAGTAGTTAAAACCTTAAGCTTCATCTTGAGGCTGACAAACATCAATAAAAGAGATTTTATTTATTAAAGGATTAAAGGATATTAAAGGTTGGAATGGCAGCCTGGTATGAATACTGTTGCATGTAGAGATAAGACTTGGCATGAACTGGCGCAACACACTTGACATAAAGCATATCTAAGCGGGCAACAATGTTGTCTCAATGGGCAGTCTAAAAAAAAAAAGAAATTCCATGAAACATTTTTCATCTAACACCCACCCTCTCGCCACACACATCCTTCTACACCTCCTTTCCGCTCTTTTCTTTAGCTGAGCCTTGACATCCAGACCTTGGTCTGTGTAACCTATACATAAGCCTGGCTGTGTTATCCACCAGGGCCGAATCTCCATACCATTCCCTTGTGGCATCTGTCTGTGTCTTGGAGAAAGTAGGAGGCCGAGCTTCATGCACTCGGGGAGGGTGCTGGTGGGGGTAGGTGGGTGAAGGTGGTGGTGGTGGTGGTGGAGGTGGTGGGGGTGGGGGGTGTCCTCTGGGGTAACGCGGTCCACTTTAAGAGGACGGATCACAGATGCCATTAATGCAAGATAATTCTGCCTCTGCTTTTCACCACTCTACATGTTCATTAAAGTCACTGCTGTTAAATGTTTCTCTCCGTTTCCTCTTTTTTATTAAAAGCATACATGAAAGAGGGAGGAAAAAAAGTGGTAGCAAATTGTCAAATTATAAATTAAGCTGCTGCTTCAATTATTTGCTTGGTTTGATAATAACGTGGTTAATTTTTGAACGAGGTTAATTACAAGAGGGTTAATGATATTCTAATAAAAACCAAGAACTCATCACATTTTCCTGCCTAAATTACACTGACATATATGAGCCAAATATTTTCTTCAATTAATTCATAATTGTTAATAAATATCTTACAATTCAGGGGGCACGCGGGCGGAGGCCATGTTTTGGAATGACATATTTGAACAGATTCTCGACACATTCTGTAACAATAATTGCGATAGCTGACTTCTCACCGGAGGTAATCTGACTCTTGCTGTCTTTGGTAGGTGGCCAATTTATTTCATGAAGTGGGGCAGATATTGCACTTGCTGCACATGGTGTTATTGAGTGTGTGTGTGTGTGTGTGTGAGTAAGAGAGAGAGAGTGGGAGAGAGAAAGGGAGAGCGGAAGAGGGACAAACAGGGGGCAGGTAGGTGTGATCGCTCATTCACACTAGAGCTGCTTGA
Source organism: Argyrosomus regius (assembly GCA_946959425.1). Taxonomy (NCBI): domain Eukaryota; kingdom Metazoa; phylum Chordata; class Actinopteri; family Sciaenidae; genus Argyrosomus; species Argyrosomus regius. The sequence continues at coordinate 8,147,670 of OX336904.1, read as the reverse complement.
CGTTGAGCCCTACGGGGCATGATTACTAGGCCCTGGGTGATCCTTCAGCTCTCCGCCTGACACTTGCTGCCTTGTCCCCTTCCCTCGCTCTCCTTGCATCCCACCTCCCTCCATTCCTCTCTCCTCATCCATCTCTCTATATCTTCTTTCTTTATCTCCCGCTCCCTCTCTCTGTAAGTTTTTTTTTTTTCTCTCTCTAACGTCCTCGCAGTGTTTTATTTACTCGCGTAGACTTCCGTCTGTCTTGATAATGCGTTTCTGCCAGTCTGATAAATAAAGCTGTTTGTCTTTTTACAGTGCCCAGGACACTCATAGTTAATGTCTCTTCATCCACCTCTGCTATTTATCAGACATCAGACGTGCGTTTACTGTGTATGTGAGTCCCCCGCGGCACATTTCAACAAGGCTATTAGATTTCATGCGCTGAGGAAAAAGTGGTATCTGTACTACAAGCTTCAGGGATAAACGCATTTCTACATTCACACCTTTCAAAGCTTTCATCCAGAACAACTTATGAGGGCATAAACAGCCGGGCCTTTCTTATTTAAAACCATATCCACTAATAACAAATGAGGTGGCTATCCATGTTGATTAACTTTATAGTCATGAGAACGTTTGCACAGATTGCTCTGTGATTTTGTTTGTCCCAATAGTGTCGTAAAAACTAGAACCAGGTCCAAGCTTTAGCCTCACAGGGTAATCATTCTCTTCTTCTCCTCCACCACAAGTTCCGCTCACACTACTGTCATCAGTTTATTAATCATCACCAGAGGGAGTGACCAGATTGAAAGGAGGTTTCTATTAAGCTTGATACCTTCACATCATGGATCAATATTGCAAGAGGAAGTATTGAAATCAGATCCATGTTACATTTTTGTACTGCCGCTAAACGTGAACCAACTCTTAGCTGCTGCCATCAACTGGTGGTTGCTGCTCTTATGTCAAAGATCAACTGAAGGACACAGCAAACCTGAAAAGTATTAAAAAGTCTTGTATTTTACATTTTTCCAGCGTTTTGATATCCATAAGAAGACATCTTTGTGGTTTTAAGTAACAAAAAATATCTCAATATAGTTTTACATGTCCTTTCTCATGCTTCTCTCTGAAGCTCTACCTAGAACACAGCGTATGTGTTGCCTTTTGTCTCATTAATATTAATGAGCCTCTCCTCTGATTAGCTGACCATCTGAGTGGCACACTGCCAGGCCAACCACAGGTAACTGTGGCTGTGGATTGTAGCCTACCTGGACGGTGGGTCCGGGTGAGCCATGAATAGCTGTGACATCACAACTTTACAGGAGTCCTGATAGTTCATTGAAAGGCAGTTTCTGAATATAGGCTGTGTGCATTTCTCCGTGGATTGAGAGTTTTGATACTTTCACAGTATTTTTTATAGAACTTAGACCTTTTATAGTTAAAAAAAAAACAAAAACTAACTAATACTGTGTTGATAGGTGATGGCACCAACTTGATACTGAAACCTAAACGACAGCTGTGTGATTGTGGTATAGGCAATCAGCAGAAAGATGCAAATGAATGCCCAGACTCAGTTTCAAGTGTATGTAAAAATGAATTTTCTACATTTTGATAGAATTAAAAAGTCATGACATTCAAATTTATCAGCTACACAAATGTCCTGGAGAATAATACATTTGATTGCTGCAGAATTCCAAAACACTAGTTGAAGAAAACAAATTCAAACTGACTGAAACATCTTTTTGTTATGTTTCACTGTGACAAAAGTAATCTGAGCGAATCAGCTAAAAGCAGACAATAAGATCAGATACAGAGACAGTTGGAGCCTTGGTGACAAAAAGTTGGATGGAGAGCGAGCTGACAAAATTGCTTGAATTTGAGCTCATAGTCTACGGGTTTAATCTGCTCTTGTTAGAGGGACACAAGGGACTTGCGGTGACTTCTTTAGGGGGCTAAAATATTACCATGATTGGCTAGCAGCATGCTTTCATGCTCTATCCAACAGAGTTCATATAGACATGCTTGGCTTAAAACCACCTTGTTAACAAAAAAAGAGAGTGAACAAAAAAAAAGATTGCACTCTGTAAAAATCCTGACACTTCTGCAATGTACGTACTTGAATTTTTCAAACACTTGTCTTTTCTTTACCATAATAGATGTCAGTTTTCTCTGATGTAGCTCAAGTAGGGGGAGCAGCACGTAGGGTCTCACTCTTTCTGCATTTGAAGCTATCACTCAATAGCGGATCTGTGTTGTTCGACATCAAACGGAGGAGACATTCGCGGCATCACCTGCAGAGCGCTCCAAAGGGATGAAGCAAAATATCTTCAAATCACTTGTCCAAGACATTTCCCCCTATTAAGGCTGCCTCCACACAGGCTTTAAGGCGGAGACAGGCCCTTTAGATAAGCTAACCAAACCCGAGTGTTACAGCTGGGAGATCAGACACACAGCCTGTGTTCTCTCACAGAACTCCATTACAATGGCACGCCATAAAAAAAAAAAAAAAAGGTTGAACGTTTAACACTGCTAAAAACGTAAAATCACCTATTTTCTATAAACAGCGAAATATTAAAAACACCAGAGGGACTTCTCCTGATCTGAGCATTGTGAATATTATAATTATAATTGCAGTTCTTACAGTTGATTTCTCATAAGATGCTGATTGATAACTGATATTCTGCTGACAATACATCCAAAGACGTGAATGGAAACTGAGCCAGTCGCTTTAGTGTAATGGTTTCTTCTTTTTTTTTCATAATTTTGAATGTACTGTAAAGATGAGGTTTCCGGTCACAAAGGTGTAATTTTTTGGTCAAATATCCACTGTCATTTTGAGTCAAATGTAAAAACAATTCAACCCTTCACTCCATGTGCGTGTGCGCGCCTGTGTGAGTGCCTATTTTATCTGTATGCATGTGTATGACTCCCAACAGTGAATACGTGGTACCAACACTACAGTGCTGGATGCGTTTTGGTGTGTGAGTGTGTGTGTGTGTGTGTGTGTGTTGTAATCTCAGCGGCAGATCATGTTTTCCAGGCCTCAGATGAGGCAAAGCAGCTTTGGCAGCGGGCCGTTTCATCTCAGGCACTGGGGCCCAAAACAAAGAGAAAATGATTGATTGGATGATGAATTATTTAGAGGTGGAGGGCTGAGGAGCGAACCAGCCATGCTGGAGAGAGAGAGGGCGAGCGGCATAGAGAGCGTAAGGAAACGAGAGAGAGAGAGAGAGTGAGTTCAGCTACCCCTTTATCACTCTCTCTCCATGTAGAAGATGGGAATCCAAGTAAAAACTTGCCCCTAATTGTACTAATGCGTGTCACCGCAAATTTGCCAAAATAAAATATTGATGTGGACGCAGTGATAGGGCTGCACAGTGCTGAGCGCTGATTGGAGAGGAGAGGTGTTTGCTCAGGGATCTATAGGATGTTTGAACCTACATGTAACACTACACCGAAGACAGAGGGGGGAACAACCCTTCTCAGTTCCAGACATCCATCCTTTCACCGCACTCCGTCTGCATCTCCACCACTGTTAGAGAGGGAAAACCACCGTCGCTGAATGTTTACCCGCCAAGCTTACCTGTAGATAAGCCCGTTTGATTTGAATGGCAGCATGAGAACAACACACTTCCGTAAAAAAAATGTCAGCCACAGTGCTGTGGTTCACTCACACAGCCACGGACCCTTTAATGTGATGCCCGGTTGGACCACAGGGGGCACTGATGTGATATGTGAAAAGAAACAGACGAGAGTGGGGAGAGAGAGAGAGAGACAAGAGTGGGGGAGACAGAGGAAGGGAGAGAGAGACAGAGAGAGAGGGAGAGGAAGAGAGATGCAATGAGGCAAGGCTACAGGGATGAACGCAAAGCGTCTCTCTCCCTCCATTTTTTCAATATCCCCTCCTCATGAAATTTCATTTGGATTGTAAATGTTCAGTAATTTACCATCATAAATGTGTAATGGGCCCCTGAATCCAATGACATTGTGCTGGCTAATCAACTCATTTGAAAATGAATATACATCTATTAAAGGGAACTCAGCATTTCCCCTTTGTTAAGACTGGCATGCTGTCAAACATAGGAACGCGTTTTTTGGAAAACGGGATCCTCTACGGGGGGAAAAAAGGGAAAAAATAATCTACTCATCAGATGTTTTGATCTTAAATAGAGATGATGAATGAGATTAAGTGCTTGTGCTAAATTTCTGATTTGTTTTGTCATTAGAAATCCGGCATGTAATCGACTTAAGAGAAAAAGGGCTCATTTAAAACCTCATTCAAAAAATAAAAGCGGGGACAGGAAGTTAATGACACTTCATTTTCAGCTGGGAAAATATAGCAAAATTAAATTCTTGAATTTTAAACTGTTTCTCGGTCCCACGGCAGACAGCCACAGAATCCTCCAGAAAACACACAATAACACACAAGCGCACGCACACACACACCAGGATTACTGCGTCTTATCTATGAGAGACGGGGCCCGAGGCGCTACCTACAAACACTTAATCAAAAACCAAGTTCAACTCGTGGCAGCCAGTGACTCTTAGAAATAGAGAGTAATGGAGAGAGTGCGGAATGCAAATTGCAAATGTTGGGAGTCTGTCAACGTGTGTGTGCATGTGTCTGTACAGTATGCTTGACTCTCAAAGAGACTAAATCAGCCCCTGGTAAAAAACCAAATAAGTTCATTCACACAGACTGTATGTGGATGAGATTAACAGAGTATTGACTGAGCATCAGTTTGGTACTTACAGAACGAGGACCAGCTTACAGACCTTCCATTGAACCATGGAGACACCTCATGACAGTGACAATAGGCTGAATCTCCATATAATTCTTATCGAATCAAGATTAAGCATCTCTTGCAACTTTCCAGGAAGTGATACATACTCGTGTGGCTTGATAATCGTGTACTTTTCAAGCTAACTGATGGGATTTGAGATGTTTTCAAAAGTACATGGATCACCGAGACAACCATGTCATTTTTAATTCAGTGTAATTCAGTGTGTGGGGAATTTTCGAGTTCGACAAACTCGCGCATGGCTTGTGTACGTCTCTGTGCACAGACTGAAGGTATACTGAAATTTAACCAACTTCTGTTGGATAAGTAGCAGCTGATAACGGATAACGGACAGAAAAAAACTTGCAAAAACTGCAAACGGGTCCCCATGAGCATGCCGTCGATAACTGCTACCAGTAAGGCGCTAACAAATATAGAAATGTGCAAACAAAAGCAGAAAAAGAGAACAATGCCACTGCAGCAAATGTTTTATAAGGAAGGAAATGCAATCAACACGTGAGACCTTGAGGATACACACAAGCCACTCTGGTTAGAGGGCACTTAGTTTAGACATTTAAGATATTTCAACTTACAAAAAAAAACTGAAGAAAAGGAGAACAAATTATATAATAACGCTCAATACCATTCTTTTAACATTCACCTACAGCCACAGTGGCAGAAACAGTGATTTCAAACAGTAACGTAATTACTGCTAAGCTAATGAGGACTATTAAATCTCCAGCATTGGATAACAAAGCTACTATTGGCCTCACAGACATCCTTGACCCTAAAAATGCAAACAGTTTCATAAGTGTGTGTTCACACGGGTTCTTGATTATTGCACAAACTGACCTTATAATTACTGTGATAATTACTGCGTCAATCTCAAGCTTGTGCAGGTACAAAAAAACAGAAGAAAGACAACAGAATAAATCAAATGTTACGACAAGCGGAGTTATGGCACCAACCTCTATCACTACCGTACTTTATCGGACTGTTCTTCGTTTCTTGTTCACGTTCTCCTTCCTTCCTCTCTCTTTCATTCCCTCCCTCTCCCTTTTCCTCTCTGCCCATTTCCTGCTCTTGGCCCTGATGCAGCAATCAAGGAAAAGAACTCATTTATCAGGTCTGATGGCAGCAGGGGGTGTATTGTGCACTCGTGGGGGGGGGGGGCGCCTGGTTAGCCTGAATGCGTGGCTTTAGGCTACTGCCCTGTTGTAAGGTCATTGTAATTAAGTCTTGGCTCACAGTGGTGGACTGTGCCTTTGAGGTTCAAATGTCTTTCCCCTCCATCCTCAAAAGTCCTTTCCAGCTCCATTTGCTTATGAGATCATACAAAAAAAAGTCACACCAAATATTAGGCTCTGTCTGTGAATATTGATTTATCTGTGGACTCAGATGGGCTGAAATGAGTTCGATTCCCCTAACTTCCTCAGTGATTACTTTGTGGAAATAGAATATTAGAGTTTCAGTGATTGCTGCAGATGGAAAGCGCAGGGCTCGACCGAACACTTAAGATTGCTAATCTCAGATCCTAAACTTGCTCCAACTTCAATTACAGGACTCTGGAGTGAGAAAGAAAAAGAACGGGGATGACCTATTGATAAATTTACTGTATATCTATGCCATCTCTCTGCTGCTCTCCATTTCTTTCATTGCTGTCTCTGGCATCCTCATTTTTCAACTTGTAGTCTGACGAGAAGCAGAGAATAGATGCTGATCACACATCCTGATCACTCCAGATCCAGCTCGTGTCCCTGTCCAAAAAGTCATACACCACATCAAGTCAAGTCCAACCCAGTGAGAGCAGGCAGTTCAATCAGGCCCCTCTGTGATGGCAAACTGGTCCAGATGTGGCTGCTGTTTGCCAGTCCCCACAGCCAGCGCTCTTTCGTGTGCGTCATTGCGTTGAGTGGCCCCAGGTGTTATGGACAATTTTACATCTAGACCCCGCTGTGCTCCCTTTTGCACTCTCTTTGCTCTTCCCCCCCCCCGCCTCCGCTCACTTTTCCCTTCTTGTTGCTTGGATGAGTAAACAGTTTTTACCCTTCAAGCTGGGAAAGACCTTGTCGACCACCAATCTCAGCACGGAACCCCAAAAATTCCTCCTAAAGCTCCAAGTTTTTACTCAACTGAGTGAACTGCTGACTTCTACTGTATGTCAATATTACTGTTACTGCACTTTATCACCAACTGCTTGTTGTGCTCCCGAAAATGCTCATTATGAGAGCTCAAATTCAGCATTTCTGGTTACACGATGCTTGCTGCAAATTCTTGCTGAGGCAGCTTTCAAACAATCGTGATTTAATTCTGATTTAATGCTGAAAGCACGTTAGTGACCTATACGATCGCCTGATGTCATTGCCCCAATGAGGCAGCATATTTGTGCCTTTTTTCAGGACGGAAAGAGGATCTGCGATGAGATGGATGCACGATATATAGTACAATCCAGAATGCAAGCAGTTCATCCTGTTTGAGAAATCAGATTTCCCAAAGAAGACACAATAAATGAGACGTCAATCACACGTCATTCAACAACTGCCCAAGGATGACAACCTGTGGGAAACACTGATATTGTATCCACAATTCGGCATGTGAAACCGTGTGACAAAAACCATAGAACCACAGAGGACATATGGGATTACAGAACAAATTAAACACCATGGTGGACGATTCATATAGCTTTTCCAGGACAAATCACATGTTCGGAAAAACCCACATTGTTGCATAATGCCAGAGGCCAAGTATAGGGGCCACTGGCTGGTGAAGCTCCACCAGTTTTTTCTATTTTCCAGTACACATGCACATTAATGCACACCCACACACTCATACATGTACGGGAATGCAGTCCTGTACATGCATGTATTCTTCCATGACGACAGTGACTGGGAAGTTACTGTTCCCACAGGGATGACAAAGACCACCAGATGATGCAGAAGTCCGGTTCTAATGCTCTATAGGGTCTTTCTCTAGGGAACTCTATGCATCAGCTCTCCTTTCTGCTATGGCGGTCACTGATAAAAGAGAATTAATTTCTCAGTCTCGAATTAAGAAATTCACAAATTAAAGCGGGGTTTACTGCTGCATAAACATAAATAACTAAGCAGAATTGGACTAAAGATGACATATATCATTCAGACTTGTTATTTAACTTTTTAAACAGTTAAAGTGACAAACAACAATGGAGGATGTCTCTGAAAAATCCACTTTTTGAATTTATAGCATATCAAAAACAAGCTCTGCAATCGTTTGTGCGATGTTTGATCTTTGTGACATGATGAACACAGGCAGCCGACAATTTACAAGCCTCTTATTCCACTTACATAACATAGTGGGATTATAACTTTCTTTTTTTTTTTCCTCTTTGCCTCAAAATGCTCCTCACACGTCTGACAGTGGGCTGAGCTGCATTTCAACTAGCGGTGTACTGTGGCGTATCTTTGAACAACCAAACAACTCAAGTGAAGTGCCTGCAGTCCTTTAAGCACTTTATCCTCAGAGCTTCATTGGGCAACAGACAGGCAAAAAAACAAAAAAAACAAGACAAGACAAAAAATGCAAATGAACTCTCCAACACTTCATGCCATTCAACACTAGCACAAAAAAAAAGCAGAGTACATTTAAAATGTTTTAGAATGCCAGACTCATAACTGCACTTTACAACAATGCAGAGAAAAAAAACAGATGATAGACAGAGAGAGATAGAGAGTCAGAGAGATATGTTCTTTTCTGAGGCTCCTTGGCATCGCGTTGGGGATTCCATGTGTCTCATCGTCTTGTTTAGAGTGCATTAGCAGCCAGTGACACAGCCTCCCTCCCTCCTCATCGCTCTAGTTTTCTTGTTGTCGGGGAGAGTGTCCTGAGGCAATAACAGCAACCATCAGCACTCCTCCTCCCCCTCCACCTCCTCCTCCTCCTCCTCCTCCTCCTCCTACACCTCCTCTTCATGCAGAGATACGCCGGGGCCTAATTTTCCATCAGCAAAGCATGAAATCAAGAGAGAATGCGACACAACAAGCACTCTTATGAGGGGACACTTTGCAAGTTCGCCCACCCATACAAGCGCACACGCACACACACACTTGCGCGCAAACACCGACACGCATGCAGAGACACATCCTAACTTCTGAATAAATTATGAAATCAAGTGGATGCTAAGCTAAAGTGACAATCAGAGGCTTGTTGATGAGAGCACAAATGTGACACTGGGAGACGCTTTAACGGATGTCATTAAATTAGTTTGTTCGCCGTTTGTTATTTTCAGACTTTGTTTTTTTTCTTTGACGGATAGATGAGATGTGATAGATATTTTGATCATTTTAACTGGTGACTGTATCCAGATGCTTGCTATAACATGTTGCAACAGAGATAGTAAAAAAAAAAAGTCCAGGGAGGCTTGCCTTGCCTGGGTAGTTTTGCTGCACAGTGAAAATGAGGAATTAAGGATTCAAGGAATTTATTCTGTCATGTACATTAAAATGCCACTAGTGCATTTCCATATCACACTTAACACTTGTTCCCTGGCTCACCAGTCAACATGTAGAATACACAGTATGCAGACAGCAGAGAGTAGACTCTACTTCATCTATAATTTATGTCCCATGATTTTATTGTATTGTATTTATGCATTTTAAATCATGTTGTCTGATATCATATCCCTACCATTTGTCTGCAACTTTATCAATTGTCCCGTATTGTTTTTAATGCTGTGTGGTGAAACCAAAGCTAACTATTTAACTGTCAGCAAGTGACCATATATTGGTGACTGTAGGCTCACAGACAGACGGACAGGACAGGGTTGAAACTGCTTTTTCCGTGCTACTTTTGGGACTCGACCCACCAGATTCAAACGCAAATCTTACAATGTCCAAACTGAACCTTCATGTGAACTTTGGTTCCTCATGTGCAAAATCGCTATTTCCTTTCTATCTTTACTTTGAACAGTGTCCTCACTAAGTGCCCTACTGTATAGAATATTTATCATGTAAAGAATAATGAATGAGTGAGTGAAAACGCAATTTCAGTCACAGCTTGAGTCTCTGCCAGACTGATGTTTTCCTCCATATTTTGTATACCATACATGTCCACAGCGACATGAGGTCAGAGTCATGTCCACACATAACTGAAATGTGAGCAGGAATGCCAAAAAGGCTACAAGAGTATCTGGATACCGACATCAGATCTTGACTTTCCACCTGACGGTTCATGACTGGATGCATTAGAACACAGGTGTAACTACAGCCAGACAGGCTACAATAATTATCTGCCTGAACTGGACAAAAAAGAAGTAAAATAAGATAAGATAATGACAGAAGAGCAGAAAAATAAGCTCTTAAGGAGGTGCTTTTGACTCAAGAGGGCCAGCATTCTGTTTTCACGCAGCCAAGCAGAGACATATAGAGCATATGTTATCAGAGACCAACTCTAAGCTTAACTGAACAGTACTGTATTTCAGTTTTCCATCAACTGAAAAATAAGGCAGTTAGTTATTAGGACAGTAACACTGACAAACACTACAGAGAGAGGAAAACTCTTCTTCTACTACACACACAAACACAGAGAGAAGAAACAGATCTCACAGTGCTGACTGACAAAGATGCCCTGCAATATAGATGACGAGAACAAAGCTCCCCATAACAAACTCCAGTCATATTGAGACGATTTCCTTTTCAATAATGAATCGCCCTCAGCATCGGGCGTCAATACTGCCTCTGTGTGTTGTGCGTGCCAGAATGTGTGTGTGTGTGTGTGTGTGTGTGTGTGTGTGTGCGAGTGGAGGGGAAAAGAAAAAACATCTATCCTCAACGAGAACAAAACTTCTATATTTAATCTGCGCTGAGAACAAGCAGGCATGCAAAGTCAAAAACAAAACGGGGATGGCAAGCTGAGGCTTTCTGTGGCATGCAAATCACATCCGGACCAACCAGCTGCTGTGAGCTTATCCCCCACATCTTTGTGATTGACAGGATTTTTAAAATGTGTAGATTATAAATATTTATAATTGACTTAATATTGACTGTATTCTCTCTGTTTGGTTGAACTTGTATGGGGAAAAGAAAAAAAAAAAATAAGGCACAAAAAAAAAAGCTTTAATTTCTCAAAAAAAAAAAGAGAAAGCGCAATACCACAATCCAGTTCATCTGGAGCGCCGTCTTCACATAAATTACCCTCCCTGTGTGCCCCATAGTATGTGTGCGTCTGTGTGTGTGTGTGTGTGTGTGTGTGTGTGTGAATGTTCAGTAGCCTGTTTTCCTCACTGAGGATAATGAGCGTTACTTTGAATTTTCTGTAGTTGTCAGGTCTCCTTGAGAGTTCGGCTGTTCTCAGAGAGGTCAGTACGCTCACTCTGAAGTCACGCTCGCCTTATAAAAGGTGACAGTTGGAAACATGGGCCGGATGTCCAAAAATTACACCAATAAAAAGCACCACGAGCGAGGCCCAATCATGGCTGGGACAGGAGCCCAGTCTGGAGAAAGGGCAAATATTTAGAGTTGGTGTAGCAGGGGCACAGTGTGCCCGTCGCACCTCGCGTACCCACTGAACTACACCACGTCTTGTTCAGACTGCCAGCCCAAATCCATTTTTTGGCATATCCAGATTGAGTTTAGAAAGTCTGGACAGCTAGAAAACCACATAAAATGTGATTTTTGTCGGAATCGAGACACATTTGAAAGTGGTTTGAAATGAGATTCTAATTTTTTTTCCAATTTCTATAGATGTGTCTCATTCTGGTTGCTCAAACTGGATTGAAAAGTCTCTTGTGAGTCCCTCGCAGCGCCGTCAACGTCAAATCCAGAGTGACGGAGGTGAACCAGAGCAGCTGAGCAGAATCACAGTGCTACTACCAGAGTGGTATGGAGGACAACCTGGAGCACAGTTTGTGGACAGACAATGAAATAAATTGTCAAATTGACAAAGCTGCATCATCAGCGTACGCAGTTACTGGCACCTCTGTCGTTACCAAAGAAAAACCATGTGGATAGGTCGGTAAATGTTCAGACACACAAATCCGATGTGATCACTTGCAACAGTGTGGAAAGTTTGTCTCAAACATCTGATTTGAGAAACAATTCTGATTTGCAAACAAGCCCTAAGAGGCCTCCTTTCCTCTTTTGCTCCAAGATTTTGACTAGACGCTGTTTTCCAGAAAGTTTGCACTTTGAAGCTGATCACAACAGCTTCTTTATTCTGCTTCAGTTCTGATGAGTGCATTTTCAGACTTCCTGTTTGTTTTTGCTTAAGACGTCACTTGCTGCTTGCTTTCACAAATCAAAAGGTCATGTTCCGTGGAAGACGACAAAGACACAGCTGAAAATCAAGAGTGCTGAGGTGTCATCACACAGTCCAGATCCAGAAGAGAGGCTATGGTTGGGTGGAGGACAAGTGCAGGAAACACTGTGCCAGTGCAGAACTGGGATGGGCCCAACCTCTAAGAAATTGAAATAGCTTTTGGCCTTTGATTGAATTGCGCTATGTGAGCTCACTACACTGTATAAGCCCTCTCTGTGTCTCTGTCTGTCTAACTCTCTTTCAGCTCTACATCAAAAAGGCCATCTGCAGTAAAAAGGCCAGCCAACACACCATGTGCTCCCGTCTCATCCACAAGTTTCCTCTGCCCAGCATCCAGACACGGCACTGCCCACCGTCTCATCAATTTTACTCTTTGATTTAATCACCCAGTGAAACTAAAGTGGCATTACAAAGTTTTATTTTGCAACAGAGTAAGTTTTTTTGAAACTATCTGAAAACCAGAAACCCCAAGTTAGGATCAAATATAACAAACAAAAAGTCTGTTACAAAAAAAAAAAATGTGGTGCCAAACAAATACACAAGGATTTATTTTACAGTCTCAATAATGCAAACTGCTTTCAATCCCACAGAGCATTAGGATTTAAAGTGAGCATGAAACACAAACCCTTCAAGCAGATTAAATTTCAAATCAAGCAGGCCATGTAAATGATGTGGTGACAGGGGGCCCAGTGCAATTAGCATGCCAGGCTAGTGTTAAAGCAATTAGGCAAAACAGACGGCTAGAGCACCAGGGCTAAGCATGGGAAGGGAGGAAGGACGAATATTTCCATATTGTTCTTCAGGACATGAGTGCATGTGTGTGCGCGCACGTGTGTGTGTGTGTGTGTGTGCACAATGTGTCTGTGCATGCACAGTTTGTTTGAGGTCTTTCAGCACTCGACTTGTTTGTGGATTTCTCAGAGGGAATCAGAGGTTAATGGGAACTAGACTTTGTTTACTGACAGCATATCCAGCCATTTTGGAGACCAAGGGGGGGAAAAACTAAATAACAAATGCTGCGTTCCTTGTAACAAAAAAAAAAAAAAAAAAAAAGGAAACAGAAAACACCGACTCCCATGTTGCTTAGGGGAATCACAAAAACATTTACTGGTAAACAAGCCCACAGCGGAAACTCTGGGAACCGCTTTGGGGAAAAAGCAGACACATTTGGGCAAATCTCTCAGGTGGAGCCATCAAAAGCAATGTCGGCTTGTACACGGAGACGTGGCAGAAAGGACCACCTGGAGACGAGCGATGACATTCGTTTGAGCGTAAATTACTCAAACAAGCATGCCGGGGAATGGCATTTAATACTTGATGTTTCCCCGGTGGGAACAGTGGTGGATGCCTTTAATTCAAACAAGGAGTTATGATATACAAACACTACTGAAAACAAACACGGCGTACGTTGCACGGTAAGTTGTGTACGACGACACACAGGCCTTTTGGGACGCAAAGTGGGACAGCGACTCATTTCTGTCTTCAGCAATGTGGGAAGAATAAAAACAATAATGAGGAGTGGGGCATAAAAATAGCACTTTACTGTAGTGCCTTAATTGTTAGATTATGTTCCAGTGTGCAGTATCTTTCTCTGTATTGTTCTGTGCACAGTGCTACAGGTACACTACAGTATAAAATAAGTGTTTTCTGAGCTTTACATTTCTATCCTGCACAAGTTTATTTTGAGAGAAAAATAGTTGTACTGTGGAATTTACTTTATTTTGAGAGATGATTATGATATTCTGTGCTTTCATGTATATCAAAGAAGGTAAAAAATAGACTAAACAAAGGTACAAAACAAATGTACTCAGAATTGAATGCAACAATTTTGCAAAGTAAATTACAAATCAAAATTAAACCTGAATTTATGCAACTTAAGTAATTACATAACTTGTCTGAGTGTTACACAGGCAAGATAAAACCAAACTGTGGGCACTAATCTGAATGTCTTTCACAATCAGCAGTCGTCTGTACAGAAACTGGAACACAGGAAGGACAAACGACGAGGTTAAAAAGGAAGTGACACACGCTGTCGCTCTAATATTTGCTGACTCGCAGAGTTTTGCACCGAGTCTGGTGCCAGTCACAATGTTTTTGAAGAAATACAGACAAACTTCCCAAGTGTGCATGTGTATGTGTGCGTGCGTGTTTTCCTGTCACATTTTCCAGCCAATCGAGAGCACAAGCCAGGACATGTATGTATGTGTGTGTGTGTGTGTGTGTGTGTGTGTGTATATGTGTGTGAATACCAGGGGTTGCTTAGATACTACAACCCAACCGTGTATTGAGATGAAACTTAATTACAGAAATAAATGAGTATCAAGGCAAAGTAAATAATAACTTCAAATCAGAGGAGCTTAATGACCGCACGGCAACAAAGTCATACCATAAAAAGACAAAAGGCAGAATTCTTGTCAATTTTTTCATACAAGTTTAAACAGCGTTTTAATCCCTTGTAACCATAAAATGAGTGTAATTGCAGCAGCAGGATCATATAAAATTCTAATATCTTACATTTGCTATCAAATATTTTAACACTACCAACGATTAATGCGCTCCAAAGAAACCAAGCTCATGGTATAACCCTTACAGAGAAATTTCCTTTTAAAACAGTCCTAATGTATACAACTCAATTAACTGAAATTAAAGATTAAATGGAATTTCCAGACTGCACTAATTAGTTCCTGTTCAAGTCATCGCCATGAATGTATGCTGTGTAGTACAACCTATCAGACTATGTAGCGCCATATGGTCGACATGGCCTATGGGCTTTGTGAGAATTACTTCATGGAGAGAGTCCAAGCCAAGCAGGTGAAGCAGTGTTTTGGTTGCAGCGTAGCAGCGGGTTTTATAGACAGCGAGGGAGAAACAGAGTACATTTTTTTCTACGAGTTCAAAAATGCATGGGAGGAAAAAAACACGCCATGAGAAAATGGTCAAAAAAATAAGGTGAAACAAAGGTGGACAGAGAGGACGACACTCAAACACAAGAACAGACAGTCCAACCTGAGCAACACAATGCAATCTGGCTTGTAGCCAAGTGAAACAAATGACTTGATGTAGCGGACTACTGTATCCTAGTAACACAAAGCCCAAAGAAAGAAATACAATGGATGAATACAAATCATTCCCAGACTGGGTAATTTTTCCTCCATGACAGGAGAAATGACAGTGGTGAAGGATGTTTTTCATGCTAACATGTTCAACACTAGCTTAGCATGACAACTAAATTATCACACAGTGGGTGAGAGTCATCAAGTTCACCAACCAAGTGAATAAAACTGGACTAAAACCAGCCACAACAAACATGTAAATCTTTCTAGAAAGCGCTGAAGAACAACAGTATTTTGTTCCACTGACAGCTGCGTATCGACGCTGCTACCAAGACAAAATTGCTTTCTTGGACTAATTGTGAAAGACAATTAAGCAACAGTGACTTACTTGTTGGAAGACTTTATTCAGGCAACACTTGTCCAAATGGGGCCTTCGTGTCGTACATATATCCATGGGTGTTTACAGAATAGCTAAAATAAAGCCAATGTGTACCACAAAATGGATTACTCTTTATCAGTTCTCCGGCAGTGGGCTTTCTTCTTCTTCTTTTAGACATTCTTTATAACAGATATTTCAATATTTTGATCACAGCAGGAAAACTACTGGTGGACATTGAGCCAAACAAGTCCTAGTAAGCGTGCAAGTGAGCCAGCATGCACAACATCAGCGCCCTAAATTACAACTAAATCTAACTATATGGTGTATGTCGTGTATATATAGGCTATTGTTTTACCTTCTCTGATGTAGGTATTGTACCAAAATGTGTTGGTAGTTCACAAATGTTTTTTTCTTGCCATTCAAGCATAGAGAAGGAGCAACACTTTGTACAATTACAGTAAAGCTTACGAGGCATGAGAGAAGCATATTTAAATCCTACTCAGCTCTCTCTCAATAACTACAAAATTGCAGGGTACTGTACACACAAATGTCCTAGGGTCTAACAACTCACTGTGATTACACATCTTAAAATTTATGTCTATTTACACATGCAACCCTCCCATAATGTCCAAAACCATCAAGTCATAACTGCGGATAATATTGTGCAATTTGTCAGCCTGACTGGATAGTTTAAAATCTATTAGTGGGCACAATATTGTGTTGGTAAGTTCACTGAATGGGCTCTAGTGAGACATTTAGATGGACTTTGAGCTGGAGAGTCCCATATGGGTACATAACCATTATACCTTGGGGATGGAAAACTGCATAGTCGAGTGTAAACCAACGATCAACTGAGAGTTTGGCGGGATTAAGTTGTGGCTTCCATGACTGTTTTATGACATGAGATCCCCATTTTAAAGAGGAGTTTCTGTAGTTGGAGGCACGGTACAGTGGAAGCACAGCAACCGTTATATCCATCCCAACATGCTCTGATTATACAGTTCTAACAGAAGAAGTATGTTAGACACTACAAACAAGCAAAAAATACAGGGATATATATACACTCCAAAGAGAGACTGGAAAGGCTGGCACAATTTGTGGAACAAAGTTTGGTCAAATTATACAAAAATCAATCTCAGGTACAGTCAGAGAGGGGAAGAGAGTGGATGTTTGCTTTCACCTGTCACATGGAGCCATTTCCTAATTTCCAGACTATCATGAACAAGACTCAGGCTTAGAAACAAAGGGCCCGCTAACAAAGCTTCCCATGGAGAATTGACTGCGGCCTTGGTTGCTATTTACATACAGATGCATTGGCAAGAATTTGCATAATGTTTTTTGTAGCTGGGTGCTCAGGGGAGCAGCATTGTAACATATTGGTGCCTAATGAACTCTGAAAAAAATTGATTTTCCACAGAGTAAATTAAGAAATGCATTATAGCTGTTAAAGCAATCTTGGGGGAAATCGGAGCCTTCCTCTGCTAAACTACGCTTGATAAGTAATAAATTACATGTTACACTTATTTGCTTTAATTCATGCTAATTTTGCCCAATTAATGTATCACTGTAGTTCTGAGGGCAGCCACTGGAGATTTAATTATTTATTGGATTTTGGTGTATGTGTGTGTGTGTGTGTGTGTGTGCTTGTGTTGTATTGTTTGTAAATGATGTGTATGAATACAGTAAAGGATTGTTTGTGGACACTGTGTTGTACTACATACAACTGTATTTCTATTTCTGCGGGTCTCTGCTGTAATTGTAAATGTTTGTGTGCGTGTGTGTGTGTGTGTGTGTGTGTGTGAGTGTCTATCAGCAACAGAGTCAAATCCCACGTTTGCCAGGACTTCCTGACAGAGGCCTGATTGTCTCTGGCTGCAGACTCTCAAGGCCCTCTCTCTCTCTCACACACATTTGGACTAGTTTGGACTGCCTTCCTCCCCTTCCTTCCTTCCCCTCCCCTTCCTTGCTAGCTAGCAGGATGAGTCATTGTTTACAGGCCTTTCACTCTGCTGTCCTATCACCCTGCTCCTGACGCTACTTTTCCATTCAATCAGCGCCCCTGCATGTGGTGACATGACACCAGGCCTGGCCTTGCGTTTCCTCCCTGGGACGTCTCCTGGCCGACTGCTTCAGTCCACATGTTAATCTAACTGCAACTGGCTGCACTGTTTCACCACTTATCCTGACAGTTTACTTTTTATTAGCCTTTAGGCTGAGTGAATTTTAATGCACATGCGTGCCAGCATTTAGGGCTTTCAGTGTGTTGTTTGGACATTTCCGTTGCCAGGAATTAAAACTGTGTCCGTCCACCATCGCCACTAGCCTCTAAGCTAACTGAACGATCAAAAAACACACAACAGAAATCAGATGTTTTTCTGGGGGAAAAAAAGTTGTGTTTCAGGAAACAAAAAGGGAAAACTGTGACACTTTGCCCTTATCTGAATATGAACTGCCAAATGATTTAAGCAAAAACACACATATGTATACACACACACACACCTTACTGGAAGAGCGAATGGAATTTCAGACCCGCTGCTGAATGTTCCTATGCGAACGTTTGGCGAAGCAGCCGGAAAAATTTACTGTTGAATTAGCCTTTTGTCTCAGCAGGCTGTAGCAGAGAATAGCCCTCTGTTTCCCTCCTCGTAACCTGCCGCTGAAGACATTTCTGCCATAACAGCAATGCACGGAACTGCTAATATAAAGTAAGTTCACCCAGAGAACTTGATACAACTCTGTGCAATCAAGAAACTATATGCATATCCAAGTTTTACTAAGAAGATCTGCGAGCACACCTGTAAGAAAAAAAAAACACAAACGCAAACAAGGACGACATGATGGCCTAGTTAGCTATCAGCCTGCTGTCAAACCTAATAGGAATTAGAAGGAGTTAACGCTACTTTGTTTCTCTCCCCTTCAAGTACTCCCTCTACCCCTGCACTCACTTCTGAGGCATCCACTAAGTATCCACCCTCATCACGCCAATATTAAAAAGCTTAGCTGACGATGGTTTTTCAAGTAAATTAGAGAAAACAAAATCTCTCAGATTAGTCAATTAAGTGGCACATTAGCCCGAGACTTAATTAAAAGATAGCGGGGCATACAGTCTTTAAGGATATTGAGAGTCGACGGGAGTGTTTAAACAGCAGATTGAACAAATGGCACTTATTAAAAACTTGACTGTGAGTCACTTGACACCTCACATATCCACTGCACCTTGAGCTACATAAACAGAGTGTCAGCTCCCTGGGTTCCTGCTATGCAAATCTCGGGGATGAGGCGAAGAGAGGAAGTGCACTCGTCACGCAGCATCCCCGCCTGGAACGTCAAGATGCCCTCCTACAATCAGCGGCTTAGCAACCAAAGCAACCGGAGCGGAAACATAGCGTTTACTATCGCACGCTTTTCTTCCCGACCACGGCAATTCTGGATGGCGATTATCAATGTTTTTGAAGGCGAGAGGGAAATTAAAGTTGACAAAAAATGAATTTAAGCTGGGGTTAAGATGCATCTTGTGCTTTAACACAGAAAGCGTCAGTAGCTTTGGCTGCGAAGAAAATGTATTCTCACGAACACAAACCCCTTCTGAGATAATGTGTGTGTGCGTGCATGCTTAGTGTCAACCTCTCTTTGAAAGGCATCCTTAATTAAACCTTTTGTTCTTCCAAAATGACAAAAAAAAAGCAGAGCCTGGGCGAGCAAAAGGCAGTTATTGTGTCAGAGTGCTGAGACTGAAGAGCAAGGTACACTAAAACATCACAGTTCACTGCTCGTGTTGCCATCTCGGCGTCACTTTCTATCCGGAACAATGCGACAGCTGACAGCTCGCACCCAAGAATTATCACGCTAAACTGAATTATTTCTGCCACGTGTTAATTTATTAACAACCTGTGCATGCTCTAATGTAGCCTGCATTTGCATATACATTTTTAACCTGCGAGCTCAATCGTCTTGAATATTCTTCCGGGGGATGAGAATATTTCAAACCGCCTTTTGTTGCACCACGTTTGAATTTTGAAGACAGAGGTGGGGGGAAAAAAAAAAGGAAGAAAGACACATAAATCTCACACATGTCCGCAGGGCACATATTCTTTAAGGGGAGATATCTGCACTTCATCACCTTGCAACATATGAGATGTGGCATCTCCGATATGAAGCCTCCTCCTCCTCGCTTGTTCTATGCCTTGCTGGCTCTCTCGCTCTCTCTATCTCAAAGAGGCACCTATGACTGCCTTCAGATGGCTTCAAATACTGGGAGTTGGCTTGTTTAGATGGTTCCCAGGACTTTTCTGTTAAAGAAGAGCAAACATACAGTATTCATAAGCGCCAATGAACTATTCATATGTGGCTTCAATGCACTAGATGGTAACTAGAAGTGTGACTACTCCCACATACATCTAATGAATGCTGTAAACCTGTTTGTGTATTTATATTATGTGCATGGTACAAACTATAGATTAGATATTCATTTACAGACCGGCCATGTTCTAACAAAGTATCCAATTACGTTATAGTGTGTCAATTATCACCTGACAGGCAACTAATATTAAGAAAACAGATAATATCACACCTTTCACTTTAAGAACCACCTCCGTTCGCCCCAGATGCACCATTAAACATGCAGAGAAAATGACATTTCCCACCCAGCTAACTCACACCCACACGTCTTAACAACAAAAGTTGTCTTTAAAGTATATCACTGTAACTGTATGATTTAAAAACAGTAACGTAAATGATACTCGCATTATTTGGGTTCATGTCTATATGCATTTTTTCCTACTTTTCTCAGCTGTGTTTCAATTTATTTAAGCAAACCAAAATCCATGTAAAGTATGAATTAATGAGTGTTAAATATCGACAAGTTTATGAAATTAGGTGTCAAAATCAGGTAAAACTGAGCAGTGTTCTCAGCTCCAGGACTGTGGGGGCGTGTCCGCTGAATGTGTTGAAGCCACGCCCACTCGAGGGAGCAGTCAAGCAGCAATTTTGAAGCGACAGAAACAGGGTGTCAGATGAGTTCAGAAAATGACATGACTAACTTTGAAACACTCTGAGCGAGATGAATGAATCTCTATCTCTCTGCTAGGGGTGCAGGGGTATGCTCAGGGTGGCCTCAGCGTGTCATCGAGCCACCCTTTAGGACCGCCCAAGAAAATCCTGGTTTTAACCTCTAACTCCACATTTCAGTAATATATCGTTCAGAGTCTTTTCACATGTTCTCAGCAACTGTTTTCCAACATAATTAATGTGTTTTGAAAGAAATCTGCCTTTATAAAGGATCAGTACACACAGTACCTCACAATTTCTGCAGGCACTTTCATACAATGGGGATGAATGGTGTTTTGTTTTTTGTTAGTTTGTGGTTCTTTACGCCTTTATGTTTGACAGTAACAGCTTGAGATTGACAGAAAGAGAGGGGGCGACATGCAGCAAAGAGCCACTGGGCTACTGCCACTTTAGTACATGGGGCACATGACCTATATATATATATATACCGATATATTGTATACCGATATGAGCTCTTGTACATTTTAATTAAATAATTGTCTTGTCTTTTCCAGTTTTGGACTGGATCTACTTTGTACTAACGAAAGAGTTCCTATAAAAACAGTTTTAAGGAAGAAATGAGGCCACTGTTTGTGGGAAGAGATGTTCTGGGTGATATTTCAGTTGAGTCACCTTCACTGTACTGAGGTGGATACAAAGACAGATATCTCAGAACCAGGACAAATAAAACCTATATCCACAATAAGAGGTAAGTGACAAAATGCGTTTTATTTTACTGTAATTTGGATGTACCAACGCTGTAAAGCTTAATCAGAATGCACAAAATGAACCAACACCGTCACTTGTATGTGGTAATGGCATGAGACAGTGCTTAACCTAACAATTTAACCTGACAAAGAATGAACCCCCCTGCATTACACACACGTTAATTTACACTTCATGAAGTTCTCTTCCGGATGAGGATGCGAGCAGGTGTTGCTGATACACACCTGTAAACTTTCCCCACTTATCAAATTCCCTCAGGTGTGTGTACAAAACACAGCGCCGACGCCTAGTTACCTTTCTTTTAATCTGCGCCGCACACTACAGATCATCACAAACAAACTGTCACGGCAACAGTGAACGCCACGTAAACAAAGATGCAACAGGAGATGTGTTTATTTGTAGCAGATGAAACAATTAAGGACGCCTGACAGCCAAATAAAACACGGAGGCAAAACATCTGGTGGGTACGTGGGGGTTATCGCTGCTGCCTTGTTGTTGTTTGCGGTGGAGCTTGTAGAGACAAGCGCATTATAAAGCAGGGGGAAAAAAATGTACCAGATCTGAAACAATCAATTCTTTGTTTATTTGATAAAGGAAAAAGGAGAAACAACAGATTCAGGTGAAATATGTAAAAACACTCATGTGAACATGTTTGTTTGATCTTGTGTTGTTATGAAGCACGTTAGAGCCAGCCTATTTGTGTGTGTGTGTGTGTGTGTATGTGTGTGAGGCTTTGCCTGTCACTCATGTTAACTCAATGTGAAGAGGCTGCTCCAAGCGGAAAGTTGAGTCCTATATATTTGCCACAATGGCTGGTGTTATTAAGACCTTGATCCGTGTTTTCTTTCTGCATGGAGGGAGGTAAGCTACTAGATGCTCTCTTTTCACTGGGGTTGGGCGGGGTTGGCTTGGTTGAGTCGGGTTAAGAGGAGACACACACACAAACACACTTCTCGGCTCTGTAAACATTCTTTTTTTTTTTTTTTTTCAAACCACAGTGAGGGAAATTTTCCGTTTGTGCTCGTGTTTATGCTCAATTGGAAGAATTTTTGGTGGAATCTGTGAAAAATAAATACTTGCTGATGCACAAAAAGGTCGCAGTTGATCTGAAAAGAACATAAACAACCTGAAAAATGCGACTGAGCCACCAACCTTCATGAACTGTTTCACTTGGCAGTTCTAGAAAATCGAAGAAAATTGCAAAAGAAACCGACTGATTGAAACCCAAATTGCAAAAGACGTCTTTATTTCAAAAGCCAATACGTCGGTGTGTTCCCTAAATAACACAACTGGGTGTTTTTATAAATTGAGCATCAGATTTGATCACGAGCACATCCCGCTCTGTATGTGGTTGTAAATGCTCAGATAAACTAACAGAACAAGCAGGCCTGCCAAACAACCTGCCAATCACCCGCGAGATCCAGATGACTGGAGGCCAGCGGAGTCCACGTTCATTTAAGTGATGCTAAGAACAAACAATCAAAAGTGCTGCTCGGGAGACCGCAACACGTCCACATCAGCAAATGACATGTAACAATGGTGACATCTAATTTATAGCTCAAGGAGCGTGTACAAGCAAATAAACAGGCATCCCTGGTCCGCACGTCTTTCTCAATTTGCCTCTCCCACGGTCCATTGCCTTTCAGACAGAGGAGCGGAAGGAAAATAGAAAAGTTGAAAGTGCGCAACTTTAAGCTGATGTCTTATTTACAGATCTAAGCCCTCTGCCTCTGTTAACTCTCTCCGGAAACCTGTGCAGGCATCTGTAAAACCTCCCTGAACACAAGCACACAAACAAAAATATTCCACTTGCATGTGCAGTTTAAAGGTGCCATCTAAACCGTGGGGGGAGGAAGGGTGCGAGGAGGGAGCGGCTGTTTTCAGCACTGTCGAGGAAGAAAGGGAAATGATTTGAAAACATCTCAGCGTCTCTTCTCCCCTTTCATTCCTCTCTGATTCTCTGCGTTCTCTCAGGCAGATGTTGTCGGCGCCCGACTTCGCGGGGGCACGGGCGCGCGGCGGCAAACTTTGAACCTCACCGTGCCCCATCCAGCAAGTTTTTCAAGCTCCAGTCCCGTGATCTCGCTAACTGCCACGTTATCCTTGCATCGCCGTGGCGACGCCTCCAGGTAACAAGGAGATTAGAAGCAGTCAGAGGCCCATGTACCACAGCAAAGCTTTAGCAAAAGGGGGTCTTTAAATATTTAAGGTATGAGTACGATCACACGTCGTTACTCTAAGACGAGAGGGGAACAAAGAATACAAATCTTTCACTTGGAAATCATTTACATTTCATTGCTGAGGCTCAGACAAATTTTGAGTGTTGAATTTGAGCTTTCTTGTATTAAAAGTATACAAAATTTAAGAGACATGCGGCACTTTCTGCTGACTGAAAATGAACCTAAAAAAAGTCATTTCTCATCAGCATTCTGCCACTTGCCAATGCATTTTTTATGTGCTTTTCATGTTGGCAACCACATCAATAATTTGTGCGACAGAAATAATAAGCAAACAAATAACACGTGACGTAAGAAGGCAGGCTTTCTTCGGCCTCTTGTCAAAGTCAATTAGACTCCTCAGGTAATGACCCTATTTGCATTGTAAACCAGGCCCTTGTGTGAGAGGGCTAATGGGGCCACTACCTGAGGAGATTAATTGAAAGTGACATTACTTGAACTCTCCTCTTTTTTTTTTTCCTCCTTGCAAAGCCCTCTGAAAGATCGTCTCATCTTATTTTAATGTCATGCCACAAGTCTAAACAGCGAGGTCAAGTCTTCTCAAACTTTGACACAAGTGAGGAGGAGGGAAAAAAACAAGGACACCGTCGAGCGTTAGGAGGAGGTACGTGTCTTTTTCCTCAAAAGAAACTCCTGATTTTAGGATTCACAGACGATTTAAACCCGCATGCTTCGAGTACTTCTTTTATTTAGCAACAAACTTCTGGATTAACTGCTTCACTGCGCCACAATCACAGAACAGTATTATGTTTACAACCCATTATGACACGTGCCATAATGCAACAATGCATGTCATTTTCCTGATGCGCTCAGGATTCATAAATTGCACGCAGATGTCATTGTGTCCGTATCATTATCTTTAATGACTCACAACACAATATCATAAATATATCAAAATGAATCACCTCAAAAACAGCCTGCTAATGACGGCTATTATGGATCCTATGGATTGATAAGAGGACCGGGGGAGAAAAAGCACGTGCAGTTATATTTTCTGCCGTTTGATAAAAAGAAACATTGATGTTCCATCTGGAAAAACACAGATGGTGAATAAAGAGAAGTATCACACCCCCTCTTGTCCTGTCTAATTAGTCATATTATGTGTAATTATAATATGGTTCGAATGAGTATACAACTCTCAGGTCTACCTCCAATATGAAAATGAAGGAAGCAAAATATTATTAATGTATCTGCTTTTTTTTTCTCTCATAAAAAGCAAAAGCAGTAATTTGTTCCTGTGGCCATGGGCAGGAGACTTTCATTTTCTGAGTGAAAGAGTTGTATCCCACCCAATTGAGCAGGAAGAAGGGATGGGTGGATGGATGGATGGATGAATACACGGCTAGGCAGAGGAGGTGGCCACCGCAACACTACTAATTTATTTAATAATGTAAGAGAAATGACCTTGAGATCAGAGAAGTGCTGAATTTCTCCCCAGACGGCAAACAGAAACAATGGAGCCGTCCTAATTGTGACATTACAATCCGGCACACAGTGAGCGATCAGAGGGGGATTGATTAGAGGAGTGGAAAGGTGGACGACTTTGTGAAAAGGTCACTGCACACTCTACCTGGAGTTTTTAATATTTTCAACCCTCTGCCTTCCTCTGTGAATGTGGAATAAAGTGAAAGAAAGAATGGAAAAGTACAACTCCTGTGTGATTACAGACTTTCTGGACAGTGATATTTTCCCCAACGCATTAGTGAAATAAGATGGTAATTTCCTGGGGCCAGGGTGTATCCAGGCAGAAAATGATAAAAGGAAATAAAGATAGAATTGAATGAGGATAGGGGGGGGGGGGGGGGGGTTCTTCCTCTCTGCTCCTTCAGCAGGGGGGCTGACGTGGAGGTTAATTGAGGGGTTAACAGGGGGTGGTGTCGGCTGAAGGTCAGACTGCTGTTCCACCCAGCAGGAGGTCCCTGCTCCCTCATGACCTCATTGAGTGTTGTTGGCCATGTTTCCGTGTTAGTGCTAACGCTGCTGCCAGGTGAGCACCCTCTCTAACAGAGAAAGGACCAGAGGAGGAGGACTGTGCAACACAGAGCTGTGAAGGGGGCAGAGGGGAGAGGTTACACATGTGGCAACTATGAAACTCACACTTTCTGCTGCACAGCTGGCCCGTCCACAAGAGAAAAAAAAAAACAGCCTGGCATTCAGAACACACAAGTCTGACATTATGACATAAATCAAGTTTGCAATGTCTGCAACCAGTTACCGCAATAATAATGCATATGGATGCATTGGACCAGATGTGGACCGGGACCTAAACCAGTATGAATATGAAAGGAGACAGTTTAGGATGGAAAACAAGTTGACACACAAAGGCAGCAGCAGCAGCAGCAGCAGCAGCAGAACTAGTATTGTGGAGGGACAGGTGGAGGAAAATGGCAACAGCTCCTGTACCAAACTGTCATTAAATTTGATTTAATATCTGAGCTGCAACTAGCAATTATTACCATTATTGGCCAATCTGCTTTAGATTTTCTTGATTAATCAATTTACCATTTGTTCTATAAACCATCAGAAAACAGTGGATTCCCCCACAGCTCAAGAAGATGTATTCAAATGTCTTGTTTTATTGGAGCAACAGTGCAAAACCAAAGGATATTCACTTTGACATATATTATCATATGTGACAAAGCAAAATAGCTTGAGAAGCAAATGTCTGGCAGTTGAACTTCTTCTCTGTCAATCGTTTAATTGATAAACCAACTAATTGTTGGAGTGCTATATAATACTTCCAGATGTTTCCCTGCTGTCAACTGCATACATAACAATGTCTGAAGTTGACACCTTAAAATGAAAAAAAAGCACACGACTGTAAATCACTGTTTAGTCAGTCTGTGGACTGGATATACACATAGATATGAGTAACAGGAGAAAAATTGACATTTTGAGTGTCTTTTGTTTAAAAAACTAATCTTCTAGAGTCCAAAATACAAAATGTGAATTATAACGTGCGTGTCAAGACGCAAGATACACAAAACTCGATGTTTGACATGTTTAACATGATGAAGAAATAATAGACGCAGAATGTGATGTTTAAAAAAATGTGTCAAAAACAATAATCATACATTTCTTTGGTAATGTTTTATTTTTTAAAAACGGTTCTCTTTGAGATGGAAGATGATGTACAAAACTACGAAAACGAGCTGTGAACTCCAAGTTGAGAAATGATTGAGATGAAAATGAGACGGATCAAGTGTAAGGCACAGAATTAAAAAAAAACAGTTTAGTATGAGAGGACAACTACTGTAGCTACATGTATACACTTTTTCTTTTTAGATGAATTCTTCACATTATCTATATAGTGTTTTCTTGACACTCTTTAGCCCGTAACAAACTTGTGGCGCGAGTTAATCATAAACATGAAAATGAGGTTTACTTTCTGCACATTATCTGCTGCAGAGGTGCCTATCCAACCTCCTTATACACAATAACAGTGCGCCATTAAGACGAGCTGTGCATGACAGCACATTATCTTTGTTGGCGTTAGGAAGGGACGTTTTTTTGTTACCATTTAGCAAGCCGTGCTAATGAGGGCCAGCATTAAGTATCATCACTTAAACAACATCAAAGCGGATCTCCGAGACAAGAAAATGACTCCACTGGTGATTCACCACAAACTCATCTCGAGATACACAGAATTAAGAAACAGAAAAAAAAAAGGAGAAGAAAACTGCCTTTACCCTGCATTAGTTTACCATTTCAACATGACAGTTCATGATTCCTTTTTTTGTACTGTGAGTCACTGGGCTTGATACCCAAAAGCCGCTTATATGGTAACCAGGGTCACCATTTTTTAATTCCTTCCACTCCTCTCATGCACAGAGTGCAGTTCAACTCAACGTCATACTTGCACAGTATGTATGTGATAGAGCGTCGCAGAAAAAACTTGTACCATAAGCAGCTGATGAAGCCTAATCATTGATGACTAACAATAGAGGAAGACTCTCACAGAAATAAAGACATAAGCTGTACACATTGTTCGTTGCAGAAAACTGTACAGTGAGCTGGTCAGAACATTTTTTTTTTTGTTGTATTAAAAAATGTAAGCATCTGTTCTGTATTTCCAGTAAACCCAAGGCTTCAAATACTGTCAAGTCAGGCGAGAGATGAGATTCTTTGATGTTTTCATAGACCTTCCAGCACTTAAGTACGATTTAGCAAACAATTATGAGCTTATCAGCAATTCTGTGCAGGTTTTCTGTAACAATAGGCCAGTTTGATTAATAAAAAAAAAAGTTTGAAATATGAAAGGAAAAAACACCCTTAAAACAAGCACCATCCCCACCTTTGGTTTTAAGAAAGTAGCAGATTATGTGATGTCCTGATTCACCTTAGATATTTCACCAGTTTCAACAGTGCAACAGTAGATATGTGTAAATGAAAGTGTTGCAAAACTACAGTATGCAACTAAGAATGTGTCACATAAACCTTTTACAGTGTTGTACAGCACTAAGACTGCAACCTCAGTTTTTTGAGCATCAAAATAATAAAACACATGTATTGAAAAAACAGGGTGAATGTCAACATTTTGTTAAGAGTACGCAACGCGTCTCATCAAAATGATTTAAAAGAGGCAAGATACAACTAGACAGCATTCTTGATGTAACAATAAAATCTTTAAGGCGGTCTGTGATAATACGCAAAGGATAGAATACTTACAGAGACGACTCACTATACACTGAAGATTTAACTGACATGTTCATATATGTGGAGTTACTTCTAGCCCTTGCTGAGCTGGTTTTGATGGAGAAGCCCAGTGTCAAAATACATCTTTCAAAGCATGCTTTACTCAACCCCAACACAGAACTGCACACACACACTCACAGTCACACGCACACACATACACACATGTTCCCCCTGTCTGTTGCTGAATTCAAAGTGACAGCAGCAGCAATTTCCTTCCATTCTTCCATCCAGGGTCCAGTTATCCCCCACGCAAAGGCATCCCGTTTCTACACCAGCGCAGGCCTCCCTATGTGGGGAAGCAGATGCCGCAGCACTCCATACAGATTTCCAGGCAATCTGAGGACTCGCAGCAGGCATCCATGATGCCACAGTCCATGTCACAAGGGCAGTTGCAGTCGTCGCCCAGGTCGTCGGCGCAGCAGCAGCAGCAGCAGGCCTCCGATGTGCAAGCGCCGCACGAGGCCTGCGCCGCCACCATGTTGCAAAGTGTCAGGAACTCACAGAAAAGACAGGCCAAGATGCAGTGGACGCAGCAGTCTGGGTCAAAACCAGCCAGTGACGAGAAAGAACAAAAAAAACACAGACATAAAACACAGAAATAAACACAACGAAAAGATGTGTATGTGCATCTGAGTGCAAGTGTAAACACACAAATTCGATTCGATTAGTGCGTATTAATAAAAACGATGCGAAGCAGAGCGGTGAGGACTGGCATGCTCGGCAGGTGGAACAGAGTAGGTATGTGGTGAAAAGGGTGGGGGCTAACTAGGCGGGGTGGCTCAAAGAAATAAGAGAAATAAGTGAAATTCAAAGAAATGAATTCCTCTCCTGCAGTTTTGATTAACAGACTGTTAAATAATTGTGGCATTATCATGCAAACTGCCCGGTTGATCACACAAAGATGATTAGCGAAGTCCAAGAGTCTCTCCCGGTAAATAGGTGGATTAATGCCGGCAATGCTCACACCTC
Source organism: Argyrosomus regius (assembly GCA_946959425.1). Lineage (NCBI taxonomy): Eukaryota > Metazoa > Chordata > Actinopteri > Sciaenidae > Argyrosomus > Argyrosomus regius. The sequence goes on along the minus strand of OX336904.1, from coordinate 8,118,518 downwards.
TGATTAACATTTAACCTCCTCACAGACCCTCTTTAAAGAGCCGGTTGCATGTTTCAGCTTGTTGTTTCGCAGCAGTTCCCCTTTAAATTACCAATATACCCATTAGCAACCACAAATCTGCTTCTGAATGGCCAAATTAGTTGCATTAAAATGCGTCTGTGTTGAATAGGTAATGAAAGAGAACAAATTGAATTTTTGCTTCGAAACTTCCACTGACACGGCATGCCACTTAACTTCTAAATGTATTAGTCAGTCTCTAAAAGCTGATGTTACTTTTATCAAACAGTCGCATTTGGAGTTAAAAACAAAACAAGAAAAGATGCATTAAAGCGGTGAAAAACGGTGTTTAGTACAAGGTGAGATCAAATACAGACAGAGATTGTTTATGTATAGCCAACAAGATACACTGCTGCACTAATAAGAGATGAATGTAGGCAATTTATGTTGTCATCAATCAAGCTGCTCCGCACCAGAACTTCTGTAGTTGTATCTAAGTCACTAAATCATATATCATTCGGTAAGTGCGCCTGGCATACAGCTGCCTCCTTTTTGAACCGAGGCCAGCCCAGCGCCACTGCTTTGGAGTGTTAAAAAGACATGATGTGGATGTATGCAGAAAAATAGCATTACAAACAGGGCGCATTTGCATAACTTTCATCAGCCCATCTTGAGCTGTCAGAAGGGGCTGTTACTGATTGGGTTAGAGGGAAAGCGAAAGGAGGAGAGGGTGGAGGACGGCATAGGAAGGCAAGCTGTGGACCGCTGGATGCTCATGTTTGATTAATCAAAGTAGAGGGGGTTTTTTTTCCCCCCTATTTTTGCGGCGCTCAGGGCTGCAGAGCTGACCAGAAGCAGCTAGCTGACTGCGATACAAACAAGATAGAGAAGGGAACATGAAACGAGCAAGCGGGCACGCACGTGTGTGGGTGCCTGAAGTTTGAATGCATCTTATTATCCTTATCTGAGGCCTTAACACTGGCAGTGATGGAAGATGCATGAGAATAAATCCTTCATAGGTGATCATCTGATGCAGTAAATGACTGTTGGGCATCAGGTTGGCAAAACAAAACTCATCGCCTTCTATACTGGCACGGTGCGCTGTAGTGCTGCCATCTGAGTGCTACAAAATGCCAATGAGAACAATCAACACTGGCCGCAGCTCCATGCGGAAAACCTCAAAGTTCAGCCTAACAAACTTTGAAGGACCCAGAGGGTATAGCCATGCCAGCGTTGAGAATGTAACAGTAGACTGTGAATACGATATAAACACAGTACACAGGCATTAAGCAGCGGCCGGCCATCTCAGCTATTCACTTGGATGTATAATTCAACACCAGCGATTAGTCTGGATCTTAGAGAAGCCAGCAAGAAGGAGGGGAACGAGAAGGGGAGGGGTCGTATACTGTACACAAGAGATCTGGACGCAAGGCACATCTCCATGAAAACAGAGAGAGAGAGACAGACGGAAAAGCAGACAGAGACACAGAGTGAAACCAACCAACAGACAGACAGAACAGCACACACTGACACTGCTCCTGTTTAATGTCAGTGAGCGGCGATGAAGCCCAGAGTTTGCAGGGCCAAAAACAGCGTCCGGCCCCTCTGAGGAAATAGTATGAGACATCTGGAAAGCTAACATCAAAAAAAAAAAAAAAAAAAAAAAAAAAAAAAAGGGAGCGGCATGACACAAAACAAGCTGGATGGGCCTCAGAGCAGCAAGCTGTGCAAAACATTCAAACTCACAAAGAGGGAGAGAGAGGGCGGGATGGCTAGACAGACAGAGATAAAGAGAGAGAGATTGATCAGAAAAAGCCTTGGTGGCCATGGGAATGCACACATGGGTAAAAGAGGGCAGAGGATGTGGGCTGGATAGCGGAGGTCCACCACATGTACTTTAAAGCAAGCCTGTTTATAATGCATGACTGACGGAAAAGTCAAAGCTAGAGGAGTGGAGCTTACACAACACGCACAAACACATCAAGGTTTAGAGCTTAGGCAAAGACGACGCTCGCGGCCTCAGCCCTAAACCTCTAAATGAGGCTAAAGCAGCTTGGAGACCTTAACTGATTACACACAATTAATACAAAAAAAAACACAAACTGGATGACAAGAGTTGAGACAACCCACCCCCGCTTGAACAAAAGCAGCGTGGTAAATGACTCCTCAGAAGCTGCGGCGTTATCACAGATTGGCTACGGTGCCAACGGCATGTGCCAAGAAACACAGTGAGCAGCAGAATCCCCAGAGCTAGCTCCTGCTAGCTTACGCCTTTTATTTCCTGTGTTCAGGGGGCTGTTTAGGAGGCTAATTTCACAGGCAAACAGATTATGTTAATCCGTGTAAACATTCAAACAGCACAGCTTGGCTGTTTTCCGGGGGGAAATAAATAGTTGAGAGCGAACATATTGATTCTGAGAGCTCCCGCGTCGGCAAATAAGCAACACAAAAGCCATAATGAGGCAGACTTGTTGAGCGGCTGTTGTGTGTGTTTTTTTGTTTGTTCGTTTATTTGTTTTTTGTTTTCTTTTGTTTTTTTGCACCTTCTCTCTTCCGTTCTTTACCCAGATGCTGAAAACGTGTGCATGTGCCTTCTTGTTCTGCTTGGCCTGCAACTCGATCTGATGCATATTTCACATCATCAAATAAACATCTGACTGCCCACTTTTCTCCTCCATTTATATCTCAACCTGAGCAATTGTGAATCTTTTAATAACACACATCACATCTTATTTTCCATCTTCACCCTGGAGTAAAAACCCACATAAAAAAGACAAAACAGCAAAGGCCTTGAGCTGGATGAATAAAGCAGGAATCGGCCCTCTACTTTAAAAGAAACATGCCTTAACCCGCATGTCCACAAACACATGCACAGCCGCACGGTAAAGTAGTTGGAGGAGGGACGCGACGGGGCCCTGTCTGTTAATGAGGGCCGGGGTGATGCTGACGGGATGTAGGGAGAGCCAGAAAGGGCCCAGAGAGGTGTGAGGGGCCGTGAAGGGCCCGAAGAAGGGTGGTCACGTCTTTTAATAGGCACCCCGTGCTCTCAGGCCTCGTTAGATGGTCACACCTATCTCCCCAATGGAATAGGACCAGCCAACCGCCTTCATTACTGGACTCACCTCGGCCTTGCACCTGACAAAGTGACGGCTTCCCTGCATGGCAAACGCACTCTCTGACTTGTTGTTAAAGAAAATAAAAGCCACAGGAGCTAGATAAGATGTCATTTGCTTGACGGGGGTGATAAATATGAGAGGTCATGCACTCCCATCATTAAAAGGTGAGACAAGGTAAGAATTTATTATCAATATCTTATAAAGGGTATTATTTCGGCAGCGACTCCCAGGAATAGCTCCTTTAACAATTACTTTGTGGTGTTTTTGCCTTTAATCCTGACCAGGTCAGACATGATAGTTTTATTTTCCAACATAATACAGCTGCACAGTGCAGAATTTCTCATTTTATAAGACCAGCTGCTTGTTTGCATTTTTATTTTGCATTTCTGTCTTTTCATTTTTAAATACTGATGATTGAATTTATGACCAACAGAAGATGGGATGCAAAAAAAAGAGGCATGCAAGCAAACAAGTGTTAGAAAAGTTAGTATGAGTATCAGTGTGTGTGTGTGTGTGTGTGTGTGTGTGTGTTTGTGGTGTCTTTTACTCGCTGTCATTATCACCTCTTGTGTGGATACTCACCCTCTGGTAAAGGAGGTTTCTGTGATCCCGTGGAACTGCCTTTGCTGCGTCGGCTGCTGTCACTGTTGACCGACAAGCTGGACCTCAATTTCCTCTGCATCCTCTGCGACACAGGCGTGGACGGCTGCTTCCTCGGCTGCTCTGTAGTCGTCGCGGTCGCCACTGATCTTGTGCCCGGGCCCAACCCACCCATGGCACCCGCGCCGATGTTGGCACCGCAGGAGCATGTGCGCGTGGCCCCGGCCCCGCCGATGCCAGGGTGGATTCCGTTGCCGTTGCTCAGCACGGGCGTGCCAGTGCTGTTGTGGCGAAAGCCATTTTGGTCCTTGCCAACGTCTCCCTCCTCGGCAGGCTCCGGGGGCACTGGCTGCGACTCAGACTGAGGTTGAGCTGGAAGGAGACATGAAGAAAGGAGGATTTCATTTTCACTCGTGTTTAGAAAAGAGTTGGGTGTGTTGTTTCAGCACAATTACTTAAATCAGTGTTTAAGGACAGTTGTGCCTGGAGTATTTCAGCTGCAAGCTAAGACTCTTAAAACAAGAAAATCAAATAAAACTGAATATTGAAACAAAACAGAGGGCTGCTTGTTGATTCAAGCATGCTTTCGCTGTGAAAGTAGAGGACAAAACACTACCAAACACTAAAATACAAAAAGCATAAAAAAGGAATACGTAGTTTATTTTAATAACTAGAATAACTAGAGTGTCTATTTTTATGAAAAGAGTTGTAGATTCCTTTTACCCTTATGGGGGTAAACGCTTGATAAGCCTGTAACTTTATTTTAACTCAAGATAACTTTGCTCTCTCTGAACCTTGCACTTCATACCTTTTACTCACATATAAAGCTGCCGTAGCTTTGTAACGTTCAGCTCTCACAACCCCGAACACACCACCACTGACACACAGCTAGATAATTCTCAGCAAATCTTGCCACCATTTCCTAACATGATAATATCGATCATATGGCAAACACTTCAACCCGCGATGACAGAAAAAAAAAAAAAGCGGAGAGATATATGAGCCTCATATGTGACAGGTTCACAAAAGCCACCGCTGTAGGCAGACAAGACGTTCGTGGGAGCAGTACCCAGGTGAGTTAAGACAGTGCGCGAGAAAGAGAGATTAATGCAGTGAAAAGAGAAAGAGAGCCTGTGATACTGTGCATATACAAAATAGCTGCTGTCTGCAACAGTAATGATCTCCTTTCCTCTGAAAGCTCAGAGATGGCCTCAACTAGTCTTTCTAAGTGTATGTGTGACAGCCACAGAAAGTCAGGAGACAGCGACCTGTCTGATAAGAAAGAAGGCGAAGGATGTGAGTGAGCAAAGGAGGTGGCATTTTACTGAGAGGAACACCTGCACATTCAGCTCTACTGGGAGTTACTCCTACATTACCTTCCCTCCACATCAGAGCCACTGTGCAAGTGCACGCACCGCCAGTGCATGGTTAACTTGAGAGTTTGTGAATTATTCATCTCTTTTTAAGTCTGTCTGAGTGAGCCATACTTATTCTTTCTTTTTTTTTCCCCTATTCTATACTTTCTGTATATACATTGAATATTATGGTATCTTCACCACCAAATTCTGCCTTATTTAGCAGGTTGTGTGGCACAAGCCGAGGGAAACATCTGCAGCTCCGTCGAAGTGTTTTGCAGCTGACTCGATATCAACAGATTTTTCCAAAGTGGATGCAAACTTAATATAGAAACTTGGTAATTTCTTTCCATCTCCATTTTCTTTCTCTCGGCTCACCAACAAGTGCAATTACGGTTAACAAGAGAGGGAGAGTGTGGGAATCGGGGCCTCGCGCTTTTTAACAACACATCACCCTGGGAGAGGCCGGACGTGAATGTGGATGTAAAACAAAGCAATTAAATACACACTCTGGGTTTTGCCTTCTCCTCATTCAGGCTTCTGCATGCTGCTTCGATAAACAAATATAGACTTTAGGGATCAGGATTCCATGCAATTTGAATTAGACAACTGGGTAGCACACGATCGAATTCATTATGCAGTGATTTAAGACCAGGTTGATGGATTTTCCTCTCCATAAGACAAAAGCCTTGCAGCCTGCCCATGACGATGTGGGGAGAGGCTTGCTAACAAGGAGACTCGGAGTAGGCTACATCTGTTGTTGTTCTTCACTTTTACCCCTGACAGCTGCAACTTGCTACGTTTTTCACTCCTTTAACACTTAGCAAACCATTATCATAAATAAAGCTAAGAACAGCATGGTTTTCTATATACAGTGGGCCTTACTTGGGTGGCCGAGGATGATTTTTGCCTTCCAGGAAGATGTTTTCTTTCAATTTGAACCTCTTACTTGGCTAAGTGGTATCACATTGTTGTGGTCTGGTTGTGCAGACCAGATCAGATTGGAGTACAGAACAGCGGTACATCTTATTTTCCCATGAGTCAGTTGAGCTTAATCAGCTCGCTTGCTGTTATAATAAACAAGAAGCACAAACTAAAAGTTAGCTATGCAGCCATCTCTGACTCCTTCCAAGAAACTTAACTTATTCTGTTAAATGTTCCACTTCAAGAAGGTCGGGTTACATGTTTTAAAACTGGCAGAACACAGAAATGAAAATGAGAAACTCTTCTAATCACGCTGCTGGTGTTTTCTCACGTTATTCGATTCCTCAGATGTGGCTATAAACATAAAAAGCACCGGCTGACATGAATGGGGCTGACCGGGGAAATCCCTCTCTAATGATTAAGTTGTCCAAACTCATTTGTAAAGACCTCACACACACACAAACATAGCACAACCTGCAGCTAACACTGCACTGTCTTGAATACTGTCAAGTCAATAAAACACACCAACTCCTGTCTAAAGGATGACAGCTCCTTAACAAATCAATCACCTGTAGTATCTTGCATAATAGCACAGTCGTTTAGGTAAAGAAATCTAGCCACACAAGCTCACACACACACACACACACACACATAAACACACATTCATGCACAAAAAAGGCCAAAGTAGACTTGGAGGCATAATTACCTTTCCTTTTGAGGAAGTCAAGCTTTCAATTTACCAAAGTATAAATAGTTATTAAGAAACCACCACGTAAAACCCAGAGCACATAAGCGGCGACTCAGGTTTCTAACACACTGCAAAGCCCTAAAAAGTGGGTTCAAGTCTGCGGAGAAGTGTGCTTCAGTGGCAGGTTCCTGGATAGTCTTTACACAGTCGCAGTCTTTATTTTTATCCCGATGAGACACGGTGACGAAGATGAATGGACACAACGGAGTAATATTCATAATCATTGATCATGATAATGATGATACTGTCAAAGATGGCAATGACAGACTTGTAGAGTCACCGTGAGACAAATGAAGACGTAATGAGAGAAAGCAGAAATACAGTCAAGTCCTGTTGGAATTGTGCTACGCTGCTATGTTGAGGCATCAGAAACTTTCGCTGTACACGCAGCGCAGTGGAAGAAAAAGGTTTGTATGGCAATATGCTTCGACTACATGTTAAATAGTAGTTGGTTGTTCAGTGTATAAAACTAAATACAGATGACAGGAAATAGGCAGAAAGATCCACTTTGAAACGAAACAGCAATCCAAATTAATCAGGCTGGTGAAGTTTAACAGACATTTTAGAAGTATGCAAACAACTTCTGTGAGTTTTTACTATGGTTTACACAAGATTTGACTATTTTCAAAATGATATAATGCGGTAATGAAATTTTTGAACATAAAGTTTAATTCCACATCTGAGTATTCAAATGATAAATGCAAATATTAGCTGGGCCCGTTAATAAATCCTCATGGAGCGATACAGACTCACTGCAACTGCACTGTTCCAATAACGCAGCATGAAAACACAACCGGCATTAAAATTTTGATATGATAAAAAAAAAATAAATCAGACGAGCTTGTAGGGTTGGGTGGGTGTCCTGAGATAACTGAATGCACACAACCTGACAGGTTGCATTAAAACACCCGTGTTTTGGAGGAAGAAGTGGACACACACATGCACACACACACTTCAAATTGGACTTGTAACCTCCCTATTTCTAGCACATCAACAACTGTTGAGAGTGTACATTTGTAGTTGAATAAAACATGGTATTCCCCTACACACGCTGTCACACACATCACAGGGGAAACTAGGGGGTGAGTGGTTCTTGACTGTCTAAGCAGCATCCCAATTTGGTCCCAGCTACCAGTAGCTGACAGCCTCAAATATCTGGGGAGCATTTTTAAAAGGCCAGTGTTTGATGGATTCATGAAGAACACACAAATATAATTGCCATTTGTCACCGAGTCTTCAGTGGCTGCGCCACACAGGGACCACGCACCGGAGTGCCTGGAGAGTGCTGGAGCTGCGCCAGAGCTGTGCGGGGGATCGCTCTGTATGTAAAACTGAGTATATAAACACCTCCGTTTTTGTCACAGAAAATAGGTCCTACAGGAGGGAGCTGGAAATTGCACCCAAAAGACAGAAGAAAGAAGAGGAGGAGCATGTATATATATTTATATATATTCGTTTATGTCACAAGCCTACTGGATCTCTCTCACACACACACACACACACACACACACACACACATGCAAACGCAGACCTACCAGGAAGAAATATGCATGCATGCATGTCAACTGAAACAGAGCTGTATAAACAAGAATTCTAAAATAGTCAAGAACATGAAAATATAACACAGAGGTCAAACAGGGCAGTATGGAGATTCTCATTTGCACACTGCTACGCCGAGAGTCGCAGGTAAGGCAGGGAGTAGATTGAACAACCACACAAGCGCTGTGTTTCTAAAGCTCAGTCCTTTTTAATATTAATGCCCCTGAGACAGAGGGAAAGAGGGAGAAGAGAGACGAAAGGTGTTTGCCTAGGCTTATTAGAATGCCCATCATAGAGAGCATACAGTTATTCAAATGTCACATCATGTCAGCCAAATAAACACCACAATCCAGATCTTGTATTTATCTCCTAATAGCCGTTATTACACAATGCAGCGAGTTTGTGAGTTAACACTGAATAGAAAATGAAAGCGGAAGAGGAACCTTTATTTTTTGGTTACGAGTCCCAAACTGCAGCGAGTAAAATACACAGTGACAGTTAGCTCGGAAATGCTAATTCCAATAACACGGCCAGTGTTTTGTTTATCTTTTTGTGCCTTGTATTAGAAAAACATGTATATTTTCTGCTCGGCTGGCCATGTACCTGCATGATTGAAATGCTAATTTGTAAATGTGCAATGACCTAGCCAGACTCCTCTTACCACCGCCGCCCCCCTCCTCTCGCTGCCAAAACAGCCCGAGGTATCATCTCTCCTCCTAACAAACAGCAGCGTGTGGAACAGCCCCTGCCTTTCAATCCAAAGGGATATATTTTCTCATTAGAAATTATACATCTTCCCTGTCCATATTTATAGACGCAAAACCAGGGGAATTATACTGCAGAGAGAGTGAGAGGGACAGAGAGAGAGAGAGAGAGGAAAATAGTACAATGAATGTTATTACAAAGGGCTCTGATTGAAATTTTCCTTGGGCGTATCAAAGCCTCGTTTACCGTTTGACCTTCCAAACTACGGGACAAGGACTTTCTTTATTGTCTAGAAGGACGCATCGGAAGGAACAGACAAGCGACTCGGGGATCATCATTCAAGTGTCCCAGCACAACAAAAACCCACTAACTGTGATTAGCATCAATATAATGCAGATATCAGCGGTGTGAAATGAGAGCAAATTGGCGATGTCAACCAGGCAACCGAGCACTAGCATTTGATTAGAAAATTAGACTCCTGTTAGCGCAAAAGATGTGGGTGCCACGCGAACTCCGCGGTCTTGTCTCAGGCGTTTGCACAGTGAGTGGATGGCGACCTGACACGGGGCTAACAGAAATGTCACTTGTTCCAACAGATATGAATAAAAATGTGACTCTGGACATCACACAGCAATCCTGGCCCTGTCAGTTTGCACGCACGCACCACAATGTTTTGTATTTATCCAAGATAAAATGATGATGATGGCAGCGGCACGGATGGTGATGACCGCTGAGGATAGCTAAATTACCTGCTCTGATATTGGATCCTCATCAGCAAAAGTGACATGCCCTGTATGTGTGCGTGGGTGTGTTATGGTAACCTGCAACAGAACTCTATTAGCTGTCTTCACCTGTCAAGGCTGATCATATTGTGTAGCATCTCATTTAAGCAGGAAACATCACATTTTTGTCTGTTTTTCCATCCCATTCCAGGACAGTCAGTCGATATTGCTCAGCTCGTTTTCAGTGGCGACACACTTATTTTCCACCGCGTTTTAATTCTCTGTGACAGTCATTCAAATTTGGCTACTCCAACCTGCTGAAGGGGAAGTGACATGTAAAGACAGAGCTTAATATTATTTCCAAACCCCCTCCTCACCACCACCGCCGCCACCGCCGCCGCCTCCTCCACCCAACAAAGAGAGAAAGCCGGGCATCAGGGATTTACTAATTTCAAATTTTGCTGCTGATTGAGTGGAAAAAATAACCCCCTCGGACCTTGTTCTGCTTAATTACATTTTACAGTAGCAAAGGCAACTTGAAAGACAAGAGCTTGATTTGACGACACAAACCTCTCAGCGTACTCAGGCTGGTTAAGGTGTGTGTGTGCGCGTGTGTGTGTGTGCTGGAAAAGGGGGTCATCAATTATCATTTGATTTCAAAACGGAACATTTTCCCAGATTAATATGTCTGACTGCTATCTAAATCATTGAAACTCCCAGTGAGATGCCATTTTCTCTTACATGAATCATGTTGAGGGGAAGTCATTCAAACTCAGCACCGCCACCCCCCCTCCTACCTCCAAGCTCCGACCAGAGAAGTCTCTGGTCTCTCCACTGTTGTGTGGAATTTGGCATGGTGCTAATTTGAGTGCTACTAATGTAGCAGAACGCAAGACATCAAGACGTGTTCAAAGCCTCACAACCTGGCTGCTGTGAGAGACACTAAATGGTGCTTTATTCTCTCCCTCTCCCTCATTTCTGAGATGAATTTGTACGAGCCTGTTTCTGCATTAAGCTTTGTCAAACGCCTTTTATTCTCCTCTCATCTGTTCCTTACCATCCGAGAGGGGAGAAAGGGTGTAGTAAAAAGACAGACGAACGCGCGATTGCAGTATCTTTAAAAAGCTGCACATCTTGCACAGATTTAGGCTTTACACGGCTAGCTACCACAATTTCTAGAAAGATCAATTATGACGTGACTCAGAGCAGGCCTGAGGGAGCTGCCAGGCTCCATACTCCAAAAAACGTGCTCCACCCTCTCCTCGCTGACGACTCAAAACAAAACCAGAGCAACAGAGCGGGGGGGGGAGCGGGGGGGGGGGGGGGGGGGGGGGGGGGGGGAATAGTGGTATTTTCAGTTTCAGTTACATCGATGACTCAAATATTCCACCAGCTTCAAAATCTCCCTGCTGAAGTAGAAGTTCCACAGGAAACTCACTTGTTTGAAATTCAACGGCAGGCGCGCAGACGTGCACATGCGCACAGTCGCCGTACTTGTGCACATATACACAAAAGGCACACACATGCAAAACGGCAGACACAGAGTCAACCACACACACACACCAAATAAATACAGTGTGCATCTGCGGCAGATCCACTAACACAGACGCTACTGGAGTCAGAGATGAGGATCTGGCAGTAGCGCTACCACTCCCTAAAAAGCTAAAATACAGCTAAGGTCTGTCTCCGGGTCAGAGAGGGGATCGGCAGTCTATCAAAATACCCCCACACCTAGTTCCTTTATTTGCTCAGTATCAATCTCAGCATTAACCCTCTGCTAATGGGACAGCTGTGGGTCAGCGCCTCGCATCTTCGGGATGCCAATCAAGGCCTTAAGCTGAGAGATCAGCCTTTGGGACAGAGGTGCTCGTCTGCCTCTGAGTGGCTTTTTAAACATGGAGACGCCCGAATCGATTTTAGTTCTAGCCTGAAAGAGAGGAGGGAGGAGGTTGCGGGGGGGGGGGGTTTGCACCAGCCGGGGCCTGTGTCGGCTGTGGCTGTCTGTGGAGTCTGGACGGGAGCCATCCCCTGGTCCCCGGTCACCCTCCACTGATCAGGGGGCCTGACAGAATGACCTAGCAGAGAGGCACTGAACCTGCAAACACGAAGGGGGCAAGGAGCTGGAAGCTCGAGGGGGTCGGGGCTGGCGGGGGCAACATCAGCAGAGATCTCAGTAATAGAAAAGGGTTTTAACCTTAATGTTGGAGCCAAAACCCTGTTAGAGGCCGAGTAATCCCCCCTGCACTGCTCTCATTTGAACTGGATGATTTTTTTTTCACTCTCTGTGAGTAGCTTGTGAAAGGCACCGACACTGCCTTGTGTGGCATTGGTTGGGGAGGCGGTAAACATGAGCTGAGCGAGCCCTCTACCTTACCTGTGCCAAACAACAAGCAAAATATGGAGGTTAGATTTATTTGAACTGTCTGGGTATATTATGTAAAATGCCACAATTTTATTCCACTTTGCAGCGGTGGAAAATAAGTAATCTGATCAAGTATTGAACTTAGAAAGTAGTTAAAAATTGAACCACCTCCACAAACCATATTAAATTGCTGCATCTGTGTTAATATGCACATCTGCACATTAACATAGCTAAAGATTTTCCGACGCAGGACTTTTCTCGTGTAGTTTCACACTGCATTACTGCCGCTTTCATTCAAGTAAAAGATCTGAATATTTTTGGCACCGCTGCACGAGAAAGTGCTGCAAAAGAAGCATTTAGACACGAAGGTCAATTGGTGTTGAAACGACTTGGAAAGATTGCTCTTAATGTCCAAATTTCCTACAAAAACGCACTCTTCCTCCGCAATCAAAACCTATATATGTTGCCTTGTATCTAACATAAGCACTTAAAAGACTGCAGTCCGTGAATTGAGGTATGCATATCTAATCATTTGGCTCAAGTATTTTGAATATCTTAAAAAAAAAAAAAATTAACAGTGAATAGGCTTGGGCACTTCGGGTAAAATATGCTAATTAACACACTTGAAATTTCCCATATGAAATCTATCTGCACCAAGACAATGAGAAAATAATTACAACAGAGGTAGAATTACAATGGCCATTTTAATCAACCCCTACACTAGCATTTCACCCTATTTATACAGTTTTTGATTCCATGACCCACTGGTAAGTAATCACTTGAAAATTACGGTTCAGTTTATAATAGGTCTATGCTTTAGACACATTATTTCTGCAGAGACAGGGCTCTGAGGATTACAATAAAGATATGAATCTTGCATAACAACAATCACCATGCACTTCCTATAGCTGAAAAAAAAAACATTCTGGGAAAAGAAAACTGGCATGAGGTTAAAAAGTCTCTAAGTACTTAAGTAACTTTGGAATATACATGAGGCAAGTGAGACAGTCTGCGAATGTTGATTCCACACTTGGGCAGCAAAAATATTTCAGCGCTGATGATGAAAATGATGAGGAGGAGGCACTTGCCCTTTGTTTCATCTTAGTGCAACTCCTCCAACTGTCTAGCATCATAACGCTTTATAGTTTTGTATATAAATCTTAATTGTTGCACCGTCAAGGAATATTTTCTTGCGAGAGAGAGAGGTGCAAGTATGAGATACTCTCCATTGAAACAATCCCTTTTACTGCATTTATTAGGGGTCACAAATTCTCTTCCAAAAAGGTCAATTCTGCGCACAGGTAATAACCTTGAAGGTGTGCCACTAAAGAGCCCAATCAGGGATTCACACAAAGGCCAGACTAATGTCTTTCTTAAAAAAAAAAAAAAAAAAAGAGTGAGAGAGAGTCATGTTATTTGACCTTCCTTTCTCACTACAGAATTTTACTGAGATAAAAAAACAGACCTGTTCCTCGGAAGCTAGTAAGGTCATCTTTATCAACCACAGAAGCATTAAAAAAAAAAAAAAAGTATTTGACAATCCGGTGAATAATGTGACGATTAAACACCTAAAACTGGTGCTGGGTGGTAGCAATTTATTCTGAGGCAGGGGCTGGAGCGCTGAGGCCCTGTTTGCAGGAGATATCAGCTGCTTGAAAACCCAGAACGGTCTCTTGAGGAATGTCTGTCTCCCCCACAAGATTCTCCCTCCTCCCCCAGGATGGCGGAGCCACAGAGGAACCGTTCACTGACAACGGCCTTACAGGAAGGGCAGAATTGTACTTTTTTTCCCCCTCTTTTTTGTCTAACAAGCCACAGCGGTTGGCAACCCACCACCACCACACTTCAACTTTTTTTTCCCCCCTGTGCCATACGAATTTCTGAAACTTCAGTTCATAATGATAATACCAGATTTTTAGGTCACACTTGATGATAAATTGTGCGGTGATGTTTGGTTATTCAGTGTTTCATGTACTCTTCTGAAAATCAATGCTATGCTCCATGAAGAACAGTTTTAAATCAATAGGGAACCGCTGCCATGTTTACTTTCCTGTTTTAAGGGGGACCCACTGGTTAAAAAGACAACTTGTCAAAACAATGTTATCATAGCTGAAATAGGATATGTGCTGTTATTACAACATTACAATAGGCTTCCTCTTGTTGTGAAAAGTCACCGTCCGCTTACTGTACACAAGCTTTAAATCAGACATCGGTGGAGGGAAAAAACAGCAAGGGCCAGGATGTAGGCAGGCAGATGATTTCTTATCGATTTCCTGTTTCTGCAGTGAAGAGGCCTCTCAATTACCCTGCCAGTAGGCAATATGATTGGTCGGCTCAACAAACAAAACCACAGTGAGACTGTGACACAAATAGGTTAACCCCTAAATGTAAAAAAAAAATAAATCACAACTTTGATTTAATCACAAACAGACACGGGTACATTAAACTCTCACAGAGATTATCATAGCACAAATTTGGGGTTTTGCCTTTATTTGACATGACTATTTTATGTTCTTGTAACTCAAAAGAGAAGTAGCACATCTTTCTTCCTCTAAAATTCCCTTACCAGACAGTCTGTGTGAGTGTGAGAGAGCATGTGTGGATGTTGGAGGTGGAGGTGGGAGGCGGTGGGTGACATCAATTACAACGCAAAACTGTTGTCACAGGGGCTTATCTGCTGAGATGAAAGAAAAGCATGCCTCCCTCCAGAAGTGCAATACTCCACACACCTGCCAAGCTAGAAAGACCTCTTGACAGAAAATCTTTTTTTTTTCTGCAACTGAATCTCTTTTCCTCGCTGATTCAGTAAACAAGCCACTGGCAAGTCATTAAGCTTAATACCAAAAAAAGAAAAGAAGAAAAAAAAAAGGCAGGAAAAGGCGCCCTGGAAAAGTTAACAACCTAGAAACAAAAGAACTGTTGTGTCAAATGCAAACACAATCCTTATTATAGCTAGGCACTTACATGGATGGAAGCAATCAGCTGCTATTAGCCTTTGCTGACACATCTCACTCTCCTTAAGAACAATAAAACACACACACACAAAGCTTTTAGCTGGTTTCCTTTTGTGACCTGCAATCCATAGCTCAGTATCAAGTCATTTTACTGAACAAGAGTGCATCTAGACTCAATTAGACCTGCTAATAACTCAAGCAGTTCAATGCCAAATAACTGTTTTGTAAAACCTCTGTGTCAAGACATTTACATAAAACAATGTCATTATTTAGATTATAATAATACAGGTTTCATACGCTTCCAAAGTTATGATAAGACGCAGAAAAAAAGCCAACCGACGTTTTCAAATCTAAAACGTATGTTATTGGTATGGTAGATTACTGCAAGGAACAATACACCCATGCGATGTTGTATTAGCCTGAAAGCCGAATGACACTGAAGACACTGTTCAACAGGAAAATGCCTCGAAGCAGCTGGCACGAGTCCTCTCCAATAGGTAAATGTTTGGTACGGGGTAAAAACATTGTGGCTAAGATGCAATCAGTGCGTTAAAACAGCCAATGCCAGAACCACAAACAGGATTTCCCCACTTCCAAAACAGAGGGCTGAGGGTTGGAAGGAGAAGCAAAAAAAAATATTAAAAAATGGAGAAACGAGCCAAGTCTCAGTCATTATGGCAGAATGAGAGAGCACGCATGTTACCACTCATTCGTCCAGAGACCTTGGTGCTATCTTGATATTCTTTTAATTGGAAACACTGAGGCTAATATTTGAGTTGGCCAGCTGACCCCTGCCTCGTGCGTGTACGCATGTGCGAGCGTCATAACAATTCTAGCTATTCTTGACAGTCGGTGCATGCGCATGAAAAAGGACGGAATTATAACGACTTCGATGTGAAATAAAACATTGCTAAACATCAGTTAAGCTTGATCATCTGGCAAGCAAAACATGTTAATCATTTTTACTCCCTGCAATTAAATGGCTCATTGTTGTTTATCATTAAAAATAACACCAAGATATCCTGCTGTCCGCCCACAGCTTTCCCAGGTCGTTAAAACTTACTTCTTACAGGCCCGCAATAATTAGGCTTCTCCTCGGTCACGTAACTTTGTCCTTCATCGGCTGGTTTCCTGGGAGACGGTGTTCTTCCTGATGATTCACTGTCACAAGCATCTAGGGTCAAAAGCATTTAAAGTTAAACATGGTTAAGAGAGGAAAACCTGTTGCGTACAAAGTTCAGCAGCAACATATTTACGCTGCATAGTGACGAACAGAGAGGGCCTTGGCTGTTTACTTTAATGTTATCCTATTACGGGCTCAACTGTTCTAAATTAACATGCATTACATCCATTCCTCCAAAAACAGATGTAAACTTTTACTGCAGGGTCAGCCACAGTGGACAAAATATCAGGGACAGCTGGACGAGCCAGAGGTGCAGAGGCCGCTCGGCCTATTTTTGCCAGAAAAAGCACAGGCCGCTGGCAAATGGTTGCACAACATGGTGGGGCGGTTCAGGTAAAGGCCTTGCCAGAGCTCTGGATCTCATTTTCTCTCCTTCTGTTCCCGGGTGTGCTGTACCTGCCAAGCTTCTTTTCACTGCCATAAAGGCTGCATTCATCTAAATTGGAAAAAGTATGTGGGCAAAAACTCCAGGCCTGATAGCTGTGCAAAAACACGAGAGACAGTTCCACTCATCTCTCTCTAAGCCGTGTCTTCTGGCTTCTTGACTTCAAGACTCGCTGACGCTTTGCTCATTGCACACTGCTGCTTTGTTCAGTAAATAAACCTTCCACAATGACTTTATTCACTGGTTTGGTGCCAGATGCCTGCTCATAGCCCACAGTTTTTCTCATAGCCTACAAGTTTTACAGTAACACACTGTGTCCTGAGTAAGTTTTGCTGCGATTTCTAACGAAAAAACAGTGACGGATGATTCAGCAAAAACCTAGCAATCCCGTTTGCTTGATGCGTTTGTTCCAACGCTACAACACTTTCTGTTTGTAAGCAGTGATGGATGGAGGGAGTGGGGACGGATGGGGCGCAGGCCAAGAAGCCCTAGATAGATGTGGCACATATCTCAGCTTGGAGCTGATGTATGGTAGCGGCACTTGCGTTAGCAGCAGTACTGTGTGATGCATCGCAGTATTTAGTGATCACAGTTAGAAATAAATTGCTCTATTCTCAGTACATCCACAGTCCCCTGAGAGGGGAAATCCAGTCTTAACTGCAAGCGCCTTTGAAGGTCCAGCGAAAATCCATTCGCAATCCAGCAGCCACAGTGATTGCTTACTTTGTCCTACTTTGCTATTTTTTGACAGTGCCATAATGATGCTTGGTATAAATAGGATGGTTAACGGTTCATTGCTTGTTTGAAGAAAAATGAAAAGGGGGTGTGGGGGTAAGCTTATTTTACATGTGATAATCTTAGGGGCAACTAGAAAGTTAATTAAAAACTATAATTGGCTGTGGTTGCTGTTAATAGTCACCAGGGCGTTTCTTCAGACTTTATTGAGGGGGAGAAAAAAAAAAAAGCAAAAACATTATCAAGGCTTAACACTGGAGCCCAGATATTGATGCATCTTAAAAGTCACATGAATATAATTTAAAAATGACAAGGCTGATAAATGCTGATACGCATTCATTGACTCATTTCTTTTGTGTTTTTTCTTTTTTTCTCTCTCTCACATGTTTTACTGTACAAGCAACATGAGTTCTTGACAGAATATGTCACTGATATTTATAGCTCGGTTTCATTGCCGGTGCACTGGCTGCATGGAGGAAAGTAAATACACTCTATAGGTGTTCACAAGAGAGAAACGTTTGTCACTTTAACAGACACATTTTTTGACTTATGGGTGACAAGAATTTGCAGAATTATGCTGTTAGATGTTAACCAGCACAACATGGACAGCCGGACGTGTTTACACTTTGGGGAGGTGATGTCTTCTCATTGTAAATGAAATATTAGTGACAGGAGATCTTGTGAAGGACACCCCCAGGGAGCCCCCAAGCTCACCACCTTGCTCACCCTATATTTACCACGCTATTCCTGTGTGCCCTTACCTTGTGAGGTTGACAGCAGGGGACTTGTGTCTTGCTGAGGGCCCTTCCCTGGCCCTGCCGGCCCATCCGGAGGAAAGACGGTCTCCTTGGACATGAGACAGTCGTCTTTTTGGGGACACACACACAGCAGAAGAAGAAGAAGAAGAAGAAGTTCCTCCCTTTCCTCAGCCCTCAGCGCTGTGGAAACCAGTGTCTCACCATCAGCACAGGCTTGAAGACACAAAGCCACACCGTGCGGGTCATTACTCAACTTGAGAAAGTCGTCTGCTTATTCACACGGCGAGAGAAGTGACGTCGAGCTGCAGTAAAAACTTAGTGGAAATTTCCCTCCTCTCGCGTTTTACATAAACTTGCTGAAAGACTCCATATGCAGCCCATTAGTTCACACACTCCCTTTTCTTTATCAAAAAAAAAAAGCGACGGACGCTTGCTAAGAAGTGTTGTTTATAGCTAAAGCGGACATGTTGTTTATGTAGCATAACTTACCTTTCAAACATGACAACTCCCTTGCTTCAAATCTGACTTATTCCCATCCTTCCTTCCTCCAACCCTTTCCCCGAGACGTTGGGAAGAAAAAAAGAAAAAGACACCGGGCTAAGAGAGACTAACTTCCCAAAAACTTTTCCGGTAACTTTAACTTGTCAGTGTGTCCCAGTCCAACTCTGTCCAGATGTTTTTGACGTATGTATATAAAAAAAAAATATATCAATAATAGTCCTCGAGGCGCCTTCGACGTCCAGTGGCGGCAGTTCGCTGAGGATAGTTGAGTCTAAAACATTTTCATCATATCCGGATTCCTGTAGTGGAGCCAGTCAAACTGCTCTTCTCTCCCTTTGCTTCCCTTGGCGGCAGAGAAGTGAACAAAGCCCTCCCTGAACATGTGTACCTCAAAAATAAAGTTAGGAGGAACTGAAAACCAAAATAAAATAAAGTGGAGTTTTTTGTTTTTTTCATTGTGCATAATCTACATTAAAATATGTATATAATAAACTTCTAAAAGTATATTGATTGAAACATATGTCAACATATAATCAGTGCAGCTTACTGTGAGACTTAATTAAATATATTTAATATACTTCCTCCATACCTTCCTCAATTTGTAGTTGCTCAGTTGTCATGGAGATGGTTTCATTGTCATCACATGACCTAAGTATGAATCATGTCATGTGGTGAGGAAGGCCACAAGATGTGGTTGAAAGCCTCAGAAACAGACCTTGGGTTGAGATTTTTATTTATTTATTTGTTTGTTTGTTTGTTTATTTGTTTGTTTGTCAAACTGTTATTTCCAAAGTCAAGAATAAATTTGAATGCTAAAAGCTTGAAAAGAAAGTTACATACATGCTGAACATTTAAAAGTTATTTATTTTTAATTTATGGTCGTAAAATGTTTTCGAGCACTTCTGATATGTAAAAACAAATCAGTGACATCAAATAAAGCCATCACTGAAAAATCATTCAGTGAAAGTGATTAATTTAAAAGTCATTAGATATGATTTATTCACCCTAATGCTGGGGGTCCTGGAGACCCTACACCCCCTTTAACAGCTCATGTAACATTGTTCTTCATTGTAACTTTATTTTTTTATGAGAATGGCTTATAAACATCATAAACTGAACTGATGACATGTTTCACAAGCTCTGAACAGAGAATGTCACATCACTTTAGATACAGCAGCTGTAAAACATGGTTAAATACAATGGATTTTCATAAATCAGGATATCTGTGGGGTTTTGTTGATTCTGATATTTAATAACTGACACCAAACATGAGTAAGGTTACTCTGTACAGTAGGGTTTATTGCAAGCATAGGAATCCATATTTGTTCATCCATAGCCCATTTACAATATTAAACACAATTTTCTTGTTTTCTTGTCATATTTTGGGGTCAGTGGGACTCCAAACAGTAAGAAGATGAAGCCCATTTCAACAAAGCACAGGTGTTTAACTCCCCATAGAACTGTGCTTCAGTGAAAACTGAAGTGAACTGTTGTTGGTTGGATCCTTGTCAACCTCAGTCACAAACTCAGCCCCTGGCCAACTCTATTTCTATGAAGAATCTGAACAAAACAGCTTGAAAGTTAGCCAACATGTGTTAAAAGTTTGAACTATAAATATATACTTCAGAATTATAATCTAAACAACCTCTTCAGTGCCAACATCGTCTTTTACTTTTCTCCATTTCAATTCATACATAATTCACTTTACATAAATGGCAAAGGAACCCCAATGCTGTGGCCTCTGTGTAGTCAGTAGGGTATTGTTTAGTGCAGTGTCTTGCTGATTGCCATCATAGCCATTGAACCCTATTGGTAACAGTATAAGTGAGATTTAAGCCTTGGTAACATGAGAGTGTGGAGGTGATTGATGTGAAATATGCCCTCCCTCATTGACTGGCTGAACTCCATTTTCTGCTCCTAATGCAGAAATCACTCCGGGTCCCCAGCATAATGATTTACGATGAATCTGTGTCAATGCTGAACTCGGCAAACCCCACGTAATCCATCTTGCAGATATACCTACCTACCCCGCCCCACCATGCCTGCTCTCACCCGCCCGTCCCCTGCCTCTGCGATGGGAAGGTAAGGAACGTGGCTCTCTCTCTCCGTATATAAGTGTTGAATCCATTACAGGGCTGATGTGTAATCACAGAGGACCTCTGTGCCCCCTCAGACTGTAATTACCTGGATACAGATACTCCCTCACTCCATCCCCTAGAGCTGCTCAAAGCCAAGAACTCTGTTAACCAGCATGCAGTGCTTTCAGCCTGCCTATCTGGGTGGCAGTGTGGAGATATATTTGAGAGATGGGGCCTGTAAGAAAAAAATCATGGATAAAATTGCATTTAAGTAATGGGATTTTGACCTTGCAGTGTGTAATGGCCATAGTTCACCTCGGAGATTGAATCATGCACAGAGCAAATCAAAGCCTGCAACTCAAAAAAACTGACTGCGACCCCACACACACACACAGATACGCATACACACACATATGGTAATCTTTTGAGGACTGTACATGCAACATGACTGCACCGTGAAATCAACCCCCGTTGTCTGCCTTTGTCTCTCTTACATAGTGTCATCGCTGCTGCTGCTGACAAACATTATCTTGTGTGTGATCATGTGCATAGTGTCATCCCCCCCACGCCCCCCACCCTCCTTCAAAATAAGTCAAAGTGGAGCCGGCTGTGTAGACACAGTAGGCTGTCACACTGTGTCAAGCGTCGGTGTCAGCGTTGCATCTGTTGCAGTCACATCTCAGAAGACACAAGGAAACATCTCTCTGTTGACTTCATCTGTTTGTTTGGCAGCCTGCCTGATTGCTGGAGTGTGTACTGCGAAGGGAAGCGACGGCTCAGTCGGTGCACACGCTGCCAACAAGCCTAATCCTCCTTTCACAGGCCCCAAACAAACACGCATCTCTGTTTGTGGCTTTCCCTGGCACACACACACACACACACACACACACACACACACACACACAAATGCACACGTATATCCCCAAAAAAAAAAAAATGCTACTGCAAGCTCCAACACTGCAGCAATCCAAGCATCATAAGTCTTTGCTGCGTGTTTTGAATACATTTTATGAGTTTGGCATTTTGGCTTATTTGCTTTCTTGCAGAGAATAAGATGAGGTGATCAATACACACTCTCACTCTCATAGTATGTACAGATACTATATGTAGCTGGAGCTAGTATCCCCTTAGCTTTGCTTAGCATAAAGATATGAAATGGAGGAAAAACAGCTAACATGGCTCCATCCAAAGGTAACGAAATCCACCAGGCTCCAAAGAAACTGACTGAGGTTCATCACTAAAGTTTGCTTATTATGTAATATTTTGAGAAATCCATACAAAACCAGTAAAACAGTAGGTTCATTTTTTATTTTACATGGGGGTTATATGCTACACTGTGTTTGGCAGGTAACAGTATCCTGGTAACTAGCGGAAACACCAGGAAGTAACCAAGCTCTTTCCCTCTCCTTCCAGTCTTTATGCTAAGCTAAACTAACCCTCAAGCACACATAATGGCTGTACATACCATACAGACTGGGATTGGGAGTGGTATCAGTCATCTCATCCAACTCTGAAAGAAAGTGAACAAGCCGATTTCCCGAAAAATGTTTAACCATCCCTTTAACACACTAATAATGGCATGAGTGCAAGAGTCTGAGCGGTCCAAGGGTTTAGCTTGCTGATACACCTTTATCATTAACTGTGAGCGTCTTGCTAACCCACATTTGTTTTTTGTTAGAGTAGTAAAACTTTTGCAGAAACTGAGTTGAACAGGAGAAATGGCTGCAGGACAGAACATCTGTAATTATCTCTAATGAGCTTATTCCTCAGCAGGCTGCGATTCTAATAGAAATGCAAAAGTTGGCCCACGTTGGCCTTTGCGTCGACTTTAATGGCCAGGCGAATGAGTTGAGGTGTCGCTTTGAACAGCAAGAACCGGCACCTGTACCTGATCAAATCTTCAAAGATTTTACACACAAGTCCATGCAGAATGAGTAGAACTTAATAAGTAAGACTTTTTGAAGCTGACCGTGACACCAGCTGAACCCTGACGCCCTCACATGATTAATAGCATTATGGTAAGGCATTTTTTTTCCCCCAAGTAAAGGATTGTTTGAGGCTGTCTGATCAAAACATTCAACCTTTTATTGGTCCAACTGTCAAAGGAGGCAGACTTTGTGTTTGGCAGTTTGAATCATTCCGTCTGGATGGGGAATGGACATGAATAGGGCATGAATTGATGGACTCATTAAAGAAGTATCTCTCTATGATCTGAATGAAGCCTGTTACTGCAATTGATTAGCATTTCAATGCAAACAAACACCCTATTCCTCAAGGAACAAGGACTCTGGGAGTTAAATAATGACTGACTTATAGCTGCACATCTGGATTCCAAGTTTGGAGTGAGAAGAGTGCACATAATCAGTTGCAAATGTTCACACAAAAGCACCAGACTTCATAAATATGTATCCCTCGGATAAAGAAAGAGAGTAGCAGGTGATTGACGATTAATACTGACATTAGAAACAAAAGAGCCCACTCGACGGGTTATCACAATAACTTGGGCCAGGCGATGCAAAATCCACATGTGAAGAAGACGCCTGCGCCACAGCTTTAGAGAGGATCCAAAATGGCTTCCGCCGGCTCCTGGAAGAATAGGAGATCAAAGTTGACATCCATCTGTGATTCATTTAACTTTATTGACAATCATCCAAAGCCATCGAGACAGAAACTGCGTTTGACCCATCATTCAGGCTCATTCCTCTGCCATATGTTGATGTTTTGATGATATGGGGAAACCAGAGAAAGGTGGAATCTGGTTTAAAACTTGAACGCACAGACCACTTGATATGAGGAACATAAATGCTCACACAGTACACCCACATGCATGCCAGCACCATATCCACCTCTTATTAGACACCTTCTCATTTCTCCAGCATCATGACACATGGGAGTGAGTTATGACATGCTACTTTACATTACATGCATGCCACTGAAGCTTACACAGACGTTGACTTATCAGACTATATTGTGACAATTGATGCAATGTTACAAGTCCGTGACAGAGATGACTTGTAGCTGCTTATGTGATCTGAACCTTCAGGCACACACTTAGTGAGAAACGCTCACGATCACTGCAACTGTGAATTAGGAGTAGCAGCTTAGTGCTTGAATGAAACTGTCATTATTCTTGTTTTTCATTTGTTATTTTGTGCCTTCCTAACCCAAATTCCACTAACTGAACGGATCTGCAAATGTTAAGTTTTCACTCCACAAAGTTTGGTGTCTTCTTCGTCCTTTGCTGCCTTTGTTGTCCAAAGTGGAATGATAATCAAAAATGTCAGACTGTTTGGATTTCTATGATCCTTCACAGATTTGTGATTAGCATAAACCATAAGCCAAGCTAAAGCGACACTGGCTAACATCACAGTGGGATCCTTATTTGTTAAGGCGTGACGCCTCATAGCCTGTGTGTCCTGCTTTGAGCTTTCTTACATGGTGGCAGCACGTACCCCTGAGTCCTGTTAGCGAAACCCCCCGGGGTTGAGACAGATCAAATTTTACCCACAGACACTCGCAGCCACCCACGTGCACATCAACCCACGTGCACAAATGATACACAAACAAAGCACAAATATGCTCCCGTATTCATGCAATAACTCTCTCTCACACACATGCATGGACACACTTCCCTGCACGCTCCTCCAGAGTCTACAAACATACCTATTTCTTGATTAATTGGATGCCCTGCCTAAGCTTCCTAGATTAGGCTTTGACATAGGTTATAATTAAATAAGACAAATTCAGGAAGTGTATGAAATCTCTCATTTCCCGAACAGAAATGTGAGTTTTAATTTACCTCATGCCGAGACGAGCTGTGGTCACCTGCAGAGAGCCAATTCACTGTGCATAGCTCTGTGCATGATGTCTGGCTTGGACAGAATGCATCGTTAAAATAAACCCCCAATGCCAATTTATGGAACAGCGGTCAAATATTTATCCAGTTGATGAGCTGGGCTGTGTGTTCCTCCCCGACAATAATTAAAGACAAACCCAAGCTAAAGGTGAGCAGCAGCCATGACATCACTTCACAATGGCGCTCAGATGGCCTAGTTTGAGCAGACAGTAGTGGACAATACGAATGCTCTGATTTGTTATTTTTTCCTTGCGTGAGTCATGGTAAGTAAAGAGGGTTGGCTGGATGCGTGATGCAGCTTTGGTTGTTAGCATGTGCTGATGCATGCTGGGTAAACATCCGAAATGTCAGAGTGACTGCTTATCCAAACTAATTTAACCTCCTCAACAGCTGCGGCGAGAATAAGTAGAGCCGGTCTGGAAAACGTAAATAAATGCCTTGTTGATCTGAACCTTTCACCTCCACCAAAGCATCCCCCTACCCCCTGCTCGACATGACGCAGTGGAATATCAGTCTAATTCTCTCATCTGGAAAAAGGAGTATATTCCCCCGTCTTCCACTGTGCACACAATAGACTTCAAAGATGTGAGAATGAGCCTCAATGCCCTTATTCCCTTATGGTTGGCTGCAACCTCCTCAGCGGAAGCTATTGAGACATAGGCATGAATGGGTATGAATGGGGCGCTGGGTTGTGTGCTGTGGGGAAGGGCCTGTTGTGAGAGCTGGGGTTTCTCAGGCAGGGATCACAGCCTGAGGTGCTGCGTGTGTCCAATGAACAGTGCTCAGCACCCTGGGATAACAATGAGAGCAGAGCAGTTCTGAAAATCAATAAACTGCTGGAGCTCTTCGTAGTCTCCCTCATAGAGAAATAACAGCATGCCAGAGTCAATCTGTGTCTCTTTCTTTTCTCTTCTATCTCTTTTTACACTCTCACTCTCTTCAGCATTTGTTTTTATACCAACACGCTCGCATAAAATCACAGAATCGGACACACAAAGTGGAGTAAGGTCAAAAAAGCGCGTGCCAGTGTGTGCACTACATACACTAAACACCAGCTTCCCTGCCTTTAATCTCTTTATGCATTGAGGATATTTTCTATACATCTTTCGGTTAAATATGCCCTTATAAATGTCACATCTAATCCATGGACTCACAGCATTAACGTGAAGATTGCGAGACGTGCATGGAAACAAGTCAGGACGGGAGAAAAGGGGGATTTTGTAAATCTCCTATCAAAGTTGTCTAATTATGTTAATCAAGAATTCTCCAAATGTCAGCGTTGCTGGAGAGGATGAGATTTGGAGAGAGAGTACTGTAAATGATGAACCAACCAATCAGCTGGACCACAATGATAGTAATGACATTAATTAATTTAAGTTGGACATACAAAAGAGGCAGGCTTAAATCATGGGTACACTTCAAGAGTGAACACATGAATTAATATCAAGAATCAATTTGTTGCAAGATAAATGTTTTCTTACGCTGAATCAGCACAGATTTCGCTCAGCGTTTATGGAAATTACAGAGTTTTGCTCCTGAATGAGAAATCCACCATCTATAGAGAGTGACATCCGCTAGAAATCTCTGATAGAACTAAATTAATAGAGGCATGCATGTTAAACAGTTTTCCCCCACCTCTTAAATAATAAAATTGAAGAAAAGTCATCAAATATTATGTCTGAACGTGCATTCAAAATAAGGGGTGTTGAACGGAATTGTCGGATAAGATCATTCTATGACGTTTAGAGCTTTAACGCATTAACCTTAAAGGACGAGTTTGACATGATGGGAAAAAGCCTACTCCTTTTTGCTTTCTAGCCCATCGATGAAAAGACTGACATACCTACTGTACGTTAAATATAAGGCTACAGCCAGCATCGGGCTAGCTTAGCTTAGCATAGAAGTTGTAAACATAGAACATATGGAATGAGCCTTTGATATCTACAGATGCAGTGGGTCCTATCCAAGATATCAAATTATTTCTTCAATAATATTGCGTTCTGAATATTTCCTATTTTACCAATTTTCTATAAATTTGTGTGTGTTAATACATGTCAAGTTAGTTTTTAAAATGATTCAAATGATCTTCGCTCTATGTATGAAAAAAGATAGGTAGTGAGCCAGTTTCTGAAATATAAAATATACAGTATAACAAGAACTATCGATTTATTCTTAAGTAAAAAAGAATATTACTGTGCACAGTGAAACGTGCTTTCAGACTCCCGTAAAGTACAAGGGTAGTGTGGGAGAAAGCATACAGTGGCAGACATTAAAAACAATCAAGCTGTTTATTGTGTTTGCAATAATTAGATCTTTAACAGCGGGAGGCTGTTTCCCTCTGATTCACTAATTTGATACAGTATCGTCTCATCACCATGCCGCAGGTTAGCCACATAGGGAGGAAACATTAATTTAATCTAACACTTTATTCAGAACTCCAGGGGATTTCTGCTAAGTGTTGCAATCTTTGACTATTAAATTAATGTTGTTGTTTGTTTCATGATGGGACAAATAGGATATACTTGATGAATTAGTTCCTTTGCTGAGCAGAAAATTGGACAATTTAAATGATGCGCTGTAGTGTTTGCAGTATTATTAACATACCTGTGGGCAATACTGGATAGCTAACAGACTGGAATTTAAACAATTGTTATCACTTAATATTAGTATTTACGTCAATTTGATGAAGTGAATCATATTGAGTCTTGGAGCTTTTCTGTGATATATGATCATTCCAAAGACGCATTAATAATTTGTTAGATCTGTTGCCACGGCACCCTTGTAATTCTTGATTACTGACTGCATGTAATGCAGATGATTAAAGCTCTTGTTACATGCATTTTAAGTGTATCTGGATGAGACTATCAGATAAAATGCTTGAAATGCAAATGGAAACTGTTTTCTTTTAAATGGTCAAACTTAAACTTAATTGTGATTCCTAGCAGACAGTGATGGGTCAACCATTCTTTAGGACACGTATACAGACTGTGGTATAATTCCCATAACACCACAGAACTCTCTGGAATGGGCTTGAGACAGAACAAAACATTACACCCCATTTGCATGTCATTAAGGAAAATGGAAAGACACCTCCCCCCGTGGGTTTAAGCCCTTATAAATATATTTAAATATATAAATATCATGAATACATTAATTGAAATTGCCGTCACAACATAACCACTAAAAGCACGCCACAGTCCCACTATGGAGCTGCTTTGTCTCTCTTGGGAGAGGTCATTGCGTGCAGACGGCGCCATATGCACCTGGAAACATGGGCACACACAAACAAAAATCATTACAACTTTACCACACATTTCACCCAACTTATCCCTGACCTTCTCATAAACACACACAGAGAGTGCCTCACAC
This sequence comes from Argyrosomus regius, assembly GCA_946959425.1. Taxonomy (NCBI): domain Eukaryota; kingdom Metazoa; phylum Chordata; class Actinopteri; family Sciaenidae; genus Argyrosomus; species Argyrosomus regius. Next base: position 8,090,631 of record OX336904.1, on the reverse strand, counting down.
TCCACCCTCTACAAAATAGTCACACACACATCCTTCCTCACCACCCACACCTCCCTGTCACATAATCCCAGCTCTCTTTCTGATTTTACAACACAGACTGTCTCTCGCTCTGTCTTTTGCTACTTTTTTCTCCCTTGCCTTTCTCTCTGTTTTCATGGATCAGCGGAGAGAGCAATTACATCAGCGTCGGTCTGGCGGCCTGGAGATGAAGAGCTGTGTGGCTATGGGCAAACACCTGGCCGCGGTTAGAGGAGCAGAGCAGGAGCAGGAGGAGTAGGAGGCAGGAGGAGGAAATGCAGTGTAGACAGATGTGCTGCAGGTTCCTTGGGCTGTGGGGAGCCCTGGAAGCACACTGTGTGCTGGGGGTTGAGTTGGAGATGGAGAGCACTGAAGCACAAACGTGAGAACCAACAAGATGTGTGCGTGTGTGTGCCTATTTGTAAATCATGTGTGAGTGTGGTTGAGTCGAGTCAGTGAAGCCCTAAAACAACCCCCCATCACAAGCGGTTAACATTACAATCCTTCACAGCAGTCAAAACTGTGCAGCACCAAAGTTTCAGGCGATCCATTCAGCATGCGTCTGCCTTTCTACTTATTGACAGAGTCACGGCCATTTGCATTACAAAAGGAAGCTGTTTGAAAATATGCACAAAACATGTCATCTCTGATATGGCTTCAAAAATGCTTCAAACATGCCCAAAAAAATTCGGGAAAAACTGCACGGAAACTCAAACGTAAAGAGGACAATAGAATGTGAAACACTTGCTGTGCTGCCATTTCCTCTAATCTGTTGCTGAGGGATATTTAACTCTAATGTGAAGAAGGAGACAGAGTAGGAGAGGAAAAAGGTGTGCGAATGACATGAAACAAAGGAAAAACAGGGAAAGAAATAGAGCTATAGAGTGAGGGAGGGAGGGAGTGGGTTTGCGTGTCAGAGATCTGCTCTTTGACCTCAGTCTAACCTCCAAGAAGCTGCAGACAGACATGTGGTTGCCATCTGGCCTGGCTTACCATGCTATTACACCAGCTGATTTATTCTTTAAATGTTACTTGGATTATTCTGCTATGGCTGATTTAGCTTTAGTTTTGTTCATGGCTCAGGTTGGTTTAACTCTTGCTTAAAGTGTCACATACAGGATCTGAAAAAGCATTTTTTTTTTTTCATGTATGAGATGAATTTTCAGCCAAGTTTTTCATTTTAAATGGACATGTTGACCGTTTGGTTTGATCTGAATATTCTGTCTAAACATATTGATGTTATGTTTCTCTATTAGATAGAAATACTTGCTAAAGTTCAAAGTATAACTAAGAGATGATGATGATAGTTTGACCACATTTTAGAGGGCAGCTCTTTTTACGCCATTATTTTTATATGATGACGGCAGCTAAATACTTAGTTTGCACACATAACATAAGTTTAACTTAGACAGTTTAAAGTAAGTAAACCGAAGAATCAGACCTGTACTTTATTTAGCAATAGATGTTGGAATCAACATGGCTGCAGATGTTCTACTGCTACGCAGCCACCCTGCGTTTACATTGAATGGATGAAGCATAACAATATCGAGCAGGTTTAAGTGGCACTTAAGATGGGAGCTTGTACAGACCCAATGTAGACAGCAACACCAATTAAAATGACAGCTTATACATTCTCAGAGACAAACAAGTAAAAGACTTGGCTTGGATATGCTTATGCTGTAGAGTACAGGCAATGTAAACCAGAGCTTTTCGTTTCTTAGATTCTTGGCTTAGATCTCCTACTGAGTTTGTGTGATTCAAATGCCAAAAACACTGTGAAGACTTTGCAACACTATGCCCTGAATGAAATGCTCAAGTTAGCTTTACTAAATTCAGGTTACAATCCAGATTAATTTAATATTCCCAATTATTATTCCAAAATGCACCTTTAATGTGGGTATTCTTGATCATCCAGTGATTTATAGGCTCTGTAACATCAAATTTAACAAGAGCATAAAAGAAACGCCACATTGAACAATTTGTTTGTGAAAGACCAGATATATATATATATATATATATATATATATATATATATATATATATATATATATAGGATTCAAAGACCGAATAACAGTATGGAGGTAGAGCAACACTTACTTGCAAAATACAGTTGTTATCGGAAAGGCAGCCAGACAGTCAGCCAAGGAAGCTAAAGAAAGGCAGTTAGTCTGAAAAAAAAAAACAGGTATGATGTCATACAGGAAGGCAAGCAAACAGAGAAACAGCTGGAAAGAATGACAATGTACACCATCTGGCAAAGGAGTGAACGCTGGCTGGTTACTTTGTATGGATGATGATCTGCATGATCTGTAGCTGGCTAGACAGGTAATGGGCTAGCGTAGCAGGTGTCTGAAATGGTTTGAAATGACAGGACGTGACACTGAGATGGGAGCCCACAAAGCAGACGTTGGCCAAGAGGCGGTGTACACCCTGGACAGGTCACCAGTTAATCATAGGGCTGACACGTAGAGAGTCTTTGGACTGTGGAAGGAAGCCAGAGTACCCAGAGAGAAACACACAGAAAGGAGGTTCGAACCCAGAAACTCCTGTGATCTGAGGCGACATGAGATCTTAAAAAAAATGACATATAAATGATATATAAGTATAATAATGAGAAATACATTCAAAATAAAAGTGTTCCTTTACTACAAATAGGCCGATGTGGACCATGAGTAAGAAATATTACAATTCTGTCTGCCTACTAAAACATCAAATGTGTGTTAAAGATGAAATATTGGATCAATATTGCAGCTGGAATGACAGATAGATTTTGTTGAGCTCTGTATATAAAAGTTTTGCAGCAGCTGGATTACATATCTGGCTAGTAGTGCAGCCCTCGCCAAGGATGCTGATGTTACGTCTCTGCAGCTTTAACCTAACTCAGAGGCACTTGTTGCAGACGAGTGTAAAACCACAGCACGCCTCCTAGCCAATTAACAGTAAAATCAACCCAAACAGATTTCCAATTGATAAATCTTTAATGATACCAGGGATTTTACACAAATGCACACTTGACAGTGCTAATTTAAAGCAAATAGGAAGCTTGATTAAAAATTCCCCAGGCATGGTGGGGGAAGATAAATGTTTGAATAATTTATCAGATTTAATTGACACGACTGCGATGTTGTAAACAGAAATGTTTTGATGTTCGTAATGCATTTTGACACGATGAGATTTTGGGACGGGTTCCAAGGAAGGGAGTGGTGGAATCTGAGAGATTCATGGGGGAGAAACTCCAGGAAGTGAAAAGATACAGAGGAGGAAGAGGAGGCAGAGAAAAGGGGGGAAATGGGGTGGTGGGGGTGGATGAAGGGTACTCTTAGTACTCTGTATTTACATATTATTCCAGATCAAACTGCCTGTACAAGCACTACTGGGTATTTTATCATAACGAATAAAAAAATAAATAAGGCAGGGAGAGTGCCGGGCTATGATAGGCGGTGAAAGTGATCAGCAAACACAATGATACACAAGCCTGGGAGCCAGCCTGAGGCTACAGCACTTTGGTTTGACCCCAAGAATGTGACACTAAACAAGGATGTAAATACGCTGAGAATTGAGAGAGGAAAGAGGGAGAGATAGAGCAGGAACGTAGGGGGGAGGAATGGGGGGGTGGAGGAATTCTTAGGCCGAGCACATATGGTGTTTGTTGCAGCGCCGCACACACACACACACACACAAAAAAAAAAATACAAGCACACATCAAGATAGACAGAAAGGGAGACGGGTTGGTAACTGTCAGAAAGATGGTGGAAACCTTGTCATATTCCACATGCTCATGTTCCACTGGGGACCTAGCAGGGGTTACATGGCCGGCAGGTGCAGGGCCACCGCTTGTCTGATAAGAAACCGATCTGCATGTGCCTGTCTGCTTTCCTGTCCGCCCAGCCCCTGGTAAACATCCCGGTTATCTGCAAACAAACAGAGTTTACTAGTGACTATGAATGAATACATCAAATTTTGATGGAATTGCCATGTTGGGCTCCCCTGCGCTCCCGAATGCATCTCCACCATGATACAATGTACACCTGAATACATGAATAGCCAACAAGGAGGCCCTCGCTGTTTGTAGGGGTAATGTTGACTGAATTTTTAAAGATGTTATTTTGATTTGACACGACTGCTGGCTCAGTGGAGTTCGGGGGAAAAAAGGGGGTGGTACAAGACAGCCAGAGGAAGAGACAGAAATTCATGCAAGGCGGCTTGTGTCTGGGGAAGGGGCAGGATAAACAGCAGTGGGAGAAGTTAGCAAGGACGGAGACAAAAGACGATCAGCTGGTAAAGGATGGAAACACCATACTGGCTGTCATGGGGGCAGACAGTATGGAAAGAGAGGGGGGGAGACAAATGTAAAGAAGCCAGCAGATATACAGGTCCAGACATGACAGGCTCACAGTGACAATCCCATACATAAAGACATAAAAGCACTAACCCATAAAGACAGGCAGATGCAAAGATATAGTGCAGCATCAGATGTCAGCATTACAGACAGCAAAACAAAGTCACCCAGACTGCCTGCAGGTAATGTAAGTAATTGGCACCATTTGTTTTTTCTTACACCTTCAATTTATTCCCAACAATGACAATAAGAGTCAAAGTGAAAACCACAACGCGCCTCTCGCTGCACCGCACACACGATGCAAAAAAAAAAAAAAAAAAAGGGGGCTAGGAGCGAAGCTGACACTACAACAAACGCGTTTATGTTGCCTGACAATGTATCGCTTCCACATCAAAGGAAGCCTCACCTTTTGCAAAGGAAGCGAGGACAAAATAAGTGGAGGCCCTCGCTTTATTAACTCCCAATCAATAAACATGCAGTCGGTGGCGAGGTAATCAGGAAATACTGGCAAATGGCCTGACAATGTATCAAAGCCGACGCTCCGAGGCAACGGCACAAACTCTAACAAGCATTTTATTACCGGTAGCTGTTACTGACATTAGTCAAAAACCAAGAGAGATAAAATAGAATAAGGAATGCAGCGTGGCTGGGTGAGAGGGCCCCTCGGCTGAGAGTGTGTACCTCGCGCGTTTGATAGCCGCACGCCTCCTCTTTGATATGATAACAAATATAAATTGTTTAAAAACATCAAATGGGCAGCGAGCTTGAAGCAGACTTGCTGTGACGGGTGTCTGGTCTAGGTGGCGGTGAAGCTGCACGTCCACAGACGTGAGACGATTCTGCTGTGGGTTTTTTTTTTTATTTTTTTTTTTTTTTATTTGAGCCACAAGATGTTTTAGTGGGATGATGATGCAGAGTTCAGTTTTTGGCAGAAACGAAAACACACAAAACAAAAATAGCTCTTCTGTGTCACTGCTTGTCTGTCTTTTGGCTTTTCCGCATGTCTGCACTGGGAGAAGTATACAGGTCCTTTACTGAAAGTAGGTACCAGTACATGCATGTAAATATACTTCATTACATGTAAAAGACTTGCATTCAAAATTCTAATTAAGTGTTAACCTCCCTCCCCAAATTTCTTCTATTTGTATTGATTTTTGGACTTTTCCTCCAAACTTTGCTTTTTTTGAGAAATATTGGAAACCAATGTCACCCTATAATCTTTGAACAAATAGTTTGAAATTTAGGAAAATACACTTATTCACCTTCTTGCTGAGAGTTAGATGAGAAGATTGACACCACTCTCATGTCTGTACGTTAAATGTGAAGCTACCGCTAGCAGGCACTTAGCGCTTAGCATCAACACGTAACCTCCCCTAACACCACACTGTGCTGTTTCTACTCTTTGGTTTTTGTACACAAGATCAAAAGTGTTAATTGGTGGTTGGTGGAGGTGCTTGTATGTGCATTTTGTAACATTTAAAAAGAGACTAGCTGTTTTACCACAGTTTCTAGTCTTTGTGATAAGCTAAGCTAACCGGCTAACTGGCTGTAGCATTATATTTGTCGTGCAGACATGACATCTGACTCAGCAAGAAAGCAAATAAGTGAAACACTTATTACATAAGTGTCTTTACGGTAAATATGAAGCTACAACTAGCAGCCACTTAGCTTAGCTTAGCATAAAGTCTGGAAACAGAGGAAGACAGCTATCCTGGATCTGTCAAACTCTGAAGCAAGAAGTGGAAAATGATGGATTATTCCTTTAAAAATGCATAGACAGTAATTATAACTGTCAAACACGTAATGGAGTAAAAAGTATTATATTTCCTATTGAAATATAGCAAAGCAAAGCACCATAAAATATAAACAAAAAATATATTTAAAGTACCTCAAAATTGTACTTAAGTAGGCTACAGTACTTGAGCAAATGTACTCCTTTCCACCTCTGCCAAGGTCTACCTCATCCCATTTGTCTCTAGCAACCCTCTTACTGCTTGGGAGCCTTGTTCAGGGCCAGCTTCTCACCCCAAGGATCACACACAGGTGAGGAACCAAGATTGAAACTCGCTCCTCCCGTCAGCTAATTTGTTTGTTTCGTTCTGGGGGCATAGCTGATATTAAATGGAGATCCCGAGCAGCGCGGCGGTGGGGAAAGGAGGATGGAAGGGAGCTGGGGAAAGAGGGAGTCAGGGAGGGGTAGGAGTAGGGGAGGGGAGGGATGAGTTTACAAGCCTCAGGTACGGTGAATGGGTGAGTGAGAAGATGCAGAAAAGAAGGCAGTGAGGGAGAAGAAAAAAAAAAAATCTCATCCAAATAATTTTCACCCCGTGGGCGCTAAAATGCAAATCACAGATCAAAGAGGTTTGGAATGGAAACTAGCGAGATTGGGAGAGAATATCATCAAGCCGGGGTTATATATGTATGTTCAGGATGTGAGACAGACATGCTGGACCCAGGTAATGGAGCTGACCTGTACTTGAACACTGCCCCCCACTGCCACTATCATTTCCCTGCCTGCCTTCTCCCAGGATTATAGCATGTACAGTACACTAGAAAGTAATTTACTTTCTCCTTACAGTACCTTTCTTCCCTTTCTGTTTCTCCCAACCTCTGTTTATAAAGGCTTTTCATGAGCCAGTCAATGTGCAGTTTACACAGACACCAACCTCCTCTCGAAGCAGTGGCGAATTCCCCTCTTACATGTTGACACTGAATTGATGTTTGGCATGTTTGCATGTCGCCCTGTACAGCAAAACGCCTTTTCTTTTCTTTTTTTTTTACCCTCCCCCCTTTGCCTCAGTGCACAGCAAACTCTAGAAAACAGATTGATGTCAAGAAGGAAAGTCAAGCAATCACAGAAAAACCAGCAAACGAAGAAGCTCCAAGTGTCAAGAAATCATCCTGAATCATCCCAAAAAGCACCTTGATCGAGCAAAATTAAAAATGTTAAATATCAACCGGCAGTCTAAATAGTTAGTTCACATCTGCCTCTTTATACAGAGATGAGAGAGAACATGGAGTGGGTGGAAGGGGAGAGAGAGGGCTGAGCTACAGATAGGCACGTAGTGGAAGGATGTGACTGGGAGAAGGTGAGGGTAGACTGTACAAAGAGTCTCCACATTAATGCCTAATTAATGTCTGTCTCGCCATTAATGTCTAATTAATTATTCATGTCTGTCTCATCCACCTGAAGCTGTCATAACTTTTCTTGTATTTTGACATTAAATGTGACAATGTTGTCTCGCGGCACATTACTTTTGTTGTCCACCTCTGACTTCAACTGGCAAAAGCGTTTCATATGAGAACGTAAACAGATTATTTTGAGCCGAATATATATTTTCCAACACAGATTTGGATTCTTGTGTTTTTTTTTCAGCTGCACCAAGGATTTGTAATTCACAAAATCATGGACTTGTTCATGAAGATTTTGTCTTTTTTCTTATGTTGAATGGTAGTTGGACCCAAAATTGCACAAAACACAAACAGTTTAGCGACAACAATAATACTCAGAGGTTGAAGGACGGGTGTAGATGGAAAGTGCAGGGCAGGTGGTGGGGGAAAAAAAAAATCCCAAAACAGGTGAGGTGACGACACAGAGCTGGACGTAGCAGGCAGAGATCAGAGGGAGATCAAAGTTAGACAAGAACCACAAAGCTGGTTTTGCAAAAACACCAAGTTGGTTGTAGCATAGTTACCGCCACAAAGACTGAACAATCTGGCAGCATGTGGGAAGTTGAGCCGGTCTTTTATCCTGTGCAGGTTGATTGGATGATGGGATGAAGGTGTAGTAGTGAGGTAAAACAGGAGGCCTCGTCCAGCAGCACACACAGACAGAGACAGACCAGACATACAAACGCACAAGGGGAGGCGAAAACGGTAGAAAACGTAATGTAACTACATTATATGACATAATTCCTGACCTGCCGACATGTATTAACCTTATATGTCACCTTTTATAGCTATACAATGACAACACAACGACATGACAGCAGTGCAAAAGTACTTCATTCAAGTACTGTACTTTTTGTTTTGTACAATTTTAGGTACTTTTTAAATGTTAATTTATACTTTTACTCCACTACATTTCAGAGAGAAATATTGTACTTTTTATTCCCAATTTTTCAGACAAACAAACATTAATAAGCTTACTGTTATACATTAAACCAGTAGCTTCTGATCTTTTTGTCTTGTGGGCCCCTGGTCACAATTCAAATGGTAGCAGAGTTGGTAGCAGTTCCACCGTCAGATTTCTCCTCCAAACTTCTCAGATGGTTTCATTTCAATAAATATTTGAGACTTGATTAGATAACATGATCTAATACTTCACAAAAAAAGCAAAGATTAGTGTAGTGGAACTTTTTCCTTTCTTCTTTCCTATCCCATTAATCATCTCATGACCTGTCAGATTCAACTTGTGACACTTTGCAGGAGGCCTGACCCCTGGGCTGAGAACCACTCGACTATACTGGACTATAAAAAATAGTTTAAAATATCCCATGTTGTCCACATACAACTGTAAAATGCAACTTATGTATTGATACATAGTATTACGACAGTAAAAAAATAGTATTTTTAATACATTAAGAACATTTTCCTAATGATACATCTTACTTGTTGTACTAGTACTTTCACTTAAGTTAAGGATCTGAATACTTTCTTCACACTGCTGTAGAATAAGTGTTGAGAATCTCTTTTCCATCTACTCTCTTGTCTTTTCCCTGATAATCTCTGGCCTTTAAATTAAGACCATCTCACTCATTCGTGCTTAAAACAAGTAAGCTACCAACATATTGCACATCACTGCATTCTTCCACTTCTAAACCCATTTAAAAAAAATCCTGACACATCAAAAGAAACCACAAAGTGAAGGCTGATTTTCCGAAGCTTCAGTATCTCTTTTCAGAGACAGAGCAGGTATTCAGTTGCTGTTCTCTGTGTGCCATCTGCATCAGCACCAAAGCCCTCCACTGATGTGGATTAGCGGTTCGCAGCACTTTGACTCTCACCGCCACAGGATTCAAAACACAGCTGTTTTTTTTTTTAGTTGGTCAGCACAACCTGCACAGGGCCACACTCTTCTCAGTCTTCATCTCAGAGGCACTGTTTCTTCTGCACTGTCGTCTCTTTCTCTTGTGGTATTTGCTTTTGAATGTAAATCCCATCTTTTCTTCTCTCTCTCCACCTTTCCCTCTTTTCTTGTCCATCCATCCTTCTGTCTTTTCTCCCCGTGAACCTCTCCTTCCCCTCGTTATTGCCAACCACCCCAATTTTTTGCACCCGGTGTCACCTGGTTTGTAATCTGGTTACTTCATGGTGGAATTAGTATGTATATTTAATGCAGTTTTTTTTTTCTTTTCTCCTCTCCGTCTTTTATTCTTTTTAAATCTTGATGAGTGATACGGGGAGGAACGGAGATGGGGTGGGGTTGCTCTTCTTGCATGTCTGGCGGATATGCCAGGGCCATGCTAATAAATGACAGCTGATTTATGCGTCTGTATTCTTTTATTTATAAAAAAATAGCAAGCGGGCTGATTTCTGATATTAATAATACAAGTGGATCCACTTTGATTAGGCTTCTGTGGAGAGCTGTGCATATTCAGCATTACAATTAAAGCCTCTGATGTGAAATAGGAATGACACGCTAATGAAGCGAGCTAGCGAGCCTGAACCGCGACTGTCCAACAGCATTACGGCCCATCTCGGATGAAGAGTAATTATACGAGGAACACTGAAATGTCATTAAAAATCTTCAGTAAGTGATTTAACCCACCATTCCTCACTAATGCTAGATATTTCTCTTTTTCTTTACCACCCCCCCACAACCCCCACATGATCAACTCCAGAGGTTTTCCTTTTCTCTTTTTCAAGTGTGCCTTTCTTTTTCATGAGGACAGGACCAAACTTCTCCTTCAGAAGTTCCATAAACAACAACAACAAAAAAAAGGGCACCAGACTTCTTGAAACACAAACATATTGAGATTTGAAACAAAGACATACAATTGCATTGTCCTAATTTAATTGCAGAACTCAGTGGTGCCGGTGGTGGTAGGTAATTGAAATCATTCCATTATAAATTCCATTATGAATTGGTGATTAAGGCCAGAGGTGATTACCATGGATTAAAGATGATAGTTGGGATTTTTTTTTTTTCACAGCATAACCTCTCCAGCCACCTGCACGCTATTCACCTCAAACAGCTTGATTTATCACAACTAACATGTCAGAGGAGAAAGTAATATGAGAGAGATATAACATGTGCAGAAGAGGGGGAACACAGGCGATAAAGGCAAAGAGTGCTTTTGAGGGGAATGTTGTTTCTAAGAGGATTTAGTTAATCTGATTGCACCCCTTCTTTCTTGTTTGATGTGCTCATTTTCACAGGCAAATGCAGCCTAGAAGGGTTGTTATTGTTGTTGCTAAAGCATAAAGAAAACAAATAATGAGCTATATCATGTTACCATATCATATTCATTAGGGCTATTGTCAGGACTCTCTGTGCTTGTGTGGGTGAGTGTGTGTGTGTGTGTGTGAGACAGGGGGGAAGAAAGAACCTGATAGGATGTGTGTGTGTATGTGGTAGATAATGCCACAGGCAAGAATTCATGAATATCAGCAGTTTCTCACCATTTTGTTGGGTTAATCCCTTGTTTCAGTTGGAGAAATAGGCATTTCTCTTGCATACATTACACCGGTGCCTGCACATCACATCCACACAAAGTGAAAAGTACCTTTACGTCAGGTCCCTCTGATGTAATGATGAGTGAAGTTTTATGTATCGAGGTCACAGGTTTTTTTTTTTTTTTTGTCTATCTCAGCAGCTCCTCCGACAGAGTGGAAAAATCAGACGTGTGCCAATGGGGAAGGTGAGTTTGGATTCAGGTTTACTTTAAAACAAAGTGACCAGTGGAAAACACAACACTGGAACAAGCACTAAAGAATTCTGACCTCATGGGAATTTTTATTTGAAAGTAGTGTCTTTGTTTTGTGAAAATCTGCTGACTGTGGGGATGTTTTTTTTTGTTTTGTTTTTTTTTTACATAAAACTGGGCCGAAACATGACATACCTAAACCAAGAAATGGACCAAAAACTCCAATGCTGCTGATCTGACAAACATGTGACTCCTCTGATGGCATCTGATATGGAGCACAACGCCTTGTGGCACCCAACTCGGCACCGGTTGGGCGGTTACAGGATCTGGGTGGGGCGAGGAGTGGGTACACGAGTCCCCTCGCCCACCGCCGAACCGAGCATCATGCCTCCGAGCTATGCAATTATTTTCGCACTGCGTCCAATATCAACTTGAGAGCAATGCAAATTATTTAAGACGCGCTTTTCAGGGCTCGCAATTATAATAATGATGATCTCAATTAGCGTTGCCATTGCCTCGGACTATTTAGCAGGCAATTTTGCAGCCTGGGGGCGAGGGTCTTCTAGGGAGCCGACATGCATCGTCAGGTCAGAAGGGGTGGAGAGAGAAAGAAAGAGATAGAGAGAGAGAGTTAGCACTCTTAATCAATAAACTGTAAGACTGTGAGATATTTACCACCCAATCCCACAAGGGGACGGCTCATAAATTGACCTAATTGGTCAGTGTTGGAGATGAAATGAATGATGCCATGATACACTGTCTAATTTCGAAGGGCAGGATGTACGCCACTTGGCCTGTTACCATTGTACTGAGATGTACTGAGATCTATTCCATGTCAAAGAGTTTCAAGGAATAGTTAGACAAGAAGATTGCTACCGCTCTTGTGCCTGTACAGTAAATGACAACGAGCAGCAAGTTATCTTAGCTTAGCATAAAGATAGGAAATGGGGAAACAGCTAGCCTAGCTTTGTCCGAAGGTAACAAAATACACCTACAAGCACATCTAAGCCTCACAAATGAACACGTTACGTGTCTGTTATTGGTACAGACACCAGTGATTAAAGGTTATGTGTTTGTGCTAACCTAAGCTAAGCTAAGCTAAGTGGCTGCTGGCAGTAGCTGAGTGGTGTCAATGTTCTCTCAGCAAAAGGCGAATAAGTGAACCACTCTCATGTCTGTACAGTAAATATGAAGCTACAACCAGCGGCTTAGCTTAGCTTAGCATAAAGATAGCTAGCCTAGCCCCATCCAAAGGTGACAAACTTTGCCTACTAGCAACTCTAATTCTTACAAATTAACATTATTGTCTTGTTTGTCTAGTCCGTACAAAAACTAGAGTAAGTCGCCTGGCTATAGCTTCACACACAAACATGAGAGTGCTTTCTTATCTATCTCTTAACAGGACAAACAAGAACGACTGCTTTAAACCTTTAAAAAAAACCCAAATTAACTCAAATTTTAGTGCATTCTGTTTCCTAGCCTCTCTTGTAGTGTACTGCACTGCCACTGTATATTAGAGGGACTTCTTTCCCCCTACCATTCATGTGGAAAAGGCTTGCACCACCAGCTACCCTTTCTTTTATTCATCGTACTGTAAATAACTCCACTTTATGAAAAGCAGCCAGTGTGACTCACGGATACCTCTCTAACCACAACCCATTATTATTTCATGGCCTTTGAAAGAAGGGTCTATAGCAGGCGCTCTCACACTTTAATGTCGGAGCTCCCTCTGATGTTGTGTAGTACACAGCGGCCCTTGTTGCACTCCGTATGCGATCCCTCACTTGAATTCACAAACACTTCCAAGTGCATAAATAGCACGGAAGACGAGTGCCTCGCGAGCTAGCTAATGCTCTGGAACGCCATTGCTGAGGAGATAACAGGAGCCTGCCATGGCTGCTGCCTGGGACTGTCATTGGGGGAAAGATAGAAAAGTGTGTCTGTGCGCCTTCATGAAAAATGCTGTTGTTTTCTGACCTCTCATGGGACATCATATGGTAAGGAAAAAGAACATGCATCAGCGTTACGACTAAATGACCAGCGGACATGATTCAAAGGGTCCCACGATGTCCCTGAGCACCCTTTGGAACGTGTAGAAGGCTCTCGGCATACAGACGAGCTAATGGGCAACCTATTGGTCATGGTAGATTCAGTTTGAATCTCAATGAGGGTGTCAGTGTGTGGCTGCTCCATGACCGACAAGGTGTGGTAGGCCTGCTGGAGTTGATTTAGCCACACGGCCTGTCATAGCGTTTTACCAGTCAACATCCATCAATCGAAGAGGCTAAAAGGCATGTGTTTTTTCTTTTGAAGTGTCAAGAGGAAACTGCTGTCTTGAAGATGGATGGAAAATGGAAGACGTCTGACGAAATTTCACATCATTGTTTTCTTTCCATGGTGCAGAACCTTGATGGTAATAAGGCAGATATTTTTTACATGAGCATGACAACAGACTTAATAATGCGGCTTGTGCCAGAACCACTTTTGCAGTATGTAGCCCAGAAATGATTCCTAGCTGGGTAAAGCCACTTCTTACAAAAGCTTTTCAAAAAGGTACACAGCAGTACTTCTGTGTATACTGGGACAATGCTTGTGATACATGAAAGCAGTGGGCTTGAATCACACACAGGCTAAACCCATTACAGGTCCAGAGGGGTGGGCAATACAGTGCCTTGTCCCGCTCTTCTAAACAAGACTCTAGGTGCTGCAAGCTGGAACAAAGCCTTGTAACATATACATTAAAGTTTAATTGTTTTTTTTTCCCCAACCCCTTCCTTCACATCTCTGAAGTAGCAGCTCCTGAAACGTTAAAAGTGTAATGCCAGCTAGATCTTCATGGCTGTGTCTTTGTAGAATAAAAGATATATGTGTAACAGCGGAGGGGGAAAAAATACTCTCTGATGCTGGAGGTAGACAGTTGCTTTTCAAATTCCAAGTTTTGGTCCTTTATTTTATTCAGCAGTGAAATGCCATGAATACAGAAAATAATAACGTCTGTTACAATTCTCAACCATGACCTTCTAATGTCAGAGAACCTTTAACGTATGGACACAGTACACAGTAATGAAAAGTATCAAAAAAAGTAGTTGAATCTCGATCAAAAGGAAATGAAACAAAAAAAAAAAGAGAAGTCTTCACCAATTACATAAACATATGTTTGCTACAGTCCCAATTTACTGTATACATAGGGGGATCATATTCCCAATTATTAGAGAAGGATAGCAGTAGAAAGGATACATGACTCAACTGCCAGACATAATGCTTCATAAAGTATGCACAGAGGTACAAGCAATAAATACACACATTAGGTTAAGCCTTACAGCTACGCAAAGCAGATGCAGAAAAAGCAGGTTTGCTATTCTTAGCGAGCAATGAGAGAGAAACAGTAAAAATTCAGGTAAGTCAGAAAAGAAACACTGAGATTTTTTTTTCCTCTTAGAAAAAAGTCTGGTAAATTTATGGGTCCACCAACATTTTTTTACATAAGTATGCACAGTTATCAAAATACAGACAAAATCAACCCAGAAAATCCAGACAATCCTAAAATCTAGTGGAGGAGCAGATCGCAGTTCTGGAGGTCTTTCTGGTATTATGTGCAAGCAACTATTTTAGACATTTTTTTTTACTTAATTTATACAAAACCCATGCAAATCTACAGGTAATATGCATTCTGTGGCTGACAGGTTTTATCCCTCCCAAAACAGTATATCTGAGGTAATGCACTCCTATGCATTGTACGTACATTGAGGCCATCGTCCCGATGATTTTTATTATATTCTTTTTATTGGTTCTTGTTTCCAGTCCACCAAATGATTTTTAGACATGCATTTTTAAAACACAATATTCCCTTACAGGTAATCTATACATTATCATTCTACAAATGTTTGAGGACAACCTATTACAATGCAAATCTTCCATATCTTGACGCAGGGAATGTAAACGTTGGTTGGAGCCACGTCCTATGAGACAAGCGTAGTAAAGTGTAACAGCTCTTGTGGCATTCTAATAACTCGTGCAATCTGTCATAATTGTTCTGAATTTGTTGTGCAGAGGTAGAAGCTTTTAGAAAGCCTTTTTGGGTAAGTGGGAGAACCCTTTTTTTTTTTTTTTTTTTTGAAAGACGCAGCGTCCTTTTTATTTGGTGTGATAAGATTATTAAGAACGTCGTCTTCAAGTCGTTTTGCTGACTCCGTCTAAGTATTGAAGGGATAAGCTTTGTTCCTGGGCCCAGTACCCTCTTGACGTGGAACTGGCGTGTGAGTGTGTGTGTGTAGGTGTGTGTGTGTGTGTACTTTACATGCTGTGTGTTTGTAAAGTACTGCACGTGTCTGCGTGTTAAGCTCTTACAGCCAATTTCTTCGGCTTGGCACAACACTTGAAAACAACATAAGCACAGTGTTTCCACTTTGGTCAAAGCGGGCAGACGCGTCGCTCGTTCCAGCACGATACAAAGCCACTCGTCGGTTCTTTGACAGCGTGCGTTTTCTGCAGCTGAGAAGAGTAAACCGGAACAAGAAGGTTGGCAAAAGTTGGGATCTGTGTGTGTATGTATGTGTGCGCATGTATGCTCGTCTCCAACAGGGTGTGTGTGTGTGTGTGGTCGTTTTTTTTTTTTAGTGTTTCTTTATCCCATACAAGAGGAGGCAGAATTTTGTGTAACTTTGGTTTACTGAAAACAGAAATGACCGTTAAAGCAACAACACTTTTCTAGATGACATTAGCTGTGAGGGAAATGATGGGACGTAGTCTCCACGATAACTACTTCTTCTTTAGTATCTAGAAATACCAAGTGTGTTATAAAAAGCTGGCTACCTATACAGAGTACATCAGTGCTGACACCAGTTGTATCCATATAGTTTAGAAGCTATGAACCACACAATGAGTATTTGATGACAAGTTAAAGCAAATATCACCTAGAAAAGGTTAACTTTCACCTTAGATATCCTCTTCTGCAATGGCTATTATTATTTGCTTTTACATGGTAACCAAGCCACATCATTTCATATCAACTTGAAATTATGACTTATTTGGCTTCACTAGATATTTTTCATGTTTGGTTAGCGATGTTTTCAGTTTCGGTTTCGACGCGGCTCGGAACAAAACCGCCACGGAAATAAGACGTGACATTATTTTGACAGTCCCACTTAGAACATTACATATTCACCAGGTTAGAAAAACAAATCGTAAAAATAAACAATGACATCTGATGTGTTCAATGCATAACAAATAAAAAGTAAAAAAAAAAAAAATAATAATGAAAATAAACTTCACAACAACACAATGTTTCTGCACTTCCATTGAATACACAAATGTTTTGTTTTGGTCATAATCCACTTTTACAGTTAGCTGCTCTCTACCAGTCAAATCACCAGCACAAAATGCCTGCAGTTCATATATCACATCACCTTTGACCTAGAGTACGTCTGGCAGGAAATCTCCAAAGTGGACGTTCTATGAGTTATCAAATTACACATCAAAATCAGCATTTATTTCCCCCTCTCTCTTACTCGGTGATCATCTTTGTATAGGGCTAAAATGAAACAATCCCAGAGGTTATTCGAAGGTAGTTTGCGGAACAAAAGCTTCTCTTTGTACTAGTTTAAAGTCACAGAAGACGGACCAAGAGGAGTTTGGTGGCTTCTGTCTATAAGCTATTGGCCATTGCTAGTGTTGGCTTTGGTTTCTAGCTGTTGCCTGTGACTGTTTGCAGGTAGACAAAGCTTTAGAACGAGGAGGTAAGGAGAACAGCAAGAAGAAAATTATGCAGAAATGCATTTGTTTTGTAAATGGTGCTTTACACAAACTATTATTTTTTTTTTTCCCCAACTGAATTTCCAGTTTTTTAACTTTTAATCACAAACAGATAATAGACTGGAAGCCAACTTTTTTTTTTTTTTTTTTTTCTTTTTTTTTCTGGACAGCTGCAACAACAGTTTTGGTACCGCAGTTCCGTTACTGGTGTGATTCAGGGAATGGCATTTACAGTTGGTGGTGTCTGAAATTAGATTTTAGAAATAAACGATGGTAAAAAAAAAAAAAAAAAAAAAAAAAGGAAGGAAGGAAAAAGAAAAAGCTAAAAATAATATACTGGTTTTCATAATAGTAGCAACATACAGGCAGTGACACAAATTTCTGAGACTACTCCTGTGCAAATGATAACAGAGCAACAACTTGAATTGAACCAGCAATTGTCTCTAGACATTAACAACTACTGGGGGTTGGATTATTCACAAACATAAAACGTCTTCCTTTTTGGCAGTATATGAGGCCGCTAGCTTTTCAACGGAACATGATTTGCTCATTTGTTTCATGGTTTTTTCCTCCATCCATGAGTCCATCATCCTTGTACTGTATGTGGCCACGCCATCTCTAATGAAATAGGTCTCAACGAGTTATTTTTTTTTTTTTTAAATCAGACATCTCATGCCTGTCATGTTTGGGGATCCCAAAGGGCTGCAACAAAGAGTTCCTTCGGACCGGTCTCCATCCGGATGCATGCTCAATAAATAGTCCCAGTGGTGAGAGAGACAAAGAGAGAGTCAGCTGTGGTTTGCTTGGACTGTGGAGTGGTTTCTAGTCTTGCAGGAGGTCTGTGTGAGAGAAACAGTGCGGCTGGGTGAAGGGATACGTTGACCAAAAGCTGTATCCTAGTCACTCCAGGTCTTCTGATAAGTTCCCTTCCTCCAGCTCCCGGTCATCGTCCAGCTCTGGACTGTGATTGGCTGTCGTCACCAGTGACATCGGACAGTCGTCGTCATCCATGTTGAGTGGCTCCTCCTTCACGTGAATGGGTGGCCTATGGCACAATCACATTGGTGATAAATTAGATTTTTATGTGTTTTATCACAAATTCCTGCAGCCAATAGCACTGCTCTCTTTTTTTAAAAAATTCTGTGCAAATATACAGTTCTTGGAAAGTAGTAGAAAGACAGTAAAAATATATTGTAATTCCCCTTTACTGCGCATGGAATAATCAATGTGTGTTCAGCTACCAGATAAATATTTTGTTGCATCAAAAAACAGGCATACAACAGCCATTACATGCATTATCTAGTGAAAGTAACAACCATGTTGTTTGCGAGACGCTAATTCGACATGATGCCTCACGTCTACTGTAAGTAAGCGCATGAAAATTGCATGAAAAACATGGCCCCTGTAAGGCCGATAAGCTGTGATGTTCCAGACATGTTTGGCATTTAAAAGTTTACTGATGACACCAGGTTGAAATACATGAAAAAGGAAAAAGGGAAGGAAAAAAAAAAAAAAAAAAAAAAACAGGCCACATGATAAATAATGGAGAATTTCTCATCCCTGAGCCCCCTGGAGCAAAGGCAGAGGAGAGGCTTTTTTATCTAGTTAATAGAAAGCGCAGCCACTCGTTAATATGCAGGGGCTGTGCATGTCGCTCCTCAAGAGGAAAAACCGGCAGCTAGGTTCTGCCATTAATCAACTTCAGCCCCGGCAGTTCGCTCGGACACCATGATACATGTTTTTAACTCTAAATGGATGAATATCTTTAGCCACTGTCAATAAGCGCTGGGCAGGAAGCAGAAGCAGCGCTGCGAACAGGACGCCTTTCCCTTCAGAACAACAGAGGAGTGGGCGGATTAAAAAAAAAGAAAAAAAAGTGTTGGGCGACTAACAAGAATAATAATGCTGTCACACACAAACAAGGCATAACATGATCCGGGGCCCTAGTCGGGGAGAGGGGTTTGTGCCACGATGATAAATCTGACAAAACCTAATTATTTCTGACACATCGGATGCATCAGAAAATCCCCCTAGACTTTGAAAGAGGAGAGTGGGGAGAGAGAGGGAGACTTATCAAGTGGTAGTACGTTAGGACTCGTCTCATAGCCTCTCTCCTGGGCTGCCTTCATCAGTGGGAAGGAGGGAGGAGGAGGGGGGGGGCTTTGAATTTGAAAAGAATTTTAAAAGGTACAGATGACTTTAATATTCAGAGCCAAATACTGTAAATTAATATTCTGATGTGGTGGGATGAAGAGAGGAGGCTGATCTTAGCAGGATGCAAGCGAAGCGATGAATATTTCTGTTTCTGCCCCTCAAGATTCATGGAGGCAGCAAGAAGCAGAAGAGAAACACTTCGGCCAGAGGTTACAGAAACAGAAAAACACCAACTCCGCTCCCTCTGACCCGACAGTCTGCTGAATGCAAAGACTCATTTCTATGAAAGAGGAAACTTTTAGAGAATCCAACTAATGCTGAAACAACCGGTTGATAAATTAGCCGAAAGAAAATGTAACAACAGCAGCAGCTTTGGTAGTGTATCATTGATGACTCCTTTAGCAAATGTAATACTTTATCACTATAAATTTAAAATATTTGTGCTTTAATATCGGACTGTTGGACAAAAGCAACTTGAGACTTAAATTGAGCATTTTAGACAGAAAAAGATAAAATAATTGATTTAAAAAATGGACAAATGAATCCATCCAACGTTTGTAAATTGACATCTTTTCTGCTTTCTTATGCTTAAAAAATTAAACCAACAACGAAATGTTCAGCCCCTCTGTTGAGCATCCATAAGCAACATATGGTTTTTAACACACCATAATGTAGCTGTGCCAACTAAAATTACATTTTTGATTAGTAATGAACAGTATTAACAATTATACCTTCTCATATGAAGACATATTTTATAGTATTGAACCTGTGTTTAACTATCATCAGCCATCATCTTTGGGAGCCCACGGGAGGACTTGTTGACAAGCTTAGTTTTCTAAAAATATCCTGATTATCTTTTTGTCGCCATTACTTAAAAAAAAATCACAATCAGCGTGCACTTGAATGCATCACATCGATCAATTGACACGGCTAAAAGTGAGATCCGGCTAGTTTAATGTGCAGCTCATTAGGTGTTTGTGTGGCTTTGAGGAAAAATATGCAGGATCGTATTCGCGCGCCTGAGCTTTCTGACACTTTATTAAAATATGTGGATGAGCCATTTAGTACTTAATGGCTAGCTGCCATTATTGAGTCACTCAGGAGTAAACGCTGGACTTTGCGGTGTAATAAATACGCGGTGCTCTGCCACGTTCTGCGTGTGTGTGTGTGCGTGCTCTCGAGATGCCTGCTCTCACATCAATTGGAGATTAGCACCAGCAATCATGCAGAGGTATGTCAGGGATGCAAATAAGGTCATTAGTCCACGGGCCTAATGGTAGGTTGGGGGGGGACAGGGGTTGGGGTGTGCTGAGGAGGGGGGTGGGGGAGGCGAAGGCAAGGGTGAGGACTTGGGGGGGCAATCAAAGACATTCATAACATCTCACTATAATTCATTAACTAACACCAAAGAGGGGTGGTCACCAAACAATTAGACGTGACAGCAGAAGATAAAAATAATGATTTTATTTGCTTTTTATCAGAGGACATGATGAAGCTGGTCACTAGAATAATTATTTTGCTCATTTTAATTTTGTGTGAAGTTGCTAATTTGCTCACATTGGACATTTTAAAGAGTTTTTAGTCTTTCCTGGTTTACAGTGCTACTTCTTTTGCCCCTTAGGGTGTACATGAGTTTATTGCACATGCATACACACATGCGCGCACACACACACACACACACACCCGGCGTGGCCTGGGGCGATCTGGTTTGCGGTTAAGCAGATAGCATTAACCTTTAGACGTTGAGGGGAAGAGGAGGTTTGTCTAATTGTTGGATTGCCTCGGTTCGTGCTGAGGAGTCCTCTCCTGAGAAAGGCCCTTCAAGGTGATGTACTATTTAGTTTAGTGCTACGAGCCACTCCATTATTTAAACAACATGCTGGAAAAGCCGGTCATGAAAAACACATTTCTTCCATTTTGGTGGTTGTCGTGGCGGTGTAAAGGCAGCAGGCGGGGATGGAAGGGAGGGAGGGATGAATGCGTCTCATCCTCCATAGCCACTCATGTTGGTGTCAAGGTGGCGTGGCCAGAGAGGAAGAGAAAGTCAGTGCTGTCCAGTCACTAAAAGTTGAATGACCTGGGGGAGCGGTAACACTGGGATTCTCGAGTCTAGAGCTGGGTAGATTTGCTCCACTTAACACCCCATTTCAGAGAGGGGTAAACACGTCTAAACAGATAAATGTATAGACGTGTGGTGGGGCAAACTAAACACTGTTCTGTTCTCACTCAGAGAGAGAGTGCACCCTTTATCCATTACAGAAGTAGTTCGCTGATGTCGGCTGACTTTGCAACACGAGCTTTGATGGACAGCGGATGAGAATCACTGATGTGTAATTTCTGTTTGTCTCTTCTTTGTGTGTGTGTGTGTGTGTGTGTGTGTGTTTCCCCTGCATGCTACCTTTACCACAGTGTGTGCTCACGCAGACCTGCGGGCCACCACTGGGCTCAGGTTGTTTCAGACATTCCTGAAACTCGCGCATCAATTTTTTAAAAACGCTCTCTTTCTCTCTCAGCTCCATTAAAAAAGAGATGGGAAAGGATGGGGGGGGGGGGGGGGGGGATTTTTGAAGTAATTAATGCCACACTTGCTCAATATTAATAGGAACAGTCTTGCATAAAATATAGCAGCTAAATCCCTATAATGCAGACGGTAGTGTAATTAAAGACAAATGTGTAATAGAGACTATTTATAGAATTAAAACTAACTGTTATGCAAAACGTCAGTCTCAGGTATGAGGCACCGTGCCATTGAAATTTACAAAGAGAAGTGTGCTTATGATACAATACATACTAGAGATTGAACCTTGCCCTCAGGTCATGGCAAACTGAAGAACATACTGGTACTGTGGGTTAAATATCAGGCAATTAAACTAACAAAGGGGCATAAGGGCAGTGAGTGAATTCACTGTAGGAGGGGAGGTGGAGGGGGGGTGCTTGAACATGTGCTTGCATTCTCAGATAGCTCCTCATGAAAATGTGAGATGTGTGAGTCTGTGTATGACACAATTATCTCTCAGATATGGTAGTGAGTGAGCAGGGAGGGATTGTGGGTTAAAGGATAATGAGTTCACTTTGTTGGGTGTCTGTGGACTACATGGCTGTAGTGAGTTTAGAGTCTGTGACGTTCGGGTTAGCTTTTAATACCGTGTAGGTGCATTATCGAGGCCGATTTTTTGTTTTTGAGTGTTCATCAATGATTAAATTGTTTGTTTTTTTTAAGACGCAGATCAATTTCAATCAGATTTCATGTACCAACTCTTAAAAAATGTATTTCTTGCTGACAGAAGACAGAAAAAATGAGTCCCTCACAGTAATAGAATAATAATAAATAATTAAAAATGTGCAAATGGAAAGAATTTACATTTTTACATAAAACAATGAGCCTGAATTATCATGTAATTCTCATATATTCATGCCTGTGTGTGCATACAATACAATAAGCTGCAGAAATTCTTCCGTCTAAAGGAACTCACATGTGTACTGGTGGGGAGTATCCGGGGCTGCTGTGTCCGTTGGTGTCCAGGTGGTCGAGCGAGCCGTTGAGCTCCTCGTGGGCGGACTGCATCAGGTTCGGTGGGCTGCCGCTCAGCGTACCTGGGGGGCTGCCACCCATCAGTCCGGGCGGACTGCCGCCCAAAAGTCCGGGTGGACTCCCGCCCATCAGGCCGGACGGGTCTCCGCCGAGGAGGCCGTGGCAGCTGCCTCCCATCGAGCTGCTGTTCATGAGGCCGGGGGTCCCCAGCAAAGGCAGGGAGGTCTCTGCGAGGGCAGCCTGTAGGAGAGGTGGACAAGGAGAAGAGATGTTGAGGAACAGAGTTTGAAGGGAGGTTGTTGGTAAAAATAGGCTCAAGAGTGTAAAAGACAGGAGGCAGAGAGAGGGGAGGCATGAAGAGTGATACAAGAGGAAAAAGTGCCAGGTGTGAGAATGATAAGATTTAACGTAGTAATTATTAAAACAGTTGTCTCATGCTTAAGTTTTTTATTCTTTTGCAGGCTATTTTTCCCCCTGTGACACCTTGCTGACAACTACCTCCCCCCAGCTGCCATTCATATGCCCTTGTGTGGTGTGGCTATTAAAAAAAAGTCCCCCCAAAACTTTACCTGAAAATAATAAAAAACTCCTGACACTTTCGCCTGCTGCGCATTAAAGTTATATACAGTGATTAAATTTTTAAAGTTTTTGCCATGAGCACCTCGCCAGCGTACACTATGAAGCCAAATCATTTATGACAGCTTAGATAAATATTAATGCACATGCCCTTGCATTTGCACATGCCGCTATCAATCTAGGGTGGCTGCCGCAGCTGAAAGAAGGGGGAAAGAGTGGGAAAGAAGGAGGGAGAGTTGCTTCCTGATTCGACCACAGGGTGGCCTTCTGAGTCTGACTGTACAGGAAAGAGAGGGAGAAGGAGAGAGAGAGAGAGAGAGAGAGAGAAAGGAGGAGGAAGGGGTGAGGGAAGAGATATAGAAACACCCAAGCAGAGAAACCTGAAAAAAAGAAACTTCCTCTGATGAGTGTGAGTACTAATGTGGAGCCCTATTGTTCACAGCAACCACACTCATTCAGGAACTCAATTGGTCAATCAGTCAGGCAGTAGTCCTGCCTGTCAGTCATATACGCAGGCAGCCGGTGAGTCAGAGGTTCTCTGACGCTTTCGGTTCATACCTGTAAGCTGGCGTTTAGTGCAGTTCCATAGCCGAGACTGGAGGGCAGGTTCTTGACAAGTGATGGGCTTCTGGAAAAGGTAAAAAAAAGAAACTTAGTCTTAGTCTTTAGTTATTAGTGACTAAAGAACAAATGGCATAGCAAGGAGACTACACAGAATATATGAACAAAGAGCAAGACAGAGACAGACAGAAAAAGAGAGACAGGAAGGTGTGTTACTAAGAAGTCTGCAGAATTTTGGGCCTCTGATTCTTTATGATCCTCTACATGTCATTGACCTTCAGGTCTAGATCTAAGGAGAGGTGACAGAATTTCGTACCCTGTGATCTTCTGCGACCTGCGTTTCTGGTACTCCACCTCATCTACTGTCCACACCGCCCCCTTCACGTTCTCCACGCGCACAAAGCACTTGTGCAGACTGAGGTTGTGGCGAACGGCGTTCTGCGGAGACAGAACAACACACAGGTCAGAGGGATGAGGTAAAAAACGAATCACGTTCATTCATTAACCATCAAGAAGAAGAAGAAAAAAAAAAAAGGAACGCTTGTGAAATTGATTTTTTTTTCTTGCATTTTCAAGAAATTCTCAACATTCACGCACCATTGATTTAATTAGTAAAAATTGAGTGAGAGCGAATGCTCTTACAAGTCCTGCACACAGTACATATCAATCAGAGTAAGTAGGCTAAAAGGAGGTAATCAGCATAGCGAATGGCTTATGGTGGTGACAGAAGTGGTAATGCCGGCCTTGATAATGGTGATGTCAGTAACCCTTTCTGCTCGGGAAAAGCATTTCTCTTAATGGACACATCGCTTTAAAGATGACAGTATTGCAAGAAGAAAGACAGTCATCAGGAGGCCCTTGTATCAGTGTGTGTGTGTGTGTGAGTGTGTGAGTGCACGAATAAGGAGGATTAAGGTGAACTGTATCTGACATCTATATGTCCAAATAACCTCAATGTGGTGTCACGTCTGGTGCTGAATACATGCTTACATGACACAGTTATCTCTCAGATTTATTATCAAAGCCGGATTTAAATTAAAACACAATATATCAGTCATGCAGCAAACTGGTGAGGTGTTTTCATTAATTACAAAATAAGAAAACCAACAGGAGGAGAAAATAAAAAGCCCTCATATTAATATGACCATATGACCATAATTAAAACATGCATCAGACTCTACAAATAATAACCTTGGCTTTAATATTCCTGCCTCTCATATTTATCATCTCCCTTAGCTCGGTGTGTACTGCTCTTTCACCAAGAAAAAGGGATTCAGAAAAAAAAAAAAAAAAACTCATAAGCAGATCTCGCATCTGACCTGAAAATCCCAGGATTTGATTGATCTTAATGCCCATGGCTCTGAATATGATAATTTTAATATTAATGAGCAAATGAGCAGTTTTATTATGCATGCTATATAGTTAGAACTAATAAGCTTCTGGGTGAGAGAAAAAGAGAGAGAGAGAGAGGAAAGTGGGGTGGTGGTGGGGGGCTAGATCCCTCTTTTGAGCTGATGAGACCAAGCTGAGATATTAAACTACCTTTCATTTCTTTCTTTCCTTTCTCCCCTTTTTTTTTTTTTAACAAATTCTCTCTGTTAATCAAATGACAAGCCCATCGCTGATCATCCCACTAATACTTACAAAGGGAATTGTGGAGCTGTAGATGTAAATAGATCACCTTGGTTATTGTGCAGGGTGGGAGACACGGAGACGAGATATTTCTAATGTCATTGTGATATCATTGCTATTGTATCACAGGAACAAAGGAACTTTTTTTTTTTCTTCTTTTTTTTGGGGAAACCAAGACCGGGAAAAAAAAGAACATTTAAAAAGACACATATGCACGTGCTTGTCTTGGTTTGTGCTGAAAATATAACAAAAGCCACAAAACCTCTGAGAACATATCTTGTCATAACATTATTACGCAGCAAAACATTGCTCGTACTGTACCTAACAAACTGGAAAAGGGCACCGATCATTTTGCATGCCCTCCTGAATTGGTGATCACACGCCCATGTGCTTCATTTGCATCCCAAATCCAAATTAATTCACTTTGCTAAATCTAGTGCTGCGCCATGTCTTGCATACTGATGAGCGGCTGGTTTGAGTTTTCCCTCCAGTCCTCTGTGCAGCCACAAAGGCTAAAGGCAGCTAACGAATGGCGTGCGGGGGCCACGGGATAAAACGCTGAAGACACCGACGCTCGAGTCGAGGCTTTCTTTATCAGCAGGCAGACACACTTCTGGTTAAAACATGTGCTGCAGGAAAAGACATTTTTTACCATCTTTGTGGAGGCAGACAGGACAATAAAGTTGTCGGGACAGATATACAAATGGGCCCTTTTGTGTGGGTAAATAAAGAGTGCTCCCTCCATGACAGGCCAATTCTCACTTTACTCCCAGCTTTAGTTCCACATGAACACACCCTTAACCCCTCTCTTAAGACGCAGTTCATGTGTTTGCGTGTGTGTACATGTGAGCTCCTGCGTGCGCGTGTCTTTGGCCTACCCCCTTCAACACGGTCGAGAGCTGGTTAACAGGCAAACAGCCATCTTTCTTCCTAATTAACCAATGATATGCGAGAGAAGGTGGTTTCAGGAGTAGGAGGTGGGGTGTCTCTCTTAACAAAAGGTGCTGATGATGGAGTGGCTGCTGTATAATTAGTGCGTCAGAGCACCTCTCCTCTCCACGCCAAGCCTCCGCTATTAATTGCACCAAATTAGAAAACGATATCTGAGGCAGAATAATTCTTTCAGCTGTCATTTCCAAACAGAAAAGGCAGAATGGCGGAAAAAATAAATAAGAGAGAGAATGGGCTCTATTCGAGGGGAAGGGGAGACGAGCACAATCTGCTCAGGGCTGAGTAAATATATGCTTTATTGAGGTTTTGTTTTTGACTTCAGCGAGAGGAAGGAGTAGTCTTTACTGTAAGAGGAGTGAAAGGGCACAGCGGGGTGCAGGTGGAGGGTTGTGTGTGTGGGTTGAAGGGGGGGGTGGGGGTGGGGGTGAGGGTTCATCAAGGTTACCTTCCAAGTTGCAGCATTGCGTCTGAAGTAGGCGAATGTGCGTGTGAACCAGCTGTAGATTTCATTAAGCGTTAACTGCATGTCGGCAGAGTCCATGATAGCCTGAAATGAGATGACATCAAATAATGGTTTACTAACGAGACCACGTAACTGACAGACACACACACGCACGCACACCAACGGATTGAGCGCGCTGCCATGATTCATGCAGCAATTAATTTTAATCTAATCAGGCAAAGTTAATTTATTTCCCACTCACCTGTCTTATGAGGGTTGCATAAGTAAATGGCGGCCTGACATCTGCGTTCTTATAAAACTCGTAGTTTGGGGCGATCTCTGGAAAAATAAATACTGTGTCACCACCTGAAATAATTGGTAAATTTTATTCCTTTAGGTATTGAATATACTCAAGGTTTCATCAAATTACAGGGGGTGGGGGGGGGGGGGGGGGGGGGACAGAGAAGGGGGGTGGGGGAGAAAAAGAGGGTGCAGTGGGGTGGGTTAGAGGGGGCACATCAAATCAGCATTTTCCATGTCTAACAAAATGCATTTTTAATTAATCTCTCTCGTGAGAGATCTTAAACACTAATACATCCATAAAATGAGATCCGTGTAGTTAGTTATGGTGAAGTTGAATAATTTATGTGTCTCCACACTAAACACAGACAGAGTAAATATAAACATCAAAGACAGACCGTTTAAAATGCAAAGCTTAATACATGGAATGTCTTAATGTAATAAATATTGTATTTTTCCACCATTATTTGAACTTAATTAACATTCATGTAATATTTATGCACAGAGGAAGTTCTTGTCTATTTACATATAGAGTGATTAAACACTGGCTTGCTTTTATAAACCAACCAGACATCACACATTGGCATGACCAACAAGCATCTGTGGTCGTGTGTGTTTATGTCAGTCTATATGTATGCACAGTGTGTGTGTGTGTGTGTGTGTGTGTGTGTGTGTGTGTTAAAAAAGTACTAGAATACGATTATGGGTGAGTGCTATTAATAGTGCAGTGCTCAGGGGTGAGGTATCACACGTAATTTGCTATTTCAACATCGTGATGTCATTAAATTTGAATGGAAATTCAGATTAAAAAGGAAAACAATCAAGTCAACAAATTCTGAATTGAATTTTAATCCAAGTCAAATCAGTGACATGATTTAATACCTCAATGTCAGTGACCACAATGGATCAGTGTGTGTGTGTGTGTGTGTGTGTGTGTGTCAGGCTCAATTCACATTTTATTCAGGCAATTTAATAAAATCGAAATTTTTCTAGGTATTCACATGTGACATCGTGAATGCATTTGCTTGAAAGTGAATTGTCTGCACTGACGGAACATATAGCTGTGTGCGTGTGTGTGTGTGTGTGCGTGTGTGTGTGTGTGACGTGCAGTGCAGCGCTGAGTAGTTGGTCCTACCTGACGACAGGGGCATGGAGTATTTGTCCGAGTGGCGTCGGCGCATGGCTCCCATACTGGGGACGTTGGCTCCTCCCAGTACTGACGGCACCTGGGGCATGGCGGCCATGGGTGTGATCGGCGCCGTGGGCGTGGTGGGTGTCTGAGGTAAGTTGGGGGGCGACGCTGAGGGCAAGTTCTTGGACATGGTGACGCTGGACACCAAGTTAAGCTGGGGCGGAGGAAGATGACAGATACAAATAGAAGTAGCAGGGAGAGGGAGGGAGAGAAAGCGAGAGAGAGGGGAAGGCATTATTTTGTGGTTTCTCTGACAGAGCCGAGTGTCTGCTCTCCCTCTCTCTAACACAGCTGTGTTTCCACTAACAAGGCTCGTGGAGAGGAGCCAGCCCATCTCCACTAATTACAACCACCAAATTGTATCATAAGAATTCTAATTAGAGCACGCTGTTCAAGATTATCCAACGATCAGCCTCCGTGTTATCCCGGCCCCATCTCTCTTTATCTCTCTATTTATCACTCCCACCCTCCCTTCCCTCCTTCCCTAGCTCCCCCACTGCAACCACCCATAAGCCGTTCACGCCGAGGCAATGAGCTGGTAAAACCTTGTTTGCTGTGGGTGTGAATTGATCAACCCTGATCCAGAACTACAATCCTACTCATGTCATGTTCCCCCTTTGGTCTGAAAGGGTTAACTTCCTAGTGACTGTAGTGTTACTATTTTAAAAGAGACTGGCAGCAACTCAGAGACACCTCAGCCAAAAATCCTGCTATTACAAGTGGAACCAGTGAGTGGATTCCAGTTAGAGAGTGTAATTGGCTGCAGTTGATTGGCCATTTATACAAGACTAATATTGCATCATGGGTAAATACTAAGGTGTTGCTATCCAAAAAAGAAAGAGAAAAACACTTGGGTCTTCATCTATGACTTCTCTTGCACCATTATGTTGGATGATCTAATGTAGTTCAACAGAAGAACAACTTATGGCTGATAGGACTAGAGGTCCAGACAAATATGCAGTTTAAAAGGGTTTTTATGACGCTAAAGTAACCCTATAGTTACTATAGAAACTTGATGTTTTTCGACCCATATAAAGCCTTAATCATGACCAGGTTTTACAGACTCAGACAATTTATGTGGGCTAACACCAGCAGCTAAACTCCTGGTTAGGACAGCCAGCAAGGTCACTGTAAGTAAGCATCAATGCGAACTAAATTGAGGGACATGTGAAGCAAATATTATATTTTGACACTAAAAGTCTCACTTCATAGGCAGAACTTGAGACTGTAGTCTAATTGACTTGGTGGATGGACACTTTGGATGACAGAACTTCAAACATCATCAACAATACATGAGAGACTACAGTTCTAGTTGATTTGTCACTCCTAATCTGGTGAGACATCCAGTGGATGAGGAATTCTGTGTTCTTTCTCAGAGTAAGATTGAACCCCGCATGGACAGTCATGGTGACTCCAGACACTCACATTCTCACTCACTCATTTTTATCTTTGTCTCTTCCTCCACTCCTTCAACATTAGGGACCAGAGAGCGCTGGAAGTCACCTCTGGCAGGAATGCCAACTGTGCTCGCTAATCGTCCGGCTTTTCCACCACTTTTCGCGTTTGCTTCCCAAATCTCATGTGAGAGGCTCTAACCGACTGGAAAATTCCTAACTGACCTTTTAGTCTCCGCGCTAATTTGGTTGGAATGGTAATGACATCGTTACATATTCAAACCAAATTGCCTTAATTGTGAGTCTACAAGTGGAATGCATCCGTTTGCGAGAGTTTGAATTAAAACCGACTTGAAAGATGGAAGGGAGATGGGGGAGCCGAAGGCGCTGAGAGATGGAGGAGCGAGGCTGAGGGGAAAAGGTATCAGCGGTCATTTGTGGCATGTGTTGATAAATACGATAAAATGTCAAGTTTGAGAGACTCCGGTGGATGGAGGGGTTTTCGGGCTGATAATTATATGCCCACTTAGCTGTAATGAGCTGCTACAGTGATGGGCTGGGACAAGAGCTGGGTGCATATACAGAACTCTGCTGAGTACAGAGAATGAGGATGAGAGTTGAGGGGTTATAGAAAGTTTATACATCTGCATCAATAGGTAAACAGTTCATTCTCCGATTTATCGACCTAAAACCTGATATTTTGTGATGTCTTTCTCTCTTTACTACTGTTTTAATGTTCTATTTGACAAACGCACAACACACACTCACTGACTTGATCATTAAATCCATCCAGCAGCGGAATCATGGAAGTACGTTATGTGCAAATCTCCATTTAATTCACACTGGATGAGGTCATGACAGTGTGTCTGCATCCTGCTACAGGCGCCCAGACCAAACACTGAGCTGCGAAAATACCGACTGCATTTCCTCAAAAGGCAATTTGATAAACACTCGCACCCCGCGTGGCGGAAAACACCTCAAAATATGCAAACCAAATTCAAAGTAAATGCCTTCGTGTGTGTGTGTGTATGGGCATGTATATTTATAATGTTAAAACATAATTTCCCGTCCTTTTTGCCGCCTCTTCACCTACGAGACACAGCGACGAGCGTGACATGTTTGCAGGCGTGCAATCCCGGAGTTTTTTTTTTTTTTTTTTTTTTTTGGTGAAATAGAATTGATTACAGTCAAACGGATGGAGGAGTGAGCACTCCGTCACCTCCCGCTCATCTGAATACACACTCAAGGTTGAGAGAAAGAGAGAGAGAGAGATCTTATTATTCAGAACTTGCAGCCTTGCTAACTTTGATTCTCACCCATCCATGGCATGGCCAAAAGGTAGCATTTAATGAAGTGTGATTCAGGGAATAAATGGGGTCATATTGGAGACAGTGCACTGGTGTCTTGTATTCGTCTGGCTTTGGTTTCTTTGTGGGCTTCACTAATGAAAAAATAGGACTTATTTCCAGACTTTTCATATTTATCAAATCTCTCTGTGTGAGTCCACTGGGTGCAAATCCATGCTGCCATTTATAATCCACCAACCATCTCTCTTTTGTTACATCTGTTCACTTATGCACAGAAGATACACACACACACACACGTCATTCGACATGCTGAATCTTCAGCTTACCTCCCCCTAAAAAAACAAAAAAAAAAAAACGGGGGAGCCTTAAAACTGAGGACTTAACTGTTCGTTTAAGAATTCTGTCTGAATTGCCCCCACCATCAAATGCAATTAGCTGCTCTTTCATGTGTGCTTTATGTAATGCAATACTTCATTAGCATCATTCATTCATATTCAGGCATGGATTATAGGCTGCAAATTCTTTATTGGATGAGATGGAACCAAGCTGCTGGAGTTTTGAAGATTAAAAAAAAAAAAGCTACGCAGAGAGAGTGAGAGAGACAGAGAGAGAGAGATTGAATAATAAAAAGGGAGTTTGATTCCTGATGGAATTATGGGATAATTATGCTATCTTGTGATTATCTACATTCTATGATGAGAGGTGATGAGGGAAATTATTCTATTGAAAGTAGGCACTTACTAAGCAGCAGAAACACGCTAACAATGTTTTGCTCTCAAATATTTCAAAACGTCTAAAACTGGGAGGAAATAATGTTTGCAAAAATGTATCATCTTAATGTTAAATTCAAATACTGGTTGGGAGAAACGCGTTCGTAATCATTCAATCGAAAAGAAAAAGGCAAGAGAAAGAAAATGTAGAATGACATCATTTTCCTTCTTCAATGACCCCTTTCACGATTTTGGATTTTTTCCCCCTCTTCTGTAACCAATTTCAGCAGCACTGTGGGTATTTATGTCAACATCACACCATCTTCACCACTCAGCTGTAATTTTCAGGTGTTTGTTGTTAAAATGACACATCTTCTCCTCTCTCATTCCACTTCTGAGTGCTACTGTGGCCACCGAGCCAAACAGTCATCAGCCGCCAACAGGTTGTTTTGGCTATTATATCTATCACAAAGAAATGACCCTGCGTTTTAGCCAAGGACTCCACCGCTCTGCCATCTAATACACTTTCCAAACTCTATTGTCCTCTCGTGGCGCACAATACCTGATAAGAAGCAGATGTAACTCTGTATTACAAATCCCATTCCCCCTTTTCATCTTCTGTCACTCACTCGCACAACTGCAGGGTGGGTTAAACTGTTCATTTTCTGTGTGGGAGCCTCATTCATAGCCAAGCTTGTTTACGGTAGCCGGAGCAATATGCACTCACTGGTTTGGGAGATGACTTGGGTTCCGAGGGCCGCATGTGCAAGTGGGCCATCATCGCCTGAAGACGCTCACGTTCTTTAGAAAGCTGTTAAGAGAAGAAGAAGAAGAAGAAGAGAGGACATTAGAGTAGATTAGAGTGGAGGAGAAGAGTGGAGAGGAGAGGAATAGCGAAAGGATGAGAATAAAGAATATGAGTCTGAAGACTGGGGTGGTAGAGGGAGAAGAAAGAAAAAGGTTGGATATAAACCAAACAGTTCTGCTGGAGATGTGAGGAGAATATGAGAGGGGGGGGTGGAGGAGTGCAGACAGGTCAGGCAAAACAAATAGCATTTCATCTTTTTGTCAATAGCAAAATTTAGGTCAGCGAGGCTCTGACAGTAACAAGCTAGTCGGGCCATAAATTAGGTGGTCCTGAGTGTCTGCTCAAAGTCCTGTGGACACTGTTAGGGGGATGGAGCGCAGCCAGCAGCTGCTGAGAGGTGAAGGGGTCTTCCAAACAGGGTGCCAGGTGGCCCCGCCTCCCCGGTCCAGTTAGTGGCCCCAGCCATCGCCTATCATCAATCTAATTCACAGGGAGTGACAGGGACTAGACCATGTGAAAAGCTCAACACTCTCCACCCCCCCCACCACCCCAATGCACACCCTTAATATACACACACAAGGACCAAACACACAGAGAAACAGACAAGCAAGTAGGCGTACACACACACACACAGAGGTGCACACATACACAGAGCTGGGCCTCATTACTAGTGACGGCTCTCGTGGAAAAAAAAAAAGAGAGAGAGGAAGAGAGGGATGGTGGGAGTAAGGAATGAAAAGAGGGAGGAAAGGGAAGAGACAGGACAGACAACACAAGTGCACCACTGTAATTGGTCACACTGTAAAGCGCAGGCTTCAGTAGCTTTGAGTTTCAATGAAAAACAAAACACAGGAAATGAAATAAAATGAAATAAATAACATAAATCCCTTTTTCTATTCTGTTTTTTTTTTCACGCCTACAGAATTTATCTGCTTTTAAAACCCCACCAGATGCCTCACAATTAAATACAAACTGTTTATCAGAGCAGAAAATAAATATGTGGAAATGCTTGGCTTCAAGCAGGCCTTAGGACTCTCTCTTTCTAACACTTTTGCTATCATACTCCTAATATATTAGTATTGCTCCATTTAAATAATTATAACTTCATATATTGAGGAGAACTGGTCAGCTCTGACCCAAATACACACATCCTGAGGGCCTGGTTTCGACTGGCAGACTGAATATTTCCAGCTGGCACCTTGTTTAAACATACATATCTATTTGTTTCTAAAGGAAGAGGAGAGGTTGTCGGCAGTGCTGAGTAATAATGTCGCTCAATCAGCGCTCTCATTATCTAGCCAGCATGACTTCTTAATAAGGTCACGCTCCACCTACTGAAAATAGTTCCCTCCTTTTGAGCTTTCTTCAGGTGCAAAGTGCAGTTAATTAACACAGCAGACCGGGAGAGATGCGCTCGCTATTAATTGGAAAGAAAAAGAGAGAGAGTGGAAAAAAAAAGAAAGCAGAGAAAATAAAGCACACGCTTAATTCAATTAAAACAGCCATAATGGCTTTCGTTGTAAGGCCTGAGGATTCCTTTGTTTAGTGGCTTTGTTGAATTCAGCAGGTCCTGCTTGTCTAGAAGTATTAAGCAGACCACAGTATGGCCTTTCTCTCGCTACACAACTTTCAAAAAATAAAGTTCTGACTGCATGATGAGTAGCTTAAATGAGAAATGAGTTCACTATAGTAAAATCTGGTAAAAAGGGAACAATACATATAGCTTTTGTTCCAACTCTGCACTGAGGTGTGTTTTTGCTCTTTATTACCTGAAAGGAAAACTTACTTGGATTTCCAGCTGCTGTACGACTTGCATTTGGACTCTACACTGGGCTGTGCTCCGGTCATCGAGGGCATGTTCACTGTTTAGGTGCCTGGAGGTGGAGGGACGGACACACAGACAGAGAGACAGAGAGAGATGTTACACACCAATCACACATGTCAAAGCTGGCAGGAGATGGCAAATTACATTCATTTTCGCCATGATCAAAATTATGGAGGATGATAATTACAGTATCAACTTCGCCACTGTTTGTTTTAATGATAATATTTCTATACTGGGACAATTATCTATAGGATCCTGTTAGGAAACCATTGTTCCACTCTGAAATGAGGTAATTAGAAGTAACATGACGGTGTGTGGTGCCATGTTTAACATGACAATGGGCCTGCGTCAGTTTAGATGGCGAACTTCAGTGCCACCCTGAGCGCTGCTGCTTTCTATAGAGAATAAAAGATGCTAGCCCAGCAGAACGGCTTTGTCTCCTTCGTTTACCGAAAACAATACACACAATTTAACACCAGCAACATTTGACACACAAAAGCGGCTCTTCGACTGAAGGTGCATTATCCGGCGGCAGACATATTAAATGTATCTGGTGTGTTCGCCTCATTAGAAGAAAAAGGCAGCCAGACAGCCATAACAGTCAATGAGGGTTTTTGTCTTGATTGGATTTCGTCTGTAGGACACAAAAGAGCCTCACCATTAAGATAGACCTTTATTCCTGGTAAAGCACACATATGCAGAGGCGCGCACACACACACACAAATATGGGGCGAAAGAGGGGTTTCTAAAGTGTTGTGATGCTGGGTAATGAGCCTCTATCTAAATGATCATTGGTGACAAACTCACAAAGCAAGCTTTGAGGAGGCATGCTTATGAAATGCCAGAGCTGCCACTTTATCTCCAGTAATTATAGGTTAGCTTGCAGACCCTTCAATGATCATTTACAGCACTGCCTCCAGTGCATTAGAGGGAGTACAAAATCTCTCTCTCTCTCGCTGGCTTTCACTTTATCTAAGAACGCACACACACTCGCTTACATTATCATGAACTTGCACAAACACTGATTGGCGCACAAAAAGCGCACAAAGATACACAAACACACACACACACACACACACACACACACACACACACACACACACACACACACACACACACACACACACACACACACACAGATTCCTCTATTCTCTCCCAAATACCCCTCATTTCTTGTTTATCTGCAATGTGCAAAACAAGAACTCATTGAGCCGGCTTCTCTTGGCCTGCCAATCAAAGGCTGAATAGAACATTTGTAATCACAATAGCTCTGTACCTTTCAATTACACTGCACACATTTAAAACCATTCCATCTCATCCCTGCTTATACTTTTGTAACCATTTCAGGTCTAATGCTCAGAAATTTTTCATTATAAATCAAGAATGAGGTAGCATTAAGAAAGGAGGGGTCGGAGTGGGGAGGGGGGGGGCTGGATGAGGGATAGCGGCGGCGAGGGGAGGGACGAACTGGTGGGTTTCTCCAGCCCTGTGCCTAATTGCTGTTTCAGAATGCGCATGCAAAAAGGGGGCATTACATTAATCATTTAATCACGTCCCTCGCAGGATGAGAGAACTAATGTTGCAAATACCCTTTTCATTTCACTGCCCATAATGCTATCTTATGCACTTGATGTATGGCGTGTGTCATGAATTACAGCTGCTTCAAAAGCACAGAGCGGCCTGCTCGCTGTCCCTGAAGATACCTCATTACAAAAAAAAAAAAAAGGAGAGGGGGGGGGGGGAATCTTTATTAAGTTTGCCTCTCATCGACAAGCAGCTTGTCTTTCTTTTATTTTGTCTTGTTTTTCTGTGTGATTGTGTGAAGGCCTCTCGACAACCCTCCAGCCAGTTACCCCCCCCCCCACACACACACACACAC
Source organism: Argyrosomus regius (assembly GCA_946959425.1). Lineage (NCBI taxonomy): Eukaryota > Metazoa > Chordata > Actinopteri > Sciaenidae > Argyrosomus > Argyrosomus regius. Next base: position 8,054,391 of record OX336904.1, on the reverse strand, counting down.
ACGCACACACACACACACACACACACACACACACACCATCCACTGCTGGCCAGTTAGCAAGGTGATTACAGGCAGATTACTACATGCATTTATGAAATATTCAAATGGCAGCATGTCCCACTGTGCATTAATAATGCCACACAAAGACAGAAAAAAGGAGACGAGCAGACAGAAAACAATAATGAAAGAACACCTTATTTAGTGCGATGTGGGTAAAAAAAAAAAAAAACTTATTTCTTTCCTCTCTGAGCTATAAACTGTCTTCTTTAATTACATAAAAATCCCCTTGCTCTTATCTCTTATTTTATCTCCCTCCAAGCCCATATACCTGTAAGAATTTTTTCATTACACTGTAGCTTTGATCTTTTAGTTGCTTCTAATCAGAAACAAATCCTAATAACTGATAGGTGAAAACGTAAACAGAAAAAAAACAAAAACAAATGTAGCTTCCGGGTGTAATCCTTTAAACCTTGAGGTGGAGGATGTGTGTCTCGCTGTCGGGCCTGGCTGGCTACTGTTTATGTTTACTCTTTATGCCTCTTTTTTTTTTAGAGGAACATTGATTTCTGCCTTGAAGAGGGAATTGCTCATGTGATGAAGACCTTGTCAGAACGCGAGAAGAATGGATGGAGATTGAGAGATGCAGCGAAGGAAGAGAGAAAATCAGAGCAAATAACAGCAACTAAAGAGACTGATAAATAGAGAGGGAGGGGGAGGGAGAACTGAGACACAGCGGATGTTTTTCAACCCCCGAATAAAGACTTATTTTTTTTTACTGGATGCTGCAGTTTCTCTTAAAGAGAAGGGAACACAACATCTCAAAGGTTTTCCCCCACAGCTGTGTATATGAATATGTATAGGCCATCAACGTCCACTAAGGGCCCAATAATAAATCTACTCAAGCCAGCATATATGGATGATACACTTCTGCTAATTGTCTGTGTGTATTATCAGGGGCTACAGAGGCCCAGCAGAGAACAGCAAGTTAGGCCCCCTAACTGTCCACGCATGACACACAAACACAGAGTTCAGTCAAACTAAAGCGCACACACACAAACAGAAGACGAAGCGCACACACACAGCCGTCTACACGTGCTGTACACCTACTAGCATGCACAAATAAGCACATATACACAAGAATGCATATATATTGTACATATATACACACACACACACACACACACACTCTCCCCATGGTGGTGCATAAGTAATGCCCTCCGTTTTAAAGGTCTTGTCACAGTGCAGCAGACATGTGGAGGGGTAGTGGGGAGCTCAGCTATCCAGGGGCCAGGGGCCTGCCTGCCTGCCTCCACTCGGTGTGTGTGTGTGTGTGTGTGTGTGTGTGTACGCACATTATATAGAGACGAAGACACTTGGCTGCTGCCTTGTGGGTTTAATTAGCAGCGGGTTACAGACACCAACGTTCAGGTTAGCGGCTGAGCTTGCCATTTTAACATGGAGCCTGCCTTCCTGCCAGTAATAAGGAGAGCAGAGTGGTGACAGAGAGTGGAAGGAGTTAAGTGTGCGTGTGTGTGCGGGAGCAAGTATGCGTTTCTGTGTAGATAGACTGTGTGTTATTGGGGTGGGAGGATGTTGGTATACGAGGTGAAAGGCCAAAATAGGGGGGATAAAAGCTAAGACAAGCGTGAGATCAGGAGTGATTTAAATCAATAAGTGTAGTGGTCTATACAAAAACAATTTGTGCTGACAAATGTAGCTTTATGCAGCTATATGCATATGCAAAATATGCATATGAAGTAGCTAAATGTTCAAGATTTAATTGCATTTCCTATCCTTTGTGTTTATCATAAAGGCGTAACACAAAAATAGCTCCAGCACATGCACTAATAGCGTTAATGTTCCTTCCCTCTCTCTGTTTCTCATGCAACTGACACAAATACACACACACACACACACACACACACACACACACACACAAACCCCAACACCCACCACTCAAGAAACATTCCCAGCAATATTATTTCATTTTGAACTTCAGAGAGCTAATTCAGGGTGCCAGCCACCTCGCGGCTACCTTTTCCAGGTGAGAACACTTAAAAGCACACTGAAGAGCTATTAAATGCTGATCTTGACAAGTTTCTTCATGCAACAAAACAATAGATGACTAAACGTGTCACCGCCGCTGAGCTGAGCTCCTACAGTGAGCTGAGAGACGCCAGCTTGACTTGGAGCCCCCCCCCCCCCCCCCCCGCCTGCCTCCCTACCTCCCTCCCTCATCTCCCCTCCCCGCACACGTAACCCACACCCAACTACCTAACATCCAAACTGTCATCTAAATCTGACACCCCGCTTTATGTAACCCCGTTTAAACTGTGCCTGTGTGTGTGTGCATGTGCTCGCCGTGTGTGTGTGTAGCCGACTGGCATCTCCGGAAACATAAAAGGACTCCCTCTGACACCGACAATCACTGCTCCAAGGCGCGCCACCGAGCAGCCATCTTTGTTCTGATGACGAGTCTGCCTTCTTTGTTGGTGCCTGTTTTCATGTGCTGGCTGGGTTACAGTATAGAGCCAGCCTCTGACTTGCAGGGGTGTGTGTGTGTGTGTGTGTGTGTGTGTGTGAGTGTGTGTAGGGAGCTGAACCAAGACACTGTTCTGTTTTGTAGCAGCCAATGTTCTGGCAAGCGTTCTTACAAAACCATCTGCCAACCTGTGTTCTCGCTTTCAAGTTTGAAATCTACCTGTTTTCTCTCTGTCTGTCTTCCTCGCTCTCTTAGTTTGTCTTTACAGCAACGCATCCTTTTGCATTGGCTTGCCAGCTTACCGGATTCGCAGGCACATCGCTTTATACAGAGCATCTCTGCCCCTCACCCAAATAACCAGCTAAGCTACCTAGACACAGTATCCTTAGAGCACACAGACTTAGGTTTTGTTTGCGTGTGAGCGGAGTGTACAGTGCTGAAGGAAAGGCTGATGTCTTCTTTAAGTAAGTGTACTGAGGTGATAGGACAAGATATCAGAAAACCTGCTAATCCCATTCAGGCTTGCCTTCTCACACACACATTTGTTTTCCAAGCTGCAAGGCAAACTCCTCTACCTGGACCAGTGCACATGTAGTCCGAGTTGGACATTGCATTGCACGCAGCAAACTGGCTTTTCATAAGCGCGGCTTCTGAAATTATGCTAGATGATGCCTATGGATGTCCTCTGCAGAATAACACATATTGACATTGACGTGTGTGTGGCACATTTCCCGCAGGGGATAAGCAAACACACTTGTCAGGCTATGGTTGTCACATATATTCACCTCTGATTCATTTAAATCCATCGCTGTCAATTAAGGTTTCTTTGAGTGCATTGTGTGTGTTGATAGAGTGTAAAATCTGGTTTAATGTCACATCTAGTGCTGTCCTTCAAAGACTGGTAAACTCTGTGTTCATTAGAGTCATTTCATTCTACGGACACACCTTTTAGCTTTCACAATTCACAAGCTGCTGTAGAATTAGTAAAAGCCTGACCTAAATCCTACAGCAACTCCCCATGGGTGGACTACTTTCTTGTATCAGTTCTTTTTTTTTGCTTTCTGCAACTTATTACAGCCACCACTGTAGAGAAATGCATAATTTGGGAAAATACGCCGAAAGAATGTCCTGATTTCAAGAGTTTATGTGAATTCACATGGACATTTTACAGCCCGTGAAAAACACTCGCCAGATCGTTATTTCACAGTTAATTACAAATCTAATTAGAATATTCAAATTAAAGCTTTCCCCTTTCTTTTCTTCTCTGTGTGAGAGCAGGGAGCCAGGGAAAGAGTGATAGTGAGGGAAAGAGGGAGAGAGACTCAGTGAGTGGCAATGTGATAACCTGTAATCGGCAGTGCTGCAAACACCTTCTTCCTTTGATGTCCCCCCACTAACATCCTGGCAACAAAGCCGGCCAATTACAAATGAGCTAATTAACTAAATTGTTGATGGAGCATGAAGAGTTCATTCGCTCTGGCGCCTGCACCATGACAACAGTGAATGGGGGCTTTTGTTGTGGAGGTAAGTGTGCGGCCGTGCGAGTTGCCATTAGCTTTTGACGCTTTTTCACAAACCTATCAGGCCCTTCCACGCCAGGAAGGAGATTTGTTATGGATCAGACTTGGTTTGAATCCTGCACCGCTCGAGCTGAACCCTGTCAACTGGCTGTCTGGAAGGTCAAAATGTGCTCTTTGAAAGGCAGTGATGTTTTCTTTGTTAGGCCCCTGTGTGCTCACAGAAAGGAGGAGGTGGTGCGGTGTACGAGGGGTAACTTTTGTCTGTTTCACAATAAAATAGATACTTGCTTCTTGTACAGACATGCAAAATCCCACATGGTGTTAACAGGAAGAGGTGAGGAGGCATCGTCTCCGGTGAAACATCTGTGTCACGGGGCGTGCTCTTACTTCAAAAACTGTCCGAAGTCCTCGCAGATGTTCTCACAGCCGGGCCACTTGCACACTCCGTGACCGTACAGGGGGTGAGTCCCTCCACTTTCTTCATGTTGTGAACTGAAAGAGATAAGAGGAGGAGAGTGAGGAGGTGAGGAGGTGAGGAGGTTTCAGGTTAGCTGAAAGCAAGAAAGGGGTCAAAAGAGGTCAGTTCAGTTGAACTGCAGGAGGAGTGAGAGGAGAGAGTGAAAAATACAAACATACTGAGAGAGACCGATTCCGTGTGCTACCAAATACAACTATTCATCTCCAATCAATCACAATGCGCAACTTAGAGACTTATGTGCGACTCCAGCATCCCTAACATCCCCCTAAAGTAATCCAGAGTGAGCTGTAGCTTTGTCTCCACCACAGCCACCATCACATCTTGTAAAGCTATTACGGGGGGAGGGGGGTGGTGGTGGTGGATGCTTTCAAGTAAACATTAAAAATCCAGACAGCCATATAATTTTCATCAGGAGATTAATACTCTGTGTAACTTATGTTCTTTGAGGACAAGGGGAGCAGGGGTGCTCTGGCGTTTTTCAAATGGCACCCAAATAAGTTATGACCCTGCCTAGACAGCACATCCTATTAAAGATGACAGTTTAACCTTTAGGCTTGGCACTCGTATGTGTGTGTGTGTGTGTTTGTCTGCTTATAGTATGTCTGTGCATGTATGTGTGTGGTCGGACGGCGATGTGCATGCGTGCCTGTGTGTGTGGCCCATGAATATGTGTGTGTGTGCTGGAGGAGCTCACACTGTGTTTTACAGAGGGGGCTTTCCCCACATCGATCCGTGGCATGTTAGTAAGCAGTGCTCCTGACAATACTCCTTGTTCGATCATTATGAGACACCACACACCCCTCGGGACACAGGCAGATAAAAAAAGTCTTTCCCGCCCCCCTTTTCTTCCTTCTCTTCTCATTCCCTCCCTACCTCTCTCTTTCTCTCTGTCTTCCCTTCTAAAGGTATCTTTTTCAAGCCTCCTTTTAGTGGTACTGGAGAGATAGCATCTACTTTAAGCCAATTACACAGCACTTCCACCTCCAGTGTGAGTCTCTACCGAGCATCTGCACAGACATACACACACACACACACACACCGCTACCCTAAGTCCTTATTATAATATCGCCCAAGAAAAGCCTTTGAATAATGCATAGGCCAGATAGGCAGATATGTGAACAGTCAGTGTTTTGGTGCTGGGTGCATTTATAAAAAGACGCCATCACAAGGATAAACATCCTGGAAACGCCACTCAAGGCATCACGTATTCTGTTTACATGACAAGCAAGCAAGGAAAGTAATTTTCAAAAGAGAGAAAAAAAAAAAGAGAGAGAGAGAAAGCACTAAATACTTAATGTACAAGGAGGTTACCTTGTCTTGTCTGCCAGAGAGGCTTGTTGTAAATGCGCCTGCCTGCATGGCTTCCTCTCCCTGGCTTTTGATATCTGTGTGCAAGCTAAGTGTGTTCAATGGCACACGTGAACCCCCGGGAGAACAAGGCTCTTATTTTTTTTTAATATTACCAAGACGCTAATAAACTATTGAACAAATAAACAAAACATCATGTTTCCCCTGTTGTAACAATGCTGTTATTTTAAACAGGGACAAATAGATGGGAGTTCTGATGTGCTCCTGCATTGAATCATGGCACAAAGAAAACAAGCTTGTGTGAGGGATAGCAAACACGCAGCTGTAAACTTTTCATCTTCTCTGTCTTTTCTCCTTGGTGCTATATATATATATATATATATATATATATATATATAAAAAAAAATAAAACATATGTGGATGATGTCTCATTTATTTTTACCTCTCTCGCTCCCTTTCCCGTTCCCTTTCCCTCTCTCTTCTGTGGTTCAGGACGGGGGACTGTCCGTTGGCGATGGAATGGTGAGAGATGGGCGGCGATGCTTTGGCGGGATTGGAGGAGGAGGTAGTTGAAGAAGAGTTATTGGTGGAGAGGTCTAAGCCGCCGCCGCCACCACCACCTCCGCCGGTGCCAGTGCCGCTGCTGCTGTGTTTGATGCCGTTGTCTTCCATGCTGTGACCGCCACCTCCGGTCACATCCTTCCACAACTGCTGGAGCTCTGCAGGGCTCAGGCCAGCTTAGAAAGAGAGGAGGGAGAAGATGAAGAGAAAGAAAGAGAAGGAACACTTAAACTACAGTTTATTGTATCAATACGCCTGCTCAACTAAATGCAAACACTATTATCCGTTGTGCGACAAAAGCTTCAACTCTGCAAACTTCACTCAACAGCCAGAAAAGTTGTATAAAGCTGCATTACTCAAGGCCTTCCCCTCAGTGAGCGACTATCATCCTGTGCTGCTTCACTGCAGACCTGAGTTTGAACTTGTACTGTACTGATCAATAAAAACAAGTGTTGTTCTTCTTCTCTGCCCAGTTAGATACTGATTTTAACCCGTTAACAGATCGCTCGTGAAGCAGTCTTAAAGACTTGTGTTTTCAATGAAGACCAACTATAAAACACTGATTACAGTCAATGTGTGCATGTTCCATCTGAGATAAACAAGCTTTGTCCACTGCTTGTTTTCAGCTTGGCAACTAATTAGGCGATATCTTCACTTGTTTGATTTCCTTCTAACACATCCCTGCCTGTTGTTTTCGGTCTCCGCCATTTTGGTGGTAAACAACAAACATAGGTGTTTACTTGGCTCAGGAGAAGAAAATGGAGCCTCTCTTTCTTTCTGTCCTTTTATTTTCTTCTCTTCCTCCTCTCCCTGGCTCCCGCTGAAGCCGGTAAACAACAACAACAAAAACAACAACAAGGAGGGGAGGCTGGGGAGCAGGGGAATAGAAACAGAGATGGAAAAACAACAAACAGAGGCAGAGCTGAGCTGGGAGAGAAACAGAGGTAGACAAAAGAAAGCCACAATCAGACAAGAAGAGAGAGAAAGGGAAGAATGGAAGACTAAACAAAACGATCATGTGGAGAGTTAGGGACAAAGTGGATGGCAGAAGAGCATACCAATGAGGGGCAGGCAGACAGACAGACATACTTAGAGATAACGCAGGGGGGGACACAGGTGCATACCAATGAGAAAAACAAACACAGGCGGGATGGAAAGACATAAGAGGAGTAGGACAGACAGGCTTGGAGATGTTAGATGGAGATCTGACAGCAGGATGGGACAATGACAGTGACAAAAGCAGCAGCACTTACACCTGCAGACTAAACACAGGAAGCACGTGACCACCACTGTTGCGAGTCACATGCTCTACATTAACACCACCACACATCCCACTTCTCCCTCTTCCTCCCACTGCCTCTCCTCTCTTCCATCTCCTTCCTCCTCCTTCTCCTCCTCCTCCTCCTCCTCCCTCCTCTTACCTTGCGGGGGCAGGGTTTGTCCGGGCAGGGCGGCTTGGCCGGGTGCGGGCCCGGGCAGCGTGAGAAGGCCCTGCCGCTGCATGTTGAGCAGGTGCTGCTGCTGCTGGAGCTGCTGCATCTGCAGGAGCTGCTGCTGGAAGACGAGCTGCTGGGCGGCCAGCTGCTGCTGCTGCTGCTGCTGTTGCTGTTGCTATAGAGAGAGGAGGACGAGGAGGAGGAGGAGGAGGAGGAAGAGAGGAGCAAGAGAGGAGCGGAGAGAGAAGGAGAGGAGGGGAAAGGGAAAATTACAGACGAATTAACAACTGAGAGAGAGAGAGAGCAGAGAGAAGCGCTGTTTGTGCTGTGTGTGGAGAGTCTGCACTCACTCGCCTCTGCCGTGACCTTAGCTATACCTCTCTGCCTCTTCTTCTGTCTCTCTGCATGCTCTCCCTCTCTGTCTGTGCTCACTTAGTCTTCCCTCCTGTTTTTTTTTTTTTTTTTTTTTGGGCTGTACCACAGTGCTGTTGCCTTCCCCTCTCTTTGTGTGCGTTCACGTCTGTGAGCGCACACAAACCGACACAAAACTGCGCTGATATACCAGCTCTCAAGCCCGTCAGTGTATGTGGCTTGTGATTGTGTATGATACTAAGCCTCTGGTATAATCCCCTATCCCACAAACCCCTCCACCACCCGTGATAGTTAATTGTCTCGCCTTCACTGATGGTCTGTTACAGCTTATGTGGCCAGAGGGAGCTGGCAGAATGAGAGATTTACAGCGTCGCGTGCGTGTGAATGCACAGACACAAGTGCAAACACACACACACGCACACACACACACACACATATGCACACACATGCACAATGCTTCATTTTCCCCCCCTCGCTTCCACCCAACTCTCATCTCTCCTCGCTGCCTCACTGAGTTGTTTATCGCTGGGCCAGACAGGCGATTGCGTAAGCTCAGTGCAAAACAACAACAAAAACAACAACAAGACGAAAAACATCAAACTCAGTCGCCGCCACAAAACAAGTCAGTGGAGAGGGGGACTGAATTTTAGGGAGAAAAGCTTTGAATCTGAACTGCAAAACGCTGGACTGCCATACACGGCGATGTTACGTTATGAAAACGCTAGAAAACGCAGGTAATAACTGACTCTAAGTGTTAGATTTGGAATATATTCAATCCATTCTCATCTGTAATGTCAACTTTTCCCAGTTGTCGCCCTCCCCTCCTCTCCATATACATGTGTATGTGCATACAGCATGTCATGCTCATTGTGTTTCTGTATGTTTGTGTCATGGTGGACCTGGAAAAGCATGGAGGTGGAGGGACAGGGAGACAGAGAGGAGGGGGGGGGGGGTAAAACTTGTGATGCGCTCACTGGAAAACAGGCTGCATAATGGAGTGATGGAGAGAGGTAGTTTGTCCCCCACCCTCCACCCTCCCTCCCACCCTGCCTCAAGAGAAATAAGGGAGCAATTTCTATTCCATATTTGATGGCAGGGGCCCCTGAAAAACTCTATTCCAAATCCAAACAGAAACAAAGCCGCCGGGAGGTCAGTGGCGGCTTCCTGTAGGGGCAGCATAATGGGCTGCTTGAGGAGACACTGAGAGGTGCAACACAGATAGAGAGAGAGAAAAAAGAAAGACGAGTGTGTGTGTGTGTGTGTGTGTTTATGTGATACCTATTTTTTTTTCTGATCAATTTAACTGCTTCCACACGTACTGTGCTGCCTGGATGTGGCCCTAGTCTGCCTCTCAGGGTTCAGCGCCGCACGACTCTCAAACGCGGCTACGCGAACGTGGCTGAGGCCGTCGCGCTCGTCTCCTCCTCTCCGATAGCCAGAGACAGAACGAGACAGAGCCATGTCTGTCGACCGGCTGCCTGTCACCGTGATTTATGAGCGCCGTGCGCCGTAACTTTAGCGGTGGTGCGTGTGTTTGTCTGTGTTTGTACGCCCACAGAAACAGTTCGTTAATGAGTTGGACCCAGGACCCTTTGTCTCTGGTATCCTTTCAATAAATCAGTGAGTGTTGTTGTGCGCGTTGCGAAGTGTGTATGAACGTCACTTCAAAGATTTCATTAATGGAGTCAGTGCCTGGGCCTCCATGCTGCTCGAAGTTAGAAGGAACAAAAGTTGGCAGTGATGTGTGTGTGTGTGTGTTTGGAATCTGAAGTAAAATGTAAGATCTTAAGTGAAGAGAATGGATTTACATACTTCACTTGACACATGTATTAACTATCAAATCTACCCTTATTTCTACTCGTGGTGCTCTTACCTCTTTAACCTGCTTGCCGGGGTGTTGCTGCTGGAGAAGCTGCAGATGAAGCTGCTCCTGTTGTTTCTTATAAAACTCCTGCAGGTGTTGCTGCACACACACACACACACAAACACACACACACACACACACGGGAGAGTATAAGAATAAGTTAATACATGTTTGAGTAGTACACATCTCTACATAGCCTCATATAAAACCATATGTAATGTTGTAGTATTCATAGACTATGAAGCAGGGGTCATTTATTTGATTTATTTATCAGTGTTCTAAATGATACAACCCTGACTTTATGTAATTTTGGGGATTAATAACTCATTCTAATAGATTTACTTGCAAAAACCCACAAAGAAGATTCCATACAATTAACTCCACTTTTTCTCTTAATCTTGCCTGCATGCTCCAGCTGTACTTCACATGTTGGTTATGCAGCAACTGTTGCACATTATAAATCAAATTCTCTACTGCTTTTGGCATTTGTATCCTAGCTGTCTTTAACAGTCCTCTCCATATGGACTTTTAATAGTCCCACAGTTCTGTAGGGGGCAACAATTCATCATATTAACTACGCATTTGGCATCCAGAGTGCACTGGCTTCCTTTGGAGTGGCTGAAATAAACAGAATCAACCCTCTCAGGAACAAGTCCGCTACATTGAACTGATTCCTTTAACACACATACTGTGACAGCTATTTAGACGATGATTTCGGTTTTATTTCATGCGATCTTAAGACGGCTTTCTGGTCTGGAAGAGGGGTCCATGATGCAGGCCAGTGGAATGCATGGACCAGTTCTCTGCTAACTGCCATAGAAAAATCCACAGTCGCCAATATTAAAAATGAATGGGAGCCCTTGGAGCGATTGCAAAATCTTTTGTAAGTCTTTCTGTAGTCAGTTCATCAACATAAATCACTCTAACTTCACTCTGTGCTGACTGAGGACAGGTTTTGACCCTACGATTCCTGTTGATTTAGGATTATGAATGCTTAATGTTCCGTGTGACAGATTCCATTCAAGATGATTAACTTTACTGTGTTAAGACTGACCATGTAATCCTTTTAGTACTGTAAACTAAGAAATGCCTTTAGTTGCTGTGAAAAAAAGAAGTCCAAAGGCATTGCGCTGAAACCAAACCTCGACTCTGAGCGCTCTTAATGAAGAAGAATAATCAGAATGACTGACGTTCTTAATTAAACAATTCTCTTTCCCTTAATCAAATCCATGACTGAGAAATGCATTTCAACTCTGACACGCCATTGTGCTGAGCGTGTGTGCTTTCTCGAGCTGATTCCAAACATTACATCATCCATCACCTATCATTCAGCTGCTGGTGCTCAAACCAAACTGTGCCCTACTCTCTCAGTCCCTGATGGATGCTTGTCAGGGAATTGAACCAGCGACACACCGGAGACAGTTAATTAGAGGTGACATGAACAAGTGCGTCAGTTTCAGATTCCTCTTGGTAAGCGTGTCAAGGACACAGGGCCGTGGTGAGTTGGCATGAGTGGCTGGTGGTTGTGATACACCGGTGCACAGGAGTGACTCAGGGTTGTGTTGAGGTTTTTTTGTGTAGCACAAACAAGAAAAGTCATCCTAAATAAGGGTGTTTTAAGGTTTAAATGTGTCCAGATTTGTGTGCATCTGCAACAGCCTACTGCTGGATAGGACATCTAGTGTGTACGTGTGTCTACATGCGAGTGTTTGTGTCTAAATGTTTGTCTAAGGGTGTACGCATTGAAGTGTGAATGTGTGTGTGTACCTGCTGCAGCATTACAGCCTGCTGCTGCTGGAGCAGGGCCTGGAGCTGCTGGGGGGAAAGAACCTGCTGCTGGAGGATCTGCTGCATCTGTTGCGGCGTGATCACCTGGGGACTCATCATGGCCACTGACACTGGAACCTGGACAAGGAGGATGAGAGAGGAAGAGGTGGAATGTGAGGGTAAAGAAAAGAAGAGAGAGGCAGAAGGAGGAAGGACGTTTGGGGAAAGAGAGGAGGGTAAACAATGAAAGAATAGGAGTGAAATGGATGGAGGGATGAGTAAAAAAGGAGAAAGTCGGAAAAATAGATCATTAGAGACGTTTGTCAGGCCTGCTGGCATGGATCTACTGGGAGTGTGGTAATTGGTGACTGAGAGGTAGGGAGAGCAGGCCTCCCATGGCCGTGACGCTTGGCAGCCTAGAGGAGATGCTGAAGGACAGATGGGTGCTGTGCCTTTGTGTTGCTCATCTTATTTTGCTCTGCCTCCACCCCGCTGGGAAAAGTAAGAGATTTAAATAGACGTAGACCTTAATTAGCAGGACCCTTGAACTCCCCCACTTCAGTGTGCCTATCAGTGATGCTATTGTAAAACACTGTAAAAATGCACAACTCTATAAAGTTGATTAAAACTACACTGATGAAGTGGACACATCAGCAGGATATGGCAGGTCATGGCTGGGAGGTTGGGGTTCACCCTGAGCACTTTTTTTTTTAGGTTAATATAGCAGCAAAAGACATTTCTGTTTATGTAGTAGGGCACATTTTTACTAGGTGCCTTCTGCAGAGAACAAGTTTTACATTCTCCCAAAAGCACAACCGCTCCTCGCCGTCATGCCATTTGGAAAAATGTATGTCACTTTTAGGTGATAATTATTAAAATACGAGCTGTCAAACTGCAGTCGGAGAACGTCGCCAAAACAAAACAAACATACACGTCCTGCATTTCTGCCAAATTCTTCTAAGACGGCGGCGCGGCTCGTTCTGAGGCGGCAGATCAATGGAGAAAAGGATCTGTTCCTCTCTGCTCCTTGATTGCATGTGCACATTTTAACTGGGGAGAGTGGGCTAACAGTCACATTATGCAATTTCAGCTAAAAAGTGAACAACTTTTGGAGCAAGAAGATAATTATATGCTAAAATTTGATTACTTTTCAGGATTCTACTGGAAAATAAGTGAATTATTTTGTATCAAAACACACTACGAAAACACAGTGGGTCACCAGTTGATTTACTTGGACTGACAAAGACTGATTGAAATGACTCCTTCTTCACTATACGACCTCTAAAATGTAATGTAATCAGCTTGGACACAAAATAGTTTGATGTTTCTAGCACAACGATGCACTAATGTAACATATTTTAAGGCTTAATGTTGCATCTCGTCAACAGAGATTCTTGACAGACAAGCTTTATGCTACTGTAACACAATTAAAATATCAACATGTCGTAACACCTTCACGGAGGCTAATTGCGACAGTGTCTGGCATGGAGCTGCCATGACAGTAGCTAGCCTATATGGTGTGTCAAGGGGCCAATAAGACATCCCTGTCCTCATCGCCAGCTAATCAAGCTGCCTTGATTACTTTCCATGCATGTCTCTCCTCCTTCGCTCCTTCTCTCTCTCTCCCTCTCTCTCTGTCAGGCCTTGACACGTCCTTGTTTAGCTCTCCTCTCCTCAACGCCCACCCCCCACCCCAGGTTTTCCCCCCTCTTTGATTAGCCGAGACATTTGCATGGTCACTACACATTTTTCATTTTAGAAGTCATTATGCATTAGTGGCTCCTGATCGCCCGCCTTGACTAATCCTGATGAACTGAAAATCACAGCTGAAGGTCAACTTCCAGCCGGCCCCGCTGCACATTCATATTCATATTCAAACAAATCCTGCCTCCATTGTTCATTAGAGTCTTAGAGAGAAGGGACTCCATCTGAGGTGGAAGAGGTGGAGGAGGAGGAGGAGGATGTTGTGGTACATCTCTTTTCTTCTCTGGACTCCTCTATGCAAGGGTGCAAAAAGAAAACGCATTCACAATAAAGCGAGGTGCCGAACAAAAGCCGTCAAAAGTTGCAAATTAAACAGTCCGTGTGTAATTATGCAAATGCTCTGCTTACACCTTCAATGTTATTAACCCTTAAAGGTACATTTGCTAGGTAAGTAATTACCCCCGCAGTCACTCCTGGTTTTGTGTTGGATGCCATGACAATGGGACGAGTGCAGCTGAGAAACAACATGAGTGATGCACTCATTAAGACTATTAATTGGATGCCGGCTCAAAGATGTTTTGGTTCACAAAAGGGATGCAGGCTTGTAAGGATTTAACATAAATGCATGTGCATGCATATATAAAGTGGAATTAAACAGAACTTCCACACTGCACTTCAAACGCTTGTGTAAGTGGCGAAATATAAGCGTTCATAGTCAGACACCTGTAAATGAATAACGCAGGATTTCAGAAGAATTCGACAAAGCAAGAAAATCTAAACAGCAAACAACCAGGTTATGAAATTGGGAAGTTCCTTTTACACTTTCATTAGCTTTTTTTTTTTAGAGGCGTAATGGGCGATAATCATCTTCATTTCACCACTGCTGCAAACAGAAAGAGGGGAAGAAGAAGGGAGAAAAGGCAGGAGGAAGAAAGAAAGGGGAGAAAAGGCACTGGCCCACGTCCATTGTGAAGTGCAGCACAATGCTAATTCCAGCATTTAACTGCATGCTTTTCTGCTTGACGTATCAGAGGCTCCAAGATGAAAGCAGATAAGTAATTGCTCTCCTGGTTCTTATTCTTCACTGACAACCCATAAATTTAATTTTACACACACGTTCATTTACATTTTCGAGTATATGACATGATAATTGCAGGAATATAACACCTCCATTTTGCAGGATACTGCACGAGGGCTTGATTGACGGGAGCGGTGAATTGAAAGGAACAGGAGGCTGAATTGCCTCTCCTAGAAATGATTTTGCCACGAAGGGATAAAATTAATGAGCATTTACTCGACGATGGCAGTGGCGTAAACATCCACACACACCGTGGATAGACTCTCTTTCATGGGAGAGGAGCCATGATATACAATTGGGCTGTGCCTCTGTTTCTCTGCAATCCAAAAGGATATATTTCCAACACTGGTGCATAAAAAAAAATATTAATGGGATTTAATAAATCGTTTGAAATTAGCTGCAGCTGATGTGGCCACTGGGGACCTTAACAAAAAAGGTTCCTCTCTTGTTTTTAATAGTGTAAATTTAGGGAAAGAGTAGTTTGCAAATGACTTTTGAACAAGTCATTTGAATGTAGCCCCTGCTTTGCAGACATTTGTAAGAAACATGCTTGTTTTTAACTGTCTTCACCATTTGAACCCCTATTTGTTTATGTCCCTTGTCTACAAGAGAACGATGAGCCACATGGACATGAACTTTGAAGCCATGTGGTTTGCCCTCAAAGTTGGAGAGCAAAACAAAGGACCTTTAAATTGGCTCCTGATGTGAAAACACTGGTGGGGCCCTCACCAGAACAAGCAGATCATTACACCACTCTTGTCACACCCGCAGTCTGTAACCAGCCTCTCCAATGCCTTGCAAAAGGTCAAGCTCTTCCATGGAGAGCTCAGGTATCTCTTCCAGGCAAAGCTGGCACCCGGGTCTCTCGTTATGTTTGATTTAACTGGGCATTCTGGCATTAAATGCAGAACACACGCATCTCTGCTGCATGCTGCTCACTGGCTGGCTAACGCAGCTGTCTGCCTCTAACTATCTGGACCGATGGACAAATGCACTTCCAACAATTACGTCCACTCCACTGTGTGTGGCGCTTTATCTTTACAGAGTTTTTTTTTTTATGAGTGAACTTAAATTACCTAAAGCGGGAGATAAGTGCTGTATCTAACTTAAACAATTAAAGTTGGGCAGAGAGGAATTCCTTTTATTCGATTTCCTTCCATACAATTCACTTAGCAGTAATAAGCAGGGGGTGTGGGGGGGGGGCAGGGGACTGTGATTAGATGACGGCCATAAACATTGCAGGGCCAACGAACACAGGCTGATTATCAATGACAGAGTTTGTTCCTGTAGCACTGGGCAGGGAACTGGGCTGCGCAACAGACGCCACTAAGATAAATGGAAGGGTCCTAGTCGGTAATTACTGTGGATCCTTGGCAGGGAGAGTCACTGCTAATTAAGCCACTAGCTTCATTTTACACACAGAAAGAGAGAGAGAGAGAGAGAGAAAGAAATTGAGAAAAAAAAAAAAGAAGGGAGAGATTCCACCGCCAACCACCGTCCCCCATTTCATCTCAATCTCCTGAGCATCCCAGGGGGTACGGGGCCCAAACTCAAACCCCCGCCACCCCTCATAGCTTGTGGACTTCTGACCTCTCAACTCCCTTTCAGCTGACACTGCTCATTTACTAGCCAATTACTGCCAAATATAGCCACGCAGTTATTGATAGCTGGGATTCTCCTCTCGAAGGCCACCGGGGCTACAGGGCGGTCGGCCTGGTGAGTGCCTCGCTCTGAAGTTCAAGTGTGTGGTCCGCGAGACGTACATGTGTATGTTTACTAGGTGAAATCACGTAGGTGCACACGCCTGTGCGTGTGACCCGCGCTCAGTCAAATGCATGTCGTGTTTTCAGCTTAGGGAGATCAATACTCCAGATTGTCAGGACTGAAGCTAAGTGGATTACTGAATGTTTTCCTAAATCAATTTCCATAGCAGTTTGGCAGCAGTGCATGGGAAGTGCAATTTATCATAACATAAAGACCTATCATGTAAAAGCCTCTAATAAAAAGCCTGAGGAGATTGAGATGGGCTTAGCGCAATTTCCATATTGATTTATCTCTACATGCAGATAGTCATTGATTAAGCCTCCCCGATGCAGCGTACACACACTGTAGCCGCGTTACATCGCTCGTGCACATTGTTTGTGTCATTATCGGTACAAATTGTCGCACCTTTATCATTAAACTGGCACAATTCGCTCCCGACTGATGCTTCCCTGCAGGTGCGCACAGATTTCAAGAGTAAATGGGAGTGACAGATAGAGGGGGGAGAGAATTAAAAAAGAAAGTGCAGAGAGAGGAGAGTGCTGAAATAGAAAGAAAGTGAGTGAGAGAGCACAAGTGAGAGCGAGAGGAGGGGGGGGGTAGACACTTCCCTCTGATGTTGCAGGTAATATGGCCTCCACTGGATCAGCCTCTTCATCAGTGACACACAGTAAATTACAAGTGCTTCAAGCAGCTCAGTGAATTATAGTTCATCACTTGGAAAGGCTTTCCCCCTCACCACCGGGGCCCAGGCGTATCAGATCTGCCGGTTAGGATCCAATTAACACCCTGGCCAGAATCATCTGATTGCATGTGTAAGGGCTGGTATAACTCGTTTATTGCACCCATGTATCTTCTGTCACAAGGTAAATTTGTTGCTGCTACATCAAAGGTCTGAGCTACTTTTTTTTTTTTTTTTTTGCTATCCTTCCCTCCCTCTCACTTTCTCTTGATCCCCCCCCGCCCCTCCAAACTCAGCTACCTCGCCTTGGGGTTGCATTTCAACTTCTTTTGCATCACAATGATGAACCTGCTCTGTCCTCGCAATTTAGCAATCTTGTCCTGTAGGTGTTGTAAATGCAGGGGGTGAAAAAAAAAAAGAGAGAGGTGGGAGATGGGGAGTGAAAAAAAAAATCTTGTTTTCTGGTTACAAAAGCAGCAACCAAGGGTGTTTGACTTAAAATGTGCTGACGTTTTTTTTTTCTTCCTCTTTCTTTCTCTCAGAGTCAACAGAAGTTTTCCTCATGAATAACATAATATTTTCCCCCCTCTCTTTTTCCCCTTCGTAGTGATAATTTTTCTCTATTTTCAGATCCAACCAGAGGGGATGCAGTGGAAAGATATATTCATAAATGTAAATGTGAACTACCATCCTTTAGCCACGCACGCTGGAGTCAGCTAACCTATACTCAAGCCTAGCGTTGCAGCCCTTTTCCCTGCATCCCTGTGTGTGTGTGTGTGTGTGTGTTCCGGATGAAAGCCAATAAGCAGATGAGTGCTGCTATCGAGGTGATATTGGCTCAGTGGTGAAAGTGTGGACCTGACCTTTAAAAGTGTGACACTTCCGAGGATGGCCCAGTGCCCGAAACCAATCTGACTGGGCTGGGAAGGAAGCTGTGGAGTTTACAGAAAACGGAGCTAAACCAACATCTCTCCCGATCCATAAACCAACCGTTAAAATCTTAAATATTTTCATTCATACTTAGAGCGGAGCGTTGCACAGATGGGACTAAGGTTATTAGTCTTGTAAAAAAAGGGTATTCACAGCTTGATAGTGTGAAAGGGGCAGAGTGGCAGTCGCAACACATGCTATGGGTAAGCTCTTAAGTTTTCA
Source organism: Argyrosomus regius (assembly GCA_946959425.1). Lineage (NCBI taxonomy): Eukaryota > Metazoa > Chordata > Actinopteri > Sciaenidae > Argyrosomus > Argyrosomus regius. Next base: position 8,036,226 of record OX336904.1, on the reverse strand, counting down.
ATGGTTATTTGAATTGGACGTTAACTACTGCGAGGAGGGAGCGACATTTACACCATCAAGCCCCCATCTGACACACTCACGAGACAGAGTTAGGGGGTTTTATATGCACCTCCCTGACATGGAGATGGTGGCTGTGTTGCAATGGGAGCCTCAGCTGAGCCACCTAAATACCTGGCACCGGTTACAGTTGAATCTTGAGCCATTCCTCCAAACATGAAGCACAAAACCTGCCCACTAACCATGCGTTAAGCTGCTTTAAGCCCATCTGTGCCCTGTTTTTTTTTATCAATAATGATCAATATAGCCACCAACAAACTAGCACAAAGTCACTTCTGGCAATGTGAAAGCAACTTTAAGCGACTGTCGTTGCGCTGGTGTTTGTGTATGAGAGCAGAAGATGCATTATGTACGTGCGTGCGCGAGCGAAACAACTGTCAGATTCGTAGGCCACTGTAATCCTCTCCGCCTCTCCTTGTCCGCGTTTCTTTATTTGTATTCCAAATGTCAGTGTATAAATGCCTTTCAGAGGGGGAGATATTGCCACAGAGAAGAGGAGAGCGAGGGGAAAGAGGAGAAGAGACGAGAGGGTGTTTGTGTGCCTTGGGAGAGCCGTGTAAGCAGCATGGCGGAGGCAGGGGGGATTTACAGGGAGAAATAGGTGTTTATTGAGTGCTCCCGTGGGCTTACTGTGTAATAATAGACCTGTCACATTACGCAAATGTGGAGAAGCAGCTTGCGTGTGTGTTTGTATGTGTGTTTGTGGGACTGTTCTTTTATATGTGTGTGTGCGTGCATGTGAATGCCAGAGCTGCCTGCCTCCTCATCATCAACTACTGAGAAGCAGCGATGAGCGAACGGATAGAATTAGTCAGGCGAGAGCCTTTAGCCGCTAATACGCATAATTAAAACTGCAAGCTGAGGCACTTAGATGCTTGTGTACTAAATAATTTACATGCCATGATCTATGGATCATTTCCCGCTCTTAAATACCAAAGATGGGAGAACAAGAGGGAAAAAAAAGACTGGCAGAGGATTTATCAGTATCTCTACTATAAGCAGGATGTCATGGTAATATTAATCCTTTTCCCCACTTTCAACTGCGCTAATCATACAAGGGGATCAATCCGCATGATTCCTCCGGTGGAAAATATGCTGCTTGATTGCCACTGACTCTTATCAGGCTGTGAAGCTAACAAAATACTGCACTGTAGCACTCATTGTGGCCTCACAATGCAAGTAAATAATGCAGCTTTATTGAGTAAACTCCCTCAAGACAAAAATAAAACAAATCTGCTGCTGATAAGAGGGAATAAATAGAACGAACAGGAAAACAAGGTTTTTTAATCAAGTAAGAGTTTCAACTACTTACTGATATTTGCACAATGGAGTACAGCTAAAATGTCATTTGAAATGAGCGGATTCACACAGCAGCAATCTCCCGCTGTAGAAATGATCTTGAACCTCACTGCACTGAGGCCCTGTTTGTGCTGGTGTTCATCACTTGGAGAGTCGTTGGTGCCTCTGCCATGACTCTCTGCATTGAGACTTTTTGGAACAGAGAGGTGAGGCTGTTAATAAAAGCTGGATCAACAGATGGATTAGTATGGAGCTGAGGACAGGCCCGATCGACGGGCCCTTCCGATTCACATTGATTCATATCGCCAACGCGAGGCAAGGATGGAGTAAGCAAATGTAAATATTCAATATTTACCATCTGCTGGTGTTATTAGAGGCAGGGGCTTGGACATGTGCTGACGGTTATCATGTACCCACACTGCTCTCATTCAATATTGTTCTTCCTGCCGTGTATGTATTGTACTTGGTGACTATGCAGGCATTTGTAGATCAGGATCCCATTTGTTTGAATCCATTCGCTTCGGCATACAGAACCCCAAATAGAAGAGGTGCAATGGACCCCAACAAGAAGCTACAGACAGCTTTGGTTTCATTTTCCTCCCACAGCTAAATAAATAAAAACACCCTTTAAAAATATGTTTAGAACTCTCATGCCATGGTGTGTGAATATACTGATATTAACACTCTTGATGAGGTTGAGTTGAATTATTTAAATGCAAAAGCATGACTGAGTCTTTGCCAACCTTATCTCTTCGCCAGTACGTAATTAGGTACACAGGGGTGCGACTCCAATTGAAGGTGTCGCCATTGTTAGACTCTGTGAAAATATCAACGGGTGAGGTTAACGCCAATTTCCCTGACATTAATGAAATGCACAGAGTCCCTAATGAGGTAAACCATTGCTCCTTGATAGTACTTATTAGCCAAGTGGAGGGCACAAACTCCCACACTTCAATTTCAAACAGCTAAAAATAAATTCAATAATAAAAAAAAAAAAGGACTAATAATAAAAACATAGAGCAGATGTCAAGGGGCCTTACATAATTTGAGGCAGGAAAAAAACTAACTAACCATCTTGTTGACTTAAACGAGCAGAATGAAAAAAAAAAGTGTGAGAAAAATCTTAACACTGGGAAGAAAGAGGATCGCAGGCAATGTGTTAACGTGTATATATATATGTGTGTGTATGTGTGTGTGCGAGTTCGGTGTTGCTGTGCAACTGTTCCTGTGTGTGTGTGACCTTTTTCAAATCACTGACAACAGAAATAGACAGCTCCACGAATCAATAAGGCAAATTAGCGTTGAAGAGCGGAAATGACAGGCAGTTAAAATTAGCTGTCTGCGTAGCCCACTAGTCAGGCGTGCCTTTCAAATAATAACTAACCTCTGGATCTTCCTGTGTCAGCAACACTATGGATGTGGTGTAGCAAAGCGTACAGGTCAAAGAATCCTACCTTAAGACTTAATTTTTGTCAAGTTTGATGATTAAGATGCATTAAATGGTTTTAAAAGCCTCGCTGATGAATAAAATGTCTACTTGAAAGGCCTACAGATGAAACTCTGCTCTCTGAGATCTGTCTCTGTTGTGTTTTTCTTGTGTCCATGTGACACTTTGCCTTCTGGGGACTGGCTCGTCCAGCTTTAGGATTCCAATGGCAGGTCCGAGGATTGCGTTGGCAAATCAAACACACTTGTGGAACAGAGGAAATCTTCTTTTCGGAGGAGCATGTATTATGGATGGACTTAAGAGATTAGACGGGGAGCTGCTTTACCTGCAGTGGACGCTGCTTGTCCTGGCTCTTTGGAGATTTCAGGCCACTGCCTGGCTGCTGCAAGAGTAATTGCCTCGCTGCTTGTAGGGCCTGTGAAGAAAAGAAGCACAAGACAAAAGGCGGTGTGAAAAAAAAAAGAAAAAGAGAGGACGAAAGAGGTGAGGGAGGAAAAGAGACAGTGAAAATAAACTATTAGATTTCCCGCATCTGATAGCAGATATAATTCAGATTTTCAGGGACAAAACCGCCATCTCCGACTGAAAACCCGGTCGAATATCAGCTGTTTTTTTTTCCCCGCAACACATTCTGGCGTGGTTAACACTACGTTAGAAATATGTTTTAGTAACAATTCACAGAGCTGTGATCAAGGATAAATACAGTTTGTCTAGAGCACCCCTGAAGAAGCGGATGGAGGGGGTGGTGTGGCTGGAAAAAAAAAAAAAAAAGGCAGAGCGTCAGTAGAATTGACCTGTCTAGTGTGTGCTCAACTGAAATACCCACTTCTCTCGGCAAATTACTGCCGCATTTGCATATTCATAATATCAATTTGAAGTAGAGGCAGCACCATGTGAAGTGTCCCTGGGAGCTGTAATTAAAGTTGACAAAATCAACATCAGATTACATTTAGAGTGAATTAACTAGCAGCACAGGTTTTACACTGTGCATTATGGGTTGCTTATGAGTTTAGGAAGAGTGATAGACAGACAGACAGACGGAAAGATGGACAGACAGATAGAGAAAGAGAGACCTTTCGCTGCCTGATGAAATTAGTTCACAGCTGTTTACACATCGCATGAAATGCGATGTTTGTAAGTTGTACAAAATTTGTCATCAACACCATTTGATGCGTTTGCCGGAGACGGAGATGATAAGAATCAGAGAGGCTGGGATGTGGCGTAATTTATTTTCTCTAGGGTTTGATGGGATTACAGATCCCCCCCCCCCTCCTGCCTGGCTGCTGTGTGTTGCCGAATGTGTGTGACGAGCGAGCTCCAGCTTCACAGGTACGGTGGCAGCTGGGCTAGCAGCTTCACTCCAATTCTTCAAGAGCAGATGGATGAAAGAGTCTGGCAGAAAAGAACATTGTGCACAGCTGCTACTACTGCTGCTGCTCCACACAGCCGTGTATACCTTGTATTCTTCAGGCCCATGAGCATCAAGTGGGAGAAGGGGGAAAAAAAAAAACACATTTATGCGTGCACACACACACACACAGACAGACACACACACAAACACAACACAACAACTTCACAGGTGTTTCTTTTTTGATGAAAAAAGAAGAGGACGAGTAGGAGGAGAAGCAAGAAATAATACCAAAATAAAAAAATAAAAAGATGGAGAGTGACACTTCCTCAGGAATCAGGGGTGCTCATTTTATTTTCTGGTGCTTGCCAGTATCCATGACAACAGCTGCCTTGACAGGGCGTGCATATGGCGCAGCTCTGCCAGCTGGTGGGAACAATGTTTGAACTAGTACATTGAGATCCTGAGCAAACAAGAGGAGAAGACGGGAGAGAGAGAGAGAGAGAGAGGCAGTAAAAAAAAATGAGAGGGAGGAGGAAAAAAAAAAAAAAGTTGCCATGTCTTAACCCCTCAGGGAACGCAGCCACCCCCTGATCAATTATGAAAAGACAGAGCTGAGGGGGGTACTTGAAGAGGTGGTGTTGGGAGGGAGTGAAGGGTAGTGGTGGTGGTGGTGGTGGTGGGGGTCTGTCTGTCTGGGTGCTCAGGAGGAGCCAGGCTTTCTGAACTAAAGTAAACAAACACATTACACTGGCACTGAGTCCTAACTGCATTGATCCGTCTCCTTGGTAAGAGGAGCCTAGTCGCCACCGGTTTATGTGTGTGTGAGTATGTGTGTGTGTAATGTGACATCTGTAAGCTGAGCCTTTCTCCAGGGCACACACACACACACACACACACACAAAAAGTTGCCTGTAGCGCACACTTAAGCACACATCAACACCTGCACATGCAGCTCTGCGACTTGTGGACTTTCAAAACGGATGGAAAATCAAACATCGCACGACTCGCGCTTCCTTTTACTGAAGGCAAAAAGACAAAACAAATTCCTTGAATGCAGCCAATCACTGTGCTAATTAAAACACGGGGCCCAATTAATCTCGCCATGATTGGTGAATCAAAGTAATTATAAGGTTTATTGAGTCCTGCACACAGTAGTTAGAGGGAAGGCTGCTTGATGAGTGCGACCCAGCGTAGCTGTCAGGAGGAAATGTTTATCCATGTGTGAATCAATAATGACTTGCTGTGTTATATCCAAAGTCAAGAGAGCCACTCGATATTACACGCGGTCAAGAGTATAAAGAAAGAGATGTTTTTAATGGCACTTCCAATATCCATGCCAGGTAAATATGAAGGGAGGTACAGGTATGAGAGGTGACACGCAGGGGTGAAGCAGAGGGATCAACTACACCCGGCTTATTAGAAGAGAAGTCTGCTCAGACTGCATAAAGAGCGCTCCTCCAAACATAACACAGACCCCCATCAACACCGGCCAAACTTTTCCAGAGTGGTTTGTCGTGCCTCAAACTGTCTGTCACCTCTCTTGTGGAAGTGGGGTTAGCCATTTTTCTGAGAGTCTGTGACGGCGGTGTGTTTGGAAGGTAAGGGAGCAGTAAAAAAAAAAAAAAAAAAAAACGTCCTGTCCCCCTCGCTTTCACTGACTCTGAGTATATAGCCATTACAGTAAAAAGCACCAATTTGTGCCACCCACTTCCCACTCCACAGAGATGGCAAGCTGAAGCCCATCTCAAAGCACAAAAAGCACAAAATGCCAAGGAAAGTCATCAAAAGTTTGCTGAAGAGCTGCTGGAGCGGACAAAAACACAGACGAGTGCAAGCGCTCCGTCTATTTAACCTGGGTTGCTATGCAAGAAAAAATGACATCCCCCCCGGTCTATTAATGCACACATTGTATAAACAGCACAATGTGACACATTCTTCAGAATGAGAGAGGGAGCCAGACACATACAGGGAGAGAGAGAGAGAGAGAAAAAGAGCCAGACCCTGCTATATAAATAACAAGGCACTCAGAGGCATATTTGATGTTGATATCCATCACTGAGGTTGGAAAAGAGGAAAAAAACAAGAGGAGGGAAAATAACACACAGAGCGACCAAGACCGCGACATGGGGATCCTTATGAAAATAAGATTCAGCCCAAATGGATCTGGTGTAATTGGTTTCAGATAGTGAGGTCAGGAGAAAGGCGATACAGGCAACTATTATGCGAAACGGACTGAGAAACAAGAATGTTTACACAGGCATTCCTCTGCTACATTAATAGGCATGCAGAGATCGCTGGAGAGGGAGAAAAGGGGAGAGTGAGAAGAGACTGACAGCAGAGAGGGGACGAGAGAGGGAAATGAAAAAAAAAAAAACATATCAGCCATCCATTCATCCCTCCCCTCCCACTATCCTCCACTCTCCAAACCCCAGTGTTTAGACTCCATACAGAACAGGGTAATAAGGAACACCTATCACAATGCACCTTTGTAAGGAGCATGCAAAGATCTTAAACAAGCATGAAATACATTAGCAGGCCCTGCGATGCTGGGCCAAACCATTACAAATCTTCAGATTGCTTATTGTGTGTGGTGGAAGAAGGGGTTGTGGAGGGGGGGGTGAGTTGCGTGAAAGAAATAAGCCATCCACGAAGAATGTCACTCTTTCAAATCCACCTGGAGACTGCACAATATGCAGCCATGACATTGGAATTGGATATATCTGAGGGGCTGTGACATTGTGTTTGGACAGTGCAGATCACTTCCTGGCTTGGGTCACGTTGGGGGGTTGTTGTTATTAGGGGATATGGCAGATATTGGAATGATGACACGGGTATGAAATAAGCTGCCCTCAACAGGTACGTCTTCACGGCGCTGTGGCCTCTACAGGATGTTCCAGAAGGTAGCAGAAAACATGGCATATCAATTGTTGATCAATAACAAATGGCTTGCATCAGGAACAACACAGTCTTGCTGTGGTGTGCACAACAGATGTTTTGTGCGTATGCATGTGTGTGTGTTTGTTGTAGGGAGTAAAGGGCTGCTGTTCAACACTAGGCTGTCGGCCAGAACAACTCCAGTCATGCTGACAGCTTTGACAACTCCCACACATACACACACACACACACACACACACGCACACACACAGTCACACACACACACACACACACACAAAAAAGCACTGCACCACCAGGCTTATCTATCTCCGCTTCCACAAAACACAGACACAGAAGGAGGAGGGGGGTAAGGGGCAAAAAAGAAAAAGTGTGACACTTTATCAAGCTGGAGAGAGTCGCATGCCACGATAAACAAGGCACAAACAGTTTAAGCTGAACAAACAAACATGGCTGATTGGACTGAGGCTGCCGGCCCGCTGGCGGTGGGAGATACGCGCTGACACTCCACACCAAAATATTTACACCCTATCTTCTTATATAAGTGGATTCAGGGCAGATGGATGAATGGATACGGATTTGGAGGGGCTGGCTGGAGAGGATAGACAAATGAGAAGAGAAGGGGGGGGGTGGTGGTGGAAGGATAAGATGTCCCACACAATGTCTGAATACAAAAGTGGGGCCTGAGTTTGTGAAAACAAGCAAAGTGTGACCAGTGAGTGTTGTCGGCAACAGTAGAGAATCGGAAAGTGGATGCAGCTGGGTGGTGCTGAGATTACAGAGACCGTCCTGAAACAAGAGGTTCAGTCTCGATTAGAGCTAAAACCTGAGGTTGGTGTTGCTTCACGTCTTGGTGGAGCTGGTGGAGCAAGGGGCAAGGTTGATTACTTAAGCATGGATGAGAACGTTTTGTGATGATGCTCACTTGTAAATTAATGCAGGTGCTGCAATTTTTTTTTTTTTTTTTAGAATTGGGTCAATGCTTGATGTGCGCGGGCTTCTGTGGTTGCTATTGATCTCATTCACCTTAAGTAACTCGGCCAGTAGAGAGTAAAAAGACTCCTATCCTTTTCTAAAGGTCAGAACCGGTGATGACGCGCCGGTGCCTCAACAATGGCTCCAGATTCAGTTCCCTTATCACCGCCACAAAGCCCACAGCGAGCACAATGCACACCTGGATTCAGTCACGTCTGCTTGCTTGAGTACTTGGAAAGGAAATACAAAATAATGACTTCTTTCGAGTGCAGCTGCAAACGCATGTAGCAGCAGGAGGAGTTGCAGGAATGCGAATAAACATGCAAAGTTTGTCAAAAAGGATTTTGCAACTTTTGCTTTTTTTTTTGTGTGTGTCAAAATTTGCCTTAAGGTGTGCTACCAAGGCAGCATATTTGCTTGACTGACAAGTGTGTAAAACAAAATCACTCTCCACCCACAACTCCAGCCTCCGTCTCTGTTGCTCAAATGTGGATCATCTGGCTCCAATAACTGCTGGGACGGTGGCAAGCGGGCTACCAATATGCAGTCGCCCCAAATTCCCAACAGAAACCTACGGGGTGATTTCTCAAACGGCGCTTTCTTGAGAAACAAGAGAGGAAGAAAAAGGAGAATTTGGAAAGTATGTAGGAGTAATGAGTATTTTAATGTATGACTCAATAAATCAACAGTGTGCAGTGAACAAGGGAGGGAGAGGGAGAGAGAGGGAGAGGGAGAGAGAGAGAGAAGGAGGGAGAGGTCCATGGAGAATCTGCCTGGGCCTCAGGACGGAGGTAAAGCTATCCAGCAGAACAATGGGCTTCTGTGTCCTACTCTGCTATCTCTATCTCAGTATTTTCAGCTACTTCAGCTTCCTCTGCCCGTACATATAAAAGGACTTCATCCAAAAAAAGCCTTGTGCTTATTTGTTGTCTCTTTTTTTCTAAAGTGGATAATAAACCCACACTGATCACTCGCTCTCCACCTCTTCACTGCACTTTGAATTCAACTCCACTTCTTCCTCTCTCTCTCTCTCTCTCTCTCTCCTCCCTCCCCCTCTCACCTCCTTGTTGCTCATATCACATTATTCATTTCTTCCCCTCATCTTTCTGTCTTTCTTACCTCTCTCTCCCACGTCTCTCACCCCTTGTTTATTGATTCTCTAGATTAAGAATTCCTAGGGTGGAGGATTGTAACACACAAGCATCAAATTATTTTGGGGTGTGCTTATTTGCCTTTCCCTTGCATCTATTTGGCCTGTGTCTGTAGACAATTATGCCTACCCAGCCCCAGACTCAGGTGCTAATAATGAAGGACAAATAGAATCATATGTGTAAACTTCCCCCACTGATGAAAATTTATATTAACTTTCTGCCACAGTAAACAGAGCTGCATAGCTACACCCTCCCGGGAGGATTGACGAGATGAATTTGCTCGCTCCTTCCCCAGGAAGAAAGCTCGTATAGGAGAGAAGAGTGGTGATAGCGGTGGCGGTGGTGGTGGAGGGGCTCGGGGGGGGTGGGTGGGTTAGTCTAGCTCCATTGTGTAACCTCACAGTTATTTTTCCACTAACGAAGACAAAACATGGGTCTGTTTTTATCATAGATAAAAGTGTGTGTGTTTATGTCTGTGAGAGGGAGTTGAAGAGAGCATATGTGCCGATATGTACAGTACGTGTCTGCTGAGGTGTTGGGAGGCCCCGCGCCAGCAATAACAAAAAAAAAAAAGAGCGCGGTCTGCCGTTGTTCACTGCAGCCGCTAACATTCACTAACATCCCACCTCCTGCTGTTATCACCATGGATATCCTGTGCAAATATAATGATATATCTGTTATAGCAAAGGGGAAATAATTGTTTTCAGCTAGCTTCAAGTTGAACCCTCCGAGGTAAAATTTGAAACAAGGATTGCTTTGTCATGGTGAAAGACTATTTTTTATCAAGTTTGAAAGTTAATCTTAGATGTGCCATCACTGTAAATGCTAAATACTTACTCATTAGCTCTTAGTCAGCCGTTCTTCTGTCCATTGTCTCCATCTCTTATGAAATTCAATTTGCCTCGCTCGCAACGCTCCTATTTTTCTCCCTCCCTCTCTCTCTCTGCTGGAGCTCGAGCAAAGCCTTCACTTTGACCTGTGCTGTACCCGCCACGTTTAGATAAGGTGACAGCAGGCCCATTCAGCAACGCTCTTTATCTATTGCTGCTCTTAGGGAAGTCCTTTAGAGTCCCGACAACTGAGAGCTACCACAATATACTATCACAAAGAGGATAGCGAGGAAGAAAAACAGAGACGGAGAGAGGAGAGGTATTTGTGTGGGTGGAAAAAGGGGAGAGGAGTGTGTGTTTGTTTGAGGTGGACAGTGTGTGTGTGTGTGTGTGTGTGTGTGTGTGTGCGAGGTCAAGTGTTCTCTTTGCAAAAGCAAAGCTGGCATGAAGTATGAGTGTTCGACTGTGCAGCCCAAACCCTGCAGCCTCACAAAAAAAACACAAATGCACACATTCTCTCTCTATTACAGACTCTTTCTCTGTCCTGAAGCGCTTGATTTCCTCTTCAGGTGATTATGATCCCTTTCCTTTTCGCAGTTCCAGGCGAGTGGAGGTCACACAGCTGGATGAATACCTGATATGAAATGTTGCTTTCAGGCCAGCCGTAGTTCATTTGGAAAAAGGGGCTGAGCCCAGCGGAAAGACTGCAGTCGTGTGATGGGAAGAAGACCTCAATAGTACGTAGATTATCAGAACACGTACACATTGAGTATTACAAAGTAACATATTGCAGCATACTGTCTATATAACACCATATAAAAAAACACAGACTGACTATATGTCCACTGCAGCTCTCCACTGAGCTTGAACACAGCTGTATTTCAACACAAACTGGGGTTTTCTCATCATTCTTGTCAGAGGCTCAGACGCAGGATGAAGTTGTTTTTCAAGGAGCTTCTGTCTGTCTTTGTTGACAAGCCCTTATTAAGAGGCTTCCACTCCAGAAAACATGGCCAGAGGCGACTAGCGATCCGACTGTGGCACCAGAGAACAAGCAGCGGCTGCGGAAGAGCTCGTTTTGTGCGCGATGCCAATACCGATGGATGCTGCTGAGAACGTGTTGACACGGATGTGTGTAGACGTGCGCTCAGACATAAAGAGCGGGGCTATAGTGGTAAATAAAAGGCTGCCGCATCCTGGGGAGGTAAACTGCATTTAAGTGCGTTTACCCTCCATTAAACTGCTGATGAAGATGCACACAACGTGTACACAATGCATATACACTCAAGGCCTACACAGGAACACAAAACAATGATTAGGGAAAACAGGAAAGCTACTGAGTGTCACCCCCATCCATCTTTACACCAACCAAAACTGGCTAAAAGGGGCTGCTGTCACTTAAAATCCACACTGTTTGTGTGTGCATGTGCACTGACATGAGCCAAATCGAGCCTGTACGTCTGCTTAGTGCATGTGTATCTCTATGTGGGTGCATGTGTGTGTGTGAATCAGATCCCGTCTTGGGGGCTCTGCTGTGGCGAGTCAATAGTATGAGTGTCTGTCTGTCTCGTCCTGTAGAGCTCAGGTTAAGTGCTGAGTCTAAGTGTTATCCTGTTCTGGGGTCGATGAGAGAGCATCGTGACCTTAGCTGCGAATGACCTCACCTTACCCGCCGCGTGGCTAACCCTGAATCTGTCCTGCAGCTGTAGTGACACACACTTATCAATACACACTGTAAGCAGCTAATTTTCCAGTGTTCCAAAACTATTTTGAGCTTATAGATACTGATTGTCAGTCAAGCAAGCGTCACGTTGTCACACAACTGTTGATGAATTAAGATGTGTGTGTCTTACTGTTAACCCCCCAGTCACCTCAGTCAGGATTGCTCTCCACTGAGGGTGATGTATCCTTCAATGAATGCCACACTCCCCCCCAAAGATCAACTCAATAAATAGCCACTACATCTGCCTGTGGAAGGGCAATGGATCACATCCACCCCCCCTCTCTCCTCTCTCAATCTCTGCGCTTATGTAACATCTATCTTTTACGTGCTCCTCCTCCTCCTCCACCCTGCATTGTACCTTGGTAGTTGTCTTGTGAATATTCCAATTACAGCGATGTGTGTTTGACCTTTAAATGTCCTGTAGAAGATATAGTTATCTGCCTTCCACTCTGACACCCAGCGTCTATCAATCAGTGTTGCACACCCTCCACCACGCTCACCGGAACGGGCTGCGAGACTGAGCTGGGGCTGGTAAGATGTGTTTGTGTGCTCGGTGTGTGTGCACGTACGTGCGCGTGTGAAAAGTGAGAAAGAGATGTAGAGAGGGAGTTATCACGAGCACAGACTGTGACTGGGGTAAGGTAAGCAAAGACGCTTGGAGAGTCCCAGTGATAAAAATGTAAAAATGCATAAGGTTTGTGTGTGAATACAAATGTATATACACACACAAACACACACACACATACACACAGAAAGAGAGAGATGTTAAACATTTTTTTTCTTTAATCTGCCACCAGCCTGACTGAGCCTTCCTTCCATAAACAAAGCCTTTTTTTTCCCCCAACAGCATCCTATATCACGCTTCTGAGAACAAGCAAGCGTGAGCAGAGTCATACTTCTTTAGTTTCATTCTTATTCCCCGCCCTTTTCCAAAGGGCTAATCTACATCTTCCATTGAATCAAGAATGGAAATTCACAAGAAATGCTTCTTTTTCAATTTCATGCTGAAGTAGCTCAAGTTAGTGGATGTAATTTCTCCTAACAAGAAAATTTATCACTCTGTCGCACACTTAGTCCAGCTATGTGAGAAAAGGGCCTCCTTTCTGCAGTTTTTTTTTTTTTTTCTCTTCTTGAGCTTTGATAAATGTGCCAAAAGCATGATCACTCCCTTCGTAGCACTCAATACAAGGACAGAACAATTACAGTGGTTATTAAAAAAAATAAAACCTCTGGCTGAAATTTGTATGAAAGATAAATGACATATCATTTAGGACTGTGAACGCATTACGAAATTAAGTCAGGACTAAGCCAAGAGGGGGGATGGGGGGGTCGTTTTATACATATTGTAGGGACCTCAACTTCAGAGTCTGAGAATTATGTCATGGTGCACACACGCTGGTTGGCACACCACTAACACAAAGTGTAGCAGTGAATATGGAAAGAGTGAGAAAAAAAAAACCAGCTTTGAGTGATTTTGAGAGGGATTCTCTCCTCACACATTTGAAACTTGTGCCAACAAAGAAGTATTTCCTCCCTGTGACAAAAATTCTGGGGAAAGACCAACCATGCACAAAACTCCTGCAAACCCATTTGAAGTTTTTGTGCAAATTACGATTATCGGGCTCACAACGAATTGGATGATGAAGTCCAAACAGGTGAAAAGGAATGCATGAAGAATAGTATCGCTCAAACAATACCACGCATGGCCAAGCCACCGGGCTAATGTATATTTATCATGTAAACTTCTGATAAATGCATATGCAGAAACAATCAAATCTCCGGGTTTCAATTGGAAGATTTTGCGGCACAGATTCAAGCGTGAAACCAATATCAGCTTAGTGTCTAGTCGAGCTTGAAGTGCTGCGCCTGGCCCACAAAGCATGTTCTGCATATGCTCATGGGCGTCACTTTTATCAGGGTGGAACAAGCAGCTTTCCAGTGCTATCGCTGATCAATTCGAGCGAGTTAAGTCCCCCAGTGTGGGTAAATAAGCAGCGGTTAGGTCTTGATGAGGAATGGCAGGCTGTTTGAGTGGCAACATAGGCTGGAGAGAGGCGGGCCTGTCTATCTCTGCTGCGATGGATTCCTGCGGTGACTTCCATCATTAACCTCAGGCTAGAGTACATCTTATTCTCTGTATCTGCCCAAAACAAATGTTCAGTTTACACTCCCGAAGGACGTGATTTTTTCTTCCAAACTGTTTGCTGCTGACAAGTATTATAAAGTTGGAGATGATACAGATGTCAGTCCACCTTGACAGCCAAGTGAGGACCCGACCTTGCCTGATACACTCTAAAACCCAGCAGCTTCAGCTCTAAAGCCAGCAGTGAAGAGAGCCAAAGCCAGCGCTAAGTGACATGTCAGTCAGTTTGTCTGTTTGGAGCCCTCAATTCCCCACGGCCTGAGCTTATTTACTGCATTTGTATGAAAAGCCGCGAAGAGGAGAGCCTGGCTGGCTCTCTTACATATGTATACAGTGTTTGGAGGCAATGCGTAAAGAGCATCCCCCCCCTCCTCCTCCTACTTCCCTTGCAGCCTGGTAGCGTTACAACTACAAACAACTTGGGAGAAGGGTAGAGCCATTTATACATTCAAAAAATGGGTCAGGGATGAAGGTAATCGGAGCAGCAGAGAGCGTTAACAAGTGCAACACAAAAAGAAGAAGAAGAAGAAGAAGAAGAAAAAAAACTGTGATGATACCTGGAATCTGTTAGTCGAGATTCTGGGCGCATTAAAAGAAAGAGAGCACTGGTGACATTCAAAGATGCTACTATGTTTTGCTAGTCATCTTCTTAACCAGATTTGAAGTCATTTTAATATTAGTTACAGAAGGGGAGGGGAGAGGAGGAGGGGGGTGTACACACAACAAACCATCAGGCATGCGTTTCAGAGTCTGATTTGTTACTATTCATGGCTAAAGCGGAGAGGAACTGTAATACTAGACATGCTTGTTAAATTCACAACACTCCAAAGCTGCCTTCTAGCAAATCCTGTCTTTTGGTTGTCAGCTTAAGACACCCCGGCATATGCATATGTAGGATTTTTAAGCTCTGTTAAATGGATAGCGGTGTCGTGGCCTATCAAATGACTGTAAGCCACTTGCCTATTTGGGGGGTTGGTGGGGTGGGTGGTAGGGAAGCATTTACAGGAAAAGCAGACAGCAATGCATTACCTTGTATGCATTGGAAAGCAAACCCCCCCCCCGCACACACACACACACACACACACACACACACACACACACACAAGTTTTCTCCATCCTCCTGCTAACTCTACATTAGAGGCAAGCGGAGCCATTTACATGTATGTTTCCAGGCTGTGGGTGACAGGAACACTCCACCCTGCCATATTAACGACTGGTACTCTGTTTAAGCCGACGACAGGGGAGTGGCAACAAACAATGACAGAATGCCTGTTTTCGATTGTGAGGCCACGAAAGATGATACACCATTGAGCACCAAGGCGGTTTGCAAATAAATTATTGTGCTGGGTATTGAGCTGAAGCAATTGCTCAGTCACTCCACTCGGAGAATGTGCGAGTGTGTGTGCGTTTGTGGCGAGTGTGTACGCATGCCTGTGTATATGTGTTTGTGCCCGTGTGAGTAGACTTATAGATCCAGTGCCATTTATTTCCCAGAGCTGGAGTGGGGCAGTTAGGGAGGCGTAAAAGGAAATGAGTTGTGAAGTGGCCATTGATCCTGGCCCGTGCTAGGCTGGCTCGAGACTGCAGGACTACTGGCCACAGTGTGTGTGCGACTGAATGGCTGCCTCTTATTTACACTGAGGTGGTTAACCCCGGCCCAGTTCATTTATCACTGAGCTAATGCGCTACACGGGAAAAAAAGGAAAAGAGAAAAAAAATGTGTCAGGTCAAACAAAAGGCCTTATCTAGAAAGACTGCTTCCATTTAATGCATTTACCATTAGAATATATAGAAATGTTCACGTACGTGTGTTTTCTGTTTTATTTTATATTTCATTTCTTAAAGAAACAACCTTTTCACACTAAGTGACCTCTGTGCCATTGATCTCATGTCCTGTCTGCACACAAAGGCATGCACACACACGTAGCACGATGGGTTCATTTTCCACCCGTGCTTCCCCTTCGACCTGTACATCACACTGCCTCCTCCACGGCTCCCAATTGCTTGAGCATAAAACACCCATAAGTGTTTATTTCCAGCAGATTTCACTCTGTCTATCTCCCTCATCCTCTGCATCGCTCGCTCTCCCCGTCCCTTTCTCCTCGTCTCTCTTTCAAGCCTTGTAGCTTGACATTTCGCCGCCGCTCTCGGGGGACTCCTGTGCGAAATGGAGTTACTGGGAGAGCGCCACTGTAAATTCCAGGAGGCCACATGTAATGTGTCTTAAACATAGATGGACAGCCCAGGTTTCCAGGACCTGAAGAATGAGACGGAGGGGGGGGGGGGAACGGGAGAGAATGGGAGACTGAGGGAGAAGAGGAGGAAGAGGTGGCGTCTAGATAGATAATAGAATAATACTGTGTTTTGTCTGGGGATGGGTGAGCAAACAGTAGCTATGCTGTCATTCACACCCTATATCTTTGTGTCATCGCAAAGGGGGAAACTACAGGCCTATATGTCACAGGCCTGTATGTACTATTCTGTGGGGACTATCTGCCGATAGCCAGGCTTGAAATAAAAAGAAGGATGGCTTTCATTGTAAATAAGTCAGACACAAGGATTGCCAGAGAAGAGCTGTCTTTTCACTGAAAGGGGGAAATAATTTTACAAAGACATACAGTACACGCTGCTTCCCTAATGCTCCTCTAGCCTTTACAGAAGAACCTTATCTTCACACAGATGACGACGGTTAACAAAAGGCTCCTTTATGAAATCGTTCATATTTCAGCCGAGGTCTGTCTCCTGTCCTGAGAGGTGATTGATGCGTCAGGCCAGGGCCAGTGTCTTATTTACACAGTTGAGTGGGGCAATCTCAGGCCTGAAAGATAAACCTAATGAGCTTCTTTGTGTAAGGGTGCAAATGAGAGACACCATCCTCCCTCCCTCCTTTCCCTTTTCCATCCAAAGGGACAGTCTGGGTGATTAGGCCTTTAAATTATGCTCAAGGGCAAAGCCCAGATTTGCATCTTAGGTGTGTGTGTGTGTGTGTGTGTGTGTGTGTGTGTGTGTGTGTGTGCGTGTCTCTCTTCTCAAATGCGGTAACGGAGAGGCAGGTGAAGGGCAGGGAGAGAAAGATGCTTGAGGCTTGTTTGTGAGAGGCGATGGTAGGTGAACACTGTGTGTCAGTATTTTTAAGTATTTACCTGCACTAAACAACAAACTCCAGTTGTTATAAGAGGGAGGTGAACTCATGTGTCTGTCAAATAAGCGTGCACGCACGCACACACACACACACACACACACACACACACACTGTCATTTTGTCCTTTGTCTGTGGGGTAACTTTCTCCCTAATGACTTTCATTTTGGGGAGAATTTCATTTGCCCCTAAACCCTAAATATTACCCATCACTTGCTGTCAGATTTCTCATCCCTTCTATTTCCTCCAGCTAAACAGCTAGGAAGGCAGGTTAATTGCTGTCACTCTCAAGTTGGACCACTGCCTAACTCTCGTGTAGCGACAGGGGTAGCCTGGAAGTAAGATGGCACCTTGGCGCACTTATTGTAATTTATGTCAAAATGCTGCAGTCATTTAAATGGGGTTGGATAGTTTGCATTTTGCTGCATCATGTGCCTCAGGAAAACACTGCAAAATGCATACCTAACCAGTTTACCAACATGTAGACCTCTGGAACACTCTCTTGTAAACTGCAATTTTGTGCAAAAGTAAATAAATTATTGTCCTCACAAACAAGTGGTAAACATTTCCTTCTCTTATTTCCTTTTCATGGAATAAAACGTATGATTTGGGGCGAATATGTTCACATTTAAAGCAACTATTTCCCCATTATGTTTGAGTTAAATGAGTCTGATGAGGAGTGGGCTGTAGTGACAGAAGGTTGTCCCCACATCTACCCGGGGGTCTTTGGTTAAACCAACTGACCTGGCCACTATAGATAAGCCAGGGCCTCCATCTTGCTCTGAATATCAATACGCTCCAGTACAGTAGTGAGTCCATTTAGAGGGGGCACTGGTCCTGAGTATTGGCTCATCAATCCTACTGATAACCCTGGCAGGATTAAGTCTACAGACCAGTGTAATCAACTAACAGCCTCATTATGGGACATTATGGTATAGATCCAAAGATCAATGCATAGCTCCCATGTACATACATAGCAGCATCTAATATTAAAACATAAGGCCGACTACAGCCAGTGATAAATTGATTGGTAATATGAGCTCAGCACTTTTTTTTTTTTTTTGCATGGGAGCTTTTATAGTGATCATTTTAGCATAGTAATTAGGGCTGTGCAACATTCATCATTTGCTCTGATACATATCTGCAGCTGGCAAATTGCAATCAGATACAGTGGGTATCTAATCTGTGATCTCAAATCAAATTAGGTCTATTTAGACAACCTTGGGAATGAGGGTGATGAAACCCTGACAGAAATTAGGGGTTGAAAATTCAATTGTGACGCAGTAGTTATTATTCAGATGCATGGATAACAGAGTGTGTGGCTTTCACATTAAACACAATGACCTGTATGAGCAACATTATAGATTATATACAGGATTCAATCAAATAAAATAAAAAAATCAAGGACATGATTTGTGGGAAGAAAAGGAAAAACTATCAATATTTGAATACGGAAAAATTGCTCCTGTGTAACTTGGTCTTGATCTGTGTCCTATAAGCCTTTGGCCGAAACTAAGGCGACGAGACCTTAAGATGCTGCTTTTCTAATTATAGCTGCAGGTGGTATTTTGGAGCTGGTAAGGTAATGGCAGAACCCACAGGGACAGTGGAGAATTCATCAGTGCTTATTATTAATCATCCCCCCAGCAGCATGATGAGAGACTGGAGCTTCTATACCCACCGGACCACTCAATGTCATTCCAAATATGGGTGGAAAATTACACCCAACAGCCTTCCTTCAAAATGGACTCAGAGCAGACGTGGATTGGAATTTTTTCAGCTGCATGCAGGTGCAAAAAAGATAAAAAGGATAAAAAAAAAAAAAAAGTGCAAGCATGGATGGACGTATGAATATATGATTATACGAGTGCATGCTTCACACACACACACACACGTGCACACTCGTCATTTGCAAACATCACCTTTGTCAGACGAGCGCACTAACAGCTGCAAAATAGCACAGCTCTGTGCTAACAAATGCGTTTAAAATAATAATAAAAACTCTACATCTATCGTCTTCTTCTCTCTCTCCAAAGAGATGCAGTGTGAGCGTGCCACAGGAAGTGTGTGTGAAGTTAACAGCACAAGGCCCCAGTTTTAAAAAGCCTCCAGAGACCTGTTAGCTGGACTGCTCATTTCAATGTGTCTGTCTCTGGGTTGGGAGAAGGCCTGGGCTGGCCTCTTTACAAGGCACATACTGTCATACACCCACCACCCCCCTACAACACCCCCAACCCCACCCACCACCCACCACCATGGAGCTCTTAGCCGTACGTCTATCTCAGACACTTAACTAGACACTTTATGCTTACGTCGCTTTTCTCTCTCTCTTCGTGCTGTGGCCTTTTTTTCTTTTCTTTCTTTCTTTTTTTAAACGCCTCTTTGTTTTTAGATGATTTTATGAGTTTACATTTACATGCACACATTCACACACACGTGGTAATGTCTGATATTAGACATGATAATAGAGAGATTCTTTTCAATGTAGGCAATTTTCAATAAAATAAAAGTCACAAAACAAATGAATACTTAATAATGAATAATCCTTATTTACACTTCTGGATTGTACACAATTTAAAATAAATTCCAATAAAGAATATACTAAAATAAAATGTAAAATGAAAGAAAGGTTTTTACAGCACAAATTCCTTCTGCTTCTGCTACAACAGCTAAACAGTATCTTCTTATCCTGCTCTCTATCTCTTTCTATTTTACCCTCTATCTGCAGAGAGTATCAACACAGTCCTCTGCCTTCAAATGTAAAAGAGTGATGACGGAGAGACGAAGAGAGGGAGTGAATTGACCCCAATCAGGTGTGAGAGTGTGAGTGTGTATAGGAAGAGTGGCAGAGTGGTGATGGATGGAGGGTAAGGCCACAGTGCTATGATGCCGTTGTAGCCACCAGCAGGACCACTGGGGTTGTGCTATGGATGGAGGATGGGTGTTGAGATGGGATGAGGGTATGGGGGGTTGGAAGAGGTGGTGGGTCGGGGGTAGGGTGGGTCTGCAGGGCATGCTTCGTTTTGCTACACCAAATGCTCCTCCATCTCCTCTGCGGACGCGCAGAAACACATCATCATCTATTGTATTGCCCCGACCGAACTGACCACAGGCTTTCAGCTGCTTCCAAAAAAGTACACGCACTCACACACACACACTTGCATGAGAACTCCCATCAAACGAAAAAGGACAGCGCGCATCGCTACAAACCCGCGGCGTTGTCCCCCCATCCACCCCAAAGCACGGCCCTCTGACCTCGTCTCCCACTGCTCTTTTGGCGAACTGTCAAAGCCATCATTCACCGTGAAAAGACACGAGAGACACTTGACTCCTTTACTCTGCTGGCAACTGACTTTCACAACTCCTGCCCCCCACCCCAACAGCAGTTAATTCACCCCCAACTTGCTCTGACTGAGAAGAATAGAACCAGTGCAATAAAACACGGGTATGAAGAATGAAAATTTAAAGATGTTTGGGATTAGTAAGTGTTGCCTCCAACTGAAACAATTCAGTTAAATCAAGACAATAAATAACAAAACAGAAGGGATCAATATCATTAAGTCAAGTCAGAAAATAATCTCAAAGTGTGTTTTAAAAGATCTAAATAACTTTGTAGTTAAGGGACAGTGAGACTGAGAAAATGCATGCAAATGAGTGCCGGTGAAAGGTTTTTGTGCCGCTGGTGGGTCTGTGGTTAGAGCGTCTGCAAGTGTGTGAGCCTCCAACTAGTACCGAGTTAGGAGGCCCTCTGGTGGATACAGCACTGCCATGACATACGCACACACTACCCAAACCGGTCCGTACGATGCTCCAACACACACATTCTTTCCCTTTCTCCGTCTGTGTCTCGCGCGCACACTCACGCACGCTCTTGCCAGCGCACACACACACACACACACACACACTCTCTGTCACATGGCCTCACATGGCTGCTACGAGCTCTCTATAAATACAAATTGCTATGCCAATGCAAAAACACAACAAAATCTATAAAGTATAACAGTTAGTGCAAAAACATTTCCATCACTCTACAGGCAAAAAGCTTCAGGCGAAACACGCTGACAGCACAACAAACTACCGAGAAAATTTACCAACAACACAAACAGCCGATTATATAAACAATGTCTTCTTTCCATGTGCTAAAAAGCACACACACACACACACACACACAAAAAAACATAATATTTCATTGAGCCTCCTGCCTATGTAGAAAACCTCAGCGCTGCCTGAGAAGAGAGCAGAGCGGTGTGGGAGAGCGAGGGGAAAACAGAGTGAGAGAGAGAGAGTGAGAGCGGCAGAGAGACGAGACGGGGGAGAAACACAACTTACCTGCTGTTGTTGCAGATGCAGCAGCTCGACTGTGCTTACTTCGCTGCTCGTGTCACCAGCGCTTGATCTCCCATCTCTACTGCCAGCCTCTAATTGGCTGCTGCTTAGGGTGCTCATTCCATTTTGACTCATTGAACTGTTGCTTATTGTCTCTGTGGCCGACTCCTGCATCATCATGATTTAAAACCTAGAAGTGATTAAGAGGCACCGGTTAGGGCTCTTCTTGTTACAATTCCCCCCTTTTTCCCTCCTTTTTTTTTTTTTTTTTTTATGCTTCCATTATCAAGCCCTCAGTCCCCCTCTGCAAATTAAAGCATTTAAAGAAGAGGGAGGGGGTGAAAGGAGAAAGGGGGGGGATGCAGGAGGAGCAATTATGCATTCATTGTGTAAATGAAGCAATACAAAGAGATGCACGTCCTGGTGCTATTTAAAATGGGAGGGGTTCCTAAATGTGGCAAATGTTTTGTATCCACTAAAATTTGAGCATAAATCGAAGCATATGGCTTTAAGAAAAAAATAAGTTGCATATTACATATATGCTATTTTTGAATAAAAATACATTTGTGGTATATTAAGACAAAAATAAGCTTGAACAAATGTATGATTCACAGATAGGAATATTCCTCATTCTTAATACCTCCCTCACACTTTAGGACAGCCAGGTTGCACAGACAGAAAAACACAAGCACAGGCAAACACTCCTAAAATATTTGCCGTCTTGAAGCTGTCAGATTTTTTTAGTGTGTGTCGCATCTGAATGAAGTTGCCTAATGACGCAAAGCTAATCATGCAAAATTAAAATTTGGTTGAGGGGAGAAGGAGGAGGAGGAGGAGGAGGAGGTGGTGGTGGAGAAGGAGGAGGAGGAGGAGGCACCAAATCACATGGTTGCAGAGCTGGTGATGAACACTATAATGGGTTTGTCATCTTTGCTGTGCCTAAATAAAATCTGCCTCACAGGCTTCCATAGTGGCAGGATGCTCATATGTCATTCACTGGCTTTCTTTCCCCCCCTCTTCTTTAATCAAAGCTTATATACTAATTTATTTTGTGACATTTAAAAAAAAAAAAAAAGAAAAATCATCGCTTCTCTCAGTGGGACACAATTAAACCGACGTTTAGCTGCAATCAAACTTTGTGGTGGGAGATCCACTATGCAAAACAAAAAAATGTAACCAGTAAATAAATATAGGATTTTCAGTTAATTTCCTCGGCATCTATCAGATATGGAAAACTGGTGAAAGAGAGAGAAGAGAAGGGAAGAAAAGGAAGAAAAAAAATCTATCACGAATATCACTAATGATTGTGCTAAAAACAGCATAAATTATGCATATTACCTCTTCTCTCTCCAGTAATAAATGTTTTATCATTTCCACCCCGCGTTTAATGCTCTGTACCTTCACTGGGGCAGAGAGGAGCCCCGCCAACATCAGTCGACATGCTCACAATAAATAAAAAGACACTCAGACCTAACAGGCGACTCGAAATGCACTCCAGAATTTTTATAGATTTTGTGCTCTCTGTTTGGAAAAGAATAATTTTCCAGATTTAATATTTAAAATTGAAATTTGAAGAACATTTGAGACGATTAATATTTCAAAGGATAAAAAACTATCACTGCCTTGTGAAGGAAGTTTGCTTTCAAAAGCTGGGTGGCACGCCATTATTTCAATTCCGGTTTATGCAGTTTGCACATTTAAAAAACACACATTTTTACAGCTTTTTTTTAAAAAGTGCAAGATCAACCTAATGCCAGATGCATGCAACAAAAGAGGGACATATGATTAGGATTGTGTGTGTGCATGTGCTTTTGTGAAGCATAGCCCACATGGGTATCATGTGTATTCTTTGGCCAGTAAATACAGTTTTAATAGAAGTGTGTACACGTCCTTCAATGTGTTTGTGTGTGTGCTTGTGTGTGTGTGTGTTTGACGAGGGGCAGATACAGGACAGGCCTTAAAGGATGTCCACAGCCAGGATAAACAGGATCCAGGCAGGGAGAACAAACAGGGCTGAGCTGTTACACAGAGCAGGGCGACAGCTGCCCGGGACACAAGTAAATAGGGAAGAGGCCAGGACAAGGCGTGCTTGTGAACAAACAGGCCCCTGTTTAACACTGCACCGCTCACTACTGATGGAGAGAGACACACAGGAAACAGACAGAGAGAGAGAGAAAGAGGGGGACAGAGAGAGAGAGAGAGAGAGAGAGAGAGAGAGAGAGAGAGAAGCTGAGAGGGTTGGGGGGGGGGGGTGATGGAGAGAGACAGATGAAAAGAATGAGAGTGAAAGAGAGAGAAAAGGAGAGTGAGTGAGTGGGAGGGAGGAAGGTGGTGGAGGTGGTGGTGGAGGGGGAAGACTGGCACAATGTGACATCCAATCCGGTGATGAATCTCAGCATAAGAAACTCAAGGCTGCAGCCGAGATCAGCCGGCTAATAAGTATTCAAATTAGGCATAAATTTTACATGCCCGATGTTTAAAATATTCAGAGAAAGACTGTCTGATTGCCTTACTACAATTTTATGAACATTCTAATGGAGCCTGGATTCTCTCTCTTTTTTTTTTTTTTTTTTTTGCCGGCTTTCTTTCTTGGCCCAGCGATGGATGTTCAGAAAACTTGGAAGATATATGAGACAAGGAAATAAGGATTTTTAATAATGTCTGAATGCGATGCAAACTGCTACAGAAGTCCAGGGAAAATTGCTACTTTGATATTAACAAACCAATGAAATTTGCTTTTAATGTGCTTACATATGATTACTAGTGTATAAAATATTAATATTATAAAAAGGGCAAAAAAAAAAAAGCAATCAGGAAGCATAATTTGAATTTAATACACAAACAATAAAAGCCAGCTTAATCTCAGTGCCATAATCTTACCTCCCTCCTCCAAAATAAAATCTGTGCAATATGTCTAACTGCAACATAATGATAATGCAGATATATGCAAAGTATATTCGCAGAGATCAGATGGTGCTTTAACCTTAATGACAGCGGTGAGATAAATTAATTAGCCATCTAAAGGCGGCATTCAAATCTGCCAATTAGAATGTCAATTAGAAACACAGCCAGGCTGCGATGATGAGCGGGCTACTGAGCTGTGGATCTGACTGTGGGGGTGATGGAACTGTCACATATAGAGACACACACACACACACACACACACACAATACTCAAGAGAGACAGATAGTGACAATACTCGGCACCTGAGGGTGTGACAATATGCACGTGTGCATCTGCATTTGTACGTTTGTGTGTGTCTATATATAAATGTATGTGTGTCGACCACTGTGCCCTGTACCCCTCTCCCTGAGGGGTACCAGCCCTGACCCTAGCTCAGCCTGTCCTAAACCAACTGGGTCGGAAGGAGTCACGCCACCCCAAGCGACAGTATCGACTGGGGCCCTCACTCTGATCTGCGTCAGTTCAGCAGGCGGCTTTAATGCCGCCTGAGTGAGGGCTGCCGGCTGGCCCGCACGTGTGTTTGACATCCCATAAATTGCCGGTGTCCTGCGTTTCAACACACCCGCTATTTGATGCCATTTCCTCAAGCCATAATCTTCCAATGAGGGAGAACCAAGACCACTTATTATCATGATCGGAAACAGAGAGGAAGGCTGTTATTGCTGTAGTAATATGCTGGTAATTCTGTAGATGTATAGCTTTGGGAAGGAAGATGATAGTGATACTAAGTGTTTAGGTTGTGGGGTGGTGGAAAGATAGTGGGAGACGAAGATAACTCTGCGCTCTCCAAATTTACTGTCGCCAACGATCGCTGATGGCTCCAACATTTCTATTAAGGTGGAGGCTCGATGGAGGGAAAGGCATTTCCTGATTAAGCAAAGATAGACACAGACAGACACTTTATTTGCAAAGCTTCAGACCAACTCCGGCTTTTGTCTCATTCCTTGTGCAACCATACCCTTGCTTGCTATTCCTCTTCAGCATGAGCAAATATTTACTCTCGAATCCTGCGCTACGCAAATCTGTCTCTTCCATCAGGTGCGGAATCTGAGAAAGGGTCCTGACGACGCATTTGGCCCAGAGATTGGGAGAATTTCTTTTTCTTTCTTCTGAGAAGTGACACAACAAAGGTGTAAGGAGAATTGAGCCTTTCATTGCCTCACACACACACATGCACTCTCACTCCCTCTCTCTCTCTCTCTCTCTAGCACATACACACCTAACACACACACACACACACACACCTATCATTAAAGGGGAAAGAAGCAGCCCTCCATCTTTGTTTGCGAGCTCTAAAAGCCCTTAATGTAGCCTCATTACCTGGCCTGTCTCCCGCTCTATCATGTGCAGTAAACACACACTATGACACTGGCCATCCATCTAGTGGGAATACACAGCTGTCTGCTGTGCTCCAACACTGTCTGGGGAACACTGGGGAATTTAACACACACACACACACACTCACACACACGTTACGTTGTTAACACACAACGGGCTTGACACTGGTTTTCGTTCAGAGTCTCTGGGCTATCCATTTTCAGTGTGAGGATGTTCTCCACTGTGTCTCTCTATCTAGAACACTGATCCATTCCCTCATTTTATATGCATGAGTTGCAAAAAAATGTTTTCATTAGGATGACAAAATAGAAAAGGAAAGAAAGGAAGAAAAAAAAAAAAAGTGACCGGTAAATCTGTGATCCCAGACGTCCGTTCATTATCAGTTCACATTTGAGGTGGCTGCTTGGAATTCTTTTGGTTTGTGAGATCAAAATATATATAAAGAAATAATAGAAATTACATTTCACAGTCTGCTGACTCCTCACAGCTCTGTGATCAAGTCGAGATATGGTTACCATTTAAAATAATCACAGATTCTGTGCTTGAGTGAAATTAATTCATCATTGCCATAAGTTACTATGCATACAAAATAAAGAAGTAACTGAGCAAAGGCTCACATATTCAATACTTCAGATTGCTTAATAAATCAAAATGCCACATATGTGCTGACTAAAAAAAAAAAAAAGTGCTTAAAACCAAATGATGAATTTAATCTAATAATGGCGAGCAAAAAGTTTAAAATAACTTAATCTGATGTCTTGCATACATTTATTCAAGTCATACCATAAATTTATGCCTTTAAAGAATCTTTGATTATGATCATATGTTTGTTTGTACTTGGGTGTGTACTGTAATTTTTTTCTGGTTGAGAGTCACAGCACAGGGACACCACCGGCACTTTATTACAGCCTTCAGCTTCAAGCGAGTGAGTTTGGAGTTGGAGATGGAAAAACGACCACTTGGAAAGCTACATTCGACAAAACCCAGTCCCCCGGATTAAGGAAGGCAAGCCAGGCTGCCGTGCCTTAGAATTAAAAGCTTCCTTTTTGGCACTAAAGGGCCACCATAAAAGAGCATTAATGACTACTTCTTATAAACCTGTGTATGGTAATGGTTTCTGCTCTCAGATAGAGGAATTTCAAAAGTGTTTCACCAGTGAATAAAGATTGCTTTGGAAAAAAGAAGGGGGCTGAAGAAATCATATTTACAAAATCAGGAGTGGGGCCAAATGAAAAGAGATGAATATGAATAATGGACTTTGCTTTTTTTCCCTGGGATTAACATTATTCAAAGCAACAGAATCAAATGTGGTTATCTCCTGTCCAATGAGCCCTACATTGAGAAAACCTCAGTCATATTTCAATTCTTCATTTGAGCTGACAATAAATCGTAGTTCTGTGATAGGAGACATTCAGTCAAGAATGTTCAGAACTTAATTCTCTTCTATTTACAATAAGGAGATGAGACAGAATAAGATAAAAGACAGACTATTTGCCACAGTGTGTAAGTGTCCCTAAATGGAGTGTGAGTGTGTGTCAGAGTCAGTGTTTGTGGAGTATAGAAAGGGGGGAAAAAATGACAAAGAAAGCCAGAGGAAAGAGTGTAAAGTGCATGTTCAATTGTACGGTCTGCACAATGTCTCCTTACAATCAAATGCAAGAAGCACTCATGAATAGTGTGCATGATACTATGTTAATACAAATTCATTTTATATGAATACAACCAGCTCTGAAATATGACAATGGCAAAACAGTTATTGTACATGGACTATCCAATTACTAATAAAAAAGGGTATAGTAGGCCAACGTCAAAATGTTGAATTAAAATCAACAATGAATCATTCAGTGAAAAAAAATATTTTAAAAAGATAAAATTTAATTTACAGTTTATCCAATTTCCTTTTCTCCACAAAAAAACCCTCCACTACAGCAATAAATGCACACTTGTTAAATATCTTACTGTCGCGCAGCACGCCCCTCACAGAAAGAGAAAAAGAGGAGGAGAGAAACTAGTTTTCTCCTACATTTAGGCTCGTCCCATATCATTTACACGTTACCCATCAGGCACCTCATTCTGCTGAAGCAGGAGACAGCCTCGCCGCTGTGGGTGAGCGAGACAGTGACGAAAGCTGATCAGTCGGCTCTCATTTGCATATTTGCCAATTCCATTAATTAACTCGGCCCACCTAATCAGGGCTAATTGACCTATAAAGAGGGGAGGCCTCAATGTCTCGTCCAATCATCTTTACCAAGAGTAGAGGAGGTGCATGCTGGTGAATGCAGGGTACTTCCGATCCTAACTGTATTTATAGACCTTATGCGTGGAAGTATTCCACTCAGAAAAGATGTTTTATTCTCTACTTGAACTAAAGCGATCAGGACTGAGCTGCTTTGACACGGAGCTGGGAAAAACAAAAAAAAAAGAAAAAAAAAAAAGGGAGAAAATGGACAAGTTCTTCACGCTGGTCTGGCGCCTTGTTGAGAGGAGAGGAGAAATATCAGAGGAACTAACGACAGTTGGATGACCTGACTCTCCGGTCCTCTCCAGAGCGCGGCACATCCAGCGGACAGGCGCGGGGGAGCCAGCCGCGGCCGGCACAGCTACAGAGACATAGCTCATTGTGACGTTTCCAGTTATTTCTGGTTGATTAGGGCCATTATGTCTCCAGCTCTGATTTATGTTGTCATTCCCCCTCAGCAGTCCTGCATCGATAGATCTTAATGAATTGGTAAATAAGGGTGAAGATTGCAGTTGACAACACCGCAACATTCCTCATTCATACCAGACAAGATTTATGTAACCAATTAGGAGCATAACAGGGGAGGGGGGGCTGGTCAGGAGGAAAAAAATAATCTTTCCACAGGAAAATGACCAAAGTCTAACCCACGACAAAATAGATAATGGGCAGTCTTTAACACCGGCTTAGTCACACTTTCTTCATGCCCGGTTGGGGACTTTAAAACTGCACAGAAGAAAGGATCACTCCTGCTCCTCTTAGGATTAAGAAATTGATTTTACAAAAATATACAGTGACTGGCTGACTGCTCCTCTCCATTTTGAAAACACTTCTGACTATTCAATCCACATCTGAATAATGTCCAAACTAAAAGCTGATGATGGAATCAACAGATTAAAAATGAAGCCCTTGCAAACAAAGCACCACTTTGATATGGAAATATTAAATTCAAGAAGCACATACACACACATCCAAAAATGAGAAGTAAGGGGTATCTGTGTGTAGGTGTGTGTGTGTGGTGAGGACACAAAAATCAATTGTTCACTTAATGTTTGAAACATCAACCAAGAAATAATCATTTGCATTTTTTAATAGTCTCATATTTACATGATTTAATTTCTCTACTCTGTGGTTCTAGGAATCTGTTAGCAGACAAATAAAGGCCTCTTTGTCATTAAAAAAAAAGAAGAAAAAAATCAGATAAAAGTGCTGATCATCAATAGCCAGCGACAGGCCAGGGAGACCCATAGGGCGGGAGTGAACAGAGGTGGAAAATTAAAGCAGAGTGATACGGGAGCCGGCTCCTTTCAGCCTCTCTCCCTTCAAGCACATGCAAATGAGGCCGTGCTGCTTAACTGCATCATTTATGTGGATAATAGCGGCATCATCATTACGGGAACTCAAATTAAATTACATCACAATTAGCATAACAAAGTGATTGGTTAAACTTTCAAAACAAATAACGCGGCTCTGCTAATGAACAGTGTTAATTGGCCAGTGTGCATTCTAAATAAAACATGTAGGTAAACATGTGTTTTAGTTTAACTATTTTAAAATTCACCCCCCCCCCCCCCCCCCCTCTTTTTTTTCTAGAACAAAATCAGACAGACGTGAAAAGGGGAAGAAGAAAGAAAAAAAAACAGAAAAAGAAGAATCAAAACTGGATATTGCCAGGGGGATTTGTAAGCTGAAATATAAAATGTGTAGCATTTAATTTTATTGCGCTAAAGAACCTATTATATGCCAGACTCTGGAGAACAATGTAAATTATCTGCCTTCAAAATGGAGTTTGGCCAATTCTCCATGTGAACTAATCACATAGCTCATTATGCATTAGGGTATTAAATTATGAAGAGGAGTCCCTTTCGCATTCCTGCACAAAGCCCTATGAAATGTTAATAATATGCCCACAATAGCCCAATACCATGCCTTGCTCGCCCTCATCAATATTTAAGTAAACAAATTATCCCACTCGCCTTTGATAAAGATAATTAGTGCTTCACCGATTATCAGTCTTGTGACCTCTCTCCACTTCAAACTAAACATCTGCTCCAAAGAGTTTGGGATTATTTCCCCTCACACACACCAAGAGATGGAAGAAAAACAAATAATTCAAACTTCAACTAAAAGCTTTGCCCTCTCAAAACACACATCTGCAGCTGATTAATATTTGATTGTTATTAGCTTATGAAAGGTTATACAGTGGCTGTGCCCTTTTATTCTGTTTAACCATAGTGCACAATCCCTGTCCTCTTGATTTTAATGATCAATGATGAGCTTCAGCAAACGAGCAGCAACATCTGAAAAACACCACAACACACCGACCAACTAATGCAAGAGCAGAAAATACCACAGTGAGTTCACGCTCGCACGCGCACACTAACACAAAGCCACATCGGTGCGCACACACACACGCGCACGTGGGCGCGCACACGTGCTCACTTGTACGCATGCACACACGCATACGTGCACACACACTGAGCCATTCATCAGCACTAATTAAGCAGCAGATTAACAGAGCCCGCAGACCAAGGCTGCACGGTTACACAGTGGGACGAACCAGCGGGGGAAGGCGAGGAGACACAGCCCGGCAATAAAACACAACCATTAAACACAGCCAAGAGCCTGGAGTCGACTACGGATGACACAGGATTGATGGGTGGATGGTTGGATGATGGATGGATAGATGGATGGATGGATGGAGAGAGTCTGCCTGACTTTTTTTTTTTTTTTTTTTTTTTACCTGAAGGTGAGGAGTGCCAGAGAGCTTGACCAGAGAACAGAGTGCTTGCCTCTACCACCGCCGAGGGTGTCTAGCAGCGACGGCCGCAAGTCGACTGGTGTCACCCCGTGGAGAGGCAACACTATCTGTGTCATCACTTCAGCCGTGTTTATGGGGGATGGCATCATAAACAAGCCAGCTCCCCCCCCCCCGCCAGCCGCCACCCAGCCCCCCGCCCGGTCCACCCCCCCCCCCCCCACCAGCTCCCTCTCCTCTCTCCTCTCCTCTCCTCTCCTCTCCCTCTCTCGCCACCTCACCACCACTGCTGTGCCATTCATGCATACTTAAATCACCCTCGCCCCATTAAAAAAAAAGAAAGCCCAGACGCCTCTCCTGACAATTATTCTATCATTTCCAGTTGTCACCGGGGCAATTACCGACCGGGGCCCCCTGTGCGGGTCGGACATGCGGGCCCGATAGGAAAGGCTTGAGTTGGGGGAAGAGAGGGAAAAGAGTAGGAGAGGGGACAGCGGAGGGAGTGTGTGTGAGTGTGTGTGTGTGTGTGTGTGTGTGTGTGTGTGTGTGTGTGAGAGAGTGCATGTGTGTGTGAATGGAAGGGGGGGTAGTGTACAAAATGGAAATTTATGACAGAGACACGGTGGCTTCTTCTTTCTCTCTCCACACTGGAAATAATTAGACCATCATTTCTTATGCCTGCCGCTGATGAAATATATCACTATTACTGGAAAACACTACTTATCGTTTCATTCCCTATTTTATTGGAAATGAGAGACGCAGCAATTATTAGTTGGAACTCAATTTTGCTGTCTTTCAATCGAGAAAATGGCCTTCAAATCTGATTACATTTATTATATCAGTTACTTTTTGCAAGTAAGTAAAAGCAAAAATTTGTTTTTTTGTGCATTTTGGAGCAAATGTGTGAGAGCGACTGTGTGTGTAGGTAGCCTGTGTGTGTGTGGGTGGGTCCTGTGTGTGAATGAGAGAGTGTGTGCGTGTGTGTGTGTGTGCGAAGAGATCTTCACACGGGGAGTGCTGTGACTCCTCGCAGGATGCTTCGCCGGCTCTCCCCTCGCATCTCGGCTGCACGCATACCAGGCAGCTCGCGCTGCTCTCGCTCTGATCGCACATCTGCTTCTCTGAACGCTCTCTGTTTCTCTCTCTCCCCCTCTCTCTCACTCTCTCTCTCTCGTACAAGTGCACACAGACAGAAACACACACACACACACACACACACACACACACACACACTTACACACAACCTGCTGGACTGGCTCTCTAGTTTGCTCTATGTACCCGGCATCGCTGAGACGAGAGGGAAACGGAGACAGGAGCGGGGCTGGAGGACGCCGCTGCGAGAGGTGCATTCTCCGCAGAGGTATGTGTGCCGGGCTTTATTCTCGCGCAGTTCACTGCTTTTCTTTTCAGCTCTGATTGTGTGCATGTCAAAGTGTGTGTGTGTGTGTGTGTGTGTGCATGTGTGGATGTAAAGAGTCTGAATGGGATTAGTGAAGGGCTGAGCGGCAGTCGGTAGCCTCCACACCGTGCTCTGGCAGAGAGTGTATAGGGCTCTTAAAAACAATTAGCCGTATCACATCCATGCATTACCCAGTAACACGCTATCACAAAACACTACGATACCACAAGTACACATCCAAACAAAGTCATAAATAGTCCATAACTGCAAAAGAGAGAGGGAGAGAGCGACAGATAAAATGACCTACCTTTTAAACAATGAGTGAGAAATCCACTCTCCTCGGTAAGAAGCATTTGAAGAAGTATTCTCAGAAGCCTGGAAGCATTAGTGTGTATCAAAAATGAAGAGAGGGGGGAAAATGCCACAGAGCATCAAAAGTAGTAAAAAAAAAAAAAAAAAAAAAAGGGGGGGGAAAGAAAAAAAAAAAGTAAAGAGAAACTAGCTGACGCTTACTGTGAAAGATATCACCAGAGAAGTATTTACAGCGGTATTTACAGTAGTGCGAGGGGAGAGCACCTCTGCCTGGTCACGTCTGAGAGACAGTTGCCGTTTCAGTGCTGCCTAATTAAAACAAGTCAGGCAGCCCCGCTGGATTGTTTTGACGCCTGAGGACCAATAGTACACAAAAACCAGCGGCTTGATCGGTGGGGTAGGGGGGCTGGTCGTGGGGAGAGGAGAGGAGAGAAGAGGAGGGGGCGGAGGGTGGCGAGAATTGGCAAAGGAATAGTTGGAGTGAGGTGGTGGTGGTGGGGGGGCGTGTAACTATGTGTGAGTGTGTGTGTGTGTGTGTGCGTGTGTGTGTGTGTATAAGGGGGGGGTTCAGAAGAGGCGTTTTGTAGAGGAATCTGAAAGGGGAGGGAGACACCACAAAGGTTCAGAAGTGGGGAGACCTCCACATGCCGAATGCTCCCTCACTTTTTCTTAGAGAAAATACCAAGATGATGCTTTTCGGGACTATTTTACCAATTTGCTATCGCCTCTGTCCACACTCTAAATAACCTTTTTAAGCACTAAACAGTACACCCGGCCAAACTAAAAACTCAACACGCTGAGCAGTCTATGGCGAGGGTTTGAACAGAAGTGAAACGCACAAGCTGACAAACATTTCACAGCTCTCTCTCCTCAGAGACGGTTTAAAAAAAAAAAAAAAACTCAGTTTACCACTTGATAAAAGGGGAACATGTCTGTACAGATGTCTTACACAAGGCTCCAGATATTTGAACAAGTCCCTCCTAATGAATTAGTTCAGTATCTCTACACTGGGACCGCAAAAACCGCCAGTCCCCCCCCCCACCCCCCCTCAAATGCCTGCTCAAGAAGCCGGGGCGAAAGCCGAAGTGAGCTGATAGAAGCCGAGCCGGGCTCAGATGTGCTGAATGTGATGTATCAACATGTTTCCTTCTACTGTAAACAATGCACAACAGGCAATGAGCTGGAACATTTAGGGCTAATGGTGTTTGCCAATCCTTTTGTCATTTTTTTTTTATTCCCTCCTCTCTCTCTCTCTCTCTCTCTCTCTCCCTCTCTCCTTTCCTCTGTCTCTCTCCCTCGCATGCCACAGATGTTTTTCTTAGTCGCTCCAACAGACAGGAATCTACTGGCAAGAAGAAAGGCTCGGTCTTCCCCAGGAGAGAGGAGTACAAAGCCCCCAGTCTGCATACAGCAGATGCAGAAAGCCAGTCCATCTGCCACCAGCTCGCTCTGCCACATGGGCCTGAGAGATTTAATACAAGAGGGGACATTTTTTTCCCCTTTTACATCTGCCTAAGTTTGTGCCATATAAACAGAATCAAATACAAACACACATCTAAATCTGCCAGATGCAACTCCAAAATTTAATTCGTAGTTATACACTTACAAACACACACACACACACACACACACACACACACACAAACACGTGTAGGCATACAGGCAGCCACAGCATGAGGTTATAGAGAGTGCAAGAACTTTCATGTTTTAAAGAGAGGCACCCAGGGCAACTATGACAGATTTATTTAGGAAAAAGACGTAGCCCCTAACGCGGGGTAAAGACCACTTGAACTTGCGAGCTCAGAGCGGTGCACTGGCATGATTTAACAGGCTCTGAATAGCACATTATCTCCCAGGCTCCGCTGGAGCATATTTCAGCTGTATGATATCATTATTTAGAGACCAACACGCACCAAAAGATGCAGCATTTTCATTAGTGTCAACTGTCTGAGCTCTGAGGCAGGGAGGGTAAACACTAAACAATCATGGCAGAGTGAGAGAGACGGTGGGAACTGAAGCAGGCGAGAGAAAGAGAGAGAGAGCGAGAAAGGGGGGGGGTGACAAGAGTGCAAAAAGCAAGCGAGAGAGAGGAAAAAAGACAGCGACAGAGAGAGGCAAAGGGGGCTAACATTAAACAACTGCCGTTAATTGCTCTAAGCATCCACATTATGCCAGTAATTTCTCCCATTTCTCTTTCAGCGCTAAGGGCTTCAGGCTAGAAAGCTCCTTCAGCCCCTTTAATAAACTACTCAGAGCGCCTCACTGGAAAAGACAAACAAGAGGCCCCTGGCCTTAGAAACATTTGCTTCACTAGGGGGAACGCTATGCCTATTTCTACACATCTGTGACAATTGTGCGCCTCCTCCCTTCAGGTATTTATTCCCCACATTTCTTCTTCCTGTGCTTTCTGCTGCCAAGGTCAACGGAGACGAACAGGCCCACCAGCGTCTTGATGTGGTGGTGGCAGCAGAACAGTGAAAGGAGAAAGAGAGAGAAAAAGGAGTAGGAGGAGGTGTGGGGGGGATAGACATGTGTCGTGGGTACAATGGGGAGGGGGTGATGGTGGCAGCAGCTGGTTACCAACCCTGGCAGCAGCAGCAGCAGCAGCAGCAGCGATGGGGGAAGCTGTGGGTGCAGGGAAACGCTGTGACGACGGATGTTGCGTCCCGTCACTACTATCGTTTTCACAGTTTACACACACACACAGACACACA